>OY998163.1:143351354-143977604 GCA_963921995.1 Oxystoma pomonae
CCTAATTAAATCGGAAAAGAAATAAAAAAGTAATGGGTATTTAGATTCTTAGTATTTTTCTTAATTAAATAATTAGGTCAAAAGATGTAGCAAATCGAAAATGTATGTAATTTTGTGATTTTTTTCAATGCGAAGCCAAAACACTCGTAGTCAAAAAACTTATAACTTTTTTATTTCCCAACTGATTTAATTAAATGATACTTCAATATACACAGAAACAATGAGCGTTTGTAGTGAAAGCTTTAGAGTTTGTTCAGTGTTGCACATAAATTTTTTCAGGGGGGGGGGGGTGAAAATTACACATTTTCTGGAACTGTCCGCCATCTTGAATTTTTTGAAAGTTGTAAATTTTTAACCGAATCGAAAAACTCCAACGTTTTATCTTTTCAAAAAGCCAATATATTTTAAAATCCCGTAATCATGTCAAAAGTTATAGCCAATCCAAAAAGTGCGGAATTTTGTGGCCCACCCTATTTATATAATTTCGTCGACCCGAAAATCAAATCATAAAATTATCGTACGTTCCTGCGAATACATATAAATGTTCATAAAAACAGTAAACTTTTTGATGTCATTCCTTAATTTTTTAAAAATTTTCGCCATATTTGGGTTAAAAGTTTCATTAATTTTGGAATTTTTGTATAAAACTTACAATTGTATTTGGTCATTTTGTGGTGCTTTTTTCTTATCCCTGCCAAAAAAACCGCGTTCAATCTCTTAAAAAAGAATGTTTTACCGAGTTTTATATATTTTCTATGCGATATGTGAAACAAACATAAAATCAGTTTTGACGAGAAAGACAGCTTGGCTCGTAGAGAATATATCTCATAGAACCCTATAAAAGAGCATAAAAACTCACCGACTTTCATAAGAACCTATGCGGTTTTTTACCTGGGATAACTTAGAGTAGCCCCCCCCCCGGTCAGTACGCCACTGCATCCGGTAATAATTTTAAGGAGTCGGATCTGAGCAGCACTAGCAGGGTAGAATAAGGAACCTAGTTTAACCATGAACTAGATAAGTAATTTAAAAAAAATCGAACAAATACACAGACAATGGAAAAAAAATCGATTTAAGTGTATATTTTACATGTTTTGTGGACAATACATAATAATAATACACAATATATAATAAATTCAGTGCTTCAACTGTGCGCGCTGCTGGCTCTAATTTACGTGTAAAAAAACGTACTGTGGCTGCCATCGCGATTTTGTTGTTTTTTTACTTTTACTTGTATATAATTCACTAGTTCAACTCTGCGCTGCTAGCACTAATTTACACAAAGAAGTGTTGCAATGCCATCAAGATTGAACTGTGCGCTGCCAGCACTGATTTGCGATCGCCAAAATTGTACCGAGAATGAGACCACAGTTTTGGTATTTTCTTGCTGCTACTGTTAACTTTTGTACATGCCAGAATGTCGAGTAGGTGCCATCGCAATTTGCATAGTGCTTTGCCGGTAAAAACCAAATATTTATTTTGCACTGGCAAATGATTTTGCCAGTATTTTCATGTTTGCTGGGATTTTATCCACATAAGGCACTGCTCTTATAAAATTAAAAACAATAAATTCTGACCAAAAAATTTACCAGCCACTGCAACGCCACCTACTTGGAGAGCTGGTGGAAATAATCACCGCTAGAGTATGTCCGCAAATTTAAAGTTTTGGTCGGGAGGGAAATGCTTCTTTCCTTTAGTAATAGCCAACATAATAGCATGACAAAAAAGAGATAGAATGAAAACAACGACAATTTTACGTAATACTCGGACTTATCTCTTTCTCACATCTTCTTCAAGTGCCATGCTCTCTTCGAACGTTGGCTATCATCAGCGCGATAGTACTAACACCATACCATTGTCTAAGATTTTTAAGCCATGATATCCGTCTAAGGCCCGGACCTCTTCTACCTTCAATTTTGCCTTCTATTATCAATTTTAAGAGTTTATATTGGTCATTTCTCAAAATATGGCCAAAATATTCGTTTTCGTTTTTTGATGATAAATAAAACTTCAAGCTCTTTATTTATTCTAAGCAGAACATCCACATTAGTTGCTCGATTCATCCAAGATATCCTTAATATTCTACGATAACACCACATCTCGAATGCCTCCAACTTTTTGCACATGGCCTCAGTCAGTGTCCATGCTTCCATGCCATAATATAAGATGCTAAAAACATAACATCGAAGCACACGAATTCGGAGAGTGGTATTAAGATCGCGATTACACAACACTGATTTTATTTGGATAAAAGGATGATCTGGCCTGTTCAATTCTTGCATGAACTTCTTGCATGTTGTCCCAGTTCTCATTGAGGAGACAACCTAAGTATTTGTATGAATCCACACGTTCGACTTGCTGCTCATTTACTTCTAACATGCCTCGGATGTTTGTTTCCTTGGATATGACCATCCATTTTATTTTTCCAACATTTAAGTTAAACCCGAATTGCAAACTTTTGGCAGCAATTTGATTCAACAACTCTTGTAGGCTTTCCAGCGTGTCTGCTATTATGACAGTGTCGTCGGCATATCGTATGTTGTTGATTTTTATGCCGTTTATGGTCAAACCCTCTTCGCAGTTATGAAGTGCATTCTCTATTATTTTGTTGCTATAGATATTAAACAACAGCGGAGACAATATACAACCTTGGCGTACTCCTCTTCTTATTTGGACCTCTTCGGACAGTTGGCCATCAACCTTTATTTGAGCAGTCTGATTCCAGTATAGATTAGCCATTATCATTAGATCTCGGTCATCTAGACCAACTTCTTTTAGCGATTCTATGAGCTTTTCGTGTTGGACTCGATCAAATGCTTTCGCATAATCTATGAAACAGGTATATACTGGCAACGACACATCCCTGATTCTGACATCGGCATCTATAATAATAAGGGCTGATCTACATAAAATTAATGAATTCTGATAAATTTGACCTATTTAACACGAAAACGGTTAAAATAAATAAAAGTATTTTAGATGTAAAGGTGGTGGCAGTAAAAAATTAATAATTTCATCCCATTTAAGTTTTATATAGTTTTGGCCCCGACAACGTGCAAAAAATAATAGCTATTTAAACTCATTTCATCCCATCTGCAATTTATATTAAAACAATACACTTATCTCCGAACTTAAAAAAAATCAAACGGTGCCCGCCTATGGCGGGGCGTTTACGAGTAGTTAACATTTTTCCAAATATTTATGATATTTATTGCTATTATGTTAAGGTCCTCACCGAGATAACAAAAAAAATATGGCACGCCTCGAGGTGGGGGCTTTTTTTACAGGGAGGTCCCAAAACTTGCAAAAAATAATAGCTATATGAACTCGTTTCATCTCTTTTCTGATTAGTACTATTATGTTAACGGCCACACCAAGATAGTAAAAAAAATATTGGACTCCTCAGGGTGGGGGCGTTTTTTACAGAGAGGCTTCAAAACTTGAAAAAAATAATTGCTACATATGAAGTAATTTCTTCTCTATTCTGATTAGGGCTATTTACCAAACACATACAGACGACTGTTAAACAATTACTCCTCCGGCTAATGCCTCAACCAACAGGTATTGAATTGGGCTAAATTTGTATTTGTTAAAACTCAACCTTTATAAATCTACTTGTTTAGTTTCATACCCAGGGCCGGGTTTATTCGACCTATACTGTAAAGGGATTCTGGATTGTGTTCCGGATAATCAAAAGTCGGACATTTCTGAGAAACCTACATTGTCCTGATGAGATCCAACGAGATTGAAAGTAGTCGGTAAACTGGAGAACAAGGAAAGAGAAGATTCTTGAATCATCGTGAATATTTTTTGGATTTGCTTCGCAGTGGGTGTAAGGGTGCACATAGATTGAATTGTGACCAAAATGCGGCAGGTGTTCTTTTTGTAATTCAATACCTGTCGAGGCATTAGCCAGAGGAGTAGTTGTTTACCAGTCGTGTGTATGTGTGGTAAATAGCACGATTTAGATTAGAGAAGAAATTACTTCATATAGCAATTATTTTTTGCAAGTTTTGGGGCCTCCCTGTAAAAAAAGGCCCCACCCAGATGTTTCCAAATTTTTTTTTTTTGTTATCTTGGTGTGGTCCTTAATATAATAGGACTAATCAGAAAAGAGATGAAATGAGTTCATATAGCAATTATTTTTTGCAAGTTTTAAGGCGTCTCTGTGAAAAAAAGGACCCACCCAGAGGTGTGTAATAATTTTTTTTGTTATCTTTGTGTGGCCCTTAACACAATAGCACTAATCAGAAAAGAGATGAAAAGACTTCATAGACTGACTGATTGATATTTTTTTCAAGTTTTAGGGCCTCCCTGTAAAACAAGACCCACCACCTGAGCATCGTAATATTTTTACTTAATTCGTATGGACAGTTTTATACTAGTTTTAATGTAGATGAAATCATACACCTCAATTGCCACCACCTCTCTATCTATTAGTTCTATCACAGTCTCACAAATGATTTTAAGAATAAATAAACTTGAAAACTGTTTAAAACAAAGAGGGTTGTTGATATTTCTATCCCAACACTGCACAACACTGCCTTCTCAACTATCAACAAATAATTTAATTTATAAAATGCTATATTTTTGTTTCATTTTCTATTTTTTAACAGCAAACTATTCTTATGCTCGTATCCACCAATGCAAAATTCAACGATTAATCTTTAATCATAAAAACAAAAAAGAAGTTAAAAAACCTCCAAATCAGTTACTTCAACCGAAAAGAAACTAAAAAACAAAAGATCAAAAGATCTTGGGTGGAAATAACGAAAATTCAAACTTGGATGAGCATTCCACAAGGAACACACAAAAGATCAAAGCGAAAAGAGAAATGATTAAACGACGTTTCGCCCTGGGTAACCAGCGTGGGCTCATCAGTAGTTTCACTGGTCACCCTCCACTATACATCATTGAACACCATCATACACTTTGATTTCCAACCTTGAACCACTCACAAATAGGCATCGTTCCGCACTACCCAATGAGCATTTTCAGAAACTTCTGGTGACAGATATTTATATAATTATTATAAAGAGGGTTCCATTGATAGCCTAGGGTATTTAGAAGTTTCCTACAAGAATTGAGTTTGTATATTTGTTTTATTAAAGGCTCTAAATTGATAGTACCCTAAAGTAACATAAAACTGGCGTCAACAATATTTCCACGGACATCTTTATAAAAATTGAAGTCATCGGTTCAAATGTTATATAAATTGGTGTTAACAATGTTTCCACCAACATATTTATAAAAATATAAGTCATCAGTGACAAAAGTTATATGAAGTGGTGTTTGAAATCTTTCTGTCAACCCACCTATAAAACCGTAAGTAACTATCAATTAAAGATATATAATAGATTGGTTTTTAAAATGTTGCTATCAACCCACCACACAAAACTTAATTAACCAACAACAAATTTATATAAGATAAGATTGAAAATATTTCGAGAGACACTTATAAAAACTTGGGAATTCACACACAATAGTTATATAAATTGGTGTCTGTAATATTCTTATGAACTCATTCATAAACCTTTTTTGCCCATAAGGTTTTTTCTATAATTTTGTTATTAATTTCTTTATATACACCTGATTTTAGAACAAAAAAAAAAACAATTTTAATTTATTTTGCTAATTATAAAAACAAAACAAACAAGATTTTTTAAGGTTAATTTTGTGACATCAAAAGGCGCGTTTTTGCGACCTCAAAAGGAGCGTTTTTGCGACATCAAAAGGCACGTTTTTGCGAGATACCATACCATTATTATCTTGTTTTAATTACATCAATCTGAGAGAGATAAGAGATCCAAATCTTTTTGAGAAAGTTGCCGATGACAGATATCGGGATCGAATGCATTTTACACCCGATTCCCACCAGCGTTTCCTATGCGCAGTCACCCTGACTCAAAAAACTCATCACGTGGTCCGACATGAACTTGTATAGGCAAATCTCGCTTAGACCACGTGATACGTGTTTTGATTCGAGGGACCCACGAATGAGAAACGCATTGATGGGAACCGTGTTTTAGAAAAAGAGAACAATATAGTAACCGTGTTAAGGTCGCAAAAACGCACCGTGAAACGTCGAGCGCATACGCTGATACTGCTGGTCGGCGGCAAATGTGAACACCCCGGAAAATACTCGCCTGTACACTCTTCGACCCAGCAATCTAACTATATTCTTGAGATAGTTACCTCTGATAGTTATGCGGGCTTGAAGTATGTGGAGGCGGGTATTTTTCCTGGTATGTGTAGTATGCTGGATCTCTCGAGGAATGCATTTAGGAAAAGAGAACAATGGTAACTATGTTAAGCTCGCAGAAACAGACCATCAGTGTTCAACACTGCGCCATCTGTAGCCCTTTGTTCCAAGTAGAATCATTTTTTAAAAGGGTTATAAAATAGTGTTGACGATGTAAACAGTGGTATAGTTGTATTGTTTTTTTTATAGAATTGTCGGAAATTTTCGCCATTTTGGATTACAAAAATAGGTTTTTGGCCTAAATAGAAACGTTATTTATGGGGTTTCAACATGTGTTTCAATCGAAATATTGCTTGTTAGGGTTAAGAACAACATACAAAATTCAATATTTGTCCCAGAAAGAAAAAAACGCGTATGAAAAAAAAACCGATATTTAAATTAATATTTTTTTTCTCGTTTTCTCAAGTATTTTTGGAGCCCATGAAGTTTACGTGAGTGTATTCGAAAACTATACAATACACACGGGACCGCAGCTGATTTTCAGAGTAGGATGACTTGAAAAACAGCTTTTATTTGACTATAGTATATAAATATTCATATTCCTGCTTCAGCTTATCTCACTTTCATTTTTATTTATTTTAGAAGATTGCTAAACACCATTTTATAAATTTTTTTATTGTAAAAAGAAAAAGAATAATACATAACAAGCAAAGGGAAGAAAGATGGAAAATCTATATTTCTAAATCCATAAAAGCCTTTAATTTGTTATGTAGTGTTGTTAGAACAGTTGTAAAACCTTTTTATAATATCATAAGGAAGTTTTATAAAATCTATATGTTGTTTTTCTATCCATTACTATGTATCATAAATTTTTATAAGCTGGTGTTGAACAGTTGTTTTTCAAGTCTTTTTTACTCATTTAAGAGATATATTAGAGTTATAAAATTATCACCAACACTAAATAATATAACTTTTGGTTATTTTATGAAGGTTTTATATTATTTGCTGTAACTTTTATATAGACAAAAATGCTCATTGGGTAGTACCTGTGCGATGCCTATTTGTGAGTGGTTCAAGGTTGGAAATCAAAGTGAATGATGCTGTTCCTCGTGTCTTTCAGGATGCGTTCAGTGTAAATTCCTGAAAAAAATCGGTTGCCATGACGACGACACCCGCGTCTCGTTTCCGCCGAGGTTTGGGCGTGTTTGCATGTGATGCAAAGTTTTAAGCTGGCTCTATTATATAACATTTTTTTTGGCTCACTATAGTTCTCTTTTTCTAAATACATTCGGCTGAGAGAGATCCAACATACCAGAAAATAGTTTGTCAGACCCGCCTGTACGCCCTTTGACCCCGTATATCTGTTAATGATAACTATAACAACTCCGAAAAACGGTCCCCCTTATTAAACGTGCACATACACAATACACATCGAAAGTAATGGTGGGGGCGGGGGGGGGGGCGGGGGGGGGTCGGCGATGCTGCTTCACCTATTTGTAAAGTCACGAGCCGCCACTGGTTTGGATTGTGATCTATTAGGTTAAGACTTTATTTGCTAACCCCCAGATGCACCGTAAAAATATTCGGATTAGTGTAGCTAATCCACGCTTCCTCTTTGTTCATTTATGTGGGATCAAGAGAGAAAAATAATGGATTAGATAGCCAATCGCGATTAAGTCCCTTCGGTGCATTTAGGGGATTAGGGACTAAAAGCCAAAACGTAACGGAGAGTAATCCAGCGCTCTCATTGGTGAAAACCGGCAGAGGTGGGCGTTTCCACCTCGACTAACGCGATTTTAGCTACCGGATGAGGCGACGCGACGCGACATAACGATACACCACCTAGCGCGCGCTAGCGCCCGTATCTCATGCAAATCAGTCTCGCTCGACGTGCGATTGACAACTTCTGTCGGATCTGACCAATGAGAGCGCTGGTTTATCTTTTAGTCCCTATTAATAAATTAGCGTGAAGCACGGAAGACATTTGTGAGTCTAAATCAGTTGGTATTGACAAAATTCCCCTAACTCTGAGTCTAATAACAAAAAGTGTTATCGCACAGCACTTATGAAAGGCAAAAAACCAGTCATTCCGATTGTATAAAAGCACTGAACAAATCAAAACACTGTATTTTTAGCAAAAACCCGCAAAGAAGCCGAAAACCCTTTATTTTGACGAAATAACGCAGTAACATCCTAGTAACTTTTGGTTTGGTCCAAACAAGTGTGTGGCTAATAAAAAAAGCAGGCAAATATATATCATGTTTACAGGGGAACTTGAAACCCATCTAAAAATTATACAACTTTACTTTTTCTATTAATAAAAATTTAAAAAAACTAAATTTTAATATATCACGAAAAATCATGGTAAAAAATACCATTTACTGATTGTGGAAAAGACACATCAGCAAAAAAAAATGTCAAGTCGATTCGATTGATGTGACTACATTCTTTTAGGCTCATAACTGTCATTTTTGTGAAATTTCTCAGGGGGTATTATCATTCCACCTATTTTTACTTCCGTGGCGTGAACATAGCATCTAAAAAAGGCGTACAGCATTTACAGAGTGCAATTTTTTTAAATTTTACTTGTTTTCTTTTTAGGTGCTAGTGACGATGGCGCAGGTTGCGTGGTAATGCTAGAAATGTTGCGAGTTTTAGCGGTGTCCGGCAATATCTTGAGGCATAACATAATTTTTTTGTTCAACGGTGCTGAAGAGAATTTTTTGCCAGCTTCGCACGGCTTTATTACACAGCACAAGTGGGCCAAAGAGGTAAGTTTTGTTCCACAGTTTATGGCCAATTGTACCAACATTCACTTAAGGAAAGTACAATTAAGGAACCAACAATTCGTTTCCGAGGTTTGCTAAGCTGGGTTGCTCTGAAATCTGACAGCGTTGCAGAAATCTGGTAACTTTCGTGGCTGGCAGTCGTTTTGGGAACACTGATGAATGTGTCAACCAATTAAAGTTGTGTGTTTTTTTTTCATAACTTAATTTGTTTTATTTTGAATTGAAAACTACAATTTATAAATATAAATAAACAAAGGCGTGCCAATTTCACTCCAAAGGAGACTATTTTTCTCATGTTAAGCGACTTTAAACATATAACCAGAGTCTTTAATTCAGCTAGTGAAAAGAGCATTCATAGGACTGCTGAGAATTACTTCTCTTATATTTTTCTGGGCATTCCAAACTCAAAGAGAGGTCAAGCAATTCAATATCACTCTCAATAAGGTCAGGATCGTTTTCCAAGTAGTGGTAGAGAAAGGGTATGGCCTGAAGGCCTGGCAAATAGGCCCTAACCGAGGCCTCAATACCAAGATTCCACCCGACAAACATATTTACATAGATACATTGCAGGTTAAATAAAATCTTGTAAAAATGAAAAAAAAAACAGGAGGCTAAAGGGCACTGAAAAGGTAGGAGTTAACTGGCTTTTTAGTTGAGAACGGTGTTGGACGTAGGGAGTTGTAGTGTTTTGACATTTGGATACTTCATTTGGCATAAAACGTCAAAAAGCTACCTCGGGACGTCTATAAACGCAATAAAAAAGGGTAAAAAATAAATATTTTCTGTTAAGGAGAGAATAAGTGGTCGCGGGGCTGGGCTTCCAAAAGTAAACCTTAAGGAGTACTTAAGGTTTCTTTAAAAATTCTTAACTTAATGTCTGCATAACGCTAAGGGGGCCTTATGTACGTTGGTGCAATTGGCTATTAGTCTTTTTCGTTATCTCTTAAAGTTAGCTTTATTATATTATAAAATACCAATAACAAATTTTAGTTAAATTAAAATAATCTTAATTCTAGTTTAAAGAAAATATCTTGACACTCTTATAAATAAAATAAATTTAAATTATAAAAAAAAATCACGCTCTTTGTAGCAACCTGTCATATACAAACGCTTATTCCCAAATTATTATAAGATTTGTTATTCAGGACATCGATACATGCAATCAATTAATTAAAATAAAAGAAAAATAGAAATATATATTTTTTTGATTGTTGCTTTTTTCAATCTCTTTTTCTTTAGGTATTTTATCGATAAATGTCAAAGTGCAATATCTTAATATATATCTTAATACCTACTACTAGCACATACAAAATAAATAAAAAAAAACTTCTCTCTCAAAAAGACACTTGAATTCAAAAAATTTGGCAATAGCAAAAGTTTTTATATATGGGTATAATATGGGTAATTTATTTTATTTTACACCTAGAAGAATTATAATTTTACACTAAAAATAATGAAGGCTGGTTTCTACAGTTTATGACAAGGTACGAATATTTTAGCAACACAAATTTTTGAGTTTATCTATTTATCAGAAACAGAATAAGGTAAAAGGTGGAAACATTGACATTAATTGTTAATTAATCAATCTAAAATATAGTGCTAAAAAGTCATAATAAAATTTGCTAACGTATGCATAAGCAAGCGTAATATCTGCTTAATATGATATTGGAACCATTTATTTTTGTTCTACTCTTTATCTTTTAAAAAAAAAATTATTAAAACAAAAAATAACTTCAGGTGTCAATCTTACCCATGTTCCGTGTAAGATTGAAACCTGCTAAAATTGTTGTCTGATTCCCAGATGCACCGTAAAGATATTCGGATTAGTTTAGTTAATCCATGCTTCCTCTTTGTCGATTTATGTTGGATCAAAAGAGAAAAAGAATAGATTAGATGAATCAAAATTACTTTCAATATAAAAATAACTACTACCAGCAATTAGAAGGAACCACAATGGGTAATAGTTTATCACCTTTTATCGCAAACCTATTTATGAGCAAATTTGAATCAGATATAAGTAAAGAATTTGAGTATTTCCCCAGAGTATGGTTCAGGTATGTAGACGATGTGTTTGCAGTATTCAACACTAAAGTAACTAGTGTTGAAAATTTTATGGAAAAAATAAATAACAAATTTCCCACTATTAAATTTACTTATGAAAAAGAGAACAACGGTACACTGCCATTTCTAGACACTTTAGTTATAAGAAATAAAAATAAATTGGACTTTGACCTATACAGAAAAGGCACGGCCACCAACAGGTATATTCCAAATGACTCTTTTCATTGCTTACAATATAAGCTTGCAAGTTTGCACTTTTTAACATATAGATTAGTAAATTTCCCCTTAAACAAAGAAAGATTTGAAGCAGAAAAGAATAGGATTAGGAATATAGCTGGCGAAAACGGTTACGACGAAGGCTTAATAAATAAGCTGATAAATAGACATTCTTTTCAAAAGACCTTTCGGAATTCTACCTTTTTCAGACAAAAAGATAGCTGCGACTCAAAATTTGTATCAATTCCTTATAATCCTAATTATACGAAAGGATCACACAAAGTATTTAATAACACCGGTCTTAAATTAGTATATCAATCCGGTAACACAATAAGAAGCTTACTAGGAAATCCCAAGGATAAAACTACAGTTCTAGAAAAAAGTGGAATTTACGAAATTAGTTGCATGGATTGTGACAAAAAATATGTTGGCCAAACGAGACGCTCTATTCAAACACGTTTTAAAGAACACTTAGCACACTTAAAATACGGAAGAACAGAAAAGTCAAGTGTGGCCGAGCATGCTTTTGAAAACAATCATAGATTCACATTAGATAACCTAAAACTTCTAAAAAGTGTACCAAACAAAAGACTTTTGAATGCATATGAAAGTATGGAAATCATTAAATCCAGAAATAGTTTAAATAAAGATAGAGGACCCATCCCGTTTAGTACACTTTATTCTTTGGTTGAGGGGAGATAGGATTAAAAATCGTGATCAATCACAAATTATTAGTCTTATCTCCGCCCACTAAAGGATTGTATATAAGATAGAGCGTAGATTAATTTAGTTCATTGTTTATCGTCTCCTGATGATGCTAACGTTGTTAGCGAAACGCGCGTCGAGTACAAAAAAGTGTAGTTTTGGTTTGTGGAAAACAATCATAATTTTGTTTTAGTGCAACCAAAGGTTCCAAATTTCCAACATATAATGGATTAGATAGCCAATCGCGTTTAAGTGCCTACGGTGCATTTAGGGGTAAATTACCTGCAATCAACCAAAAATGCCAATCTTTGTTTGTTACAGTCCAAAATTGACTCCAAAACATGATCTGCTGTAAAGTTTAAATCAAATATGCATTTTTTTTTAAATTTTTGCCATTGAAAAAGACTCAAAATTGGACCATAAACCAAAAACTAGGAACAAACTATGTTAAAAAAATATTGTAAGTTAGAAAAATTTTCAAATTCCTTTAAGTCAAAATAATGCCTTGCCCGCTGAATAACAGGAGTTTTAAGTATTTGCAAAATATAACTTTTCGGTATATCCATGATGTCATCCAGGTTGGCATAAACAAAGTACATAAACATTTTTCTTAAAAACTGCACTGTTAGCTCTTTTATTTTTTTGACATAACCAACATACCAGCTACTTCCAAATTTTGCTACAATGCAGCAATTGTATTTGTTGTGCGATTTATTTTGAAGTCAAAATTTTGTCATATGATCCAACCTATTAAAAAAGTCTTCCATCACCTTATGCGTACCAGCCGTGGCTCTATTTTTTGATAAGTTCTGGGTGCGTCTGCGACTTATCTCACCTTTTCATCGTTGCTTAAACAACAAGCACTGCTCAGATAGTAGGCCTGCTATCAGGTCGGACAGGGTTAACGCCCTTGTATTGGAGTACAAACGTGTCTTGACAACTATGACAAGGCACAACAAGGTCAATCTCCTCTGGGACCCGGGACATAAAGATGTACCGGGAAATGAAGAGGCCGATAGATTGGCTAGAAAAGGATCACCAACCGATGCGGTATTCTCCTCCTTATATGGTTCAATTCTCTCTCGCAGGATACTGGAGAAGAAGAAGAAGAAGAATTAAAGCATGTATTTAGCAGAGTTTTTCCACGATAATTTGAGCATTTCTTTTTATCCCTTTTTTGTGGATGGAACTATCACGCCTTCCTCCCATGGATCCGGTAGCATTTCGGTGTTCCAAATGTTTTGGATGAGCTTATGGATAGCCCTATGCAGTGTTGCTCCACCATATTTTATACATTCGGCAGGTATGCCGTCTCTACCAGAAGCTTTGTTCTTTTTTAGCTTTTTTATTGCTTTAACTGTTTTTTCATATGGTGCAACTGGTATCTCTATTTCAGCTATCAATATGCTTATGGGTGTAGTATCGGTATTGATCTCTTTGTTGAGTAGTTCACAAAAGTAGTTCTTCCATGTGGTTAGGATCTCTCTTTCGTTGGTTATCAGTTGTCCGTTGTTTGTTGAGAGAAAGTTTTCGGTTCTTGATTGGTATCCTGTTTTGTACTTTGTTATTACCTGTTTATTTTGTTGTTTTGTCTGTTTTCCTCCATTTCTCTTATTATGGTGGTCTCTCTTTTTCCTGTTGGGTGTTGAAGCATTTTTTTCCTGGTCATATTTCGTCTTTCGTCGGCTCTACTACAGTCGTCATTAAAGTTCTTCCTTCTTTGTTTTCTCTTATAGTCGAGCACTTGGCTAGCCACCCTAGTTACTGTTTCTTGGATGTTCTTCCAGAGCTTGTTTACATTGTAGCCCCATTGCGGTTATTTTATTCCTTCAGTAATTATAGTTTCTGTTATATTTCCTGTGTTTGTTCTGTCTTAAGTTTTTCCGTATTCCAGCTTATGCTGGTCTTCTTTTTCTTGTGCATGTACACATGTGCATATATATTAATACTTCGTGCAATTTAGTTTTAAAACTTGCTAGATGAACCAAAAAAAGTAGGTATCACTAGGCAAATTAGTATTTTATTTTTAATACTTTTAAGTACCTCATTTTTTTTAGGATTTAACGAATTCGCTTCCTGTGATTTTATCTGCTTTTTACCTCGATATTATAAATACCTACTAAATTTGAGCGTAATTTTTTAAAAAGTGGTCAGTGAAATCCTAGAAAAGTCAGGGAATTTGGCGGGAACCCTGCATTAGTGTCTTTGCTTGCCCTGAAAATTTCAGTACTGATTCAATAATACATAAAAAATACATTTTTTTTTATCTTTCTTCCGGAATGATAATGTACGACATATCATCAAAGGAAAACCTGTAACAATTTACCTAAGTAACAGTGGATTCCAAACAAGGGCATAAATATAATAACTTCTTTATGTATAACTCTAACTTTAATATTTTGTCATAATCGGGATAAATTATTTAGAAAAATTTATGTTCACTGAAGAAGACTTCAATAACAACCAACTAGTGTTTTGTTTTTTTCTCTATAACTCCAAAGATGTATGAAATGTACTTTCATACATCTTTAATAAATCTAACAAACAATTATTATCTGTTTGTGTATCTTTTCAATTTTTCACAGTCTTAGGTTTATTTATTTTATTTATTTATTTAAAAAATGTATAGGTGTGTTTTAGCAGAGCACCTCAACAATAAACGAGACTTGCGAGCATGTTGCCAGAACGACCGTAAAATTCCAGGCAAAATTGTGGTAGGTGCGCCGAGTGTTCGGTCGAACCTACGGCATTACACAGCCATCATAAGACCAAGGATCCAATATGGATCAGTGGTCTGGTGGCCCGCTGTAGAGAAGCTGACCATATCCAAAAAGGTAACGAGCCTACAAGGGCTCTTGTGCAGAGGGATAACCGGCGCAATGAGGGCGACCTCCATTCACGCCCTGGAAACATTCTTGCGTCTCCCCTCGCTTCCAACTTGGATCAAGAACGAGGCGATGGCGACGCACCTGCGATTAAGGGACCAGGGACTATGGAAGGGCAGGGAGGAAAGAGAGGGCCATCTAGCGGTCGAGGGACTGGCGACGAAAGAGTTGCCCCTCCTAAGACTGACTGTGAAAGCATCGCTTAACCCAAGGAGGTTCGATAGGAACTACAAGGTCACAATACCAGAACGGAATGAGTGGCAAAGGGTAGAATTCCGAACGGAATTAAGCAGAGAAGCGACGATTTGCTACACTAAATAATTGTCAGCCAGGCAGACAACAGGCGCATGAGTGTACGCGGAACGCCTAGAAGTTCAGAAAAGTTATCCACTTGAAGAACACGCTACGGTGTTTCAAGCGAAAGTATATGCCATTATCATGGCAGCAACCCTTAAGGCTCTAAGTACATCCAAAATAGTTAGTAGTCTGGTGGAGGAGTGCGCTGAAGCACTACAAACACTGGCTCAAGACAAAAGGGTAACACTGATGTGGGTCCCAAGTCATGAGGAAATACCAGGGAACGAGAAAGCAGATGAACTTGCGAGACTAGGGGCCGAAACCCAATACATTGGAACGAAACCTCTTCTGGGAATAACAAGGAAACAGTTACAGAGTGAGCTTGACAAATGGCCGAACAGTGAACTGATACGTCCTGGGGGCAAGAGTCAAAGTGCAGAAGGTCCAAGCTATTCGTGGATGGTCCGAATGTAGCCAGAATTAAATGGTTCTTAGGCAAGACCAGAAAGGACATTGGTGCTGATAGGGATGCTGACGGGGTACAATCGGCTGAACAAACATCTGACGCAAATAAGAGTAGCAGGAGATCCCGTGTATCCCACTTGCGGGCTCGAAGAGGAATCGGCGCAGCACTTGATATCAGAGTGCGATGCATATGCCAGATTAAGGCAGCTGAGGTGGAAATTTCCCACGATAGAGGAAGGAACGGACCATTTGAGCACTCGCTCAAATGGTCCGACATACTGAACTTCGTAAAGTAGACGGGGAGGCCCGGAGAGAGAGTTGCAGCGGAAGTAGGGGTAAAGAACGGGGTATGGCTGAAAGGGCCCATGAAGAGGCCTAATTGCTCCCCTATACTACTACTACTACTATGTAAAATTATATACAGACTGTTAACTCTGTGTTTCGGACTTCCATTGTCTATATTTTATTTATACACGACGTTTCGATCAGTACAATCTCTGATCGTCTTCAGGTGCAAACTACAATCAATTCCTAAGGCTACGTACTTATATACTGTGAGAAATCACTCAACCTTGAAGTTTAAGAAGTTGGCTCCGCCCAAGGAGGGGCTTCCAAATATTTGGGATTTCAACACTTGGTTTACTGAAAATACCCTGATTCTGCCCAATAAAGGCAGCTTCAAGGAATTTTCGTTTCTTCCAGTGTGACTCCTTGTGCAAAACCTTTGCTTCTGCCCACTTCATTCGGTGTTGTTTTGACCATGCATGTTCGGCAATTCCTGATTTCGTGGTTTCACCTTTTTGGGTATTCGTCTGATGTTCCTTAAGCCTAACAGATAGTGGTCTTTTAGTTTCGCCTATGTATGATTCACCACACTCACAAGGAATTTGGTAAATGCATTCCTTATTTTGTTTGTTCTCCGGTTTTGTTTTACTAAGAAGGCTTCGAATTGTATTACTAGATTTAAAAGCTGTTTTAATATTAAAGTTCTTCGCTACTCTTCGAATTTTCTCTGATACTCCTTTAACGTATGGGATTGTAAGGAATGCATTTGCCTGGTTTTGGTCATGTAATCTCTGTCCTGTTTGTTGAAATTTAGAAATAGTATCTGTTATAAGTTTCAGGCTGTAACCATTCTGCTGCAGATCCTTCTTAATGTTTCTTATTTCGATTTCCAAGTCATGAGAATTGTTACAAATTTGAACGGCTCTGTTATACAAAGTTTTGATTATGCCTCGTTTGGTTGTAGCAGAATGATTTGAACCTTGATTTAAATATTGTCCTGTGTGAGTGGGTTTACGATAGACTGTTGTTCTGATGTCGCTTTCTACTCGTGTGACAAGTACATCAAGAAAAGGAATTTGACAATTTTGCTCCAACTCCATTGTGAATTTAATGGTGGGTCTTATGTTATTTAGGTGGTGAAGAAATTCTGAAAGTTGTTGGTCATTCCCGGTCCAGACAATAAAAGTATCATCAACATATCTCAGCCAGAGCTTAGGTTTATATGTTGCGGTATCAACCGCGTGTGATTCGAACCACTCCATGTAAATATTGGCCACCACTGGCGAAAGCGATGAACCCATTGGCAGACCGTCTTCCTGAGCATAAAACCTATCTTTCACTTGAAAATAAGAGTTATGTAGGCAGCACTCCAACAACTCCATCACTCCCTCCAGCGGTAGGCTGGTACGTTCATAAAGGGATTCGTCATCCACCAGTCTCTTTCTAATAATGTCTAACGATTCCTTTATTGGGACATTGGTGTATAGACTTTCGACATCAAAACTGACAAGTCTATCCTCGGTTCCTAAAACAAAAGATTTAAGAATATTAACAAAATGGTTTGAATTTTCTACAAATGAAGCGGTCTTGCCTGCAAGAGGTTGAATAATTTTCAAAAGGAATTTAGACAGATTGCTTGTTGGAGAATTTCTGGAACTTGTAATTGGGCGTAAGGGCATTGCATCTTTGTGAATTTTGGGAAGTCCGTATAGATGAGGAGGCTTGCTATAATGTGGTGTAAGTTGAGATCTTGTATTGTCCGGAATATATCTGGAATACTTTTTCAAAATTCTATAAACCTTACTTTCGATTGATTGCGTCGGATCTTTTGGGAGAAGTTTATAGTTTCCTTTAGCAAGTACCTCTTCAACTTTCTGGTCATAGGTTTCCGTGTCTAAAATTGTCAAATTCCTTTTCTTGATGTACTTGTCACACGAGTAGAAAGCGACATCAGAACAACAGTCTATCGTAAACCCACTCACACAGGACAATATTTAAATCAAGGTTCAAATCATTCTGCTACAACCAAACGAGGCATAATCAAACCTTTGTATAACAGAGCCGTTCAAATTTGTAACAATTCTCATGACTTGGAAATCGAAATAAGAAACATTAAGAAGGATCTGCAGCAGAATGGTTACAGCCTGAAACTTATAACAGATACTATTTCTAAATTTCAACAAACAGGACAGAGATTACATGACCAAAACCAGGCAAATGCATTCCTTACAATCCCATACGTTAAAGGAGTATCAGAGAAAATTCGAAGAGTAGCGAAGAACTTTAATATTAAAACAGCTTTTAAATCTAGTAATACAATTCGAAGCCTTCTTAGTAAAACAAAACCGGAGAACAAACAAAATAAGGAATGCATTTACCAAATTCCTTGTGAGTGTGGTGAATCATACATAGGCGAAACTAAAAGACCACTATCTGTTAGGCTTAAGGAACATCAGACGAATACCCAAAAAGGTGAAACCACGAAATCAGGAATTGCCGAACATGCATGGTCAAAACAACACCGAATGAAGTGGGCAGAAGCAAAGGTTTTGCACAAGGAGTCACACTGGAAGAAACGAAAATTCCTTGAAGCTGCCTTTATTGGGCAGAATCAGGGTATTTTCAGTAAACCAAGTGTTGAAATCCCAAATATTTGGAAGCCCCTCCTTGGGCGGAGCCAACTTCTTAAACTTCAAGGTTGAGTGATTTCTCACAGTATATAAGTACGTAGCCTTAGGAATTGATTGTAGTTTGCACCTGAAGACGATCAGAGATTGTACTGATCGAAACGTCGTGTATAAATAAAATATAGACAATGGAAGTCCGAAACACAGAGTTAATTTCAAACACATTATTGTCTCAAACTTTCAAACAAACGTTGGAATCCCGGTACGGACCCGGTATCAGCGATCTTTTTCGAGGCTACGAGAAAACTTTAATTAAGCATACCAAAGAAGACACGCACATCGAATTCCTATGCCAAGCAAGAGACAGCAACATTATTCCGGTTGCATTTCGTCTTAAGGCATCATTTCCAGGACAAAGAGTTCAGCGAATTCTAGATGACGCCAGTAAAGCGCTTATACGGTCCCAAATCAGCTTTCATCGCTGGAACAAGTCCTTACTGACAGAAGAACTGAGACAACGGTTTCAGGAGATTCGAGAATATACTATGGAGGAAGATTATCAACCGATTCTGGACAAAATTTCACGAACCTGCGACCATCTACGACAGACTTGGCAAGCAAAACACCAAAGGAAATTCGCCCATCAACAGCCACAAAGCCAATCGACCACCGACGCTGTAAGAACCATCGTTAATGGGTCAAAGAAGACATTGACACCCATAGAAGAAAACTTACTTGCCAAAGGACTTAACTTTTCCAT
The DNA here is from genome assembly GCA_963921995.1 of Oxystoma pomonae. Lineage (NCBI taxonomy): Eukaryota > Metazoa > Arthropoda > Insecta > Coleoptera > Brentidae > Oxystoma > Oxystoma pomonae. The sequence continues at coordinate 143,370,647 of OY998163.1, forward strand.
CGCTCCTAAGAAGATACCTACCATCGATATCATCACCGCCATAGAAGGTCATCCTCTTCCACGACAAGACGCCGACGAGTTCAGACATCAGGTAAGGACCATTATTGACAAACCTATTAAGCATACCTCTAATATAAGCAAAACAGAGGAAATCGCGTTGAAGAATCTTCAAAAGGACAAATCAATTAAAATCTTACCGGCAGACAAGGGCAATGCAACAGTGATTTTAGACACGGAAACCTATGACCAGAAAGTTGAAGAGGTACTTGCTAAAGGAAACTATAAACTTCTCCCAAAAGATCCGACGCAATCAATCGAAAGTAAGGTTTATAGAATTTTGAAAAAGTATTCCAGATATATTCCGGACAATACAAGATCTCAACTTACACCACATTATAGCAAGCCTCCTCATCTATACGGACTTCCCAAAATTCACAAAGATGCAATGCCCTTACGCCCAATTACAAGTTCCAGAAATTCTCCAACAAGCAATCTGTCTAAATTCCTTTTGAAAATTATTCAACCTCTTGCAGGCAAGACCGCTTCATTTGTAGAAAATTCAAACCATTTTGTTAATATTCTTAAATCTTTTGTTTTAGGAACCGAGGATAGACTTGTCAGTTTTGATGTCGAAAGTCTATACACCAATGTCCCAATAAAGGAATCGTTAGACATTATTAGAAAGAGACTGGTGGATGACGAATCCCTTTATGAACGTACCAGCCTACCGCTGGAGGGAGTGATGGAGTTGTTGGAGTGCTGCCTACATAACTCTTATTTTCAAGTGAAAGATAGGTTTTATGCTCAGGAAGACGGTCTGCCAATGGGTTCATCGCTTTCGCCAGTGGTGGCCAATATTTACATGGAGTGGTTCGAATCACACGCGGTTGATACCGCAACATATAAACCTAAGCTCTGGCTGAGATATGTTGATGATACTTTTATTGTCTGGACCGGGAATGACCAACAACTTTCAGAATTTCTTCACCACCTAAATAACATAAGACCGACCATTAAATTCACAATGGAGTTGGAGCAAAATTGTCAAATTCCTTTTCTTGATGTACTTGTCACACGAGTAGAAAGCGACATCAGAACAACAGTCTATCGTAAACCCACTCACACAGGACAATATTTAAATCAAGGTTCAAATCATTCTGCTACAACCAAACGAGGCATAATCAAAACTTTGTATAACAGAGCCGTTCAAATTTGTAACAATTCTCATGACTTGGAAATCGAAATAAGAAACATTAAGAAGGATCTGCAGCAGAATGGTTACAGCCTGAAACTTATAACAGATACTATTTCTAAATTTCAACAAACAGGACAGAGATTACATGACCAAAACCAGGCAAATGCATTCCTTACAATCCCATACGTTAAAGGAGTATCAGAGAAAATTCGAAGAGTAGCGAAGAACTTTAATATTAAAACAGCTTTTAAATCTAGTAATACAATTCGAAGCCTTCTTAGTAAAACAAAACCGGAGAACAAACAAAATAAGGAATGCATTTACCAAATTCCTTGTGAGTGTGGTGAATCATACATAGGCGAAACTAAAAGACCACTATCTGTTAGGCTTAAGGAACATCAGACGAATACCCAAAAAGGTGAAACCACGAAATCAGGAATTGCCGAACATGCATGGTCAAAACAACACCGAATGAAGTGGGCAGAAGCAAAGGTTTTGCACAAGGAGTCACACTGGAAGAAACGAAAATTCCTTGAAGCTGCCTTTATTGGGCAGAATCAGGGTATTTTCAGTAAACCAAGTGTTGAAATCCCAAATATTTGGAAGCCCCTCCTTGGGCGGAGCCAACTTCTTAAACTTCAAGGTTGAGTGATTTCTCACAGTATATAAGTACGTAGCCTTAGGAATTGATTGTAGTTTGCACCTGAAGACGATCAGAGATTGTACTGATCGAAACGTCGTGTATAAATAAAATATAGACAATGGAAGTCCGAAACACAGAGTTAATTTCAAACACATTATTGTCTCAAACTTTCAAACAAATATATACAGACTGATTAAAATTTTCAGTTTTTTTTCAAATTTAAGTTATTTGCTATAAAAACTAAGTAATGTTCTTAGCATAATAAATTAAATAATATTAAAATAACTGGTTATATATATATATATGTTGTCTGGGCGCACTATGAAACGCATATTTCATATTTAGGAGAGTATTTTAAACCTTTGTAACTTCTTTAGGTTTTATTATTTTTAAATGAGGTTTTTGGTATCGTACAGCTGATATTTTTTTCTAAAATTTTTGCCATTTTGTATTTTATTCGGTATACAAGGTGTGAAAAAAAGTACTGTTTTTTTTTGTCAAAGTTTAAAGTTAACGAAAATTAAAAAAAAAATTGGGAAAAATTTAAAATTATCAAATCGGTTATCAAATCTCTCTTAACAAAAATTAATTCTCAGATTTTTTATTTTTTCTTTTGTTTTGGAGATATGATTTTTTTTCAAAATTTATGCGTATTTAACATTCTTTTGCCTCGTGGATTTGGCCGGATTTCGCAAATAATTTTAAATATGCATTTTCGCAATCTCTGGTAGGCCTTTTAAAAATAAAACGTACCCAAAGTTATTTTGAAAATTAATCTTGATTACCAGTGGCGTCCAAGTTGTGGATTGTAACAGATGTTTACAAAAAATACTTTATATGTTTCACATCAATTTTCTCGCTATTCATTAAAAAAAAAGATTGTTTTTTTCAGTTATTAGTAACTAGTGACCATTTTTACCAAAGCGGTTTTTTATTTTTTTAAAAATGTTAACCAGGGGCGGAGCTAGATTTTTTTTCAGAATACAGTTTTATTGATATAAAATGGTTACATAAGATAGAGAAAGCGGTTCAGCTTATATTTTTTTTTAAATTATTATGTATTTTTTTTTAACAAGCACATCAGGGGCGTGCATAATTTTTTATTTTAAAAAGTTTTTGTTTAAAAATATTATGTTAGTTCTGTGTGATCCTAAAGTGAATTAGGGAAGCCAATCAAATTTTGGTATCATTCGAAAGGTCCAATTTTACACACCTATTTTGAAATTTTGCACACCCCATGGGAACCCGCAATAGGGTTCTCAAAAAACGAGGCTGGCCCCCCCCATTTTTCAAGATAGGTGTGCAAAATTGGACCTTTCGAATTACACCAAAATTTTTAAAAAATATCTGGAGGGGGGCAGTCTCGTTACTCGAGAACCCTATTGCGGGTTCCCATGGGGTGTGCAAAATTAGACCTTTCAAATGGTACCAAAATTTTTAAAAAATATCATATGGGGGGGGTAGCCTCGTTACTCATGAACCCTATTGCGGGTTCCCATATAGGGTGTGGAAAATTTCAAAATGGGTGGGCAAAAATTGACCTTTCGAATGATACTAAAATTTTCAAAAAATATCTGGGGTTCCCATGGGGTGTGCAAAATTTCAAAATAGGTATGCAAAATTTCAAAATAGGTGTGCAAAATTGGATCTTTCGAATGATACCAAAATTTTTAAAAAACCTTATATTTTATGATTGGTTTTCACTAATTCACTTTAGGATCACACAGAACTAACATAATATTTTTAAATTTAATGTGCCTCTGATGTGCTTGTTATAAAAAAAATTATTTACATAATAATTTAAAAAAATATAAGCTGAACCTGCTTTCTCTAATTTATGTAACCATTTTTATCAATAAAAGTGTATTCTGAAAAAAAAATCTAGCTCCTGGTTAACATTTTAAAAAAATTAAAAACCGCTTTGGTAACAATGGTCACTGGTTACTAATAACTGAAAAAAATTATAAATTTTTTTAATTAATAGCGAGTAAATTGATGTTAAACATATAAAGTATTTTTTGTAAACATCTGCTACAATTCACAACTTGGACGCCACTGGTAATCAAGATTAATTTTCAAAATAACTTTGGGTACGTTATTTTTAATAGGACTTCCAGAGATTGCGAAAATGCATATTTAAAATTGTTTTCGAAATCCGGTCAAATCCACGAGGCAAAAAAAGAATGTAAAATAAGCATAAATGTTGGAAAAAAATCATATCTCCAAAACAAAAGAAAAAATAAAAAATCTGAGAATTCATTTTGTTAAGAAAGATTTGATAACCAATTTAATATTTTAAATTTTTCCCATTTTTTTTTAAATTTAACTTTAAACTTTGACAAAAAAACATTACTTTTTGTTGTTTTTTATCAGCCATACGATGCCAAAAACCCCATTTTAAAATAATAAAACCTAAAAAAGTTACAGAGGTTTAAAATACTCTCCTAAATATAAATAGTGCGCCCAGTTTATTTTTTATTTCTGTAGGACATTTAACCTATACTTAGTTAGTGCGAACGAAATGGAAGCACCTAAAATTTTAAATCAGCTCCAAAATGCGTTTGAATAACTAACCAAATTTCTTACTCTTTTTGAAATTCGTTAAGAGAAAATGTCCATACGTGTGTACGTGTTAATATGGTAACAACAAAATTTAGGTGTGCATGCTTTTTCAGGAAATTATATTATAGGCTTATTTTGAACGATTAAAATAATATAAATAATTTAGATTTTTCTTTTATTTTTACAGTTTAGGTATTAATAGAAATACTAAAGTTAATTTGTCATCAAAGACATTATTTTTATTTTAAATAAATATCTAAAAATATTTAAATTTGGTTCAAACCAGTTTTTAGTTAAATTGCTGACCACGAAAGAAATAAACATAAACGGATTATTTACGCCTTCCGCAAATTAATAGTGATGATTGATTCTTTCTTACTCGAAAAATCCAGGTTACAATATATCTTGTTACAAAATTTCATCCAAATGGGTTCAGCCGTTCTGACTTAGTTGGGGGACAAACATACATACACATTTATATATATATGAGTAGGATTTATTCTCCAACACTTTGAAAACTGTTAAGGTATTGATTTACGCTTTTAAAGAAGCTACCTTTTGAATGAATGTAGGTATATTTTTTGTTGTTTAAAGTTAATATAATTTTGTTAATTTTTAAAAAATCAGAAAGCTATTAACCTGCTTAGTTACTTTAAATAACGCACAGCTTGTATTAAAAATGGCACTATTTTTACGTTATAATGACTCACGTACGGCACTGATCATATAGTCAGCCACTGATTTTGTTAACTTTACTTTTATTTTTGAAAAATTATTGCAGTTTTCGTTTAATTTTTATAAAATTTTGCCGTTTTGGCACAATTTTTCCGTTATAATGACTCACGTACGGCACTGATCATATAGTGATATACGTCATTTTGCGTATTTTCTCCTTATCTTTAAAACGAAATTATTCCCAATATCGTGGCATATGTATTTTAGAAAATATTAAAAAAATTATTGATTTCATTGTTTTTTCTTTAGAATTAGTCACGTTTTGACAAACAATAGACATTTAAAGTAAATATTTCAACGCATCAGTATTCGTATACCTAACGCGTTTGAAATAAAGCCAAAATACACTACATTTTTGACTTGTTTATGCGATGTTTCGAACGATGCCCGCTTTTTTGAAGGGTGCGATGACAGAATTGCTGATTGAAATCGTTGCGTATGTTCGTGGGTCCGTAACGATACGTACATCCTTCCGTACGAAACGAGGTTCTGTCATCACACCTGTCAAAGAAGCAGGCATCGTTCGAAACATGGCATGAGCAAATCAAAAAGTAGCGTATTTTGACTTTGTTTCGAACGCGTTACTTTCAGTGTTTATTAAGTAAACTACGTCAGCGCCATCTACAAACCGGCTCAACCTTTTGACTGATTCTTATGTAAAAAACTTCGGCAAAGCGAACTGTGTAGTTTTTGAGATATAGCGATTATTGTAAAAATGTAATTAAAAAAAAATTGAGTGGTTTTGGATGTTTTGCCCTCAAACTCAAAAACGGTGTCTCCTAGAGTACCGAAAACTTATCTAAAAATTATTCTGGATTTTTTTAAAGAGAATAGCAGTTCAGGAACCGTCAAAAAATACATGGACAAAAGAACCGCTTGATCGAGTATTTTTGACTGCAACCATTTTACATAATTTTCGAAAAATCCTTAAAACTTAAACTAACAACTAACCTCAAAAACCAACTTAACGGTCACCGAGCACACATTCGGCCTTATATTAGTACAAAATTTGGTTTAAATCGGTTGACTACTTGTCGAGTAACGATTTGATATATTTTAAAAAACGGCAGAAATTTCGTCAAATTTACACCTTTTTGAAAAATGGGGCCCCGCGGGCCTCTAGAAAAGTCCCAAAATAAAATACTTGTCTTTCTCCATTCAGCCCATTTTCAATAGACTTCGTCCCTACACTTGAGCCCTAATTCCTGCAAAATTTGAAAACGATTAGTCAACTTCCCGGACACTTAGAGCGGAACATCGGAGGTACACCTTAAAAAGGTCAATTTTTGACACTTGACTTCTTCTCGAGTAACGATTTGATATATTTTAAAAAACGGCAGAAATTTCGTCAAATTTACACCTTTTTGAAAAATGGGGCCCCGCGGGCCTCTAGAAAAGTCCCAAAATAAAATACTTGTCTTTCTCCATTCAGCCCATTTTTAATAGGCTTCGTCCCTACACTTGAGCCCTAATTCCTGCAAAATTTGAAAACGATTAGTCAACTTCCCGGACACTTAGAGCGGAACATCGGAGGTACACCTTAAAAAGGTCAATTTTTGACACTTTCCCATTTTAATTACACTTGGACTTTTCTGAAAATCAATAGGCTTCATGCTCCACTAGTTTTCAACAATGCTGCCAAGTTTCATCGCTCTAGGTCAATGCGTTCTCAAGTTATGGCGAAACATGGCCGCGGGCGTCGTCGAGGAGAGCTAGCTAGTTAGTAAGTAAACTAGCGAGTAACGGCATGAAGGGTACGAGGTATTGATTAACGCGCTTTAAAAAGCGTTAATCAATAAATAACACAGTCGCAAAAGTCACAGCACACTTTGACTGCTTTTTGTAATTTTTAAATATTTCGAAAAGTAATTATCTTGTATAACATTAATTTTCAAAAATAATTGAGAAACAAGTGAGAAATATAGCAATAAGATAATTAGATTGTGAATATCTTATGCAAGAAAATTCAAGGATAGTTCCAAATATATGGTGCATATTTCAATCAAAGAAAATAACGACAAAGTTTCAAAAATTTCTTCTTCTTTTTGATTTGATTATTGGCCGATTTCTAATAAATCTTTTGAGTTCAATGTTTTAAACTGGAAATTTCTCAGCAGTAATAGTATACAGGGTGTTCCAAATTCGATGCTCACCATAGGGATCTCCTAAACGGTAGGAGATACGAAAAGGTTTAAATTAAGGCAAAGTTGTGCAATTTGACCCTTTGCTTGAAACCAAAAAAAAAATTACAAATTCCGGGTAGTTCCGGAGATAACCGAAATCTTTATTTTTAGTTTTTATTTTTCTGCGACCTTATTCTTAAAGCTGTTAAAACTTAACGCTTAAAACTTTTTAGAGGCACTTTTTTAAGATCTACCTAACAGAAGGTACATTTTCGAGAGTTGACATTTCTGTGTGACAGGAGCACTGTCAAGTTCATTTTTTCTTATGGACATAAACTTTTTTTCTCCTGCCGTTTGGTTCATAAAGGATGACAGATATTTTAGAACATCAGTTTGACGAGTATCTAATGTTTTAATTTAATTGATCATCATCAGCCCAAATTCAAAAATTAAAAAACAAAAAAAACGTTTTTTTAAAATATTAGGTAAAGTAAGGCTAAAAACAAAAATTAAATTTGGGCTGATGATGGTCAATAAACCCAAAACGTCAGGTGACTTGTCAAAATAAGGTTGGAAAATGTTATCTGTAATCCTTTATGAACCCAATGGCAGAGAAATGAGAAATTATGGATGTGTCCATACGAAAAAATGAACTTTACAGTGCTCCTGTCATACTGAAATGTCAAGTCTCAAAAACGGACCTCTCACTAGGTAGATCTTAAAAAAGTGCCTGCAGAAAGTTTTAAGCGTTTTGTGTCATGCGATTTCCAAAGATTTCCACTTATTAATCCAGAAAAAAATTTCCAGTTATTAATGTGCACAAAAAACATTTTAGGAACAAGAATTACTAAAATTTCAAGATCTGACCCTGATATAACCAAAAAAATATATTTACAAAAAATCTATGAATTTTGAATAATTTCGGCTTTAATCAAAAGAACTGCCAAATTAGTTTTTAAATTTTAGTTTAATCATCTATTTTGGATAATTCGCTTTTTAGTAGGTACTAAAATAAAATTCAAGTTTTATATCTAAGAAATAATGTAAAAAAGTTAAAATTATTATAAAAAAAGATAAGTTTAATTTAGTTTTATTACTTATATTAGCATATCATTGCGTGAAAACTGCATACACAAGATATAAATTAATTGTTTAAAATATGTTACTGCCCAACTATCCTGTTTATAAAATTAACTTGGATCAAAAATCTGCTGACATATATTTTTCAAATTAGTGATCAAAACTCTTTTTAGTTTTCTATTTTGTTCCTTTTCGACGTTTAGTAATTTCTTTTTTTAGATGATCTTGCTTATTACTAATAATATTTTGCATAATTTTGCTGTAAAAACTCTAAACCTAAAAAGCTAAAACAGGTAAACGGCTTAAAGTATCTTGATTTTCTTGTTTCCACCATGTATTTGTTTGTTTCTTCGTTTTTCATTATTCCATAAAAATTTACTTTTCTTATATTTTCAAATCAAATGCCATCAATTCCTGTTTTTGCTATTCCAATGCATTCCATTATTTTATTTAAAATAATAATCAGCTGCTATTTCAATTTCATTCTATTCCAAATAAAAATTTAAAACTAACCACTTCTTCCATTTTTGTTGTTTTGTGGGGTTAGTTCTCCCAAGATAAAATGTTAACAATATTGTTTCATAAAATGATTATTTTTAATTATTTTTTAAAAGTATCTATGCCATCCATCAAAATATAATTGAACTATTTTATTTCTATTCACTGCTTCAATCTTCCATATTAAATTTGCCAAAAGGGCAATATTCCACGCGCGATAAAGGTTTTCGCGATAAAATTCGATGGTTTTTGGGGGTTTCAGGTACTTCTAGAGGAGATAGAGAAAATTCGACCCCCCTTTGCGAGGCTCAAACTTCAAGACAAGATTTTTGGTAAAAGCCGCATTTCAATATGGCACCCCGTCTTCGAGCTACGGCGGCGTTTAAAAAGTCTCAGGGTTCCCACTGACCTGGAAACCTGAAAAATCTGGAAAAGTCAGGGAATTTTGAGAGCTACCTGGAAAAGTCAGGGAATGAGCAAAAAATCCCCAAAAGTCAGGAAATTAGCACACAAAACCTGGAATTTCTCGTTCTTAACCTATTTTTTAAACCAACTTTGTAAAAAATATGTGAGTTCTGCTCTGCTCATCTCGTATATAAGCTCAACATCTGTTTCGTGCTCAATCAGTTTCAGTCCACCTAAAATCCAAGAGCAAGAGAAAAGAGAGAGGAAAGCTTTTTAAAACGTGTAGGACAAGATCCGCATCATTACCCAGGGTGGCAGATTGTGTTTATTGAACATATTTGGTTTTTGTTTCGAAATAATAAATATCGCCTGGTATTATTTCTGCTTGTTCTAAGCACACATCGCGCTATCTTCTGTTAAAACTTTCAAGTGTAGTCGAGCGCGTTTTTTCAAATCCGATAATTTATATCATGTAATGTATTTATTCCTAACCTTGAAATGATGTGGGGTGCAACTGCGATGCGAGATTACGAGAATTTTCAATTTTTTTAAGGGCAAGAATCCAAAATGTTGAAAAAACAGTTTTTAATTTAGACTGGATAAGATCTTCCATAAGTCCATCAGAGTGGTAGTGTCTACAGGCTGTGAAAACCAATAAATATCAAGCATATTGTGAGCTTTGTTTAAAAAATATTGAATTAATTAATATGGGGGTCAGGCCATCTTGGGCCATTTTAAGAGCAGTGGTTATGTAAAGAAAGTGGAGGCTGAAAAAAGTCAAGGAAATTGCCTTTGTTAATCAAGAAAACTGATCAGTCGTGGCCTAAAATGGAAGTGAAGGAACCTCCACAGCAACTGTTTCCACTGCCAAAAAGGGTTCTGCTCCTCTTTTCTTATTTACCAATCAGTTATGGATGCAGAAATATTGTGGTGCAAGGAGTCTTAAAGATTAATCCTGCTGTTGCCAATTATGTCCATAGCATCTGCGAAGGCCAATAGTAGGTTGGGTCCTTCCTGGTGGAATATAGCCGCAATCTTGGCTTTCCTGCATATTCTAATGCTATGTTGAAGAGTTGGGGTGAAAGAGACTCAACCTGCTTAAGCCCATTGTTGATACCAAAGAAATCAGAGTAGCACATTTTTACCAGGGATATCAGCTTTTTTGGAAAGAGTTGGGGTGAAAGAGACTCAACCTGCTTAAGCCCATTGTTGATACCAAAAAAATCAGAGTAGCACATTTTTACCAGGGATATCAGCTTTTTTGGAAAGCTCAGTTTCTGCATTGCTTCCCACAACTTTGCTCTTCATAATCTGTCAAGTGAATGTCTGAAATCAATAAATATCTGCTGAAGTTCTCTGTCAAATTTCCAGCACCTTTCCATTATTTGTCTAACGGTGAAAATCTGGTCTATAGTGGACCTTTTAGGTCCAAACCTGTACTGGTATTCTCCTCATTATATGGGTCAATTCTCTCTCGCAGGATACCGGAGAGGACCTTATAGTATGTATTTAGTAGAGTTATTCCACGATAATTTGAGCATTTCTTTTTATCTCCTTTTTATGGATGGGTACTATCACGTCTTCCTTCCATAGATCCGGTGGCATTTCGATGTTCCAAATGTTTTGGATGAGCTTATGAATGACCCTATGCAGTGGTTCTCCACCATATTTTTACATTCGACAGATATTTTGTTTAGCTTTTTTGTGGCTCTAACTGTTTCTTCATATGTTGGCGCTGGTATCTCTATTTCAGCTATCAATATGCTTATGGGTGTAGTATCGGAATTTACCTCTTCGTTGGGTAATTCGCAAAAGTAGTTCTTCCATGTGGTTAGGATCTCTCTTTCGTTGGTTTTCAGTTATCCGTTGTTTTTTGGGAGGAAGTTTTCGGTTCTGGGTTGGTATCCTGTTTTGTGCTTTGTTAAGTTTCTCTTATTATATTTAGATGGGGGTCTCTCTTTTTTCTGTACATCATTCTGCGTGCTTCATATCTTTGTTGTTTATACTCTAGATAGATTAGATGTTGTTGGGTGTTAAAGCATTTTTTTCTGGTCATATTTCGTCTTTCCGTCGGTCTACTACAGTCGTCATCAAACTACTTCCTTCTTTGTTTTCTCTTTCTATCGATCTCTTGACTAGTCACCCTAGTTACTGGTTCTTGTATGTTCTTCCAGAGTTCGTTTACATTGTAGCCCATTGCGGTTCTTTTATTTCTGCACTAATTGGTTTCTGGTATATTTTCTGTGTTTGTTTTCTCTTGAGTTTTTCCGTACTCCGGCTTATGCTGGTCTACTTTTTCGTACGCATGTGCACATGTGCATATATATTACTACTTCCTGCAAAAACCAAAAAAACGTAGGTACCACTAGGCAAATTAGTCTTTTATTTTTGTTAAGTTAAGTACCTGATTTGTTTTTAGGATTTAACGAATTCGTTCGTATGATTTTTGTCTTCAAATAATATAAATACCCTGCTAAATTTTAGAGATGGTAAAAGTCTAAATTTACTTGATATCCACGTAGACCAACAATTTATATCCAAAAAATACCTGGAATTTTTTTAAAGATGATCAGGGAAAACCTGGAGAAGTCAGGTAATTTGGAAATCAGAATTTGACGGGAACCCTGAGTCTGCATTTTGGGATAGGCCCTATAACTTTTATTTACGAAAATATTTTCGTGGTGTTAATTGCGGACTTGTAGACTTTTTAAACTAGAATTTAATTACTAAATTAGATTTCATGAGTAACTTTTAGTTTTTTAGATATATATATATATATATATATATAGCACAAAGTTGGTATTTTTCTTATGGGACACATGTTTTCCTTCAAAACGATATGCCTCTTACAAAAATCGGATAATCAGTTGTCGAGTTACTAAATACTTTCCATAAATCATATGATAGGCTGTGATAAAAGCGGCACCCCACATTATTAAAAAAATCCAGAGTGCCAAGGTTGTCAATCTGAGAGATAATAAAAATAATTTTTTACGAAGAAATAAAAAACTATTTTTTTATACTTTCATCAAAAACATGATTTTAGTAACTGTGTGCAGATAACTAAAGCATGGCTTTTTTGGTTACCGATGTAAAATAGTAGTTTTAACAACTAGTGGCTAAAATAGTGCTTTTTTTACAAGCGTTGGTTTACATAACGAGCACAGCGAGATATTTAAAACCGCGAGTAAAAAAAGCACAGTGTAGCCGCGAGTTGTTAACACTATTTTTTTTTATACCTTTATCAAAAAATCCAAGAAAAGCTGGAAAATACTTTTAAAAATCTCGAAAGAAAAGCACTTCTCGCAACATGCCATCTTTACACTATAAATCAAGGCGGCTGGTAAATAAAATAACAATCGTTTCCATAGCGATGGGTCTTTTTACTCGGTGACGTTCATTGTTGCGACATTTTAATCTTTGACAATTTGATATTTTTACGATATTTTTAAATAATTTTTTCGTAAATACTTGGTAAAAACTGGCGGAATTGGCTTAATTCTTAGGCAAGAATAATTAGATTTTTTCAATATTACTATTTTGCGCTATTTCTCGTTAACTTTGGGTAAAAAACGGACAGAAATCTTTTTTTGCGCACGTGATCAAAAAAAAAGTTTTTTTTGCATCGGTAACAAAAAAAGCCATGCTTTAGTTATCTGCAGACAGTTACTAAAATTATGTTTTTGATGAAGGTATAAAAAAAGTGTTTTCCTGTTTTTCTTGGATTTTTTGATAAAGGTATTAAACAAAATAGTGTTAACAATTCGTGGCTAAACTGTGCTTTTTTTACTCGCGTTTTTAATTACCTCGCTGCGCCCGTTATTTAAACGAACGCTTGTAAAAAAAGCACTATTTTAGCCACTAGTTGTGAAAACTACTATTGCTTCTTAACTGAATTGAAGGCCTACAATTAAATCAATATTATGCTCAGATTTCAGATTGTCAACCAAGGCACTCTAGATTGTTTTAATAATGTGGATTTATGGATAATATTTAATAACTCGACAACTGTTCATCCGATTTTTGTAAAAGACGCATCGTTTTGAAGGAAATTAAAAAAGCATTAAAAAATTTAAGAAAAATACCAACTTTGTGTTATATCTCAAAAACTGAAAGTGACTCATTAAATCTGATTTGGTAATTACATTCTAGTTTAAAAACTCTACAAAAATAGGTAGGTATAGGGCCTATTCCAAAATGCAGACTTTTCAAAAAGCCCTCGTAGCTCGAAGACGGGGTGACATATTGAAATACGGTTTTTACCAAATAAAATTTGAGCCTCGCAAAGGGGGTCGAATCTCCTCTAGAAGTACCCGAAACCCCCGAAAACCATCGAATTCTGGACACCCTGTACAATCATTATAACGTAATAACTTTTCTGTAAATCGTAAAATAATAGCCACTAACCAAAATACAGGCAAACAAAATATTAGCGTTTTATAAGAAAATGTCCCGTCAGTTATCACAAAATTACAGTTAACTTAAAATCAAGGCAATGTTACTAAATCGTGTAACCATTGATCAAAGCAAGCAAAGAAAAATAATATCATACCATTTTATTCTATCTAGGGAACAAAAGTATATTTTGAAACAAATAATTTAAAACTACTTTTAGATTGAGAGGAGAAACACTTTAGAGTCCATGATTTTTCTCTGCCCGTTTTTGATGTCCCGTGAGTTATCAACAATTTTTTGTTATATCTTGGATCATAAATAAAAATTTATTTGCATTTACTTTTAAATTATTCTAACATCTCCTCTACGTAATGCATTAAGATGTGGTCATTCTGGAATATCTTTAAAAGAGAGAAAAATGAGATCAATAAATGAATTACTTAAAATTTGTCCCGTCAGTTATCAACGAAATGCCCAAAAGTAAAATAGTACAATATTTTTGACTTACTGTTTTTCCTGTTCTTCGACTTTTGTCTAAGACAGACTGGATTTTCTAATAAATGAATCTCTTCTTTATTGATTCTTATTTTTTGCCAGTCTGGAAGCTGCACATAAAAATATACTTGTCCTGTTGCTTGCCGATTCGTCATCACAAAACTTAAACTTATGGCGCTGCCAACTGGGTGCTTATTCTTGACTGTCGGGCAGGTGTAGGGAGCAAAATTTTCCCGGGGAGGCGAATGTAAGAGAACTTAGCCAGGCAGAAGAATAAACCTTTAAAACTCGTTATTAATTTTGATTTTAGTACTTTTTTCTCGCTTCCTAGTATAGTCCCCGGGAGCGCTTCCATCTCTCACTTTCAAAAAATCACCCTGGCAGAACAACTTTTGAAGTTAGCTTTGCTAAGGTTTATTGTAGAATCCCTTAAACATTGTTACATAGTTTAACAAAATCAAATATGATTTAATTATATAATAATAGTAATGACGATGTTTCTAAAGGGTGTTCTAAATTCCCTACATATTATAATATGGTGGACACATGCTAATATCATCAAGTTTCATTTCCTGTGCCAGAAAGTCTATTTTATTTTGAACTCTCAAATAATAGACACTTAAAGTAAATATTTCAACGCATCGGTATCGGTATACGTAACGCGTTCGAAACAAAGTCAAAATACATTACATTTTTGACTTTTTTATGCGATGTTTAGAACGATGCCCGCTTTCTTGAAGGTTGCGATGACAGAACTGCTGATTGAAATCGTTGCATATGTTCGTGGGTCCGTAACGATACGTACATCCTTCCGTACGCAACGAGATTCTGTCATCACACCCGTCAAAGAAGCAGGCATCGTTCGAAACATGGCATGAACAAGTCAAAAATGTAGTGTATTTTGACTTTGTTTCGAACGCGTTACGTATACCAATACCGATGCGTTGAAATATTTACTTTAAGTGTCTAATGTTAAACTTATCTTTGTCGGTGAAGTTATCGGGCGAAAAAATTCAATAACCAGCCAAAAAGCTGCTTTGAGCATATTTTTTTAATTAAATTTTTTTTAAGTAATTTATTTAACAATCTCTAAAATTCCCTATTTAAAATATTTTTATGGGTAGTGTTATCACAGAGGAAATACCTACAGGTATTTACTTTGTGGTGTTATCCAAGAACATACATAATAAAATATGAGGATTTTTTTAAAGTTCTTGTTTTTGGGTTGAATCAACAAATTAATCTCCGTTTTTATTGTTTCCGTACGTCGTTTATTATTTTTTCGATAACAAAATAGGGTAATAGTAATAGTAAAATAATAATAATATAATAAATAGGCAGTGGCGTTTTCGCCATAGGAGCACATTAGCATGTGCACCCCCATAAGGAAGTAATATATATCAATAATTCTTTGTAATGTTTCCGAAACTTCCTATTATTCTCAGCGCTGATTTTTATGACACCGCATCAAAATTAGATGAATATTTAAAATTTAACACAGCCAGGTCTATTTCAGTCTTGCGCGCTCTCATTTCCGCGTCCGTCGCGTCGTCCGTCTTTTCAACGCAACCAAATGAAATAAACCTCTGCTAACTTCACTAGCTAAAAAACATGTATTTTTGGTAAAAAGTGTTCAATAGAATTATAGAATATTGCGAAAATGTCTGTTTGTCTTGTACTTGAAAAACAAAGTTTTAATATTTTCCATATTTTGTAAACATTTCTAGCCTAAAAATATCATCTCCGTGAATGTTCTCCGTGAGAGTCCAATCCACTTTTGATTAAAATAATGAAAAATTAAATTGATTCTTTAACTTTTTTTCATACGTCCATACCAAAAGGATTATGTTAAAAGGAAAATGAAGAAAATTTCAGTTAAATGTTAAAGTTAATTCTCTTAAATTATAAAATGTGTTTATAATTTGATAAAATTTCAATCTCATTTACATAAATTGAAACATTCACACTATTTTTTCATCTTTCTTTAATACAATAATAACCATTCTCAGCATCTAAGTATAAATTTTCTTTTTGTCTTTTAATTATAGCTATCTTCAAAATTATCATTTTTAGGAATCTTCCCTCACCATGTCAGTTTTAAATTAAACAATAAAGTTCCCTACCTTTTCAATAGAAATTTGTTTTGTTTTAAATTATAATTTTTATATAAATATATATTTAATTATTTGTGAATCTTTTCTCAACTCCGTGAATGATAAATTTTCAAAAAGTCAAGTTTTTCAAATAAAAAGAAGGTTCACATGTGTACGATTCTAAACACGTAACCTTAATATCCAAAACTAACAAAAAATCTGTGATCTTTATTTTTACTTCCTTTTTTTTCGGAAAGTGCACATCTCATTAGAATCAGCCCTCTATGACCTTCTTTTGGGGCACAATGAAAATACGGATATCTTAGCTAGGAGAGGATCTGAAAAACAGTTCATAGGACCTGAACCTGTGGACCAGAAACAAACACGAAAGACCATATTCGAATGCTTACTGTTCCTACGAAAAAATTCCGTTCAGTTTGCTGACTACAATACCACCAAGACTCAAAACACTAGACATAAACATAGACTAACCACAACAGAAAAGTGTCCTCACTATGCATCAATATCAAGAAATAAAATCTTTTAAATTATTCAAAAAAGCATGTTTTAATTTTTTATGTGAAATTGAACCATACACAATCAATGAGCTTAGCTATAGGACATAAAAAAACTTTTCCGGAACATGTGTTAAGTTATATAACAATTTATTACTAGCTGATATTAATATTTTAAAACCCTTCATTTGCATTTAACTATTTAAATATTGTTACCCTCCTTGTTTTTTTTTTCAGTGTTTTTATTGATATCTCTATATTCTAGAGGATGTTTGTTTAATTATCAGCTGTATTGTAATCTATTAGTGATATAACGATTTCGTCAATTTTTATCCTAAATTTAATCTTTATCTGTTTCAATTTAACTATAACTAAATTAGTATATTAAACGATGTTGTTTTGCAACTAATATGTACGTTTGTATTGATCTTGGCTAAATAAACTATTAAATAAACCACACATTAAAACAAAAGTGAAATGTCCATCGGCATCACTGGCCGAGGCGATACTTAAGCTCTCGAGAGGTCAGATTAGAAAAGTGACAGTAGGGAGGCTCTCAGAGGACACTTGTTAAAAGGGGGTTGTACCTAGCGAAGGCATCGAACCTCTTTTAGGTAAAAGAATACAGCAAGGGATACAATAAGTAATCAGCAGTATCAGGGAATCCCTAAACCGTACCTTGCTGTATAAAGTAAATCAATCAATCAATCAATCATGACCTTCTAAGCGCCAGACATTGAGTTTACTCTTGAGGTTTGCTTTAGTTTAATTTATTTTCAGATCAGGGCTTTCATAAATTTGGAAGCTTGCGGGGCTGGCGGCCGAGAGGTATTGTTTCAAGCAGGGCCGAACCACCCCTGGATTTTGGAGACTTACTCCGAGGAGGTACCTTACCCTTACGCCTCGTCGCTGGCACAAGAAATTTTCCAGAGCGGCCTCATCCCCGGGGACACGGATTACAGGATATTCAGGGATTTTGGCAATTTATCCGGTTAGTTAAACTTATTTTTAATTGGGGTTTTAAATATCATCACTTAGAAATGGTGGGTCTTAAAAAAATTTAACTATTGCCAATTGTTCTCTGATTCAGAAAGAATTAGCTGCATCTTTTCCCACTAAAATCCTTTGCGGACCCCACAGCCACTGGTTTTAAATAGCAGACAGTGTGTTATATTGCATTATCTAATTATTTCAAAATGTGGTTATACTTATAGTACGTTGGGTAGGCCGCTAATATCGAAAAAATCGTGCACTTTTTGATTGAGAAATGCCGCTTTCAGTGATGAAAGTTGATGCCAAAAGAAAATTTTTTAGATCCAGAGCCACTTCTGAATCCGTGTAGAACACCAAAATGGCGGCCATTAAAAATGGCTGCATTAGATTCTTTAGGATATTTTCTATCTTTACTTCTAGTGGTCCGATTTCACTGATTTTTTTTTGTTCGAAAGATTTTTATGTAAATAACATATTTTTACCTTTACAGAGTGATCTCATGAAGATTACCACCGAATAAATACCTGGTGTCTCAAAAAACCGGAATAAATTTAAACAGCTGCAGCTTTTTCAGTTTAAGACCGATTTTATTGACTGATGGCCTAATCAATAGCATTTTTTATCGCATTTTAAAAAATGGCTGCCAATTTTTAAACCATGGCGGATCAAATCAAATGTGTATTATGATTTCACCGAGGATTTCACCCTGGTCGTTTCTTTCTAAGAAAGCGTCTAAAAATTTTAAATTAAGTTTATTTTTATTATTGATGAAAATCTATCAAGCCCACTTTTGGAGATATCTTAGTCCAAATTCTAAATAATATACCTAGGCAACGGCACTAGCACGACATGGTGAGCTAGGTTTTATTTCACTGAAGCCAAGCAACAATGTTCTATTTTGATAACAATAAATATTGCCAACTAAATTTGGTTCTGACTTTTTTCAATAACTTCAATTCAAATAACTTAAGGTCTCATTTATACTTACCTAACTTGACTTTTGACTTTCATTTCAGCTGACAAATCATCCATTCATTCAAATTTAATTTTTCAATCAAAAAAAAATATTTAAAAAAAAATAATTTTTCAAATTACTAACTAAATAAGTAGTGACAAGCAATGTCCCTTTTATAAGATAAGAAAAAAAAATAATTGAAATCTGACCACTAGAAGCAAAGATGGAAAATTTCCTTATGATTCTAATGGCAGCCATCTTTAATGGCCGCCATTTTGATGTTCTACACGGATTCAGAGATGTCTCTGGATCTAAAAAGTTTTCTTTTGGCATAAACTACTACCCCAGATGCACGATTCTTTGATGTACCCAACGTACTATTACTCGAAACTGTTTTAGAGACATTATTTTTGAAACCAAAATATCTGTTCCAGTTTATGTAAAACTATATAAATTAATTAAAATTTCCTATTTATTGTTGTTGTTGTCAAACTCTCTGCTTTTTTTAACTTTGCCTTTCAAAATGATGCAAAATCATATTAAATATACAGTGTTGTCTAGGTTGCCGAACTAGCGTGTATTGAAAAAGAAGCGCAATGGCTAGTAAATGAGAGCGAAAGAGATAATAAACATGAGAAACCCATACGCTGTTGCCGATGTCACCCACAATTAACTAAAAGATTCCCAAGTAAGATCCCATCAAATTTAACCATAAATGTTGCCTTCAAACAGCGTCAAAGAGTTATTATGTTATGTTTTATGAAATTAGAATTCGCTAAATTAATTAAAATGCCCATTTATCCACAATCTTTTACTACCGATTGACGTTGCTCTTTCAATAAAGCTGCCAAAAGTCTGAGCCTGACCTCCTATAGCGCTAAAGTCCCGACTCTACGAACCAATTTATCGTAGCAGTCTTGCGTTCTCACGAAATATCTTGTTGAAGTTAATTAAAAACAAAATTATACTTTTTTAAAAGAATTAAAAAAAATAAAACAACGTAGCACATTCTTTCAATCTGCAACCCTCTACTCTTTCTATTTAGAACACTTTTTGTAACCGTGTTCACGTGTTGTTTTACTTTAAAACGAATTTAAAGCTGTTATTCAATTTAATAACCGAGGGTTGTTTTTTTAAATTCTTATTCTTGTTGACGCCTTTATTTTACAGCCAAGGAAACGGGACTCCTCTCCCTCCTCAGATGTACAGAGTCGCGAAGGGACGTCTGCTCTTCAGGTCTTAGATAACAAACATCTTGTGGTATTTTAGTTGCATCATTTCAGTATCAAATAAATAAAAATAATCTTAAGACCTTCTAAGTGATTAATTGAGAAAAATTACGATCTCCTTCACGCCCGCGTCTTCGAATAAACCAAACTAAAGCGCTGAAAGTTTTCCTAAAGTGTTTGTTTGACAACGTTGCCTAGCCGGCATCTCTCTTCAGTGAATCTTCCTTAGACCAGAGAGCATACAGGGTTCTTAAGATTTTCCTTAGGGATAGGATTTCAATAAATCAAACAGAAATGGCATAGAAAGTTCTGCGCGCACAAAAGAAACAGGTATATTAAGCAATGGTGCCAGTTTGTTATTATCTCCGGACTGCTTTCATAAGAAAAAATGGTCGCCACTCTTTCATTGTGAGCATAAATCATAGTTGCAATAATAACCGTTGACAAGATGTCTGCAAATTCCGCTAGATGTTTTCAGGTCCAAACCACAGCTTTTTCTTGCTTAAAGGAGGCGGCAGGGTCCATTATTTACGATACTGAGCGATAAACTCGTGAGGTTGTTAACATTAGAAAGAAATATCTTCGCATTTAATTAAATTTCTTTCCATACTGTTCTACTAGTGACATCTATCCGGAAACGGCCAAACCATGCAGCTAGCACTAGCAGCCAAAGAAATCAATAAACGGCGCTGATTTTCCTGCAGAGCTTTTTGCTTGCGATATTATTGATTTTAAATAAAGCTGGCCCTACACTACATTTGATATTTTCGAGGTGTTTTATGACATGATCTCGAAACATGTAACGAACCAATTCTTCAAAACTAGCGGCAGGGTAAAAGCGAAAAATAAGGGGCTGCCAATATTGGTAACACCCAAAAAGGGGTGAAAAGATTTATTTTGCTCTGTTTCTTTACAAAAAACGTTTTTTTTTACGAAAAACTTGAGCTCTTCCACTTTTTTTATTTTTTCTTCAACTTTCTCGAAATTTTCGTCATACCGTAGAAAAAAATTATTTCCCCCATGGTCATACTCTACTTTTATTCGAAAAAATTTAGAAACAGAGACGGGATCAGTTTTCCTAAAACGGGGGATCCTGGTTTCGAGTGAGAAGATAAAGATAAAAATGTTAGAAAAACAAAGCACGAAATAAAAATGGCGCCGCTTACAATTTTTTTTCAAAAATTACGTAATTTCGGGAACGCAAAGAAATAGGTCTAAAGAGTATAATTTTTAAGAAAAAAATATCAATTTTCTCGCCCTCCTTCACTGGGACTACAGGGGCCGTGCACAAATTACGTAATGGTCATAGGGGGGAGGGGGGTTACAAAACGTTACGTAGGGGGGAGGGGGGTTTTCGACAGCGTTTGCATTTGTGTGAAACTAAGAAAATTTGGAATGAAAATAAGTGAAAAGTTTTTTTTTTTTTTGGGGGGGGGGAGTAGTGGTCTTGAAATCGTAACGTAATATTAGGGGAGTGGCGTGCCAAACCGTTACAAAAAATTACATAGAGAGGGGGTCAAAAATTGGTAAAATCACCGTTACTTAATTTGTGCACGGCCCCACATCTGACTGTTCCTCCTTTTTGATTTCGAATTAAAGTGCAAAACCCGGGTTGGACGTTCGAAGGCGTCAACCCGTCCTATTTGCTTGATAAAGTTTCTACGGAAATATCTCAGTCGATTTCTCCGGCCGTGTATGAACGCTTTAGATAGGCATTTGCATGTATCTCAGTCCCTAGCCTGTAAACAGTGCGTAAGGACAATGGTTACAAAATGAAAAGCCGAAAAATATTTTTTTTACGATATCTTTCATCAGTTTGGTATTAAAGTCGAGCAAAAACAATTTTTATTCCAGTCCTAAAGGTATGAAAATGGAAAACATTAGAAAACAACAACCTGGAATGGATTTACTACGTGTAAGATGTAGTGACAACATCGCCCCATGCCCACCCTTTTCTGCCTAATGTGCTTTTCCGTTTGTCTGCGTCTTATACACGGCTGTTTGGCCCCCTAAGGATTTGCTTAGGAACCCTGTATAAATCTAAATAGAGACGACACCTAATGGTAAATTTGCGACCCCGCTCAACTGAGATGAAAACCAAGTGACGCAGCTATAGTTTTTTTAGTTCTTGGCTTGGAAACTTGGGGCGCCACTTTTTTCTTTCGATCTGGCTTATTTTTATCGATCCAAAGCAGTGGCGGCGCACAGGAAAATCGTATTCTTTTGAACAATTTTCGAGTCGGGAAATATCCATAATATCGATCGCTCACGTTGCGCTGCAGACAACAAACACGTGCCGATACAGTCACAGGTGGCAAATACAGAGGGAGGCGATCGAACCCCCTCTCCGACGAAAATTAAGTACCAACTTCCCCAAAAATGTTACCCTGCGGCGCCAGTTTTTTTCTTTTATTTTAAATTAAAAATTACTCTTTTGCAAGGTTTCGTCTTTGGCGGTCAAATTTTTTTTTAAATATCATAATCAGGTGTTAAGTTTCTGAAAAAAATTTCTTTGTCTCTCTCCTTTGGAGATTCCCATGATGGGCATTGACACGGTTACGTCACAACCGCCTCTTTTGGATTAGGAGAACAGAACCATTGAAGGAATATCTAAGGAAATTTATCATATGAGACCATCAGTTTTTACATACCTTCTCACCCATTCGGATCTCCTAATCATGTATTTTCAAACATTCGGAAATGACGGGGTTATTAAAATTTGGTACAGAACCATAGTTTGGGTGGTTTGCTGCAAATTTTTGTTTTTTTATAGCAAAACGGAAGTAACTGGATAGCAAAATATTTAAAAAATAAATAAAAATACACCGGAGAAAAACCAAATTATAGCCCTCTGCTTTTTCCTAAAGTAATAAAGGCTTGAAAAATATATACAATAAAAACTCCCTTAGCAACAAGTTCATTTCAAATTGCATTAAATATGTAAAGTATGTTCGCCAGTGATAGATCGATATTCATTCAAGGCGGGGGATTATTGCCGTTTTAATTTTAAATAAATATTACCCCGGTTTATCCTGGCGCATTCACCTAATAATCAAAAACTCGCTGTGAATCGCATTGGCTTGCTGGTCGGATATTACCATTACGTGTCCTCTCTATTTAGATTTATATGCTCTCTGCTCAGTCACATGCTCTTCGGCATCCTAGACGAGGACTGTCGAGCCCTGTAGATCTAATTTATCAAACAAAAGTTAAATTTTAACCAATTACATTTTTTTTAGGCTTAGATTTCGCCTGGTCGGCGAACGGCTATGTTTACCACACGAAATTCGACTCGTTCGAGCAAGTTCCTCTGGGTTCGTTGCAACGAACCGGCGACAACATCCTGGCGTTGGCCAGGGGAATGGCCCGGGGCCATCAGCTCTCTAACATAAACGAATTTCGAGCGGGGAATTTGGTATTTTTCGATTTCCTGGGCGCCTTCGTGATCCGTTGGCCCATGCTAGTCGCCGACGTGATTAATTTATTATCTGTGATATTTTCTTTATACTGCATTTATAAGAATGCGGGCGAAGCCAAATTGTGTGGGAGTAAGGGTAAGTGCTCTAATCCTAGAACAACTTGGTCCATGGCGTTTTTCTCCAGGGAAAGTAGAACATACAGGGTATCCTAAAAATCCGAGCCCACCTTAATATCTCCAGAACCAAAAGAGACAGAGAAGTAAAATTTCACATAATTAGATGATTTACAAAAAAGTATCTTTTTGGGTGCTAATTGTGCTGCAATTCATTAAGAGGGCGGAGCTAGGGCGAAGACAATACATTTTTAAATGATATACTCTTTATATTTTTTAAAATTTGAAAAGAGCTTTTCATTCTGTTTCCCAAAATACCTAATAAAATGACAAAAACTTTTATTAACCTTTAATAGGCGGACTGGGGTCTTTTGGGACCCCACGATGTGTTTTTTGTGGATAATTCGTCTATTTTTTTGAGTTATAAAAACTCCTTCACTCAATGTGCATATTATTTGGTCTACTATGGATTGTATATTTTGAATTTTGACATTAGTCGTCCAGTTTTTGTTATTGGGGTCCCTTAAGACCCCAGTCCGCCTTGTATGCTATAAATTATACGCATTTTTTTTCAGTTCATGGCGTGTACTTTTTGTGGTATATTACCCATTTATTTCTAGTTCGGGGAATCCCATGTCTTTTCGGTACTTCACACATTTATTTTTAGTACGGGGAATCCCATCCATTTGTTATAAATAGTGTGTTATTGAAACGTTTCAGTTTAGTTGTATCTGTCCTGGAGTGCGTAGCACATGCGACTAAAAAATGAGTATAAATTTGCCTACCTATAGGCCGTTGACGGATAGAGACCCAGAATATGATACGTGGCTGAACGAAGAGGCTGCGAGCGATTTAGTCGATATTGTCGAAGAGGATCAATCTACGGAGGATTTGATCGAATTCGACCGTAATACTGATACTTCTGATTCCGTCCCAAATAATGCTGATAATCGTAAAGGCCCAATTTATGTAGCGAAGAATGGTACAGAATGGTCTAAGCATACAGTGGAAACACGACCAGTCAAGCGCCAGAAGGCTAATATGTTGACTAAAAAGTTGGGACTTACCCCTTACAGTAGCAATTTCTCAACAATAAAAGAAGTATTTTCACTTTTTATGTCTCCAAATATTGCTTCAAAAATAGTTGTTGAGACAAACAGAAAAGGACAAGCCATTTTTGATAAATGGAATCAAGATCATCCAGACAAAAGAAGAAAATTTACACCTGTTGATGCTTCAGAGATTGAGGCATACCTCGTCCGTTTGATAACACTTGGTGCTCTTCGCTCTTCTAAAGAGTCCGTATATTCTCTTTGGTGTGAGGAGGAAGCTTATTGTCGTCCTATAATCCCAGCTACCGTTTCAAAGAAATAACATCTTTTCTGAGGTTTGACAACTTTGAGACGACAGCAACGCGGAAAGCCGTTAATAAATTAGCTCCTATACGTGCCATATTCGAAATAGTCGCCAGAAACTGTAGGAAATCCCTTTCTCCAAGCAGTAATTCTTGCGTTGATGAGCAACTAGTTCCTTTTATAGGCAGAGCGCCGTTCAGAGTGTATATGAAAAGCAAACCAGACAAATACGGGATAAAACTATGGGCTTTGGTCGACTGCGACACCTGGTTCGTTTGCAACATGCGGGTATATTTAGGCGAGTATTTATCTTGAAAAATATAGTCCTTGCTGTGGTGTAATTATTTTGCTAAAAGCGGTTGTTTGTTTCAGGAAAACAACAAAAGAAGAAAAGGTCAAGGCCAAAGGGTAGTAATGGATTTGGTCAGTCATCTGAAAAGCGGTTATGGAATTCCAACAGATAATTTTTTCACCCGTTTGGAACTTCGAAAAGGTCTAAAAATGTAAATTTATTTAAGAAAAATTGCACTTTGGTGTCATATGTCCCGAAGAAAAATGCGGCCGTTATTCTACTGTTAACTTGAGCATATGAAGGATGAAGTATCTGGTGAAGAATTCTGCAAGAAGCCCGAGATTATTCTTCATTATAACAGAACGAAAGGAGATGTTGACACTACAGACAAGTTTTCAAGCGAGTACTCTGTGAAAAGAAGATCTGATCGCTGGCCTGTGGTAATGTTTTTCACATCTTCTAAATGTTGCTGGTATCAACGGGTTGAAATTATGGCTGATGAAATTTCTAGATTGGAATAAAGCGAAACCGCAGAGACGTATTATTTCTTCTGGACTTGGAAAAAGAGCTTTTAAAACAGAATGTTACTCGGCGATATAGCAACGAACAGATTCAAATAGCCAAGAAAAGATGACTGCCGTTTTTCCCGATCTATCCTGAGAAGATGAAAATCAGGCTGAAGCGACTGAAAATCAACCCACGCCAAATGTTAGGTCACGATGCCATTTTTGCAACAGAACCAAAGATCGAAAATATAAAAAAAGTGTGTACCAAATGCAACAAATACGTATGTGCAGACCACTCTTATTCAAATAATATGTACCGGCTGCCAAAATGAATAAAAATTTCATTCAAATATTTTAAATGTTTTGAATTCTTATTTTAGGTTAAGTTTTATTTTCAAAATGTTAGTTTAACACTATATTATTTTTTTAGGTATGTTGTTTTTTGAAAATATGTGTCAAAACTGAGTCTTACTTAATTTATTGAAGAAAAAAATAGTAACAAAATAGTATCACAAATTAATAAATCAAAACCGAATTGGGGTCTTTTTCGATCCCAGTCCGTCCCATGTGTAATTTTCCGAAGCCCGCCTCTTAAAGGTTAAATAAGAGCAGTGATTTCGACAAAGAATCACAGAATATCTGTTTTCTTGTTTAACTCTTTGTTTTTATGGAGATGATTTTCCCATTTTATATAAAAATTGTTTTCTTTCTGAATATCTCATATTAAATCTACTGGCAAGCAAAGTTTAATGGTGGCAGTATCATTAAAAGGAAAAACAAAAGAAACATTTAAGACTGATACTACACAGCTAACTGCTGAATAATTGACAGATTTAATTGAAAGGCATGATTAAAAAGACTAAAAAAACGAATAATATTTACTACTTGTTTTACAAAATCAAAATTGTGATTGTTTTCCACAAACCAAAACTACACTTTTTTGCACTCGATGCGCGTTTCGCTAACAATGTTAGCATCATCAGGAGATGATAAACAATGAACTAAATTAATCTACGCTCTATCTTATATACAATCCTTTAGTGGGCGGAGATAAGACTAATAATTTGTGATTGATCACGATTTTTAATCCTATCTCCCCTCAACCAAAGAATAAAGTGTACTAAACGGGATGGGTTGGGTTGGGCTATCTTTATTTAAACTATTTCTGGATTTTATGATTTCCATACTTTCATATGCATTTAAAAGTCTTTTGTTTGGTACACTTTTTAGAAGTTTTAGATTATCTCATGTGAATCTATGATTGTTTTCAAAAGCATGCTCGGCTACACTTGACTTTTCTGTTCTTCCGTATTTTAAGTGTGCTAAGTGTTCTTTAAAACGTGTTTGAATAGAGCGTCTCGTTTGGCCAACATATTTTTTGTCACAATCTATGCAACTAATTTCGTAAATTCCACTTTTTTCTAGAACTGTAGTTTTATCCTTGGGATTTCCTAGTAAGCTTCTTATTGGGTTACCGGATTGATATACTAATTTAAGACCGGTGTTATTAAATACTTTTTGTAATCCTTTCGTATAATTAGGATTATAAGGAATTGATACAAATTTTGAGTCGCAGGTATCTTTTTGTCTGAAAAAAGTAGAATTCCGAAAGGTCTTTTGAAAAGAATGTCTATTTATCAGCTTATTTATTAAGCCTTCGACGTAACCGTTTTCGCTAGCTATATTCCTAATCCTATTCTTTTCTGCTTCAAATCTTTCTTTGTTTAAGGGGAAATTTACTAATCTATATGTTAAAAAGTGCAAACTTGCAAGCTTATGTTGTAAGCAATGAAAAGAGTCATTTGGAATATACCTGTTGGTGGCCGTTCCTTTTCTGTATAGGTCAAAGTCCAATTTATTTTTATTCCTTATAACTAAAGTGTCTAGAAATGGCAGTGTACCGTTGTTCTCCGTTTCATAAGTAAATTTAATAGTGGAAAATTTGTTATTTATTTTTTCGATAAAATTTTCAACACTAGTTACTTTAGTGTTGAATACTGCAAACACATCGTCTACATACCTGAACCATACTCTGGAGAAATACTCAAATTCTTTACTTATATCTGATTCAAATTTGCTCATAAATAGGTTTGCGATAAACTTGTTTTATTGTCCAAAGTCAATTTTTTTAAAACTTTAATGCAGTCACCACAAAATATACATACATAAATTTTATTTTTAAAATGATCCGTAAAACTGTCATAAATTTTATTAAAAAGGTTCCATAAAATTATTTAAAAAAAAATAACCTGGAGACACCCTGCTCATTTAAAATATGATTTTTAAATTCTCAGTTTTTGAGGTACATTGCTATTTAAACATTGTATTTTTGCAGGTGCTCACATCAGAGCTTACACAACCAGATTGGCGGGCTGCGTGGCGGCCATATTGGCCTCGTGGGCGCTGTCGGTGCTGTTCGGCGTGGTGACGGCCGGCTGCCTGGTCGGTCTCAACCGTACCATGAGTTGGTATGCGCGGCCGTTGTGGGCTTTCTTTTTATATGTGATACCTACGCTAGTGGTCGCCCTGATCGCTATCTTAGTGCATGCCAAATATTATAATAAGGTATATTTTGTACGGTAGTTGACGTAGACTTTGAAAGTTCAAACACGAAGCAAAATATTTATCAAATTGGTTGTAACATTAAACTTACCATATCTATGGTAAGGGTGTATAAGAGAGGGGAATATGCGGTGTGTCCCAAAAGTCTGGAATAATGAATTTTTTGGGAGAACTATCGATATTTTCAAAAAAAAACTTATATAGGGTCATTTTAGGTAAAAAAAAAACGGGTTCGAAAAATGTATACCCTTTTATACACGGTGTCCCAAAAATAAAATATGACAAAAACTTATCTTTTTCTAAATTGGACACTATGTATAATTTCAACATTCCAACCGCTGACTTACTGAGTGGCCACTTAACTTGTTGGTGCAAATGACCCTAAAAGTATTTAAAAAACGTATTTAAACCTGAGCCACTAAAACCAAATTCAAGCCAACCCAGTAATATAATACAATTTATTAAATTTTATGACTCGCGCCGGTTAGGTTCAGCGGGTTATGTGGCACAGTTTTTACCGCGCGATTTTATTGCGCGATCGAAGCCGTGAACTCTTTTAAAAGGCTTTCTTAATTTAAGAGGGCAGTGATGTCGCCCAAAAAGCGCAATTCTGCACCACCTCGAATGAACTTTTAATAGTGCAAACCTCAAAAAGGAAGAGATGAGAATTTACATTCCCAGAGCAGTTTATATTGAGAGCCATATAGTGAGATAATATACGTTCGTGTACGTTCACAAAAACGCGCTGGAATAGCCAACTGAAGCAGAAAAAAGTCTGGAATTTGCTTTTTTATTATTAAAATGCTTCAAAATTTACATTAAAAAACCAACAATCAACAAAATTGTGATTGTTCTTCCAATAAACTATAGTCGTTAGTAACTACCGACCTTTAGGTCCATCTTTTATTTTTCTCTAAGATATTCAACTTTAAATTTGCGTGGAAGACATAGAGAAATAAGAATATAATGCCTAAAATATTTTAACATAATTTAAGGGGTAACGTTTTTGTTTAACCATTTTTTTCTATTTTTTTCACATTTTTATGCCATGATTTTGCTCACATTTTAAAGCTTTCTTTCCAAAATTTCGATTTCTAGAATAAAACACTCACTTTTTTCAAGTATTCACTGGTCTTTTAGCGTTAAAAAAAGTACTGCCTAAAAACATTTTCTTTCTGTTAAAATGACAAATATTTAGAGAGAGAGGGCAGAATTTTAGAGGTACATGGAGATAATTTAGTGAACTGCAAAGTATTTTAGAGAAGGTTGGAGATCTGTTATAAATAGATTTTATGATGCTAATTTTAAAAACATTTTAACAGGTATTTAACTAAGTAGGTTGACGTCCTAACTCCACAGGTTTCAAAGGATGATGAAAATAACAAGGCGTAATTTTTCAAACGCGTTTCGGCCTTACTGGGCCATTTTCAAGGGTTATGAAAAGAATAAGTTTTTGAAAACCAAATTTCAGAACATGTAGCACAATTAATTTACATGACTCATCATTTTAATTATTTTGATGTTTGTGGAAAAATGTTTGACTGAAAATTTTTTAAAAACTACGCCTTGTTATTTTCATCATCCTTTGAAACCTGTGGAGTTGGGACGTCAACCTAGTTTTTGTTTAGGAGAGTTGGAATCCAAAAATATTATTGGTTAGTTAATTTCGATTTTCCTATCTCTTCCATACAAATTTAAATTTGAATATCTTGGAGAAGATAAAAGATAGTCCCAAAGTGTTTGTGTCCAAATTAAAACAAGATAAGTTTGTGTCGTATTTTATTTTTGGGACGCCCTGTATAAAAAGGTATACATTGTTTGAAACCGCTTTTTTACGTAAAATCCTACAAAAGTTTTTTTTCAAAAAATAAAACAATACGTGTTTAACTATAAATAAAGTAAAAAAGGTTCAAAAAATAGATAAAGGCAAAGAAAAACGCAGATAAGGGCGCTCGAAGGAGAATTTCAGGGGAAGAATGGGTTGAAAAACCTTCTATTCCCCTGCGCAGCTCGCACGTCTTTTGTCTTTTTTGTTAACAGATGGACGCGATCAAAAACCGTCAGGAAATCTCGCCTTTACAAAAAATCGGACACAAGCAAAAATTTAGTTTCTTAATGGTGTTCCAGTAAATAAAAAATATGTCAACTTTAATTTTTGTAGACAGTTTTTGTACAAAACCCTTTTTTTATATAAAAAATATGTTATAAAGCTTATTTTTAGGTGCTAACAAACCTTTAAAAGTTTTTTCTCCAAACGACCGTACTTTTCGTACCATTTTTCGTACCAGCGCAACTAAGATGCGTTTATAAACTGGAGTGAATTAAAAAATGTTAAGAAAATTAATAAGATGTATTGGTGGCATATTTTTCGGAAACAGCGACCACACATTTTTAATGCTCAAAGTAACTATACTATAAATATAGGTAAATAAAGGACAAACATTTCATGCTTGATAAGTTGGCCATGGTCGGCCATAACTGGTCATCAGTCATCACTGAATTAGCTGTGTGAAGCTAATAGGCACTACACTATAATTTTCCTAATGTTTTTTTACAATTTTGCACAAGAAAAGTATAAAAATCATTTCTAACCACAAAAGTTTACTTGGTTTTCTTTAGTTTTGATCTTAAAAACTACTGGTCTGAGCGGCAATGGCTAGCTAGCCAACAAGAAGCAGAAGGCTAACTTTTTCTTATTAAGGGACTGTTCATAAATTACGTAACACGGCTGGCGTTCACGAACCTGTTAGGTACTTTGAAAAAAAAGTACGTACGATACACGACCGGAAAGTGTCTTTACGGGTCTCCGCCTGCAGCTCGCCCTGTAAATTTCCCGCGTCGACCTGTAAAGACCAATTTTCCGGTCTAGTGACGTAAATACCTATAACATACAAAACCATAGATAGTTGGGTCGTTCTTGAAAAAAGGTAACATTGCATGTAATTGGTTTGTAAATTTAAAACCACTTATCCTTTTGTAGGAGGATTCTCAAAGGCTAACATTATCCAGCAGTAATGAACTCTCCAAGAAATGTTTCCGTGGAAGAAAAGTTGGTCACACCATGTGACATGTCACGTGGTGTGATCTGTAATTTTTAAAGTTGATAGATTCAAATATAACAAAAAGACACTAGGATCATGAAATTTATTTAGATAGTAGTAAACGTCACTGGTGTGATCTTTCAGAATATTTTATTGATAACACCTGTGAAATTTTTAGAAAAAAAAAAAATGGCAAAAACTAGAAAGTCTTTGGCAAAAGATCCAGAAACGAAAACGGAAATAGACAAAAGAGAGAAAAGAAGAAAGCAAGTAAGGGCATATTATCACAGAGTAGTTGGTAGGTGATCCGTGATATATATATATATATATATATAGATACATATTATATTTACTTAAAAAGTGGTAAATATTTTTATTTTTTTAAAAACTATTACACCAAATGTTACCATTTTTCAAGAACAACCCAGCTATAAAGATTCTTGATTTTGGTAAAATAGGTATAAGTGGTGTTAGCTGGCTATCACCTGTGTTAGCAGATGAATTCACAAACTCAAAAATAACTCAAGAACTAGTGAATTGTTATCTTGGCCATATAGCACATTTTAGTCTAACCAACTACAGCAACATTTAATAATTACCAAAATTCAAAGAACACTAATTTGTTTTTTTTTTTAAATTACCACACGACCCAGTTACGAAATATGTCACTATCACTGTTCAGAAAAGTCACACAAATTCTGTCATTCCTTTTACAGGGTGAGAATTTTCGATACTTTTTGACGTTTACTGGTACGCGCAGTAGCAATTTATTAGCTCCGCCGTAAAACTAGTCCTGCAAAGTCTCTGTAAAATATTCAATTTACAAAATGTTTAAAAAAAAATGACGCAGTTTTTGTTACAACGTTAGGATAAATAAGGACGCTGTGGTGTTATTTTAAATAAGGCAATAAGTAAAAAATCGCGACCATTGACAAATTAATGTCGGCGTCATTACAATTTAAATGATTTTGCTTCGTTTCTGTGTTTTTAAAGTCTACGCTAGTTGACGTAAAGGTGCGTATTCATGTGAGCACGAACGGAAATGAGGCAAAGTGAGGCCAAACGAGCGTACGTAGGGTGTACGTAACAACGAGGCGCGGAAAACAACATTTGATTGTGCGGTGCGCGGTCCGAGGCAGCCCGAATGCCATCCGATCGGAGTCAGTACTTCAAAGAAAAATTTGAATATCATAATATGTAGACGGCAGTTTGTGCATTCAGTTGCCTCGTCTGTATCTGTTGAGTATTGGTACTGTGTGTTGATAAAAATGAGCTGGGATTATGAAAAAACTTTAAGTGTAATTTCATAAAAGAGTAGTTCATAAATTTTACTATACTATCGTTAAGAAAGAGGGTGCCTGGCGAAAAACCCAGCAACAACTATGAAAGCAGCACTGGCCGCTATCAAATCGTCTGTGTCGGCCATAACCGGCTTACTCTCTAATAAATAATAATATAAGTATAGATTTCATTGTTATTTTCCATTATTATTAAAAACTACCTACACTTGCGTTCACGCACAACTGCTGACATTCGCACGCCGCGCCGCAAGGGGTGGATCGATGCCTCGGTATGCCTCGTTCGCAATCAACAAAAATCACGAATGAGGCATTCGTTCGATCTCATTTTGCCTCGTTCCCGTTCGTGCTGAGATGAATACACGCCTTAATGCTATATGAAAAGGAAAAAGTATTCGCCATAGACATACATAACTTAACTTCGGTAGTTTTTATCCGACTGTTAAGCACGATACTTCGTTTTAAAGATAATTTTGCCTGCTTTATAATCGCTCTCCACACTTTACGGGGCTCATGTAATGAAAGTTGTATAGAATACTCTCTCGGCGTATTTTTTGTTAATTTTTTTACGAAACAAATTTATGCTTCTAATTTTCGATTTATTCATCGCTCGCCAGAAACAAAAACAAAAAACAAAACAAGGTTTTTTTTTAAACAAAACAAGGTTTTTTTTAACAAAAAGAAGTTAAAAAACCTCCGAATCAGTTACTTCAACCGAAAATAATCTGAAAACAAAAGATCTTGGGTGAAAAAAAAAACGAAAATTCAAACTTGGATGAGTATCACACAACGAAAACACAAAGAACCAAAGCGAAAAGAGAAATGATCAAATGATGTTTCGCCCTGGGCTGTTTGGGGAGGGTGACCAGTGGAACCACTGATGAGCCCATGCTGGTTGCCAAGGACGAAACATCATTTGGTCAGTCCTCTTTTCGCTTTGATTCTTTGTGTTTTCCTTGTGGGATACTCATCCAAGTTTGAATTTTCGTTTTTTTTTCTTTCAAATAATGCATTAAAAAACAAATTTATTTCATTTTGAGGCTATATTATTTTATTCATACCTTCATAAAGCCTGGCAGTCTGTCTATTACATCTTGCCATCCATTTTTGACACACTTCCCGTGAACCGATTTTAATGAAATTTGTCACAGTAATGTAGGTCCGATGACAATACAATATTATCAAAAAATTTGGGGGTGCTTGAGGGAGTAAATTCAGAACTTTTTAATGAAAACAGATACAAAAACATGCGGTTTTCAGAATTATGATTACAATTTTATGAAAAAACAATTTTACAATACAACTTTATGAAAAAAATCGGTGGTAGAGGTGGTTGAGGTGTGTAAGTGGGATAAATTAATAACTTTGATATCTGTGATACAGTAACAATACACTAATAATAATGAAAAGTCATAATAAAGAAACGTCATCACAGAAAAAAAGAAGACTTGAAAAAGCAAGGCAAAAGTATCTTGAATAAGACTAAAAACTAAAAAATAAAATAAATAACTTTTTTTTAAGTTAAACGATTTTTTAAAAAAAACTTGTCCTTAAAAGTAATCGTGGCGCGATTAAGAAAGATACCCATCAAATAGAGATGTATACACGCAACTGGTACACAGACGGCTCCAAGATCGACGAGAGTGTAGGAGCTGGCATACAGGCAAAAATACGAGACTTTAGTCTCTATAAGCCTGACAAACGACTGCACAGTGTTTCACGTGAAGTAGCGGCAATATATCACTGTGCCAAAGAAATACAAAGAGTAGAGCAAAACTCTCATTCGGTAGTTATACAGAGCGCTTCAGGCTACTGCGAACATAGGCCGGAAGAAGTCCAATTTGCCAGTGTACGTACACGCAGGGACACCGCACACCTATCAGTGGAGCAACCAACACTCAGGCCGGGGATCACCGTTCGCGGCTTGCATTTAGTACGCCTCTCTCTAACCACGGTGCAATGTGAAGTGTAGTCCATGAAACCGGAATTTGATCAATAAATACGCAAATTTTGATAACGTAATTTTCTTGTTTTTTGTCACTGATAAATTAGAGCGTTTTATTTTCAACTGCTCAGATTTATCACTAACAACGTGTTACAATGAAAATAATAAAAAGAAACAAAATAAAAGCAAGTTCTCAAAATAAAATAATACATTCTAAAAACCAAAAAGATTCTCCCAGTCAAAAAAAATTAGAGCAAATGTTTGAAACGTCCTCCTTGCGCCTATTATAAAAACCCCTTCTAAAGTTTCAAAGCATGTTAGGGGTGATAGTTTGAAAAGCTTCTTCAATTTTAGTCCGAAGTTCTTCCAAATTATTAGCCCTTTCATGACCGTAAACTTTATTTTTGATATAACTCCACAGATAGAAGTCATTAGGAGCAAGATCGGGTGATCGAGCTGGCCATAAAATAGTTCCCCGTGTACTTATAACCCGATAAAGAAATACATTATCAAGATATTCCCTAACAAGGCCAACATTGTGAGCGGGACAACCATCTTGTTGAAACCATGTTTCACCAAATCTCACACCTAACAACTGCCTAGCAGTTGGAATAATATGCTCTGCAGTAAATCCAAGTATCTAGGACCATTCAAATTGCCGTCAATAAAAAATGACCCAATTACGTGTTCCTCGACAATACCCCCCCAAACATTTAGTTTTTGGTGATACTGTGTTGTTACGTCAAAATACAAATGCAAATTTTTCCTCGACCAATATCGAACGTGTATTGGGTTATGACGAATTACTAATGGAAAAGTGCTTTCATCTGTGAAAAGAATAAATCTCAGAAAGTTTTCATCACGATTAGCCCTTTTCATTATTGTTTCGCAAAATTCCATACGACGATAGTTGTCCTCCGGAAAAATTTGATGCGTTTTTGACGCTTTGTAAGAATGATAAAACCATTCTTTTTGAGAACACGTAAGACAGTGGCTGAAGACGTATCAACTGCTTCGGCAATTTGGTGGCTAGTTAACTTTCGATTTTCCTCCGCTGCAGCGCAAATCATCACATCTCACACTTCCTGTTCGTCATTCAAAACAGTGGGTTTTTTATGGTTTCTTGTCGCAACACAACCAAACTTTTGAAAATTCTGCACAAACCTAGGAATCATTGATAAACTAGGTTCTGGGCGATTTACAAAATTCTCCAAAAAAAGTTCTTGAATAAGTCTCAATGGTCTGCCTTGACAGTACCATTTGACCATCTGCACTTTTTCGGCAACTTCGTAGAGATCCATTTTTAGTTTTAAAAATGTATTATTTTACTTAAGAACTTACCAATCTGTTTCTCGACCAAGGCCGAAATACAACAAAATAATAAAAAAAAAATCAAAAAGATAACACTGCAGCGTGCTTCGACCCCACTTCGATCGTACGGCACGGAGAGTAAATTGGACTTGATTCCCCCTATGTTCGCAGTGGCCTGCAGCTTATTGTATATTTCACAGTTGGTCTAGAGAGGGGTTTTAAGAAAAAAAATATATAATCTTTAAAACATAAATTTTTGTTTTTGATACATCGCCGTCTACTATTTACCGTAAAAAGTAAAATCCCCTATGTAGCCCTTTTCTGGGGGGCTATTTTTGGAAAATATTCTAAAAACCTTAAATAGTAACTCCCTATTTTGACTTCATATTTGAATTCTCACTGAAATTATCTTTCCAATGGTACCCCATATCATAAGGTTTGCTTTACTAATTTTCGAGATATTGGCTTTCAAAATGTCAAAAATTCAATTTTCAAAGGCCCGTATCTTAGAAACTAAACAAAATATCTGTATTTGGTTTACTATCGATTTTGGGGGTTTTATAAGAGCAAATAAAAAATGACAATAGTTTGACGTTTGCACATTCCTATTTACGGTTTATTGATTTTCAGTGATTTTGACGATATTATTCCAAAAATATAAAGTAGAAGATCAGATTGTCAAACTGTTGTCATTTTTTATTTCCTTGTAAAAAAACCCTAAAATCGATAATAAACACAATAGAGATATTTTGTTTAGTTTCTAAGATATGGGCCTTTGAAAATTAAATTTTAGACATTTTGAAAGCCAATATCTCGAAAATTACTAAAGCAAACCTTATGATATGGTACCATTGGAAAGAGAATTTCAGCGAGAATTTAAATATGAAGTCAAAATAGGGGGTTGCTATTTAAGGTTCCCAGAATATTTTCCAAAAATAGCCCCCCAGAAAAGGGCTAAATAGGGGATTTTACTTTTTACGATAAATAGTAGTTGGCGATGGATCAAAAACAAAAGTGTATGTTTTAAAGATTACATATTTTTTTTCTTAAAACCCCTCTCTAGACCAACTGTGATTTAGATAGCCAAGCTCTAGAAGCAGTGCAAGTGACGTCCAAACTGATTTGGGTCTACAGAACAGCTCTAAATAGGCTGTCAAGCACCAAAAGGGTGACCACTAGCCTGGGTTCCAGGCCATGGGAGACACTCTGGAAACGAAAAAGCCGATGAATTGGCCAGACAAGGCCCGGCAATAAAGTTCACAGGGCCTGAAACATTTTATGGGATCGCTAAGACCAGAGCCAAGCAATTTATTAATTAGTGAACCAAAAAGACGAACGTGGGAGCAAACGCCTGGACAAAGACAGTTCATTAAAGGACGTTCACCAAAGCTGACTGCAGAACTTCTTAGTAACGAAAGGAAGCTTGTCAGACAAATAGTAGGGCTTCTAACAGGTCACTGAAAACTCAACACCTAAGCACTTGTATGCAATGGGATTGGTAGAAGATGCTACATGCCGCTTCTGCAAGAAAGAGGAAGAAACCTCATTACACGTTCTATGTCAATGTGAAAACCTAGTAGAACTAGAATGTCCGCGGCCAGAAAGCTATACAGACCGCTTCAAGCTACTGCGAACATAGGGGGAATCAAGTCCAATTTACCATTTTGTTTTTATTACTTTGTTTTATTTCTGCCTTGCTCGAGAAACAGATGGGTAAGTTCTGAATTGAAATAATACATTTTTAAAACCAAAAATGGATGTCTACGAAGTTGCCGAAAAAGTGCAGATGGTCAAATCGTCATAACCCAACACACGTTCGATATTGGTCGAGGGAAAATTTGCATTTGTATTTTGACGTAAGAACACAGTATCCCCAAAAACTAAATGTTTGGGGGGGGGGGGGTATTATAGGGGAACACGTAATTGGGCCATTTTTTATTAACGGCAATTGCAATTTGAATGGTCCTAGATACTTGGATCTACTGCAGCACCACATTATTCCAACTGCTAGGCAGTTGTTAGGTGTAAGATTTGGTGAAACATGGTTTCAAAAGGATGGTTGTTCCGCTCACAATGTTGGCCTTGTTAGGGAATATCTTGATAATGTATTTCCTAATCGGGTTATAAGTACACGGGGAACTATTTTATGGCCAGCTCGATCTCCCGATCTTGCTCCTAATGACTTCTATCTGTTTTTGAAAAAGCTTTTCAAATTATCACCCCTAACATGCTTGGAAACGTTAGAAGGGGTTTTTATAGTAGGCTCGGATATTGTTTAGCCGAGCAAGGAGGACTTTTCGAACATTTGCTTAAATTTTTTTTTGACTGGGAGAATCTTTTTAGTTTTTACAATGTATTATTTTATTTTGAGAACTTGCTTTTATTTTGTTTCTCCTTATTATTTTCATTGTAACACGTCGTCACTGATAAATCTGAGCAGTTGACAATAAAACGCTCTTATTTATCAGTGACAAAAAATAAGAAAATTATGTTATAAAAATTTGCGTATTTATTGACCAAATTCCGGTTTCATTGACTACGCTCCACACAGCACCGTGGTTAGAGGCGTACTAAATACCAAAGGAAAGTCATCAGTGGTGATCGCAAGCCTGAGTATTGGTTGCTTCACTGATAGGCGTGCGCTGTCTCTGCATGTACGTACACTGGCAAATTAGACTTCTTCCGCCCTATGTTCGCAGTAGCTTGAAGCGGTCTGTATACAGGGCACACTGGCAAAGCTTCTGAGCCTTATGACAAGGACGGAGCTGCAACTTGTTTTGTAGTTCTAGCAAAGCAGGAAAGGAGAAAGGGGATCCTCAACAGGTTCAACATTCTAATCTAATCTATATCGAACCTAAAAATATATAATGTGCCATTAACGCTATTGTTTAATCTGGACACTGTAGTAAACTTCTTCTTTCTTCTCTTCCAAGTTATTTTTTTACATTTTAATGCAATTTTTTAATAAGACCGTTTAACTTTTAAAAAAATTAATTTATTTTATATACAAATATGCAGCCTAGTATGTCTGGTTTAATACTTTTTCATTAAAAGTCGGGCTCTGTTCTTTTCCAATTATTGTTTTACATAATTGTCAAGCTATTTCACTTGTGACGTTGTCCTCTTTTCATTTTACTAAGTGATTGATGTACATAGTGTATCCCAATTTAATGTAAACTTGGGATGGGGAGCAAATCAACCATATAAATATGAGATACTGTAATGGCCCAAGTGTCGCAAAATGTGTAACAATAATAACTTTGAAAATCAAGGTTGGCCCTGGGCAAGGGCAAAGGCAAAAAATATACTGCGCACGCCTGACGCAATCTACTCGCCCCAAGAAGAGTTTTTGGTTCTGCATTTTTTTCCAGGCTAACTTACGTTATTATCGCTACGCTTTTTTTTTTCGGAAAATGCAAGGGCAGGGCCGTTATACTCATATCTCATAGTTATACAGACCGCTTCAAGCTACTACGAACATAGGGGGAATCAAGTCCAATTTACTCTCCATGCCGTACGACCGAGGTGGATTCGAAGCACGCTGCAGTGTTATCTTTTGGAAATTCATTTTGTTTTTATTATTTTGTTTTATTTCTGCCTTGCTCGAGAAACAGATGGGTAAGTTCTTAATTGAAATAATACATTTTTAAAACTAAAAATGGATGTCTACGAAGTTGCCGAAAAAGTGCAGATGGTCAAATGGTCAAATCGTCATAACCCAACACACGTTCGATATTGGTCGAGGGAAAATTTGCATTTGTATTTTGACGTAAGAACACAGTATCCCCAAAAACTAAATGTTTGGGGAGGGGGGTATTGTAGGGGAACACGTAATTGGGCCATTTTTTATTAACGGCAATTGCAATTTGAATGGTCCTAGATACTTGGATCTACTGCAGCAGCACATTATTCCAACTGCTAGGCAGTTGTTAGGTGTAAGATTTGGTGAAACATAGTTTCAACAAGATGGTTGTTCCGCTCACAATGTTGGCCTTGTTAGGGAATATCTTGATAATGTATTTCCTAATCGGGTTATAAGTACACGGGGAACTATTTTATGGCCAGCTCGATCTCCCGATCTTGCTCCTAATGACTTCTATCTGTTTTTGAAGAAGCTTTTCAAATTATCACCCCTAACATGCTTGGAAACGTTGGAAGGGGTTTTTATAGTAGGCTCGGATATTGTCTAGCCGAGAAAGGAGGACTTTTCGAACATTTGCTTTAATTTTTTTTTGACTGGGAGAATCTTTTTGGTTTTTAGAATGTATTATTTTATTTTGAGAACTTGCTTTTAGTTTGTTTCTCCTTATTATTTTCATTGTAACACGTCGTCACTGATAAATTTGAGCAGTTGGCAATAAAACGCTCTTATTTATCAGTGACAAAAAATAAGAAAATTACGTTATAAAAATTTGCGTATTTATTGACCAAATTCCGGTTTCGTTGACTACGCTCCACACAGCACCGTGGTTAGAGGCGTACTAAATACAAGGCGAAAGGCGGCGAACGGCAGCGAATGGCGATCGGGAGACTGAGTGTTGGTCGCTTCACTGATAGGCGTGCGGTGTCTCTGCATGTATGTACACTGGCAAATTAGACTTCTTCCGCCCTATGTTCGCAGTAGCTTGAAGCGGTCTGTATGTATTATCTCATACTTATGTGATATCAACCAATTACGTCTTGAAACACGTATTTTTGGATATTATTTTGTACAAGTGTATTAAATATGATGGATATTAGGTAACCCTCAACAATTTTTGCTGAGATATGCATTTTCCGTCCTCGATACCAAATGGACACTTAGATTAAAAAAAGGAAATAAATAATAATAATAAATAAATAATACGTTTATTTTAGTAAAGAAACATTTTACAATCCTAGTATAAATAAAATGCAAAAATAAACGCACAAAAATGTCTTAAAAGCATAAACATGCTTGTTGACTTACCATATTATTTAGATAAATAGTTTTTTTTTCACAGCAGTTCGAATTGATGATAAAATTTTAGAGTAGGTAGATTTTACATATAAAATTAATTTTAGAGAACCTTCATCTTACTTCTGATTACCTAATATAATTTAAGTTAATTAGATTGTTACACATCTCTCTACTTTCTCTTATCCAATTTGTAACTAATTTTTTGAAAACACTAAATTTTAGTATATTTTTGAAGTCAGTAGGCAAGTTATTTAATATTCTTGGGGCAAAGTATTTGATTGAACGTTGCGTTATTGTTTTGGAAGCCTGAACATATTCAACATTTGATTTATTTCTGGTTTTGTATGTTAACACTTTTTCTGTAAGTTTGATTTTCTTTTTGTGTATGTTTTTAAGCAGCTCCAAGCAGTACAGTTGTCTAATATCGAGAATATGTGTTTCCTGGAAAAGCTGGTCCGAAGGATATGTTCTTCTTTTGCCATAAATTAATTTAAGAAACCATTTTTGCGTACTCTCAAGAGTTGTTAAGTGGCAGTCTGCTACCGCTCCCCATCCCAGAATCCCATATAAGAGATGAGATTGTACAAGAGACAGATAAAGCGATTTAAGTTGATCTACCTCCAGAAATTCCTTGAGATATCTAAATTTAGGTAGTAATCCCCGGATTTTTTTCACCACATTTTTTATTTGCAGATCCCATTTTAAGTGTCTATCAATTACTACTCCTAGATATTGTATAGATTTTGATTCTGGTATTTGTTCTTTATTTTCTATTGTTAGTAAATTAAATTCGGGTAAAGCATTTTTATAAATTGCAAAAGGCAAATATTTTGTTTTTTCGTAGTTTAAAGTTAGTTTGTTTTTTTGCAACCAAGATCTTATTGTTTTAAAATCATTTTCC
The DNA here is from genome assembly GCA_963921995.1 of Oxystoma pomonae. Classification (NCBI taxonomy): domain Eukaryota; kingdom Metazoa; phylum Arthropoda; class Insecta; order Coleoptera; family Brentidae; genus Oxystoma; species Oxystoma pomonae. The sequence continues at coordinate 143,412,245 of OY998163.1, forward strand.
GCTAATAGTTTAAGGTTTTCCCAAGATTTTGACTTGTAGAAAATCGCGGTGTCATCAGCAAAGCTTATTATTTTCCCGATGGTTTTTAATTTAAGCAAGTCGTTTACATATAAAGTAAAAAGCAAGGGACCCAGAATTGTCCCCTGCGGTACACCATAGTTTATTTTTTCGTAATCACTTCTGACACCGTCAATCTCTACATATTGGTTTCTGTTGGTCAAGTAGCTTTTAAGAAGATTTAAAACATTTCCGCGCAGGCCATACCTCTCCAGCTTTTCCAGTAAGATCTCATGCAAAATGATGTCGAATGCTTTCGAGAGGTCGACAAAAATACATAGGCTACGCATATTTGTTTCAAAAGCGTCAGTTATTTGTTCCGTTAATTTACAGATTGCGTCTTGTGTCGACTTTCCTTCTCTGAACCCGTACTGCCACTCCGATATCACATTAAATTTAGACAGGAAACTAACAATCCTATTTTTTAATATTTTTGCAAATACAGACAACAGAGACACTGGCCTATAGTTGATCACGCTGTCTCTGCTACCAGACTTTAGAATGGGCTTAATTTTTCCTATTTTTAGACAGTCTGGAAAGCTGCCATTTTGAAAACATAAGTTAATTAAAAAAGTTAGAGGTATTATAATTTCCTCTTTTATTTGTTTTATTGTGTCTGTACTAATTTCGTCCCAACCAGGAGCTTTTTTTTCCTTTAAAGATTTTATTGCATTTAACATTTCTTCCTGATTGGTTAAATACAAAAACATACTGCTTTCCAGTCTCTCTATTTGTATATTTTGGTCGTTGCAAAGAGGATTTTTTTCTGCGTATTTTTGTCCCAGTGTGCTATAATGTTTGTTAAACTCGTTTGCAATTTCTTTTTTTTCAGTTAAGATTTCTCCGGTTTCAGTTTTTATAGATTCAATTTTTGTTTTACTTTTTGATTTACCGCACAATGAGTTTACCACACTCCACAGCAATGAGGAAGACGCTTTATTTTTTTCTATTTGTTTTTTTGTATAATTCCTTTTCGCATCTCTAATTAAAAGTCTTAATCTATTTTTATAATTTGCGTAACGCTGTTTTATTATGTAATTTGTTGGGTTTTGGATTGTTTGATTATACAAACAATGTTTTTCATGTATGCAGTTCAAAAGCCCTGCTGTCATCCAATCTTTTTTAAGGACAAATTTTGTATTTTGCTCGATTATTTTTGTATTTATTTTAATATAGTTTGCTATTTTTGTTACAAATAGTTTTACAGCCCCGTTTTTTTTTTTCGCTATATACATCTAACCACATTTCTTTTTTTAGGTCATTTTTTAGACTTTTGTAGTTAATATGTGTTTTTTTTACTTTATTAGTTTCTTTAGTTTTATTTACAATTGGTATAGAAACCGCTATTGGATAGTGGTCTGAGGTTACGTTATTTTCAAGAACGAACGAAGTTATATTGGAATGATCAGCGGAGCTCTTGATAAAAAAATGATCTATACATGTTTTGCTTTTTGGTCTAGTTATTTTGTTTATGTAAGGTATGAAATTTAGTGACGCTAATATATTTTGGTATTCTGGTATTCTGGTATTCTGGTATTCTGGTTGGTATTTTGGTAATATTAACCAAAGTCCCAAATAAATCAATATTAATGTCACCCACTATAATGTGAAAACACTCTTTTTTTTTATTTACGAGATACTGATGTAAGTCTTGGTTAAAGTTGTTTATAACTATCGACGGTGATTTGTAAATTGCACTTAAACAGACTTTTGTATTTTTATGACTAAGTGTCACTTCAAGCAACTTGATATTTCCAAGCGATACTACAGAGTATTTGTAATTTAAATTTGTTTTTATATACACTATAACACCATCATTTTTGTTAAGTTCACCGTTGTTATATAACAAATCGTAGTTTCTTAACAAAAATGGTGTTTTATCAATACTGTCTTGTATATGTGTTTCTGTTAGCACTATTACATCAAAAATAGTGTTTAAAGTTGATAAGAACATACAGAAACTATCAAAGTTCTTACCTAAGCTGCTGATGTTGCAGTGAATTATTTTTAAGTCATTTTCTATTGTCCCTGCATACTTTTGATTAAAACTGTCAGTATCTAAACTTTTTGTGTCCACTTTATCTACTTTATAATCTCTAACGTAGGTATCCATTTTTTTGTTTTTATTTTTCGTTTCTTCGAAAGATACCTGACTTTGGCTGTTGAGTGATTTGTAACATTTACCTGACTTTGGCTGTTGAGTGATTTGTAACATTTTAAAAATTCGGTCAAGAAATAAGGAGGTTTCAAATTTTTAAATAGACGATTGTTTGCCTGGAAAATCCAGCTTATTAAGAAAAAAATCTGCGTGTTTCAATGGCACTAACTTTTCAAAAAATTGACCATTTTAATAAATTTAAACTTGTTGTGAAACACAGGTTATAAAATTTATAGATCTATTATTAAAACTGACATTTACTTAAAATCCAATACTCTTTCAAAGCGGGCGCAGTTAAACAACGTGTGTTATACATGCAAGAATCTGATAAGTCTCTTTAAGACAACTAATTATCTCGTTACAGGCTGGTTCATGATTAAATTCTTTTTTTTCCGCTGTAACTTTTTGTTTTAGCAATTATTCAATCTCGTGTATTCAGATGTGGGTGTTTATGCTTGTTCCTTTTTCGTATCGTTTTCCTTAAGCCTTAAAAAATAACCAATATTTAACTTTACGGAAAAAGAAATGGAAAAATCCTGTTGCGCAAGTGCGCCACAATGTTTTTTTTTAAATATTTCAAGCAGTAGTTATTAGAGAAAAATGGATATTGCACATTTAAAGCCATGATGTTAATTTAAGGCTTAAATATTTTAGTGTAATTTAAATGAAATCAAATCAAATATTTTATATTTATTTATTTATTCTTATCACATTAACAACACTTATTATTAGGGATAAAGCACTTGACCAATAAAAAGGATTACCTCTCGATTATTAAAACACTAAGCCCTAAAAAGTGCTTATGCAACAATAGAAAAAAGAGTAGAAGTATTAAAGTCGTAAATTAATAATTCTGGAAAAGTTAATTGTTATTATAAACTACAAACTACACCTAGTCTGGTTGACTCCCCAATAAACAATCAGCAATTTCTTCCAAAGGTAAAAATCCCACCAGGAGAATCAGAAAGGATTATAAAAAATGACCATAAAACTATAATTATTGTCGGCTACGACCGATAAGTGTAACGTTTTTGTGTAAGCATTATTTACTATGTTTTCACAGTTTTATGCCATGATTTTGCTTACATTATATAGCTTTCTTTTCAAAATGTCGATTTCTAGAATAAAACACTTACTTTTTGCAAGTTTTCAATGTTTGAAAAAAGTGCCGCCAAAAAATATTTCTTCTCTGTTAAGATGAAAAATATTTAAGGTTGTTGAAGAGAGACAGCAGGCTATAAAAAGTATTTCAGAGAATGATAAAAATTTCCGTTTTGTCATCTGTCTGTCATTTTTCATATGATTTTTATTTTGCTATTTTTATCCAAAAAATAGCAAAAATTGTAATTTTTCAAAGCGTAAAGTGTGGAAGACATAAATAAGGTGATATTAATTTATTTCAAAGTTCTTTACATACAGTCTTTAAATTTACCAAAAAACGTGTCTTATTATAAGTGTATTTTGGCACATCTAAAAATAATTTAACAGGTATTTTAAGGTTCATCATAACTATTAAAAATGAAAAATATTTAAGGTTGTTGAAGAAAGACACCAGGAAAGATTGAAATAATTTAAGGAAATTGTTTAATAAAAATTTCTATTTTGTCATCTGTCTGTCATCTTTAGTGGTATTAATTTATTTCAATCAAAGTTCTTTACAGTCTTTAAATTTACTAAAAAACGTGTCCTACTTTAAGTGTATTTTGACACATCTAAAAATAATTTGACAGGTTTTTACTTAGAGAAAAAGAAAAGGGGCTTAATTGCCCACCATAAGGGTGGTGTGGCGAAACCTTCGTATTGATGATAAAGACACGCAGATCTCAGCAAAAAATGATGCGGGTTACCCACCAGTCATAATTTATACCATAAACACTTGCTCCATTAAGAAAATTTAAGTTAATTTAGCGCATTCACCATTAAAACTATTTTAGGACCTCGAACTTACTCCGTGGACGCTATTTCAATTGTATTACGATGCATATCAAACTGTGTGGACGGTGGTTTTGCTCTGTGGCGTTCTGCTCAGGATCCGATCCAGTTTTATCGCTCTGACCTGGGTCTTTTTCGCCTCGCTGGGCAACGTGCTGAAGTCCTTTCTTTTTGGAAAATGGAGGGGTAAGTCTGCCCGTTCTTTTTCCAGAGTCCAGTAGTTAAATTGGTAATTAAAAACACCTTCCCCTTAAGCATACTTTTTTTGGGTTTTTTGCCACTAAGTTAAGGAAATTTCTTCAGTTGTGTGACAACACAGATATTTTTTAAAAAAATCTAAAAAAGTTTGGAGATAATAATTTCTTTAATAAGAGTTCCTGTCGAAACGTTAGAAAAGTACTTAGATTCTAGTTAGGATTTGCGAGTGTGTACGCATTATTTATTTTTATTTAAAAACAAAAATTTTTTTAGAAATTTACTTAGGAGTTTTTTACATATTTTTTAAGAAATTTCCTTAACTTAGTGGCGAAAAACCCAAAAAAAGGTAGTTTTGGCATTATGAATCCGTAAAATGCATCAAACGCCGCGCTGCCACGCCACCTGCGTGTACGCCTCCGGTTCATGTATTATTGGCGAATGCGCAATCAATTTAGCAAAAATTTTCTGATAAACAACGGGTTTTACGAATTCCGGTTTTGAAAAATAATGGATATTGAATAAGTTTGATGAACAATAATTCAATTAAAAACGGTTCTTATAAATTTTGAATTTGTTATTCAATGGGTTTGAAGAAATAAGGTTCGGATAAAAAATTGGTTTAACAAATTGCAGTTTTTATGGTAAATCGTTTTTACGATGAAAATTTTTATTTCATTCATTGATCATTGGAACAGAACAAAGAGAGAGCATGCATTACCCAAACTAATTCGAGTACAATTTAATATTTGATATAATTGATTTATTTTAGATCAAAAATGGCTCCTGCTCCATGTAGCGATGATGGGTTTGCCGTTTGTTCAGATCTTTTACCTGGACATCGGGGCCTTATATTTATTTATTCCAATCATGGGCCGATCGGGGGCCGGCAGTCACGCCGAGTTCTTGTTCGCTGTCATGGTCAGCGGCATATTTGCCATGCTGTTTAGCTTCGCGGTGCCTCTTATATTGTTAGTTAGAAAGGTAGGACCATTATTAAGATTGTATACACGAGAACTGAAGAACGCCTTAATTGATTTTAACGAAATTTGGTACAAAAATTCTCTATCGGCTGATCATGAACTGATTAACTTTTGGGTGGGGTGGAGGGGGGGAAAAGGGGGATAAAATATTTTAAAAAATTGTAACTTTGGAACAAAAGCAAGTAGCGATATACGGTTTTCAGATTTAAGTTTCCATGAATATGGACTACAAATTTTGGTTATAAAGTCCAAATTCGTGGGAGCTTTAGTATCCGAGTTATTTGAAAAAATGTTAAAGTATAAAAACAAATCATAAGTAAAGCAGCTATTGATATGTGGTTTTCAGATTTTGGTTTTCTTAAATATTACCCAAAAATTTTGTTATAAGGTTCAAATCTTTCAAAGCTACAGTTTTCGAGATATTTTCATTTCCTTTCAACATAAAATAATTGATTGTATGGTGGACTATCCGTGCTTTCTACCTATTTTCTTTATTTTATATCAAAACTTTAAGATTATAAGATAATGTTTTTTTTGTTTGGTGGAATTAAGAGGTGTTCACACGCGAATAAAAATGGTATTTTTAAAGAGTTTTCAAGTTTATTCTTAAAATCATTTATTTTAATCCTTTTCGCGTGTTCAATAGGGCAAATATTCTCAAATTTATCAGAATCAGAAACTTTAAATTTGCGATCATTCAGTAGCGTTGATTATTTCCACCAGCTCTCAAAGTCGTTGGCGTTGCGGTGGCTGCTAAATTTTTTGGTTAGAATTTTTTGTTTTTAATTTTCAAAGGTAGTGCTTTATGTGGCCAAAATGGTGCAAGACTCGTCATCGTCTTGCTCTTTAGAAGATTTTTTTATTCTGGACGGTCTTTGAACAAATTTAGAAAAACGTTGCCATAAGAGCAATCTGTTGAATCTTATGGCAAATTATTTTTTATTTCACTCGAGAACCGCTAAAAATAAACCCTCCATATGGTATATTCTTGGAATCAGGAAGAAAATATCTATCGAAGTTTAAAAAATATACAGGGCGTTCAATTTAAAATAAGAAAGTTGAGGTCTAAATTTGACATATGCCATGACAATGGACGATTTTGACATGCATAATTTTATAGCTTACTTAAAGTTATGCATCTTTTGTTTAAGACTATTTTTTATAAATGCATAATAACAGAGAAAAGAGGGGGAAAATTTATAATGGATTACCCTGTACCATCGATGGTAGTTAGTATCGTATTAAATCGTATGAACGTTTAAAATTAATTTGCCTCTTTTGATACATATTTTGGCAACACTGTTCCCCCCCCCCCAAAAAAAACTACGACCAGAAAAATTCTTCTTTTAGGTAGAGCGAATTTTTAGCCTGCTGGTCGGGCTATTTTTGATATCATTGGCGTTCCTGATACTGACGCCGCTGGGATTTCCATATTCAGGGGAGCCTGGAGCATTGGCTCCACAAAGGTTCATGATAGCGGTGAGTTTAACCTTTTGTAGTTTCCATTTCTAGTCTTAAAAGAATTTGAAAGCACATATTACTACGGTCATCCGTCCTCTCCTTTTGTCGCTTTAAATGTTAATTAGGGCAAAATATGTCACATTTACAACAATTGTTTGAAAGTTTGAGACAATGATGTGTTTGAAATTAACTCTGTGTTTCCTACATTTATTGTCTATAATTTATTTATACACGACATTTCGATCAGTACAATCTCTGATCGTCTTCAGGTGCAAACTACCAAAACTGATATACTACGGGAAATCACTCAACCGTGAAGTTTAAGAAGTTGGCTCCGCCCAAGATGGGGTTTCCAAATATTTGGAATTTCCACACTTGGTTTACTGAAAACACCCTGATTCTGCCCAATAAAGGCAGCTTCAAGGAATTTTCGTTTCTTCCAGTGTGACTCCTTGTCCAAAAACTTTGTTTCTGTCCACTTCATTCGGTGTTGTTTGGTTGGGTTTGATGTTCCTTAAGCCTAACAGATAGTGGTCTTTTTGTTTCGCCTATATATGATTAACCATACTCACAAGGAACTTGGTGAATGCTTTCCTTATTTTGTTTGTTCTCCGGTTTTGTTTTACTAAGAAGGCTTCGAGTTGTATTATTAGATTTAAAAGCTGTTTTAGTATTAAAATTGTTCGCTACTCTTCGAATTTTCTCTGATATTCCTTTAATGTATGGAATTGTAAGGAATGCATTTCCCTGGTTTTGGTCTTGTAATCTCTGATCTGTTTGCTGAAAATAGTATCTGTTATAAGTTTAAGGCTGTAACCCTGGCTGTAATGTTTCTTATTTTGATTTTCAAGTCATGAGGATTATTACAAATTTGAACGGCTCTGTTATACAAAGTTTTTATTATGCCTCGTTTGGTTGCAGCAGAATGATTTGAACCTTGATTTAAATATTGTCTTGTTTGAGTAGGTTTACGATAGACTGTTGTTCTGATATTGCTTTCCACTCGTTTGACAAGTACATCAAGAAAATGAATTTGAGAATTTCGCTGAAACTCCAATGTAAATTTAATGTTGGGTCTTATGTTATTTAGGTGGTGAAAAAATTCTGAAAGTTGTTTCCAGAATTTCTGAGTTCACTTTGAACCTGTTTCCTTGTCACTCCCAGAAGAGGTTCCGGTCCGATATATTGGATTCCGGCACCTACTCTGGCCAACTCGTCCGCCTTCTGGTTCCCTGGAATCCCTTCATGGCCTAAGACCCACATCAGTAGCACCCTCTTGTCCTGAGCCCATGTCTGGAGTGCGTCAGCGCACACTTCCACTAGACTGCTGATTATTTTGGCTGCACAAGCCTTGAGAGCAGCCTGGCTGTCTGAACATATGCATATGCTCTTTTGAACTTTGGTATGGTTGCTGCCATAATAGCGACCTATACCCCTTTTTGGAAGACCGTAAATCTCCTGAACTTCCAGGTCTTCCACATACACTTCTGAGCCTGTGGTCTGCTTGGTTCATAGTTTAGAGCCATTCGTGTAGCAGACAAACGGTTTTCTACTTAATTCCGTTTGGAATTCTTCACTCTGACACATTTTCCGTTCTTTTCTTTTTGTCGAACTTCTATGGTTTTAGTGCTGTTTTCACTGGTATCTTTAGGAGAAGCAACTCTTTTGTCGCCAGCCCCTCGATTGCCCTTCCAGATTCCCTGGTCTCCCAATCGTAGGGGCGTCGCGATCATCTCCTTCTTGAGAAAAAAAGAAATGAGACTAAAATTATCAAAACGTTCGTTAAGATAAAAAAATCTTGGGCCAAAAATACCTCGTACAAGTATCGAGGACTATACTTTTAAGAGAAAATATTACAAATATAGCAGATGTAACTTTTTTAGCAGATTATAGCATAAATTCACGTTTTTATTAGAGCAGTTTTAAACAAGAAATTAGTCTAAAGCTGCTACTTTTTTAGCACACGCAACGTACGTTCCGTGACTCGTCGGGGGTGGTGATAAATCAGTCCGCTGGTTATTGGATAGCTGATATGGATATAAACAGTCCTCATACAGTTGACAGGTGAGGAAATCAGTGTGAAAATAGCTTTAATACCCTTAAAATATAAAAAAATAATGTTTTTGATGAAGGTATAGAAAAAAATATTGTAACACTGGACAAAAATGTGATGGCGGTCGCTTTTAAACTGAAATTTAAAAATTCAATAAATTTGTCATTTTAAAAATCAGGGAAAGTGTCAAATAACTTTAAAGGCTGGAGCCGACGGAAGTAAAAATAGGTGGAATGGTAATACGACTCCCTCAGAAATTTCACAAAAATGACCGCCTTAAGCAGGTGACAGTTATGAGCCTAAAAGAACGTAGTCACATCAATCGAATCGACTTGACATTATTTTTTTTTCTGATGTGTCTTTTCCACAATCAGTAAATATATTAAAATTATATTTTTTAAAATTTTTGTTAATAGAAAAAGTAAAGTTATATCATTTTAAGATAGGTTTCAAGTCCCCCACACATATTTTAACCAAACCAAAAGTTACTAGGCTGTTACTGCGTTGTTTTCTTAGTTAAAATAAAGTGTTTTTCGACTTTCTTGTCAATTTTTGCTAAAAACTTACAGTGGGATTTACTAAGATCTAAAATAGTACCCCCTACAGGTCTAAATATTTACACCCGTGGGGGGTACTAAATTTTAAAACCCATTTTCAAAAAACACTTACCCATACAGAAAAGATACAAAGTTATTGATTATTTTGTATTTTTATTGCAAAATACCACAGAAAAACTGCTCTTTTCTCAAAATATTCCATATTTTAGGAGAAAATGCCCTAAAACTAATTTTTTTGACAGGTTTCAAAATGGCAAATGGTGAATACTCCAAAAATTTGGCACATAATAGCTTCATCTGAGGTTATAAAGTTGATGATTTTTTTAATTTATAGCCCCCAGAAAGGATTGTTTTATGGCAATTGGTAATAAGTTCCTTTATAATTTCCCTAAGCAACCGTTTTTACAAGAATTAATTTACCTTATTTAATATCCCAAGTTGTTTATTAATCAATAAAACACCTCCAATTTTGTCCAAAAAAACGCCATATTTTGAACCCGTTTTCACGACAAAGAATATATTTATGAGGGCACTACGAGGCAAAACAAACATAAGCGAAGCTCACTGATTATGCACGAAAACTATCTCCAATGAAAAAAAATCCAAAACAACTACCTATTCATTTATTTACAAACAGAACTGAAATTAAAACATTGAGTTTATCTAAAAGCTTAATCATCAAACAAAGCTTTCCATTGAAAGATCCCACTCAAAGGTCTCAACTCTGCAGCACCGAATAGTTTGTTGAGCCGACATGACTCCTTCGTAAACGGATCAGTTGGATTCAGGTCTGTTTTAGCCGCATTTTTTTTCATGACCTACTTTGATGAAATATTTTTATTTGTGGTTTGCGATTGCAATAGGTTTGTGTTTGTAGAGTTTTTTCATACCTTTGATGGATAAAAACCTCTTTTAAATAAATACAAAGTTAATCTAATTCTTATCTTATCATTAAATATCGAAATGGTTTTGTGACAGTGAGTATTAATCGCGAAAATCAATAAAAAAGGGTAAGTTTTGATAAGAATAACATATAACGTCAATTTTAATTTGCTTAACAGAGTGTTTACCATTTAGATCCTCCCCTAGGGTTAAAAAAAACTTCTTTTAAATAGAAATTTTCTTCCTAAATCCAACAAAAGATTGTGTTAAGATAATTCTTCACTAAAAAGAAACAATTAAAATTATTCTTATGAATCAAACTATGTCCAAAACTCAAGGCAGTTGATATAAAATGCTTAAAACCAACAATTTCACTTAAACTTAGGACTTGTCTAAAATAGGCTAAACCCTTTTAGTAAACCCCAATGTTAGAGTTTTGATTTGTTCAGTGCTGTTATACAACCGGATCGGAATGAGTGGTTTTTTGCCTTTCATAAGTGCTGTGCCATAACTCTTTTTATTATTAGCCTCAGAGTTAGGGGAATTTTTTCAATACCAACTGATTTAGGCTCACAAATGTCAGGTACATGTAGCGGTCATTTTATTTACAGGCTATTAGCTGCTAGAGCCTAGTACGACGCCGCTGTCAGCAGATTTTCTTGGTTTCCGATTGTTCACATAGGGGGCGTCTAATTCCTAGCGGACTTGGACATTATCTAGCCTTGGCTAAGCTTAACTAACTGCGAGAGGAATTGTTCGCTAGGACCGGGTGTCTCATTATATTTTTATTTTTAGCCCTCTGGTAACTCGTTTAAAAGGAGAAATCACACACACACACGCACACACACAATAATCTATAGGGTGTTTTATTTAAAAACTCAAACCTAATCAAATAAAAATAACACTCGTGGCGTATCTAATGTCTACTTTTGACATTTGCCATGACAATTAGCTTTTTTTGCGAAGTAAATCTAAGCATAAACTATTGTATTAAATAGCTATTTGTGTATTAAGAGCGCAAAGTAATACTTTGCCGCTTGAGAAAAATTTTCTATTATCAGATAATTATTACAAACAATTATTATTATATTATTATTATAATCACAAAAAGCTGTCTCAAAAACTTTTTTTTGTTGTTGTTGTGTTTCTAGTAACCATTTGTTTATTTTTCTTGACAGCAGCGGCAAGCATGGCTGTCTATCATGTCCAAACATAATACTCGTATGTGCTGTATGCGAAAGCCTTAAATATAATTGACTATATTCCGAGTTTGACAGGTTGGGTAGCAAAAAGGTTTGCCACCAAACTAAACCAAAATGACCAACAGAAAAAATAATAAAATTGACAGGTAAATTTCGGTGGGAAACCTGATTTTTGTCATAACTAAAGGTATAGTGTAATAAAAACCCCGTGGGGGTTACTGCTGCAGAGTGAGAACCATGAAAAGCTCAGCTTATGCTCCAAAACATGTTCAAAAACGAGTTATAAAGATTTGGCTTCTATAAACACCTACTTAGAAATGGATAGCATACAGAGTTCCGTAAAGTAAGAAGTAACCTCGCGGGGATTTTATTACACTATACCTTTAGTATTTATGTACATTTTAACTTAAATTCACTCAAGTGTATGTCGAAATCAGGTTTCCCACCAAAATTTACCTGTCAATTTTTTATTTTTTTTGTTGGTCATTTTTTTTTTAGTTTGGTGGCTTTTTGCTACCTATCCTGTCAAACTCGCAAAATGGTCAATTAATTTGAATCGAAAAAAAAATAGATTTCTACCACCTTTAGCAGTACAAAGTTTGTAAAAAATAAAAGAAGAATAACCACCAACCAATCTTGAAACTGTTTTTCGTAACTAAAGTTGGTAGTTTTGTATTCTATTTAACGTGATAATTTTGGCATCAATGTAATTTATAAATAATGCAAATGCAAATTGCAACCACATTAGTTCTTTTTTAATTACTTTCTATAACTAAAGTTTGTAATTTGTTTTATTGCTCGATTTATCGTAATATACATAGTTATATATGATGTAGAATCTAAAATTTAATTACTTATAAAAGGAAACTCCTTCAGAACGATGCATTAGACTTTGTCAACATAAACTTGTTAATTTGACGTTTTCCAATTATGGTTCTCAGCGAGCGTTTTGGTTACTTTGCTGCTCGGCGAGCGACAAAATGGAAAAACGCTCGCTCCTCGGAAAGGTGCAACTTTGCGCTTTCTTTTTGAACCGCAAACATCGCTCGTTTTCAACGAATTGTTTAAAACATCATGAGACACTCGGTACACCTAGTTGATAAGTGATGACTCCCAATAAGTCGAAACCAGTATTAAGTTCCACCCCATATTTGCACGTTCGAAAATTAGGAGTTTAACTAATTATGTGCGGTAAATATTATATTTTAAAAAAGAAAAGTCAACTAAGTTATAAAAATAATAAAGATAAAGTTCAGTGGAGCTGCTAAAATTTACAAGAAAAACACAAGGGCCTTTATCCACTTGGTATAACCCAAGGATATGCATCAGGGCTATAAAACTCCAGCTGGCCAGGTATTTTCATTCATATAGCTAACCTCACTTGTCTCACACTGATGAGATCAAAAGAAGTTCGAAACACGTGTCTTAAGTCTTATGGTTTTCTAAGTTTTAAGGTATGTTTTCGAGAACATCTGCGAAACCCGGTATGTTAATGGAGTTTTATGGCCCCGATGATTACAACAACACCAGAGCCTTCTTTCAAGCTACTAAGATGATATATGGTCCCACTACACAAGGTATCAATCCCCTACGATCCAAAAATAGAACAAGGCTGCTTAAAGACAGATGCTCACATCTTCGACAAAATACCGGAAAAAACTATACACAACACCTAAGTGAGATTCCGAGATTAGAGGAGGTCGAAAAGGCAATCACACAGCTAAAGAATAACAAGTCAGCAGGCACAGATGGTATCGCTACTGAACTCTACAAACAAGAGGGTCCCGCACTTGATTCCCAAATGCACACTCTAATACTTAGAGTAAAAAGAGACAAGATACCCGATGCTTACGGAGATTTTGGTTATATTATTATTTGAGAAATCTTGGGACCTAATTTTCGACGCCGCGAGACGAATCGATCACTCATCAGCTAAAGCACATCAAATGCATACCCACATTTCAAGAATGACCGCACCAAAACAGACGCTCGCTCTGCCATTCACCTGTTCATTTAGGCATGTTTTCGCCACTGCGTCGCACCCTTCATATCTCCGTCGCTTTCCCTCTCTAACGTTTAGAACGATATGGAATTTATTCCAACTTATTGTTTTGGTTTTGTTGGGTGATTGCAAATTTTGTAAATAAACAGTGCTTATTATTTGCCAAGGAGTTTTCGTTGGACCAGATATCTTGTCTCTTTATAATCTAAGCTCTTATAAGTAAAATATGGACCACTGAGACTATTCCTGCCGAACTCGGAGATGCCTCTCAAAAAAGGCGACAAGGCCCAATGTAGAAACTACAGAGGTATGTCTCTGATTTCTGTTGCTGGAAATATACTTGCACGGATACTATCAAACCCATTAATTCCGATTGCTGAACAAAATCTGCCAGAGACACAGTGTGGATTTAGACTCAATCGAGGCACAGCTGACGTGGTCTTCAGGGCCCGAAATGCAAGAGAAATCTAGAGAACAAAGTCGTCCCCTTTTCATGTCCTTCATAGTTTAGTCAAAGCATTTGACTCGGTCAAAACAGAAGCTTTTTGGCAAATACTGGCAAAAGCTGGATGCTCTCAAAAATATATTCAAATTCTTAGACTACTACAGTACAATATGAATGCAACAGTCCTGAGCAACGATGGACCAGGAGAGTCATTCCAGATTACGACAGGCGTTAAACAAGGATGTGTTATTGCGCGCACCCTATTCTCTATATTTTAAGGTGCCATGCTTCACTTTGTTGAGAAACATCTACCGCCGGGAGTGGAAATTCTATATAGATTCGACGGTGGCCTACTTAACCTAGGCAGACTGCGAGCAAAAACTAAGGTCTCGACGACCTCGGTAATCGAACTGCAGTACGCCGATGACAACGTCGTTATGGACAATACAGAGGAAGGTCTACAGCTGGTAATCAACGCATTTAACCAAGCCTACAAAAGCATTGGCCTAGAGGTCAATCTTGCCAAAACACAAATTCTTCACCAACCAGAACCAGGTAGGACTCGCCAAGATCCAAACATTTCCATAAATGGCCATCCTCTGCAGAACGTGGAACATTACCCATACCCAACATCATAGTTATAATACCAACTCTAACATACGGATGCGAAACGTGGATCACCTACAGAAGGCATATCAAACGACTAGAAAAATATCACCAAAGTTGTTTAAGACGAATCCTGAGAATTAAATGGCAAGATCGACGAACAAACATAAGTGTTTTAGAAGAAGCCAGAACAACTAGTATAGAAGCCCTTATCTTCAAGCATCAGCTTCGTTGGACTGGTCTCGTTATCCGCATGCCCAAAACACGTCTCCCAAAGCAGATTTTATGGACAACTGAAGGAGGCAAAGAGAAATCAAGGAGGTCAACAAAAAAGGTACAAGGACGTTCTCAAAGGCAATATGATGAAGGGTCACATCGATATAAACAACTTCGAGACCACGGCAAACGATAGGGCTTCATGGCGCCGAACAGTCTATGAGGGAGCACAAACTTTTGAAGAGCAACGACGTAGACTAGAGACGGAAAAGAGAGAACGTAGAAAGGAGCGACAAAATGGAAGAATGGATGACCAACAACACCCGGCTGCTGCCGGAGACTGGGTGTGCCAGGACTGTGGAAGGGTATGCGGCTCGAGAATTGGCTTACATAGCCATCAAAACACGCACAACAGATAGCGACGATACAGAATAGAGGAAAATCATACTCGATATCGAGTGATTGCCTATGATGGCCCCGATAAATATCCTTGGGTAATACCAAGTGAAGGAAGGCCCTTGTGCTTTTCATGTAAATATTATATTTTTTATTTTAGTCAAGGTAGTGAACGTAAGTACAGGAAGTTCTTGTTACTTTATCTCAGGTTGCATGGCAAGATGGTGGTATTTGTGGGTGGGTAACAGTGGTATGGAGCAGTCCCGTTGTTGGGCGGTTGGTTGAAATAATTCAGTCTGACATTGTCACAATTAAAGAGTGGTGTGACGCTAATCTTAGTTTTAATATCTCAAAAACCAAAATTTTACATTTTAAGTGTACTATGGGTGAGATAATCTTGGAAAACAGTGTGATAACAAACAGAGGAAAGCAAATTTTTAGGTGTTTACATTGACCAATAATTAAAATTTGGAAAACACGTTGAAGTTCTTTGTAGCAGAATTTCCTCTGACTGTTATGCATTGCATGTGATCTCAGACGACCTTGGATTTTCAGTGGCAAGAACCTGCTACTTCTTCTTAATGAATATCTTTTTAAAACTGTTTTTAAAATCCAGAAAAGAGCGATTCGGAGCATTTGCCGTGCTTTCTTTATATTTTGGAGACAGTTTGTGTTATATTTAAAAAATGTATTATATTTAAAAAATACGGGAATTAAATATCATCTCTTCTCTCTTAAGGAAGAAAGCTTTTTAATAAACTGCCTCTAATAGTAAGAAAACAACCAAATAAAAAGAAGTTTAGGAGGCAGGCAAAAAGGTTTTTGTTGAGTAAAGCATAATACAGAACTGATGATTACTTAAGTGACAACATCAATTGAATCTTTTCTTATCTTTTGTTGTTTATTGTGTTGTGCCAATTAAGTGATGTTTTTTTTTGTCTGTTTCACATATGTCCTTTTAATTTATGTAATTGACAATCACTATAATTATAAGACAATGTAAACTTTATTTAAGCATGGCTTTGTCAGTGAATACCCAGTATTTGGGTAAATAAAACTATTTTGAATTTGAAAGGATTGGAGGATTTTTACGTTTTTAGACAAGTGCCCATAATACAAACAGCAGAACTAGTGGTAAAAGACTGCGAGCGGTACCTTTATTGCGGCCTACCTTACTTTGTGCCAGCCCTGACGCTAATTTGGAAGACCCATTGGGTTCCGGGTCCCGAGCCGGAAATCTTGACGCCAATTCGGCTAGATGTGAAGAATAATAAAACAAGTGGAGGTCGGAGGATCAGTTTGGAAATAAGTGGTGAGTAATAAAATTGTGTCCGGATTTTCTCACATTTTATTTTTCATGATTCTGCTATTCTGGTTCTGACCATGCAGCGCGTATTGTTTTTTCTATTTTGTTTCGGGCCAAACAGACCTGCACATTGCGTATCTGAATTAGGTGAGAATCCAATTTCTATTGATACGAAATTACGGAAAACACTAGACAGCTCTTTTTAAATTTTTTTTACGGTAGTGTCCACTCTTTTAATAAATTTTCCAAAAGTACACAAATAGTATATTACATCACGAGAGAAGAAAGTGACATATTTCACATGATTGAATGTTGTGAACGAGGCGCTAGCCGAGTGAAACAACACGCGAGTATAAGAAAGTTACTTTCTATCGAGCTGTGTACGCTATTTTTCCTACGACCACGTTAGGATTTAATTCGTATTTTTTATTATTAAATTTTTTTCGTTTTCATCTCAAGCGAAGAAAGTATTTTCTTACCCCTACCTACATTGTTTGGATGGTTTTCTGTCATTCATTTTCGTCACTAGAGAAGAAAACATTTTCGTCTCTAGACGCGAAAATAAAATTGATATGCCTGTGAAATATTAAACTTTCTGAGGCGTTATAGAGTGCAGATTTGGTTACTTTTGTCTGTGCTCGTAGAAAAAATATTTTGTGGTATTTTAGTTGCATTATTTCAGTATCAAATAAATAAAAATCATGCAAAGATCTTCTAAGTGATTAATTGGGGAAAATTACGTCGACGATCTAGATCTCCTTCTCGCCCGCGTCTTCGAATAATAAAAGACTAAAACGCTGAAAGTCTAGAAAGTGCAGCAGTTTTCCTAAACTATTTGCTTGACAACGTTGCGTATGTATTTTTCTCTGTTAGAAATAAGAAAAAACACGAGGTAATTTAGGAAAGAAAAATAGTTGTCAGAATAAATTTTAAGGTCGTTTTTTCATAAAATACAACTGGCCAGAAAAAAAAACGGGAAAATTCAGGGAATTCAACGAATGTTTTTCTGGATGAACCCTGTAATAATATAAAAACGATGCTTTTCTTTAATGCGTGAACCCAACTGATGGTTTTTTTTTCGATGCTTTTTAGGTCCCGCCCATATCGGTGTTCTGTTGTCCCCAGTATCTGGGGTGAAAGTTTCAAACTGGAGTTTGCCAACCGATCAGCCTTTAAAAGGACCCATGTGGAACGGCAGAGACACGTATTTTGTCTACTATGCGTATGGCTTGGAGCCGATACCATTACAGTTAGCGATCGACTTTAATGTAAGTGAAGTATCCTTTTTTTTAAATTGAAGAAATAGTCCATTTTCTCACACTCCTATTCTGCACTAATTGTTTTAATGTTTCAATAAATTAAGAAAATGTTTAGGAACGAAAAAGTTTCATCATCAGCTTATTCTAGGAGGGCAGCTCCTTTACCAAACCTCAAATTAATGCAGCCGGTATAATTAAAATTAAAAATTGAGAAAACATTAATTTGTGTGAATCGACGAAAATTGGAATTTTAAATTGCTTACTAAAAAATCAGATATAGGTAACTCATAATAAAAAATATAATTTCTTGACTTTAAGGTCGTAGTTACAATCTGGGGAATTGTTTTTAGCAACACTGTACGGGAAATCAATTTAACTATGTCGACCCGATTTTTTTGCAAAATTTTACGTCATTGAATTTGTTTTTCATGGCAACGCGGATACTTTATTTATGTTTATCCACAGTGGGATACCAGAGATTTTTTAGCATCGGGTCAAAAATTTGGGGTTACGCGTTCTGCGCCGCTAAAAAACCAAGTAAAATACTAAAATAAAAGAAAACCATTTATTGCAGAATTACCTGCTAAAAAAACGCTACCCAGCTACGTATTAAAGTAATGTTTAAGGTTGCATCTACAGGTGCAGTTATAATTGACCGAGAACAGGTTAAGTTAAAAGCATGCATATTTAAAAATCGGCTACTGGCGCTAGACGAAATAATCGTATTCTATTTTAAACAGGAGCGTCAACGACTAGCAAGAGTATTTCCAACCTCTAAATGGAGCTTTACTGACCTGTTTTGTTGGTACTCAAGTATCCGTATGTTTTTGAAACTGAGGTTCTAAAATCTATCCTTTACACTCAAGATTTCACTAGTACAATTGCACATATCTACGCCGCAATAATTTAAATTTAAGAAAAATAAAAACAAAATTATGTGGGGTTAGGGGCGCCGAATGTTTCTATGCGAATTACTAGTAATCCCAGCGAGCCAGTAAAGTTCTTTTGGTTCTTTGATAGACTCGGGGTAATGCCCTTTGCAGCGCTAGGTCTTTTTCGGAGGGCGACCGCACACGCGGAGTAGTTTCATATTTGTTTTAGAACAATGTTTTTAAAAACACATTTTTGAAAGATAAACATAAAACCTCGAACGGTTTTCTGTCAGAAAACGTAAAAATACTCTTCTGTCCCACTGCGTCCCGATTTACGCGACAAAATACCTGCAGTTACTATGGAATCGTATAAATTGCTGCGTGTGTAAAAAACTGCGTGTGTCTCCAAAATTCAATGAAGTGTGATTGGTTGATCGGTTTTCTTTTCCGGAGTGCACAGGCTTTTAGAAAAAAGTATATATTTTCGCTAAAGCAAGGAAATATAAAAAGGAAAAATGTAATCCAGAGGAAATTGTGAGTATTTTGTTTGTTCTAAAACGCAATTATTTTGAGGCTTTTGGGATAGATGACAGCACCAGAGCTTTTATTTTGAAAAAAAATAATTGAGAATTTTGAAAAATCCTTCAGATATTTTTGTTAAGCATTTAAAAATGATCACCCCTGCAAAATTTCAGCTAATTCTGATGTTTAGTTTTCCCTGTGCACTCTGGCAAAAGATTAAAAAATTAAAGAACGAGGCGTTGCCAGTTGTACTTTTCTTTACTTAAAGTTTGGGGAGAAACTATAGCCTTAAAAAAAAGCTTTAAAAAATTCAGCAGTTTTCAACTTTTAATCAGTAGGTACGCTCTAGATTAGGGTTTTTCTGACAGAATTTATTTTAAGATGATGTATCACATTTTGTGTTTAATTTTTTGCATTTTTTTATTTTTTTTTTGTTTATTTCTAGCTACTTTTAATATTTTTATTTTTTTTTTTAATTTCTTATTCTTTAATATTGTAAAAAGTCAGTAAAAAAAATAAATAAGCTAGTAATCGAAAAAATAAATTAATGATAAAAAAAAATAAAAATATATTAAAAATACAACAAATAAAACAAAATGTAATACATCCTTTTAACGAGATTTTAAGCTGATTTTAAAATCATACAAAGAATAAGGGTTATTCCATAAGAAAAATAGAAACTTTCTGTTATATCACAAAAACTAAAAGTGACAGATAAAATCCAGTTTGACAGTGCAATTGGGCTTTAAAAAATCTACAAAAAAGCCATTTGATCCATACAGAAATTTTCACAAATAAAAAAGTTATAAATCCCATTCCAAAGGCCCCTGTAGTTCGAAAATGGCTTGAAATATCAAGATGCGGTTTTCACCTTTATACTTCTCTTACCGCCAGTTGGAGTCCTTTAAAACCATCGAATTTTGGACATCTTGCATACTGTTTTATTATTTAAAAATGTTTCAACTAATCGAATATTTCTTTAAGTTTGAAATTTATTATGGACACTGTACACTCCACTGCAAAGTGGAGTTTGTGCAGTGCAGAAAAGACTTTTTTGTAGTTCACCCAGTCCACCTTTTTTATACAGACCGCTTCAAGCTACTGCGAACATAGGGGGAATCAAGTCCAATTTACTCTCCGTGTCGTACGACCGAGGTGGATTCGAAGCACGCTGCAGTGTTATCTTTTGGAAATTCATTTTGTTTTTATTATTTTGTTTTATTTCTGCCTTGCTCGAGAAACAGATGGGTAAGTTCTTAATTGAAATAATACATTTTTAAAACTAAAAATGGATGTCTACGAAGTTGCCGAAAAAGTGCAGATGGTCAAATGGTCAAATCGTCATAACCCAACACACGTTCGATATTGGTCGAGGGAAAATTTGCATTTGTATTTTGACGAGAGAACACAGTATTCCCAAAAACTAAATGTTTGGGGGGGGGGGTATTGTAGGGGAACACGTAATTGGGCCATTTTTTATTAACGGCAATTGCAATTTGAATGGTCCTAGATACTTGGATCTACTGCAGCAGCACATTATTCCAACTGCTAGGCAGTTGTTAGGTGTAAGATTTGATGAAACATGGTTTCAACAAGATGGTTGTTCCGCTCACAATGTTGGCCTTGTTAGGAAATATCTTGATAATGTATTTCCTAATCGGGTTATAAGTACACGGGGAACTATTTTATGGCCAGCTCGATCTTCCGATCTTGCTCCTAGTGACTTCTATCTGTTTTTGAAGAAGATTTTTAAATTATCACCCCTAACATGCTTGGAAACGTTGGAAGGGGTTTTTATAGTAGGCTCGGATATTGTCTAGCCGAGCAAGGAGGACTTTTCGAACATTTGATTTAATTTTTTTTTGACTGGGAGAATCTTTTTGGTTTTTAGAATGTATTATTTTATTTTGAGAACTTGCTTTTATTTTGTTTCTCCTTATTATTTTCATTGTAACACGTCGTCACTGATAAATCTGAGCAGTTGACAATAAAACGCTCTTATTTATCAGTGACAAAAAATAAGAAAATTACGTTATAAAAATTTGCGTATTTATTGACCAAATTCCGGTTTCATTGACTACGCTCCACAAAGCACCGTGGTTAGAGGCGTACTAAATACAAGGCGAACGGCGGCGACAGGCAGCGAATCTCGATCGGAAGCCTGAGTGTTGGTTGCTTCACTGATAGGCGTGCGGTGTCTCTGCATGTACGTACACTGGCAAATTAGACTTCTTTCGCCCTATGTCCGCAGTAGCTTGAAGCGGTCTGTATATGAAGACCACAGGGGAAAAACGATCGTAACGTAATGTATCGAAAACTGATGCAAGTCCGAGTAATTGTCATTTAAAAAGTGGGTGCTTTATGGAAAAACGATCCAAGTCTACATCGCTGTATGAAATACCGATCCAAGTCCAAGCGCCAATGATACTCGTTACAAAAAATGGCGTGATATTATATTATTTGCGCATTAACTACTTCATCAAAAGTATGCTTTATTTTATCGTCTTCATAAAAGAAAACCTCGAAAAAAACCTTATAAAAACGTTCGAAAATATCTCATTTGACGCATTGGGAATTAACTACTTCATCAAAAAAAAAACGTGTTTGTTGATATTTTAATCTAAGGATCTACTAATTTAAGTATATTTCATAAACTTTTTTTTATTTTCTGTGTACCTACCGGCATGTGCCGTCACTGACTGATTTTACTTGCTCTCCCTTTGTTTTCAAAACATTGGGCGATTTGAAATTAACTCTGTGTTTCGGACTTCCATTGTCTATATTTTATTTATACACGACGTTTCGATCAGTACAATCTCTGATCGAAACGTCGTGTATAAATAAAATATAGACAATGGAAGTCCGAAACACAGAGTTAATTTCAAACACATCATTGTCTCAAACTTTCAAACATTGGGCGATTTGTTCCTCAGTATCACTTTAAATGCACTGCAATATTCTTCTACTGGTAAAAAACACACTATAAACGTTTTTTGACAAAATGTGGTTTTAAAACGACTTATTTAACTGCTTAAAACATTCTGAAATTTTAAAATAAAATTTAACTAAAAGCTCAATCAACCCACGACCTAAAGTGTTGAGACAGAATTCTCTGTCCCTATCGTTCTATCGTCGATTAAAAGGATAGAAAAATCATCGACATTTCTTACCTTTGTTTTGTTGTGATTTTATTTGTAAATAAACGGTGGTTATTATTTGCAAAGGAATTTTCGTTGGACCAGATGTCTTGTCTCTTTTTAATCTAAACCAACAACATTCAAAACATGTAAAAATGCCCTTTTTAATATAATTTTCTTATAGTTTTCCTCAGCTTTCATTTACCTGAGAAAAACTTTACTTGCAGGTCCCACAAGATCACGCCGGCCCCATTCTAGACCTGGCAGTGACGTCACACTATCTCTTCGGCGAAGGTAAGGCCTCGGCCCATCTAGAAAATTTAGTTTCGCAATTTCCGTCATGGGCGGCCGTGAATTATTGGACTTCGACGTACGAATCTTGGGTTATTTAGTTTCGGAACATTACAGAAATGTATAATTTACTTTGGGGCTATGGGCTTGAATGAAAAGAGAATGAGTACGAATTTTGGGTTATTTAGTTTAGGGCACTAGGGTTGGATTAATGAAAAAGACAGGGATGTGGTTGATTACAAAACCAAAGAAATTAAAATAAACTTAAAGCCGTACTGTAGTGCCGTGAAAAGATAGTTCCAGCCACTTTTTAGCACTTAGGCATTTTAATAAGTCTTAAAACAAAAATTTTAAAATAACAATAGCGAGAAACACACAAAACTTAACAAAAAAACGCTTCCCATCTAAACTATGAGACGTTGTTATTTAGTTTCGCAACGTTAAATAAATGTATAATTTACTTTGGGGCTTTGGCTTTGAATAGAAAGAGAAGGAGTACGAATTTTGGATTATTTAATTTCGTAATTATAAAGAAATGTAGGGTGATTTTCGCTAGGGCATTGGGGTTGAATCAATGGAGAAGACAGAAATGTGGTTGATTACAAAAGAAAGAAATTAAAATAAACTAGGACACGTACTGTAGTGCCGTGAAAAGATAGTTCCAGCCACTTTTTAGCACTTACGCATTTTAATAAGTCTTAAAACAAAAATTTAAAAATAACAATAGCGAGAAACACACAAAACTTAACAAAAAAACCCTTCCCATCTAAACTATGAGACGTTGTTATTTAGTTTCGCAACGTTAAATAAATGTATAATTTACTTTGGGGCTTTGGCTTTGAATAGAAAGAGAAGGAGTACGAATTTTGGATTATTTAATTTCGTAATTATAAAGAAATGTAGTGTGATTTTCGCTAGGGCATTGGGGTTGAATCAATGGAGAAGACAGAAATGTGGTTGATTACAAAAGAAAGAAATTAAAATAAACTAGGACACGTACTGTAGTGCCGTGAAAAGATAGTTCCAGCCACTTTTTAGCACTTACGCATTTTAATAAGTCTTAAAACAAAAATTTAAAAATAACAATAGCGAGAAACACACAAAACTTAACAAAAAAACCCTTCCCATCTAAACTATGAGACGTTGTTATTTAGTTTCGCAACGTTAAATAAATGTATAATTTACTTTGGGGCTTTGGCTTTGAATAGAAAGAGAAGGAGTACGAATTTTGGATTATTTAATTTCGTAATTATAAAGAAATGTAGTGTGATTTTCGCTAGGGCATTGGGGTTGAATCAATGGAGAAGACAGAAATGTGGTTGATTACAAAAGAAAGAAATTAAAATAAACTAGGACACGTACTGTAGTGCCGTGAAAAGATAGTTCCAGCCACTTTTTAGCACTTACGCATTTTAATAAGTCTTAAAACAAAAATTTAAAAATAACAATAGCGAGAAACACACAAAACTTAACAAAAAAACCCTTCCCATCTAAACTATGAGACGTTGTTATTTAGTTTCGCAACGTTAAATAAATGTATAATTTACTTTGGGGCTTTGGCTTTGAATAGAAAGAGAAGGAGTACGAATTTTGGATTATTTAATTTCGTAATTATAAAGAAATGTAGTGTGATTTTCGCTAGGGCATTGGGGTTGAATCAATGGAGAAGACAGAAATGTGGTTGATTACAAAAGAAAGAAATTAAAATAAACTAGGACACGTACTGTAGTGCCGTGAAAAGATAGTTCCAGCCACTTTTTAGCACTTAGGCATTTTAATAAGTCTTAAAACAAAAATTTTAAAATAACAATAGCGAGAAACACACAAAACTTAACAAAAAAACGCTTCCCATCTAAACTATGAGACGTTGTTATTTAGTTTCGCAACGTTAAATAAATGTATAATTTACTTTGGGGCTTTGGCTTTGAATAGAAAGAGAAGGAGTACGAATTTTGGATTATTTAATTTCGTAATTATAAAGAAATGTAGGGTGATTTTCGCTAGGGCATTGGGGTTGAATCAATGGAGAAGACAGAAATGTGGTTGATTACAAAAGAAAGAAATTAAAATAAACTAGGACACGTACTGTAGTGCCGTGAAAAGATAGTTCCAGCCACTTTTTAGCACTTACGCATTTTAATAAGTCTTAAAACAAAAATTTAAAAATAACAATAGCGAGAAACACACAAAACTTAACAAAAAAACCCTTCCCATCTAAACTATGAGACGTTGTTATTTAGTTTCGCAACGTTAAATAAATGTATAATTTACTTTGGGGCTTTGGCTTTGAATAGAAAGAGAAGGAGTACGAATTTTGGATTATTTAATTTCGTAATTATAAAGAAATGTAGTGTGATTTTCGCTAGGGCATTGGGGTTGAATCAATGGAGAAGACAGAAATGTGGTTGATTACAAAAGAAAGAAATTAAAATAAACTAGGACACGTACTGTAGTGCCGTGAAAAGATAGTTCCAGCCACTTTTTAGCACTTACGCATTTTAATAAGTCTTAAAACAAAAATTTAAAAATAACAATAGCGAGAAACACACAAAACTTAACAAAAAAACCCTTCCCATCTAAACTATGAGACGTTGTTATTTAGTTTCGCAACGTTAAATAAATGTATAATTTACTTTGGGGCTTTGGCTTTGAATAGAAAGAGAAGGAGTACGAATTTTGGATTATTTAATTTCGTAATTATAAAGAAATGTAGGGTGATTTTCGCTAGGGCATTGGGGTTGAATCAATGGAGAAGACAGAAATGTGGTTGATTACAAAAGAAAGAAATTAAAATAAACTAGGACACGTACTGTAGTGCCGTGAAAAGATAGTTCCAGCCACTTTTTAGCACTTACGCATTTTAATAAGTCTTAAAACAAAAATTTAAAAATAACAATAGCGAGAAACACACAAAACTTAACAAAAAAACCCTTCCCATCTAAACTATGAGACGTTGTTATTTAGTTTCGCAACGTTAAATAAATGTATAATTTACTTTGGGGCTTTGGCTTTGAATAGAAAGAGAAGGAGTACGAATTTTGGATTATTTAATTTCGTAATTATAAAGAAATGTAGTGTGATTTTCGCTAGGGCATTGGGGTTGAATCAATGGAGAAGACAGAAATGTGGTTGATTACAAAAGAAAGAAATTAAAATAAACTAGGACACGTACTGTAGAGCCGTGAAAAGATAGTTCCCGCCACTGTTTAGCACTTTTAGGCATTTTTATAAGTCTTAAAAAAATAAATAAAAATAATACGAAAAGAAAGACACAAAACTAACGAAAAACCTGTCATCTAAACTAGCAACACGTTGTCAGATTGTGTGCTGAAAGTAATGTCCTTATCCTGGTTATTTAGTTTCGGATCGTTAAAGAAATGTATAATTTACTTTGGGTCTTTGGGGTTGAATTGAATGAGAAGAAGTACGAATTTTGGGTTATATAGTGTCGTAAAGTTAAAGTTTTCTTTGGGACATTGGGCTCGAATCAAAGGAGAAGACAGAAATGTGGTTGGTGACAAAACCAAAGAAATTAAAATAAACTAGAAGACGTACTGTAGTGCCGTGAAAAGATAGTTTCCGCCACTTTTAGCACTTTTAGGCATTCTGATAAGTCCTAAAACAAAAATATAAAAATAACAATTGCAAGAAACACACAAAACTTAACATTCCCATCTAAACAAGCAGCACGTTGTCAGATTGTGTGCTGAAAATAATGTCCTTATCTTGGGTTATTTAGTTTCGGAACATTACAGAAATGTATAATTTACTTTGGGGCTATGGGCTTGAATGAAAAGAGAATGAGTACGAATTTTGGGTTATTTAGTTTAGGGCACTAGGGTTGAATCAATGAAAAAGACAGGGATGTGGTTGATTACAAAACAAAAGAAATTAAAATAAACTAAAAGCCGTACTGTAGTGCCGTGAAAAGATAGTTCCAGCCACTTTTTAGCACTTAGGCATTTTAATAAGTCTTAAAACAAAAATTTAAAAATAACAATAGCGAGAAACACACAAAACTTAACAAAAAAACGCTTCCCATCTAAACTATGAGACGTTGTTATTTAGTTTCGCAACGTTAAATAAATGTATAATTTACTTTGGGGCTTTGGCTTTGAATAGAAAGAGAAGGAGTACGAATTTTGGATTATTTAATTTCGTAATTATAAAGAAATGTAGTGTGATTTTCGCTAGGGCATTGGGGTTGAATCAATGGAGAAGACAGAAATGTGGTTGATTACAAAAGAAAGAAATTAAAATAAACTAGGACACGTACTGTAGTGCCGTGAAAAGATAGTTCCCGCCACTGTTTAGCACTTTTAGGCATTTTTATAAGTCTTAAAAAAATATATAAAAATAATACGAAAAGAAAGACACAAAACTAACGAAAAACCTGTCATCTAAACTAGCAACACGTTGTCAGATTGTGTGCTGAAAGTAATGTCCTTATCCTGGTTATTTAGTTTCGGATCGTTAAAGAAATGTATAATTTACTTTGGGTCTTTGGGGTTGAATTGAATGAGAAGAAGTAGGAATTTTGGGTTATATAGTGTCGTAAAGTTAAAGTTTTCTTTGGGACATTGGGCTCGAATCAAAGGAGAAGACAGAAATGTGGTTGGTGACAAAACCAAAGAAATTAAAATAAACTAGAAGACGTACTGTAGTGCCGTGAAAAGATAGTTTCCGCCACTTTTAGCACTTTTAGGCATTCTGATAAGTCCTAAAACAAAAATAACAATTGCAAGAAACACACAAAACTTAACATTCCCATCTAAACAAGCAACACGTTGTCAGATTGTGTGTTGAAAATAATGTCCTTATCTTGGGTTATTTAGTTTCGGAACGTTAAAGAAAGAAAAAGAAAGAAGAAGACAGAATTGTGGTTGATTACAAAACCAAAGAAATTAAAATAAACTAGAAGGCTTACTGTAGTGCCGTGAAAAAATAGTTTCTTTTTAGCACTTTTAGGCATTTTAATAAGTCTTAAAACAAAAATATAAAAATAATGCGAAAAGAAAGACACAAAACTAACGAAAAACCCGTCTCATATAAACTAGCAACACGTTGTGAGATTGTGTGCTGAAAATAATGTCCTTATTCTGGTTATTTACTTTCGAACGTACTGTAGTGCCGTGAAAAGATAGTTCCCGCCACTTTTTAGCACTTTTAGGCATTCTTATAAGTCTTAAAACAAAAATATAAAAATAAAAATTGCAAGAAACACACAAAACTTAACATTCCGATCTAAACTACCAACACGTTGTCAGATTGTTGGCTGAAAATAATGTCCTTATCCTGTCTGGATTATTTAGTTTCGGAACGTTAAAGAAATCTGTAACTTACTTTTGGGGCTTTGGGCTTGAAAGGAAAGAGAAGAAGTACGAATTTTGTGTTATTTAGTTTTGTAAAGTTAAATGAATGTAGTATAATTTTCTTTGGGACATTGGGCTTGAATCAAAGGAGAAGACAGAAACGTGGTTGATTACAAAACCAAAGAAATTAAAATAAACTAGATAAAAGATAGTTCTCACCACTTTTTAGCACTTCTAAGCATTTTTAAGTCTGGAAACAAAAATATAAAAATTACAATTGCAAAAAAGCATACAAAACTTTGTTAAAATAATTAATTGTATTTATGCTACCTACGTATTAGAATATTATATAATAGAGAGTTAATAGACCACTAATCTATCGTCCTTATTTGCTTACCGTATTAGCGTAATTGAGATGCTAAAAAAAGTTTTTAGACCACAATTTTGCCCACATAGAAACTGCCAATGTAATCAGAATAGAAAAGAAAACCACAATTCCTGTTTTTGCAAATTCACTTTCACAAAAAAATTAAAAAACTAACTGAACAAAAAAACGAATTATCACCTACCAGCTGCAGATTTTGCACAGAAATAAATCTGGTTGGTTGCAAAAAATAACCGAGCGGGTCCCGTTAAGTAATGTATTTCGGTTCGGTTATTTTTGGATACGGGAGAAAAATAACCGATTTTGCCTACGGTATCACCAATTTTGATGATCTATTAACCCTTTTATTATAGAAAATAAAAGACGGGAAAGTTATAGAAACTCGTCAACTGTGCTGAATCGCAGAGGCTTAGCCTTTTAAATTTCCGAAACAAGAGCCCATATGTGTCAGTTGCCTTAGATTTTTATGCGGTTTCTAGTTTAATTTTATTTTCTTTGATTTTAACAAAAGTATGTTTTGGTGCGAAATAATGAAGATAATTGGATGAATAGGGTTTTTCTTCCTGATTCCTAACGGTTTTTATCTTAGATTAAAAAGAGACAAGATACCTGACACTTATGGAGACTTTGGTTATTTTATTATATGGAACAATGTTAATAAATATAAATTTACACATGTATTATATTATTAAAATTTTACTATAATATGAAATTGCAAAATAATTTAAAAAACATGCAAAATATAATTCTGCCAATTTGAGCTTTGGAAGCTTCCTATCAATAAATGTTTGTAGTATAATTTTATACAAAATAAATTTATTTGTAAATTTATTTATAAATTTTGTTATTTTTTCTGGTCATTAGCAGAAACTTACTTATTAGTGACTTCTTCAGTACACAATAAAGTTAATAATGCTAAGGGTATATAGAGACATCTAGGACAAATAAAAATATTTAAATATGAATTCGAAGGGCGAGCGCAGATGGCAACGGCGGCAGTATAAATCAACCTTAATATTCTGATAGGAGGTAGGAATTCAATATTCTTACAAACCTGAACATATGTAAATTAACTTCTATTGTTGTTTGCAAGTTGGTTTAAGGAATTTACCTACCTTTATTTTATAGTCTTTTTAAAAAAAACCTTCGAAAATATCTTATTTGCACATTAACTACTTCATAAAAAGTATGCTTTATTTTATCGTCTTTATAAAAAAAAACCTCAAAAAAAACCTTATAAAAACGTTCGAAAATATCTCATTTGACGCATTGGGAATTAACTACTTCATAAAAAAAAAAAACGTGTTTGTTGATATTGTCATCTAAGGATCTACTAATTTAAGTATATTTCATAAACTTTTTTGTTTCTGTGTACCTACCGGCATGTACCACCACTGACTGATTTCACTTGCTCTCCCTTTGTTTTCAAAACATTGGACGATTTGTTCCAAAATATCACTTTAAATGCACTGAAATAATCTCCTAATGGTAAAAACACACTATAAACGTTTTTTTTACAAAATGTGGTTTTAAAACGACTTATAAACTGCTTAAAACATCCTAAAGAAAGCTTATGTCAATAAAAATATCATCCGACCGTCTGCGCTCTGCCGACTTTCCCCACCCACAAGCCAATCACGACCTAAACTGGTTGAGACAGAATTCTCTTTCCCTATCGTTCTAACGTCCGTTACAAGGATAGAAAAATAATCGAGATATCTCATCTTTGTTTTGTTGTGATTTTATTTGTAAATAAATAGTAGCTATTATTTGTCAAGGAGTTTTCGTTGGACCAGATATCTTGTCCCTTTTTAATCTAAAGTTTTTATAATAATATAACAAAATCGTCTCCGTAAGACAAATGACTTAAATAAGAAAAATTATCTAAAAAATCAGCTCCAGAGCTTAGGATATCTGTAAAGATAATTATAGAGACGCTTAATTTTCCTTCAAATTGAAGGTACATCTGCCGATTCTACAATTTGACAGATGGTTGTCTTTTACATGAATCCTGTTTCAGGTCATTATTTCATCTCCTAATTCCTAGTACTGATGAGCTTCACAAGTGCGAAACCCGGGTCTAAGGTTACCACAACCTTTTTTGAAGGAAAGCTCGCTATTTATTGATTAAGAAAAATTATATTCGTTGATCCTTTGTCTAACTCATTGAACAATTTTTCTCATTTTATTTTAAAAAAAGTTAGAGAAAAAGGTAACATAGGAAAGGAAACAGAAGAAAAAGCACTATTCAATTCATTTCAATTCAATTCGAGTAACCTCGCCACCCTAGCTCTTACTTTCGGGACACTCTGGTTTTAGTAAAGTTTTCTCTAATATTTTATTTTGTTGTAAGAGAGATTAATTAAAAATGGGCGTTTGAAAATCGGAACAGAGCGAATATATGCCTTTTTAGTGTAGGTATTTTAAATCCAAACATATCTATCATAATATTGTTCTCGCCTATATTAAACTTGCATTCAAATTGCCTAATAATAGTAAAAAGTTGTTAAAGCGTTTTGATAGGCCGGCAATTATTTTTTGTTTTCGTCGCAATAGATTTAAAGTCGATCTTGAATATCAATTATCATACCTGGAGGCCCCGAATACAGTTCGAGGTGGAACACTTTTCTCATATTTTACCAAACAAAATAGCGCCAGTCATATACTTATAAACTTAATATACCTGCCCTGGAAGTGGAAATTTTGTTAGCAACATATCATGGTCAAGAGGGCCATGAAAATAAAGGTATACGGCCGTTTTGCGCAAGTGCGTCGGATTGATGTTATTCATGACGCCATTTTTGTTTGTTTTAATTTTTGATTCCGAAAGTCTGTTTTTTCGGTTTTTAATTTTACACACAGTACACACACACACACACACTAGTGTACTGTGATTTTACTTTATCTTCTATGTTTATGGCAGGCATTTATATAGGGTGGGCCAAAAAATCTTGCACAATTTTAAATTTACTATAACTTTTGATCGAATAGCTCGATTTAATTTTTTTTTTACTTTTTTGAAAGACACGACATGAGAATTTTTCGATCCAGTTCAAAATTTGACGTTTCGCAAAAATCCAAGATGGCGGACCGTTTTGAATATCGGGTAATTTTCACTCCCCGCTGCAAAAAAATACCTGCGGCACTGGCGAAAACTAAGGCATTGCGACAAAAGCCTTATGTATGCTTTCTATACCAAGGCATTACTTAATTAAATCAGTTAAGATTTAAGAAAACTATAAACCTCTGAAATAAGTGGTTTTAACTCGACATTGTCATTTGCAAAAAAAATAGCAGTTTTTGCATTTGCTTTAACTTTTGATCGGATTACTTGATTTTAAACATTTTTACATTTTTGGCTGAACAAAGCTTGCGGCGTTGACATTTTTCGAACATTCAAGATGGCGGACAGATTTAACACGCTTTAACCATTGGGTATTTTCACTACCCTAAAAAAGTAACAAAACAAAATCAAAGCCATTCTACCTCCCATCTCTGCTAGGTAAATGGAGGTATCACTTGCTTAAATCAGTTAAGAAGTAAACAAGTTAATGTCATCATTTTTTTCAAAAGAACTTATATAACGGTCATGAAAATTTATATAAAAAAGTGTCATCATTTCCAGAGTTTTCAATAAAAATTGCGACTTGTAATAGAGCTTAAACTGAGTTTACTTTGTTATTAATCATCAAACACTTATATTTTTTATAATTTTTTTGGCACACTTATACTTAGAAATAAAAATAACCATTCGTATAATAATCTAGATCGGGCAGTAGCAAATCGTTTCGTTGGGGCAAACTTCGATGGGCCTCTGCGATGCCTTGACACAGTTCGTTAATGTCGTAGCTGCGACCATTTCTGTACACTTCCTTTTTTTAAATCACCCCAATAATGACTGTCTGCCAGATTCAAATCGTTAGCAGGCCACTCAATGGGTCTAATAAAATCTGCGACATTTCACTACATGCAGAAACAGGAAAATTTTAGGCAAAGGGGCATTTAGTTTATGTAAATAATGTTTTGATCAATTTTTAATTTCTTAACCGATTTAATTTAGCGATACCTTTATATAAGCAACAGGGAAGGAACTTTTGTCGCATTAATTTGGATTAATTTGGATTTTGTTCATATAGGTACCAAACATAATAATTGTTAAATTTTGTTAATTAAGTCTTGTACTTCTATCTAAAGTTACAGCAAACAACTCCACTCAATATAAAAGCCTGGATTTTTTTATTTCTCAACCGATTTAATTAAGTAATGTCTTGGTATGGAGAGAATACATAAGGCTTTTGTCACAATGACTTAAATTTTCTCCAGTGCCGCATATATTTTTCTTGCAGGGGGGGGGATGAAAATTTCCCGGTATTTAAAAGGGTCCGTCATCTTGGATTTTTGGGAAATGTCAAATTATGGACCGGATCGGAAAAGTCTCATGTCTTGCCTTTCCAAAAAGTCAAAACATTTTAACATGGACCGATTCGGTCAAAAGTTATAGCAAATTCAAAACTGTGCAAGATTTTTTGGCCCACCCTTTAGTTTCACCCGTGTGTGTTTGGTTGTGGCGCCGCTTTCTGCAAACGGTAAGTCGAAAGCAAAATAAAGTTACTAGACACTTAAAGTAAATATTTCAACGCATCGGTATCCCTAACGCGTTCCAAACAAAGTCAAAATACGCTACATTTTTGACTTGCTCATGCCTTGTTTCGAACGATGCCTGCTTCTTTGACGGGTGTGATGACAGAATCTACTACAGGATGTACGTATTGTAACGGACCCAGGAATGTACGCAACCATTTAATCAGCAGTTCTGTCATCGCACCCTTCAAAAAAAGCGGCCATCGTTCGAAACATCGCATAAACAAGTCAAAAATATGTGTATTTTGGCTTTATTTCGAACGCGTTAGCTATACGGATACTGATGCGTTGAAATATTTACTTTAAGTGTCTATTTATACAGAGAAAAACAAATACCTGTAAAATTTTTGGTATCATCCCGAGGAAACATCTGCGTTGGCACTTTCACATCTTATTAATTTTTCGATCATTAAAATGCGATTACAAACTACTTAAGATTACGTTTTTATTTTGGGCTGCACATGTTTTTACGTAAAAAACGAAAACTGCTTGGTTTTTGAAAAGTAAACACTATTTCTGTCAAAGTGAAACGTGACATTCACATGCCATCGGCCATCGCGGTGAAGGGCATCGCGCGTGCGTAAAACGACTGAAATTTCAAAAATTTCCATAGCCTGCTGGATTTAGATGATTAATATTGCTTACAAATATTTTGTGTATATTAAGTTTATAAATATATGGCGCCAGTAGAAGAAGAAACGCCAGGAACAAAATAGCGAACTAACATAGCGCTCGTCGTTACAGCGCTGTTTTAAAATAGCTCTTTCTAAAATAATGTTTTGCTCAATTTTTTTTGTTTTGCCGCTGTTTTTAAAAATTTCTTTACAAATATGAAGAAGGTAAATGATAGTATACTGTTTTACATTGGGGTTTCTTACCTCTTGTTCGACATATTTTGTTCAAAATGCATAATTATTTATGCATAATTATTATCTGATTTCTCAACTACAGAACATTTTTTTAACATAGTTTTTCGTCGCCAAAGTATAAGATATAGAAGTTTATTACGATGCTAAGTGGCGTACGCAGAAATTGTTCCTGGGAGGGCTTGAGGTTCATGTGGTGGGAGGGGGGAAGGCTTGAGTATCAAGATAGTCTTAAATTACCATTTTCTTCGTTATGCTTGGAGACGACTCAACTTTTAGGAGTCCATTTTTAGTAACTTAAGCCCTACAACCCCCCCCCCCCCGCCGCCGGTGCGATTCAAAATAGCAAGGATATTAAATAAAAGGGGTGCCTAATGTTGCAAGTAACCTCATTTTTGACTGCTAGCTTAACTTACCCATTGTTAACCGCTTATGGTCCAATGCGCACAATCATATTTTATAAGAACAAATAACACTTTATTTATACTCATTTATTTTTCTGTATTCACAATTTTTAACATCACTTTATTTATTTACAATTTTTAAGCATTATAAAAATTAAGAAAAATCTAGCCATTTTAGGTAATGGATTTTATGTTTCTTGCATTATTTTGTGGTTTTGCGCTGTTTTCACAAATTATAAATTATAGTGTCTTCACTGATTGAAGATGTACATAACACAAAACATTATTGTTTAGAACATTTATGCATTCCAGTACGTCTTGTTTTATTAATTGTGCCTTGATAGTGCATCTGCTTTTTTCCCTCCGGTCCCCTAAGGCAGTAGAAATTCTAAAAAGTCAATGACAGCTACAATTTGGGTCGTTCTACCAGAACTGTACATTTTTTGTAGTTACGCTATAACTTTACACCTATTTGTTATTTAAGGATCCAATAATGTTTTACTAATGCATCTATAACCAAGAAACAAAATTTAACTTGCTGTTACAGTTTTAAATGTTTAATAATAATAAAAAAAAAGAAATATAGTGAAAAGTCCATTCCCCTGGATGTAATCAAGTGAATTTTTATTTTGATGGAAGAAATTTAGCCAACTACTAAAAATTTTGAACCAAAATTTCTATGTGATAATATTCAAATTTTTGTCACAAGTTACACAAATGAAAGGAAACAGTTAAAAACTAAGACCAACTCCATTTTTATGATTTTATGTAATGTCATGCTTAAAGGTGTCAATTCCCCTGGCCAACTTTTTAACTTCCCCCCTGATTACAGGTGGCACCTTAGGTTCAGTTTCATTACACTGGTGGCTTTATTTGAGTGAGGTGTAAATGCAAAGCACAGGTAAATATTTATAATTATAATTGTTTTTTATAAAAAAATATTTATTTATTTTAATTGAAAAGCGTGGTTTAATTACATACCCTGTATGGATTTTTCTTTAAATCATATATTTCTTGGTAAGAAAACTATAGGCAAGTTTAGAATAATATTAATTTTTTTTTAGGGGTTAATGTCCCTTCCCTGGCATCTCTCCCCTGGCAAAAACAGACAAAAATGTGTCCCCCCCTGGAATTATTGATATTTTTTTAACTTGTTGTAAATTTCTAAGGTTGTTTAGTGTTGTTCCATAATTAAAATAAACATTTTTGAATAAAATTGTTATATAAAGCTCTGGCACTGCAAATTAAGAAATGTCAATAAAAATAAAAATATGTCAAAAAATTGGCTGCTAACAATTGGACTTGAATAGGGGTGTGTAAAACAAACATATTATACAAAAAAAACTATATAATAACTTATTTTGTAAAAAAAATCAATTTATGTACAGTTCTGGTCGAACGACCCATTTGTGTACCCATCAGACAATATAACCAACTGATGACGACATTATTCTTGAATGGCGAATTGGATCTAATTTAATCATGCTTGCATCAAAAGTGACGTTATTAGGACCTCCTTTCATGTAATATTTTAAACGATTTTGTTATTGTACAATTTGACACTTGGAGAAGATGGAGAGTTGGATGTTTGCACTTGTATTAAACACAAAAACAAGAGAGTTTGTACTATTGATCATAAAGTGCAACTGCTTGGTATTTGACTGTTCAATAGGAGATCGTATTGCGCCTCTCATTTATATTCACACTCGCCATTTTTTATTAAATTCCGGTAAAGGAGGAGAGAGGGAGCTGGTTGCTGATAGGGGTTTCCATTGGTACAATTGGTGCGTCACTCGTAGTGGACTTACCCTGGCTTGGTGCTGTCAAAAAACTGCGTCAGTGCAGTCTGAGTACAGATTGAGTGGAATATGAAAAAAAAACTGCAACCAAACCAGAACACTCGTTTCATTCAAACACTTAACTCAATGTATATAAAAGTATCTTAGAACCATTGAAAAACTCTTTGAAGTTTACTAGTGGGTTTTGATTTAAAATATAAAGGCGGGAAAAAGTTTACGGTGCGCCACGAGCCCTCAGAGTCGGTGCGGAAAAAGTTGCACTTAGTGCCAAACTGAAATTATCAGTTTTCCAACGGAACATAAAAACTGAAAAAGTGCACCCCAATGGAACAGCAGCACCGACTCAGTTGTGCACTGATAGCGCACCAGTTTTACCAATGGAAACCGCTATGAGTTTCGAACGAATGGGCGAGTTCGTAAAATCTACCGGTTTCTTGAGTTTGATTGCACCAAGAGGTGGAATGACTTCAGCATCGGTGTGAATTTTTTAATTTTGAAATGTTGTGGGATCTGAATAAAAGTTTTTACAAAAACAGAAGATCCAATTCTTCGCCAGTTTTGTAATTGCCCAATACTCACTTTATTTACGTCTTTATTCAAAGCAATAATAGAAAAAAAAAATAGCCGTTTTTTTGAGGTTATGTTAATCCACCAAAAAATCTTCACAGACCTCCGGAGTAGGTGAGCATCGATGGCAGTAGTTGTTTCTACCGGAAAATTTTCCACCGATGGACTTTACGAGCTCGGCCAATGTTCGGCTAGTAATGGTCACATTTTTGATATCGATCAATAAAGGGTTTTTTCTCGAAGTAACTACAAGTTACCCGGTTACTCCTTTTCCGTTTTTCTTCGCAGAGTATGTTACCCGCCTAGGGGAACGCCTATGGTTTGTGAAACCAGGAATTTATCAGACCGTATTTAATAAAAAATTTTATCGTAAGCACGATTCACCATAAAAACTGCAATTTGTTAAACCAATTTTTTATCCGAACCTTATTTCTTCAAACACAGTCAATAATAAGACCTGTTTTTTTTCCAAAACCTTTGTTTGTCAGATCTATTCAAAATCAAACTCGTCATTTGTAAAACCCATTTTTAGTCGAGTCTGGAAGTTTTCAAACCATAATTTTTCAAAACCGGAATTCGTAAGATCCGTTGTTTATCAGAAATTTGTTCTCAACTGGAATGCAAGTGACATCTATAGACAAACTATTCAATGCTACCTGTAGGCGTAGCAGCGTGTACGCCTCCCGTTCATGTATTATTGGCGAATGCCCAATCAATTTCTGATAAACAACGGGTCTTACGAATTCCGGTTTTGAAAAATAAGGGTTTGACAAATTCCGGGCTTTATTAAAAATGGTTGATATTTTATCTGATAAACAAAGGTT
This sequence comes from Oxystoma pomonae, assembly GCA_963921995.1. Classification (NCBI taxonomy): domain Eukaryota; kingdom Metazoa; phylum Arthropoda; class Insecta; order Coleoptera; family Brentidae; genus Oxystoma; species Oxystoma pomonae. The sequence goes on from OY998163.1 coordinate 143,449,575, forward strand.
TTGCCATTTCAAGCAAATGTAATTTTATTAAAAAAAAGAAAAACGCTTTAAAATCTATTGGTTTTTGTTAAAAATTTTGAAATAACTTCAAATCATAAAACCACTATAACACTTTTTCTTGGTATGTAAAAAAACCGAAATATACAAACGGTTTCGGACTTAAACCAAATAATATTTTTTCAATTATAGTATTTTTTGTCCCGTCAAACCCAAAAGAAAAGCTTTACTGGTTCATGGTTCACAATAATTTTTAACATAAATATTAACAACATGCTTTCTGCTTTAATTCCAATGCCTTTTGTTTAGTTTGGAAAAGCCATGATAAAGCATTTTTATTAAAAATTAAAATATATAAAAGTAAGAATTTACTAAAATTAAGTTTTGGTTTTTCTTGTCCCGTCCAACCTAAAGTTAAGGTGGTTACAACTTATTGTTTTAAACTATTTTATTGCATAGCCTATGGTTTTAGGAAATTATTTATTAGAAAATATAGTCATCATTTTAATCATATAGAAGTCACAGCTGGGTTTTCTAGTGATGTCAGATCTATTCAAAATCAAACTCGTCATTTGTAAAACCCATTTTTATTAGAGTCTGGAATTTTTCAAACCATAATTTTTCAAAACCGGAATTCGTAAGATCCGTTGTTTATCAGAAATTTGTTCTCAACTGGAATGCAAGTGACATCTATAGACAAACTATCCAACGGTACCTGTACAAGTATCCACGCGTAGCAAGCAGCGTGTACGCCTCCCATTCATGTATTATTGGCGAATGCCCAATCAATTTCTGATAAACAACGGGTCTTATGAATTCCGGTTTTGAGAAATAAGGGTTTGACAAATTCCGGGTTTTATTAAAAATGGTTGATATTTTATCTGATAAACAAAGGTTTTGGAGAAAAACGGGTTTTATAAATTTCGAGTCTGATATTAAATGAGTTTGGGGCCATTTCAAGCAAATGTAATTTTATTAAAAAAAAGAAAAACGCTTTCAAAATCTATTGGTTTTTGTTAAAAATTTTGAAATAACTCCAAATCATAAAACCACTATAACACTTTTTCTTGCTATGTAAAAAAGCCGAAATATACAAACAGTTTCGGACTTAAACCAAATAATATTTTTTCAATTATAGTATTTTTTGTCCCGTCCAACCCAAAAGAAAAGCTTTACTGGTTCATGGTTCACAATAATTTTTAACATAAATATTAACAACATGCTTTCTGCTTTAATTCCAATGCCTTTTGTTTAGTTTGGAAAAGCCATGATAAAGCATTTTTATAAAAAATTAAAATATATAAAAGTAAGAATTTACTAAAATTAAGTTTTGGTTTTTCTTATCCCGTCCAATCTAAAGTTAAGGTTCGCCTTCTGGTTACAACTTATTGTTTTAAACTATTTTATTGCATGGCCTATGGTTTTAGGAAATTATTTATTAGAAAATATAGTTATCATTTTAATCATATAGAAGTCACAGTTGGGTTTTCTAGTAATAGGTTACTTTTTTGTCCCGTCCAACCGCTTGAAATGGCCGTTTGATGAATAATGGTTCCATTAAAAACAGGTCTTATAAATTTCGAATTTGTTACTGAATGGATTTGAAGAAATAAGGTTCGGATAAAAAATTGGTTTAACGAATTGCAGTTTCTATAGTGAATGATTTTACGATTGACCTTTCTTTTATTTAACAGGTTTGATTTGTCATATTCTGATAAACCGTGCCATGGGCGTTAGCCTAGGGAGTGTGGTTTCTTGAAAAACGTGAGGTTAAAGTGCGGTTTATATATATATTTTTTTAATCTTATGTTTTTGAATGATGATGTCATAACTACGATCACTGAAAGTAACTGTGACTCCATGACAAGTAACCCAAACGAGTTACTATGGTCCTCGAGGAAAAACCCTTTAAGTGAACGTACGTACAGGGTGATTCAAATTGGGCACTTTATTTGGGTACGGGTACTAGGGGAGATAGAGAAAAACCAACCCCAATTTACGAGGCTCAAATTTCAACACAATATTTTTGGTGAAAACCGCATTTTGATATGTCCACCCATCTTTGAGCTACGGGGACTTTTTGAAAAGTGCATTTTCGGATAGGGTCTGTAACTTTTTTATTTATGAAAATTTCGTTTTTTTTGTAGATCTTTTAAAGCAGAATCCAGATCTCAAACTGGATTTTATCCGCCACTTTTAGTTTTCAAGATATAACGCAAAGTTACCTTTTTTCTTATGGAACACCCTGTTTTTTATTTTATTTTTGTGTTCAGAATTAAATTCTAATGAAGACGATGTATCATATGTGATATTTTGGTTAAGTAGTTTTTGAGATATTCAACATTTGCTTTTCACAACAAGGTGGCCATGGCCGGATCAACACCTGCTTAACTAAAAAGCCAGTTAACTCTTTTTCGATTTAGTATCCTTTAGCCTACTATAGCGGTCATGTTGACACCCAACTGACAGAAAATCCATGTTTTACCTGTCAATTTTTGGCTAAAGGGCGCTGAAGAGATAAGAGTTAACTGGCTTTTTAGTTGAGAACGGTGTTGGCCGGATATGGATAATATGACAATAAAAATTGAGTCGGCTATGCACCAAAGACATGAACTTATAAGGCAGTCATGTCAAATACGCCATGGCCTACTACATTTTTTCAATTTAAAGTTTATATTTATTTTCTAATATTTTTAAATATTTACATTATTCGACTATTAAACTTTATATTCTAATTAATAACACAACTAAATAGGTAGATGAAAAAATTCTTGACTCTAATTAATCTCAAAATAATAAACAACTTAATTTCAAAAAAACTAATTAAAAAACAAAACTAAAACAAGTCTATAAAAGGTGCTCAAAATGTCCGCCATTTTGTCCAATGTATAAGCGGGGGCACTTATAGCTGCATTAAGAAGTTCTACATTTCTTAAAGCGTTAACGCAATCCATAAAATGATTTTCCAGGTCTTGTTTGTTGTCAGTCACCCATCTCTGAACTTTTTATCCGTTAATGTGCCCCATAAGTAAAAGTCGCAGAGGGTCATGTCCGGATACCAACCTAACTACCTACCTAACTAACTATGACTCATACAGCCATTTGCACCAAGATATTTAGGGGTAACCTAGCATTAGGTTGCACCTAAATCTAGTTTAGTTTTTGGTTAGGGGAGCGCTAGGGGACCAAAAACGGGCTCCTAGATTTAGGGATCACCTAAGGTAGCTTTCTAAGTTCTAAATACAAACGAAACTCTTCTCTAACCTAGGCCAGCTTATTCTAGGTGACCCCTAAATAAGTAAATATGTTGGTGCAAATGGCTGTTGAAGAATTAATTTCAAAACATTAAAGTTTCTTATGAAGAAGCCTTAATTTCCGCCTGCTCCAAATATTTAAAAGAATTCGGCTATGATATCATATTAGGAAAATGTTGAATATCTCAAAAACCACTTAACCAAAATATCACATATGATACATCATTTTGATTAGAATTTAATTCTGAACACAAAAATAAAATAAAAACCAGGGTTTTCCATAAGAAAAAAGGTAGCTTTGCATTATATCTTGAAAACTAAAAGTCGCAGATATAATCCAGTTTGAGATCTGGACTCTGCTTTAAAAGATCCACAAAAAAGCAATTCACACTAAAAAGAAATTTTTATAAATAAAAAAGTTACAGGCCCTATCCCAAAATGCAGGCTTTTCAAAAAGCCCCCGTAGCTCAAAGATGGGTGGACATATCAAAATGCGGGTTCCACCATAAATCTTGTGTTGAAATTTGAGCCTCGCAAAGGGAGGTTGGTTTTTCTTTATCTCCGCTAGAAATACCCGTACCCATATAAAAGTGCCCGATCTGAATCACCCTGTACGTATCACATATATCACTCATAGTAGGGGGTTAGTGAAAGCCATTGCATAGGGGGCGGGGAGGTTCGTAATTCCCCGTTACATAACGCAGATTCTGAAATTATGCTAATAAAAAAATCAATTTTTTTCGGTATTTTTTTAGTGAAAATGTTAAAGATACATATTATTTTCATAATTTTTTTCTTTTTATCGGATTTATCAAATGTTTGAATAATCATTGTCCAATATGTACCATTAAAGAATTATGTCTGCCCTTCGCCGGAATTTTGAAATTTACCACACGGTACTAGTACTAGTCATTTTATAAATAGTTGAAATGTTTATATTCCCGTTTAAAAGTTGTTTTATAGTTAATTATTATTATTTAAATTTTTAATGCTTTTTTATTTCGCTTCGAATTTTCGGCTTCAACGTGTTTAAAACGTTTAGAAGTTTTTAGTTAATCTTTTTAGAACCTTAATTACTTACCTATTCCAAATTACTAAATAGGACTGAATAAAGTTGTGATAAATAAATTAAGTAAACAAATCTTGGTAGTTTTATTTTTTTTTCAGAGGACGCGACATATTTTATTAAAAGGTGAAGTAGAACCAAAAGTAGTAAAAATCTTACTTCCAACCAAATGCGTCTAAATGACGTCAATTTCGGGTAGAATTAAGGTTGTGATCAAGGACGTTTGTGTCCAACGTTGTTTTTAAGGTAAAAGCGACGTTCTTAGTTATCCGTTACAAAACCAAACGATATGGTGACGTCGGCCAAAGCGACGTACGATTTTACTGCAAAGCAGACGTCTTTAGTACGTAGGAAATTTAAACGTGCCGGGTAGCGACGTCTGCCTGCCGTTGAAATTTAAAACCTGTAGCTCGTTGGAACTGACCTACGTAAACCGACGTCTCAAATGAACACGTCCATTTTCGGGCGTTGGATCTAACTTAAACAACTATTTTTATTTCTCTGGTTCTAACTTAACTTTTTTGACAATTTTAACCCAACAAGTTTCCATTTTTTTTCTTGGAGTTTTTGGATCCAGGATCTGCTTATTGCTAGGTGCACGTGCTCTTGAAAATGCCAAAACCACCATTCAAACATCCGATTGGATATCTTTCTTTGCTGTAGGGAACCAGCATATCCCATGTTCCTCCCCCATCTCTTTTAATTTTTTATATAAATAATTTTGAAGTAATCACTCATGTCGAGATAACGAGGCACGACCACAAACAGGAATAAATAAAACCGCCAAAACTGTGAGGTTAGGGCGACACAGGGTGTGATTGACCTAATAAAAACGACTTCAGATTCTAATACGTAGATTAGAGGTTAATATTACATACTCCGTGCAAGACGTGCGATTCTAATACGTACAGTTGGTTTCACATAAAATGCGTACATGAAAAACCAAACTACGTTTTTTTTTTCAGTGTATTTAGCTATACCTACGCTTTTTAGTATGCACCAGGGGCACTACCTGCTAATTGTAGTGTAGGTAACATATTTCTATTATTGTTATAGTTTACCTATTATTGTTTTAAAAATTTAATTAACCTAATTATATTAGAAACTGCAACTCTTGGAGGATTACTTATTATTTTGTCAGTATCTAATTTACACTTCTTAGCAATAGAAAGAACAACTCTTTATATACACGAGCAAGGCAAGTTCATGGCGAACTACACATTATGATTTAGATTAAAAGAGTTGTTTATGCATGCGTTTTCATAAACAAACAAATTATTTTAATTTCATGTAATATAAAGAGGAAAACAAAAGGAAAACTAATATTTAATGACGCTCAATTTTTTTCAATAACCATTTCCAATCGACGTGGCATGGAATAAGTCCAATTTCGACAATATTCTTCATCGTTAGAAACCAAATCACATGCATTACGTATAACGTTTAAAAGTTCTTTGGATTTTGGGACCTCCAATTATGTTCATATATTATTTTTTGACTAATCTTCCCCAAATATTTTCGATGTGGTTAAGGTCGGGACTGTTCGATGTTTAAAGCAGCACTTCTATATTTTGGTCTTGAAATCAGCGGCGCATAGGATTAGCTGAGAAAAAAAAACTGACGGCACCATTACCCCTTCTACAATTTCCAAATATCTCACTGCGGTAAATCTTCCTTCAATTTGCCAGCAAACACCTAACCCTCTAGCAGACATCCAACCCCACATGTTCATTGAGAAGTGTCCTGCTCTATTAACCTGGTGGGTATATCGCTCAATAAACCGACTTCGAGGTGGGCGATATACTTTTATTTTTCGGCTATCCGAAGAAGATTGAAAAATGTTTTCATCAGTAAAAATCACCCTGTCCCAATATTCCTCATCCTCTGCAGCGTGATTGAAAGCAAAGATCAGTCGTGCTTGCTTTTGCTGCTCTGTCAAGAGGGGCTTAAGTTCAGAATTTTTCACTCGTCTGCATGCTGTAGATCGGGAACCCGGAAAACCATTTGTGTTGATGGCTTCGACAGCTGTGGAAAATGGGTTCTCTCGCAAATTATTCCAGTAATTGTTCATCCTGTTCCTCTTCTCTTCTTCTAACCACAGTGGCTTTATTAATATCAAAATTTTCGGCGACCCTTATTCTTACTGAACATCCATCTTGCAGTCGAGTTGTTATCTGGGATTTCGTAAAGGCCGAAAGTTGCGGAACCCTTTTAAAAAAGTAATTTTGACTAAAGTCGAAAATTATTGACAATGATTGACTTAAATCAAAAATAAAATATGTCATGATATATGAAGGGTGGAAAATGAATAGTGTGAAATGGCGCATCTATACGAAGAAAAAACGATGTATTTACATCATGCATGGCGGACGTCCGATTTTAATACGTCGTAATACGTTTGCGAATCGACTGGTTTCGTAACTTAAGTCATGCTTGACGACTTAACTTGGAGACCCGGTCCGACTCGGTATAATGTTAATTCAGATTAAGTAGGACACGAAAATTCGCCATTTTGAACAGGTTGGCCATTGTAAATTATTTTTTTTTGCTTTTTAGATTTAGTCTAAAATTAGAGAGTGCCATGTAGTATAATTAATAAAGTAAGGTTTTGGGGGAAGTTTTTTTTTATATTTTATTTTCTTAGATCGCCTGGTTTTTTTCGAAGTATCTTAATCACATTTATCAATAAACGGCCTTTCGTTTACAATTTTTATGTGTAATAGACATCAGGATCCGCGCAAACGCATCCATTTTTATTCTTTTACAAGAACTTTATATATTTTAGGTAGTCGAAACAAAACCAAACGTAATTAACATTCTTGTTTAGTAACTAATTTTAGGTGAGGGAAATTAAACGTAAAATAACGTTGGCAATTGGTAAAGCCAGTCAGGATCTGTATTACCCATTTAGGTGCGAATGATCGTCGTCAGGAAGTCGAAACGACGTCGCTAGCCGACGTCGCGTTTCTCAAGGGCAACGCATGCGCAACGTAAGATAACGTCCAAATGCTGCTTAGGGGGGCAGTCTAACAAAAATAATATGGCCCATCCGATATGGCCGCTGTAGGGTAAACAAATCGTTTCTCCATAAGACGTAATGCTAACTTAAATCAAAAGTTTGGCAAATTGCAAAAAGGCGCAGATTAAGCAAAGTGATTTTTTTTATAGAATAATCCTTTTTGGATCGGGGAAAAACAATCATGTTGCTGAAATTTTAATAATAAACTCAAAATTCGCATTGAAACGTGGAAATGTCGCTCTACCTCTCTCTATCGCTCTCGTGTAATTACAGATAACGTCATCTCTCTCAAATCAGATAGCGCAACTGTCTCTCTTCAAACCGATCTGGTCCGATCTTCAGGCTGAACTGAGAGAGACAATGCACAGCCACAATGTGCAAGTGCGAGAGAGATAAAAGTACATGACTCTTTAAACTGCGAATTTTGAGTTTATTTCTAACATTTCGGCAACATGCTCGGTTCTCCCCGATTTAGAAAGGATTAATCTGTAAAATAGTCGTTTTATTTAATCTAAATCTTTTTCCAGCATTACGTCTTATTAGTCTTATAAGCTATAGCTATCCTTGGGGCCCCTGATCATGATTAATTTATTTTAAATTAGGTAACCCCCAAAAATGGAATTATGGAAACTCGCTTTGTTTACCCTACAGTCACCATTTTTAAAGGGCTATCACGTGATTAATGGCTGACTTTGGCAATTTGGTAGACAGGCCTACGGTTACTAACTAACTAAACATTGGTAGATCTTTGTCTAGCAAAGCACGCTATATGACGAGTTATATACAGGAGGTTTCATAATTGAGTTTCAAGACGTAAAGAGGTTAATTTTCGCTTTATTTTTGGTATACAGGGTGTTAAAATTAAGAAGGTATATTTTTCCTTATTTTTTTTTCAAAATATGAAAAAGTCAAGAGCCCCATGCAGAAAATATTGGCGCATAATTTTTTTCATTCGAAATTTCGCCAAAGACGTGTCTCCATGTTTTATAAAAATATCTTAACTTAGGTTCGTGCAGGAATAGACTTATGTAAACAATTTTTTACAGTAAAAAAAATAGTCCTTTTTAAAACTAGTGGCTAAGTAGTGCTTTTTTGGTTTTTAGTTTAAATAACGAGCGCAGCGAGGTATTTAAAAACGCGAGTAAAAAAGCACAGTTTAGCCGCGAGTTGTGTACACTGTATTTTTTTAATACCTTTATCAAAAAATTCAAGAAAAACAGGAAAATACTTTTTAAAATCTCGAACGAAGAGCACATCTTGCACTATAAATCAAGGCGGTTGGTAAATGAAATAACAATGGTTTCCATAACGCTGTGCCTTTTTACTTGGTGACGTTCATTGTTGCGACATTTTAATCTTTGACAGTTAGATATTTTGACGATGTTTTTACATGATGTTTTCGTAAATACTTGGTGAACTGGCGAAAATGGCTTAATTTTTAAGCAGGAATAATTAAATTTTTTCAATATTACTATTTTCCGCTATTATTTCTCTTTAATTTTGAGTAAAAAACGGACAGAAATTTTTTTTTGCACCCGTGATAAAAAGAAAGATTTTTTTTTATCACGGTAAAAAAAAGTATTTTTTTATCACGGTTTAGTTATCTGCAGACAGTTCCTAAAATCATGTTTTTGATGAAGGTATAAAAAAAATATGTTTTATCTTTGTAGCTCAAAAAAGTTTCATAAATAATCCTAGTAAATAACGCAAAATACGTCTGTGAAACAGCAACACCGTTGGAAAAAAAGCAAACAGGTTCACTACGGGGTAATAGGCACTCAGGTCGTATCTCCTTAGCACTTATTGTGCTTGCGATTGAGAGAGTATACAGATTTTTATCGCGTGTCTCTGACTCTTCTAGTATATAGCAGTAAATCAAACACTTACAAAAAGAAATAAAAAAACTTTGACGAAAGTTATAGGTATGACACTTTCCCGGCTATTTTAAAGTAACTTGCAATTGTATTTTTTTTGCGTTTAACTGCTGAACTAGTTGTACGGTCACCCGATGGGTGCGGGTGCCCTGGATCCATATAGACGCTCTGGATCAATAAAAATTAAAAAAAATCGCGTAACACTTCTATGGGAAGGTAAATTCGACTTTTGTGGCCTCTCTAAGGCTTAAGGCGGATTCAGAGTTCCGTAAGGTAAGCGGTATTAGGTATGCATTAAGACGCAAGGAAAATAAACAATGGCAAACACATGCTGCTCTTACCGCTTGCGGCTTACGGAACACTATGAACAGCAAAATGGGTTTGATATATAGTTTATTTTCCTTGAATCTTACCGTATACCTCATACCGCTTACCTTACGGGACTCTAAATCCGCCTTTAAGCTTTTCTATTGTAAGGTACTATTTATAATCTGTATGACAATTTTCGTCTAGTTCTATGAACCCGAACGCCCAAACATGATTTCGTAAGGTGAACATTTTTCTGGTTACAGTTTTGGATAGACAAGCAAATTTCAGAGGTCACAACGTGGAGATATTTTCGCATTTCGTTTCCGAGATATCGGCTTTCAAAATAAGCCTGAAGCAAGCAAACCTCTATGACTTGAAAACCAGTTAACCGATTTTAACAAATGTTAGTCATTTTTGAAGGTATTGGCAAGGGCTACAAGCCAGCGAGCTGGAAATTATTTTAATACCTTTATTCGGTCCTAAATGCCTGTAATCTGATTTTGCACCATCCCAGGTGGTGAGCTTAACTTTTGGACTAAGTTCTGCGTCGAATGACATGAAAAACGCCAGTATCGGTTAAGGGGTATAGCCGAAATCGAATGTTGAAAACAGGGAAAATTTTTCATTTAGGTGCAAAATTACATTTTACGACGTGGTTAACCTGGGGGACTATCATAAGGGGCCTTGTAGTAGCCTTTTTGTAGTTATTTTGTTACGGTCAAATTAGTTTTGTACTGGCAGCCGTTTTCGAGAAAGCGTGACCCCCCCATAACTTTAGTTCTGTCAAAGCTCAAATAAACACTAACGGTGGGATTTACTAAAAGGGTTTAGTCTATTTTAGAACGGTCCTAAGTTTAAGTAAAATTTCTGGTTTTAAGCACTTTAAACCAACCACCCAACTAGCAATTTGTCGACGACTCAACGTTGTGCACCGCGTGCCAACGTTGCGTCGCAACGTTTACTTTTACTCAAACACCACCCACTTTTGCACCAATTTGGTGGATGATTTTTTGGTTGAGTCAACGTCCCGATCGCGACTACAGTTGAAGTAATAGTTCAATGGGTTTTGGAGTACATATTATTTGTTCAAAAGATTGTTCATTGCGTAAAATGATAATTAAACTATTCGACTACAAATTAAACTATTTCTAATACCATAATATTAAAATAAAATGATATTCTATGTCGTATATCATGTTTTGCATCATCAAAACATGCGAACCAATGCCAAAATATATAAACAGACGGTAGTTTACTGTCAAATGTATAGTTCGTAGATCTAAAAAACAAGTGCGCCCTCGATTCAGATGATTTTATGAAATTAAAAAAAAATTATGACTTAAAAATCGCTTCTAAAAACCTCTGAAGGTGTTGCTTAGGATTCCTAAGAACAAAATACGAATTTTTACATGCACAAAAGATCGTAGTTTATTGTAGAAAAAGGTAAAAAAAATGATTTTTAATGTTTGTTTACATATTAGCATACAATGGTTTTTAATCAATCATGGCGGCACTTATTAGTTTCTATGACAACCAGTATCCAGTCCCGTATCTCGACCGCTTTAACTACTTAACTTTGTTTTGAACTGATCCCCTAACTTAAAAGACGCGAACACGTCTCAATTTTTACCCAATCGAAATTGCTCCACAGTTTGGCTTTCTGCTGCTCACTTAATTTCCGTCCTTGTTGTTTACACAGAACCTTCCTTTTTCTTTTCCGCCACACATTTTGATCCAGTATATCAGCTAATGCTAGCTAAAGCCTTCTGCGACGATAAAATATCGAAGAATATTTATACACTTTGTTCCTTTCCATAGCGCAAAATGTTGAAACAAAACTAATAGAAACTTTACAAAACACTTTTGACGTTTGTATGACAGACAGCAGTGCTCCAAAATTGGTTTGTTGCAAACGTAACAGAAAACTTGGTTAGATGAAAACAGGCGTGCCCGCGTCTCCAACAAACTGGCCAGAAAACGTGGGGCAAATTGATCAATTTTCGGTTTAGCACACACCGATTTGCAGTCGGCGCCTTCACAACTAAGGAATTACTGTTAGTAAAATAGACGGTCATAAAAAGTTGTGATGGTGACTGAAGTTGTGATAAACGTTTAGGCGTCGTATAAGTGGAAGTTGTCGACGGTCGCCATGATAACTATTCTTTATCCGTAAAACACCGTTTAAAAAAAAATTGCTAGTTGGGCATCCTTGAGTTTTGGATATAATTTGATTTATAAAAAGAATTTTAATGAATTTGTTTATTGAATAATCATCTTAACCCATTCTTGTGTTGGGTTTAAGAAGAAAGTTTCAATTTAGAAAAAAAGAAAATTAAAAAATTTAAACTCACGCGGGGTTTCAATAGTAAACACTCTGTAGAACAAATTAAAATTGGGGTTATGTCACTCTAATTAAAACGTACCCTTTTTGTAGTTATTTTGTTAAGGTCAAATTAGTTTTGTAGTGGCAGCCAATTTTATAACCTCAAACACAGATTATGAAGCTATTCTGTGCCAAAATTTTGCCATTTTGAAAACCTGTCAAAAAAATTAGTTTTAGGGCATTTTCTTCTAAAATATGGTATGTATTTTGACAAAAAAGCAGTTTTTCAGTGGTATTTAGCAATAAAAATACAAAATAGTCAATAACTTTGTGTCTTTTCTGTATGGGTAAGTGTATTTTGAAAATTGGTTTTAAAATTTAGTGCCCTCCACAGGTGTAAATATTTAGACCTGTGGGGGGTACTATTTTAGATCTTAGTAAACCCCACTGTATATGTTGTAGCTAGGCTTGTTTGTAATGTAAAAGGTTTTGAAAATAATTCTAGATTTTTTAAATTAATTAATATTGCAGCTGTTTTCTGGAAAACCGTAACAAAATAGCTAGTTAGCTAACCGACGTCATTTTGTGACTTTCTAAGACCATGAATTAAAAGTTGTATGGAATATTAATTCAGAATTATTTTGAAAACTTTTTATATGTGATTTCCTGAAACAAGCCTAGCTACAACATATAGTGTTTATTTGATCTTTCTAGCTTTAACATAACTAAAGTTACAGGGTGGAATTTTAGCTTAACAGTTAAGCCAGAGGGTCGCGTTTTGTCGAAAACGGCTGCAGCTTCAAAATTAATTTAACCATAGCAAAATAGCTACAAAAAGGATACAAAATTTAGCATTGACAATATTTGGGCTCCTTACCCAACTAGCAATTTTTAGTTGTGCAAGTTGTAAAAATTAGAATTGCACTAATTTTAAACGTTGTTTTACAGATAAAGAATAGTTATCATGGCGACGGTCGACAACGTCGACTATTATACGACGCCTAAACGTTTATCATAACTTCAGTCGCCTAACTATTTATGACCGTCTATTGTACTAACAGTAATTCCTTAGTTGTGAAGGCGCCGACTACAAACCGATGTGTGCTAAACCAAGAATTGATCAATTTACTCCACGTTTTCTAGCCGGTTTGTTGGAGACGCGGGCGCGCCTGTTTTCATCTAACCAATTTTTCTGTTATGTTTGCAACAAACCAATTTTGGAGCACTGCTGTCTGTCATACAAACGTCAATTAATTCAGTAAAAGTAACTAACAAGTGTTTTGTAAAGATTCTATTAGTTTTGTTTGAACATTTTTCACTATGAAAAGGAACAAATGGTATAAATATTCTTCGATATTTTGACATGTGACAGCTGTCATTGAAGGTGATTCCTTAGTGTGGCGAAAAAAAAGAGGAAGGTCCTGTGTAAACACCAAGGACGTGTGGAGCAATTTCGATTGGGTAAAAATTGAGGCGTGTTCGCGTCTTTTAAGTTAAGGGATCCGTTCAAAACACAGTTAAGTAGTTAAAGCAGTCGAGACACAGGACTCCTTTGGTTGCCATATAAACTAATAAGTGCCGCCATGAGTGATTGGTAAAACCATTGTATGCTAATTTGTAAACAAACATTAAAAATATTTTTTTCTTTCTTTCTTTCTACAATAAACTACGATCTTTTTGCACATAAAAATCCGTATTTTGTTCTTAGGAATCCTAAGCAACATCTTTAGAGGATTTTCGAAGCGATTTTTAAATCATGTTTTTTTTTTAAATTTCATAAAATCATCTGAATGGAGGGCGCGCTTGTTTTTTAGAGCTACGAACTGTACATTTGACAGTAAACTACCGTCTGTTTATATATTTTGGCATTGGTTCGCATGTTATGATGATGCAAAACATGATATATGACATGGAATATCATTTTATTTTAGTTTAATTTGTAGTCGAATAATAATGAATAATATTTTGAACAAATAATTGTACTCCAAAACCCATTGAACTATTACTTCAACTGTAGTCGCGATCGCGACGTTGACTCAACCAAAAAATCATCCACCAAATTGGTGCACAAGTGGGTAGTGTTTGAGTAAAAGTAAACGTTGCGAAGCAACGTTGGCACGCGGTGCACAACGTTGAGACGTCGACAAATTGCTAGTTGGGTATGATGGTCCTCCAGGTCATTGATTAAAGGAAATTTTCTTTTACTCTAATGCCCAGGTTAACCGACGTCGCAAAATATAATTTTGCACCGAAATGAAAAATTTTCCCTGTTTTCAACATTCGATTTCGGCTATACCACTAAGCCGAATTTGACGTTTTTGATGTCATTCGACGCAGAATTTAATATCTTGCATTATTGAATAGAACTGCGTTTACCGTCCGACGCACCGTTTTCCACCTACAAGCAAAAAACTAAAAAAAAAGCAGAAATTTGGCGGTTTTTTGGCCACCAAAAGTTAAGTTCACCACCTGGGATGGCGCAAACTCAGATTACACGCATTTAGGACCAAATAGAGTTTTTAAAACGATTTCCAGCTCGCTAGGAATTAATTCCTTAAAACGGTTTTTTTCGACCTAAGTTGACTGGCGTAACCTTATCCAGTAATTTTTTATTATGATTGTGACTGAAACCGCTCTTGAGATGTTTGCAAATATCTCTGACAAACTCACTGTAAATATGTGTGTCGAACTACTAAAAATTTTAATAATTTATATGCTAAACATTTTTTTGTTGTTTTCTATCCCGTCGCAAACAGTTTCTCTGACCTATTCAGTGGTCAAACTATCGTAAACTTGTAATATGTTTTTTAGGTACACTCCATCCTACAAACAATAAACTGTTAGAAAATATCTTAATTATTTGTTTCTTAGGAATACAAACAGAAATACCACATTAGTATCCAAAATATACAATTTTGGTTAAATCAAGAAAACACAAAACTTAAATCTAAAAGTGCTAGCTAATAATGGTTTAAATCAGTGGCGCACCCAGGATATAACTTCAGGGGGAGCGTGGTTTAATTTAGGTAAAAATGTACCATAATTAATACAGGTGCTTACAAGCATGGACCTAGGCTCAAATGTAGAGGAGGGGCGTTAACCAAATTTAAAATTGTATATTTAATCAAAATTTGATGTCAAAACCATGCTTCAATGTGCCGCAGGCAAAACTAACACTTAAAATGGAATTTTTGACTTAAAATAAACTAAAATCGTAAATCCTGAGGGCGTTTTTTAAATTTAAAAAAATTTTGCCATTTATGATTTTTTAAAGATTTTTGTTAAAAGTTAAAGTCCAGGCTCTTGTATTTTATTCCCTATATATTTTATTTCTGCTTTTATTTGATTCTGACAATTGTAACCAGGCTTCTCGGGGGGGGGGGGGGTTAACCCCTCGGTGCGCCACTGTTTAAATCTTAAGAAATCTACATTTATTTTCAGGAAAACGAAGAAAACAGGAAAAAGAAATTCGATTCATTATTATTTATTGTTTTATGTTCGTCCTAACGTTGAATCCGAGTTTCGATGTTTAGCGAAAGACGTAAGCTGGCTCGATGAGACACAGCCGTTATTCAAATACTATCAGCTATGCCGACATCTTGCCTTCTCAGCCTTTCAATGCGTAGAATAATCACTTGGCCAAACATAATTAACACCTCTTAAGTAAAGCACTAAAACCTGTGACATACCATTGTGTACATGTATATACAGTACAGGGTGTTTCACGTCAAAACAAGCTGCGGTTTTTTTCTATTGGAATATAGAGTACGATTTGGAAAAATCATCGTATGTTATTTAAAAAAAAACACGTTTTGAGAAGATTTAGTGTTATTATTAGTTTAGTTTATTTTTACAACTAAAATTAAAAATGGTTTGATTATTTTTTGAAATATTTGCATTTCAATTTACGACAGAACGAAAATAAACCCCTTTTTAGTCCACCATACCAATATGGTATGGAAAACCTTTAAAATCGTAAATTTTGTTACCAAGATTCCGAAACACCTTAATCGACGAAAACAAAAAGTTGTCTGTCGGTCTGTTGTCTGTCTGTATACACGATGTATCATCGGTTTTAACGAAATTTGGTACAAAAATGCTTTATCGGCTGACTATAAACTGATTAGCATTTGGGTAGGTTGGTGGGGGGTTGAAGGGGGGCAAAGGGGGATAAAATATTTCAAAAAACTTTTGAACAAAAGCAAGTAGCGCTTTACAGTTTGCAGATTTAAGTTTCCATGAGTATGGACTACAAATCTTGTTACAAAGTTCAAATTGGTGGAAGCTTTAGTTTCCGAGTTATTTGAAAAAACGTTTACTTTAGAAGTAAAGCAGCTATTGATACACGGTTTTCAGATTTTGGTTTTTGTAAATATTACTCAAAAATTTTGTTATAAGGTTCAAATCTTTCAAAGCTACAGTTTTCGAGATATTTTCGTTTCCTTTCAAAATAAAATAATTGATTGTATGGTGGACTATTCGTGCTTTCTAGCACCAATTTTTTTTAGGAAATTTTTAAGATATCGAGATATTTTTGTTGAAACTAATATTATTAAAAAATCTAAAATATCGTTAAAAAAAGGTTTTACTTTAATTTTATTCAAATTTATATGCGTCTGGACAGGTATCCTAAAATTATATTTAAGAAAGAAATCGCTCACCCATATTTACCAATTATATTTCAATGGTAAATCTTACCTCTCTTAGATATGATATTGATAGGTTGTGTAAAAAAATTGACGTGTAAAAAATCGTACTCCAAATATTAAAAAAAGCCTTGAAAAACGTGAAACACCCTGTATGTTGAACAAACAAAAATTACTTAAATATTGTTAAATCTAATTAAATGATGGGTTCGATTTATCGAATGAAATATTTGTAAATATAAAATCCTGACATTTTAAATACAGAAATAAAAAATTTAAACAAAAAGCAAAGAAAACAAAACATTGTGAACCCATGCATGCGAAAAAAAAATTATCAAAAAGTAACCAGAGCGCTTGAAAAAATATACACGCGTATTTCCTAAAAAAATTAAAGAATAAAACAAATAGAGTCCACGGAAGAAAGGCGAAATGTCACACTTTTTTCAGTTTTGAGTTAAACACGGCAACAAGTCTGCTATTACTATTAGTAGTAGATTTATATGCCGAATTGAAAAAGGGAAGAAACGCGAAGCATCACAAACGTGATCTGAAAATGTCCTGTACAGTGAAAAAAGGCGTAGGGTCCATGCAAAAAATGGAATTTTCTCAAAACAATGTCGGATGGACATTTCGCCTTTCTTCCGTGGACTGGTCAAATATTTATGAAATAACTAAATCGAATTTCATGTGTAATGTATCAATTGAAAGGAAATTTTTATGGCGATTTTCGAAACAATTTTATAATATATCTATTTCAATAAAAATTAATAACAAATTTTTCTTTTTCTTTGTAAAATTATTTATAAAAATCTATCCCCTATCAAGCGAAAAGTAAAAGTAAAACGTCAAATTTTGACATTAATTGTAAATAAAACACCCTGTAAATTACGTTATTTTCCGTATCTTTATGGTAGAGCCATGCTGAACATTAAAATAATTTACTTAAATACTTGTTAAATTATTTTTTAGCTAAAATACACTTATACCCAGACAGCACAACTCTGTCCCAAGGATGTCCAGTGGAAAGAGTTTTCTGGACAATGCAGCAGTCCATTGGACAACCAAATCTGTAGGAAATTTTGTCCAAGGCATATCCATCGGATAATACAATTGTCAAAACGTTGGACGGCTCTTGAACATACCAAAAAGGTCCAAAATATTCAATATTTTGACTATTGTACCTCTATATACTAAATCTATTGGTTATCCAGTGGAACAAAATTATGTCCAAAAGTTATTCATTGGCTATCCAAAAAGTATCTTTATGATTCACTGTTGGAAAAAATTAATAATTACAATGTAGTTGGTCTAATTTTCTTAGTACACTGGATATACTTATTTGTTCCAATGGATATCCAGTGGACAGTTTTGTCAAAAGCGGCGATATTTTCAATATATAAGTACATAGTTACCTATATATTTGAACCACTCCAACATCATAAGTCTGACTGTAGATCCTTGCGAAGGATGGGTATTAAAATACTAAAATACCAATTAATCAAAAATAATGAAAAATACTTACTTAACTGATTCGGATAGATATGAGATAAATGTTTTTGTTGGTAATGAATAAGAAACAACTTCATCCATTGGATATCCAAAACAGTTCGAATAAATGACTATGTTTATTAATGTGCCAACTAGGCCAAGCCCAATTGACATAGATTTTTTGATAAATATTCATCACTTTTGCTGGACACAAAATGAAAGTTTATTTTTGGTCCGATGGACCAAGAAAAATCGTTATCCATTGGATATCTAACTGAAAAAAAGCAGTTATTTATGTATCCACTGTATCAGGAAAAACCTTTGTCCAATGGATGTCCATAAATGGTCCATGGACAATGTGGGCGATTTTGGACAAAAAATGGCTGTCCGATGGACAATTTGTGCTGTCTGGGTAGTAGGACACATTTTTTTGTAAATTTAAAGACTGTAAAGAACTTTGATTGAAAGAAATTAATACCACGACCTTATGTTTTACACACTTTACGCTTTGACTAATTACTATTTTTGCTGTTTTTGGGATAAAAATGGCAAAATAAAAATCATATGCACGACACCACTGAAGATGACAGACAGATGACAAAATATAAATTTTTATTAAACAATGACTTAAATTATTTCCATCTCTCTCTTATTTCTCTTCAACAACCTTAAATATTTTTCATTTTAACAGAGACAAAAGGTTTTTTGGCAGTCCTTTTTTTGAACAAACAAAACAGTCAAAACTTGAAAAAAGTGAGTGTTTTATTCTAGAAATCGAAAATTTGGAAAGAAAGCTTTAAAATGTGAGCAAAATGAAATTTACCATCATGGCAAAAATAAGAAACTTTCAGATACATACTTGCAACTTTTTTTATATCCTCTATGGCGGAGGGTACTAATATATAATGAATCACTCTGTATACCCTCCCCAACCACAAGTAAACAGTTTGAAACACAGTAAAACGGTAAACAGCGATTGGTGTTGCTAAGGAAATTTTTCTTTTCAAATACTTCTTACTACCTTTTTCAATGTTCCACTGTTCGTCCTCTCCCATTGCTTAATTGATATGCAGGGGGTGTTTAATATAATATTTGCATACAAACAAGACAATGGTTGGGATTTAGTGACTATCAAAACCGAAAAGAACCTGAATAATATTGTGAGTAATTTTTTGAACTCACGTGTTTATGTTTTTAAAATATTGCTGGATCAGCGAGCTCCCTTACATATAAAGTGAACGGAATATCATCCACAGAATGCAGATTTCACGGACTGACTCAAACTTTTTTTTAATGAATTTGATAATATCCCCTAAAATTTAGTTTCTTAATACTGTTTTAGTAAATAAACACTATGTCAGTTGTATTTTTTTTAGGCTGTTTTTCTGAAAACCCTGTTTTTTACGTGTAACCAAACCATAAAAACCATAGATAGCCATGGAATATTTCACTGTCACTGTTCAGAAAAATCACACAAATTCTGTCTTTCCTTTTACAAGGTGAGAATTTTCGACACTTTGGTCGCGATTCTTCAGAAACGACAGAAAATCTCACCAGTGAGAATTCTGGAAAGTGGCGATTTTTACTTATTGTCTCATTTAAAATAAAAACACAGCGTCCTTAATATTTATCCTATCGTAATTTTTTTTTAAACATTTTTTAAATTTAATATTTTAAAGATATTCTGCAGAACTAGTTTTACAGCGGAGCTAAATTGCTACTACGCGTACCAATAGACGTTAAAAAGTGTCGAAAATTCTCACCATGTAAAAGGAAAGAAAGAATTTGTGTGACTTTCCTGAACAGTGACTGCGATATATTCAATGGCTATCTATATTTTATTATGTTAAAAGCTTTAAAGGTATGTTTATACACAAAAAAAAGCTTAATAACATAAATTTTTAAATTTAAAGAAAGGGTTTTTCACAACAACTGCCTACAAAAATTAAAATTTACATATTTTTTATTCACTGATGGAACAGTATTAAGAAACTAAATTTTAAGGAATCCTAGCAAATAAGTCCGGACAAAACAGCACTTAGTGTAAACTTGTGTTTAAAAATCATCAGATTTTTTGTAAGGGCGAGATTTGCTGACGGTTTTTGAAGAACCGCGACCTTTTTGACGTTTATTGGTACGTGTAGTAACAATTTAGCCCGTAAACTAGTCCTGAAGGATATCTTTAAAATATTAAATTTACAAAATGTTATTAAAAAAAATGACGCAGTTTCTCTTACAACGTTAGGAAAAATATGAAGGACGCCGTGTTTTTATTTTAAATGAGGCGATAAGTAAAAATCGTCACTTTCCAGAATTCTGACGGGTGAGATTTTCTACGTTTCTGAAGAATCGCGAACATATATTGTCAAAAAATTGATCCGATTGAATTTGAAATGAAGTGAAAAATCGACGCCATGGCTTCCTATAGACAACTTTCTTCTAACCGGTGGTTCCGTCAAACTTGACTTTTGTATTTTTTATCAGCTCAAAATATGTCATGAACCCGCCATTATTTTACTAATTGATACTTCCATCCTAAAAGATTAAGAGAGTAAAAATGCTAGGGAGATTTTTATTTAAAATAAAATGAGACAAAACTAGAGGAAGAAACAAAAAAATAATTATGAAAATCGATTAAATCATTTGAGAGCTGACCATGCCACACATCTAAAAAAATTACGCCTCGAACTTTTAAGAATATTTTAATGTCGGTTAAAAATTAGCGCTATCGACTTTTTACCAAGTAGTTAAGTAATAGCATAAAGTGATACTTACTTTATGGTAATAGCCAAAAAAAAAATAACACTTTTTTCTTACACAACTAAATCAACACCCACAAGCGTTTGAACCGGTGGCACCGCCAAAACTGATTTCTGTATTTTTTATCAGCTCAAAGGAAGTCATGAACCCACCATTATTTTACTACATAAGGTGTACCACCTACTGAATCACTTCCTTTAGGAAGCACGTGCTTTGCCAGGCCTTAGCTACGCCAAGACGCGTTTATATGGACGTCTTTTAAGGCTGGGATTAATTTTGTGATTTTTATCAATGGTTTCCAAGCACCGCGCCGGTACCAAATGGTTACTAACTTGCGGTACAGAACATTTAGAGCGGTATTTACTAAGGTGGACTAAGGTTTAGGACTATGCCGTTTTTAATCTATTTATGCGAGTTTTTCTTTGAACTTGAGAAAAACGTGTTGCAATTTTGGATTTAGTGAATGATGATGTTGGTTTAGTGAATGAATGAATACTTTATTCAAAAAATCCTTACTAAAATAATTACATTGAATATAAAATCTGATTAAATAAAAATTTAATGAATATGAATAAACTAGGAAGAGATTGCTACTAAGGCAGTAATTATGCTAGGGTGTAGCTTTTCCTACTTTCTTCAATATTATACTTTTAGCGCAATATATTAAATATGTTATTTATGCTTAATAGCTACTATACCTACTAATGCTAGATCATTTCTTAAGATAAGTTTATATGTAAAAAAACACGGTCGAAAAGAAAAAGAACTTAAATGGATTTATTTTAGTCGAATTAGAATTAGAATAAGTGACTCTGCTTGTTTAAGTTTTTTGTTTTTTGGTATTTTTGAATAGTTTCCTTTACGGAAAACAGGATTAAAAGCTTTCATAATTAATTGAATCTCAGCGATATTTTGTGTTACCTGTCGGGTTCTATATTGGTTGGAGTTTATGATACATATAGTGTCAGGATACTTTTTTATATATCGTAATACTTTATTTGCATATAACTGCCTTAATCAAAGTACTGGAAAGTCTTGAAAAAGCTGATCTGTTGGATGCAATTGATATTTTTGCAAAATTATTTTTATACATCTTTTTTGGAGTGCTTCTAAATTGTTGACAGACGCTTCGTAACTACTGACCCAGATGAGTATCCCATACTGAAGTATTGATTCAAAGATTGCATGATATATCGTTTTAAGGTTTGAGATATTTAGGATGTTACGAAGTTTTTTGAACATAAAATTTATTTTTTTAAGCTTTGATGTTAGTTTGTCAGCGTGCCTTTTTAAAATTGAGTCCAATATTAAGCCCAAATAGTTAAGGCTGTCAACTACCTCAATATTTTCAGAGCAATGAAAATCTTGTTCGTTATTATACTCGTGTATAATTAGGCTTCTAAAATTAGGGTTTGTCCTTTCGCTGATAAAAAATGGTAGACATTTAGTTTTATCACAATTCAAGCTAAGGATATTTAGGTTAAGCCAGTTTTTTACCCTCTTAAGAGCTCGTTGGCCTTTACTTTTTACCTCTTCCCAATAAGATGATCCTTTTATGAACAATCCTTTATCATCAGCAAATTCTACCGAAAGAAAATCCTGATCGTGGTCCAACAGGTCATTTATGTAAAGTAGAAAAAATATCGGGCCAAGTACTGTGCCCTGAGGTACACCACACTTTACGAAATATTTAGAGTTTACGGTTTTACCTACTGTGACCGTTTGTGTTCGATTTGAAAAGTAGTTTTTGATTAATTTAAACATGACCCCTCTGAAATCCTATATAATCATATAAGCGATTTCGCAAGGAAAAACACACGTTTTCACGTGGAACTTAATACGTTTTCAATACGTTCACTTTTAAACCTTCCATGAAAACGCGGCGAATTGAACTTTTTATTCGTTGGCCTTGCCCAAGTTCAACATCGCTTTTTTTGGAATCGTATCGGGATACAACTGCATGAAAACGAGTGCCGTATCGGACTGAATGATGATACCAATAATAAGCTGTTAGCACTTCCAATATTCCGGCAAAAAGTAGTTATTAACCTTTACTTTGATTATATTAGTGTGCTGTGAACTTATTGGCTTTAAAAAAGCAAACAAAGAAGTAAAATTGGCAAAAACTAACCTCAAAATACATCAGGCAAATGTCAAAAGCTCACATCGTATTCAAAACTCGTTCAAATGGCTTCATGAAAACCGAAAAGTGAATCGTATTGAACGTATTCAATTTCTCGAGAAAACATAGCAAATATCATTTAATTTTTGTGTCGGCTTGAATGTGGTGACGGTGCTGCGCCGCCTTAATGCGCGTTTTTAAAAAGTTAACTCACGTATTGTTTAAATTTGTCCCCACCTCAGTTCACGTATTTGTATGTGTGCTTAGATTTTTATTTGGTGTACATACTTAACACTTTGTTAAGGCTAAAATAAATTTAGTTAACAGGTAGTCTAAAAAATGTAGGTAAATCTGCCACGGTTTCGTAGGCGAATATTTTTGTTTGCCTATTAAATAACTTAAAAAATAAGGTTTGTTTCACCAGTGGCGCATATCCAATTTTTACAAACTATATTTTTAAAAAATTTACAAATACCAAAATATGGGTTGCCATAACAACGAGCAAAACAGCGATTGGTAGACCTTTTTTTAAAACATTAATTTTCTAACTACGGTTAAGCGCTTAAGGTCCTCCCCAAATACAGCCCTGTACTCTATCCTGGGGCTCCTACCGCTACCATTCTGGATCAGAAAGAAAGCAATGTCAAAATCACCTTGTGATTAGAGGAGATCACATACCTAGCTGTAAATGACCATCGGCGTAGGCAGGTCTTCCTTCAGGGTGGGGCATGGGTTGAGCAAGAAAACGAGGAAACCTCAGACTTTAATCTGAGGAGGAAACGCATTGTAAAATATTTATCAAGAAAAAGCGTGATTTAAGCATTTTAAAACGTTAAAAGTATATTTCAGCCAACATAAACATATTTCAACGTTAACCTACGAGGATTCTGGATAAGCTTTGATAAAACTTTTTCAAATTTGTCCTTAGCGTCAGTGACCCTTTTTCTATGCACACTCATCATACAAAGGCCGATAAGTCTGTTTTTTGTCATTTCATCGCAACCAAGTTTTAACCCTGCGTAAAGTGCTGAAGGATCGTTCGATTGTGTACACCACGCACTTTAGTAAAAAAACCTTTTTTTTAACCTTTTTTAAAGTGTTGTAACGTCCTAATTTAAGCTTAGCAGCGACTCATCTATGTCGTTCAGTATTCCAGGGGTCAGATTTTCTCGTTTTGTAGCAGCCAACCCTGACGATGATGCTAAACATGCCTGAGAAATAAGGTCTTCATCGGATACTCATATTAAAGATTTTTGCAGGAAATAGTAATTTTTTTCCACTTCATCCTAATTTTTTTATTGGCTTTTATCTCTTGTTGATGGGCAGAAACCAACTGTACATCGCAACAGGTATATTTTCGACAAAATATTTTGCTGCCCTGGCCGCTGCGTTATGCCATTAGCGGGTAAAACGTCTCACTACGAATGAGCCTACTACACCCTGCACATTGTTTGGTAGAAATAATAAGGTCAGTCAAGCCACACCACCCCCTCCCCGAAAGATATTTGAGTTTTGATATGCTTATAGTTTCGAACCACTTTTAATATTGAATATCTTTCCTGTTTTTTTTATATTCAAAATGGGTGGTGCCGCCGGACGTCAAGCTACAATCCCCTCATCACTAGCGTAACTAGGGGGGGCCTGGGGGGCCGGGCCCCCCCCAGATCCTTCCAGGCCCCTCCAGAAAACTATAGCCTAGTAGTTGTCAGTCATATGACAGGGCTAGTATAATGTCTGGGCAACGTAAAAGCTTAAAAGGTTTAATAAGAGAAGAACATCCTTGTTGTTGGCGCATGTACAAAATTTGCACCCGCAGCTTTTCTCTTTAATACGTTAGAGGAATTATATGTGGATTTTTCGCAACCATGAAATCATGAAAAACTTAAAAAGGTTGCAGAGAGCTTCGGTATTAAATTTTTGGAAATATCTAAATTTTGTTGTTAAAAATTGTAAAGCAGATTTATTAACCTTTAAGTGAGGCGAGTAAAATGGCACTAAAAAGTGAAGTAACTGACAACCAGGATAGACATGCCCTTAAAGTTGTTGGACTATTAGCATCTATTCAAAAAGCCGAGTTTTGCATTTGCCTGCACATTCCATACTTTGTGTTATTACGTATCAACGTTTTGAGTCAGTACTTTCAGGGTAAAGATGCTATTCTCGGCAAAGCAAATTTAATAATAGATGGTACGCTACAGTCTCTAGAAGAAACTAGAAACAGTTTTTAAAATATTTATTGTGAAATTCAAGACTTTGTCGATAACATGATATTTCTTCAGAACCTATCAGAGTATCAAAACGGAAACGGCAAATTGCTGCACAAACTAAGGATTATGTAGAGGAAATCGCTCTTGGACAGCGCGATAGAGTTGCCATCAGATGTAAGTTGCTTAGAACTGGAAAATAAACATGCACACCCTAATAATGGATAATTTAGCAGCTAATTCTAGGGAGAGGTTTTCAAACTTGCTATTGGTTACATCGGTAAATGCTTTATTTAAGTAAAACATCGAAGAAAGTCAAAATTTTATTGAAAATTACTCCACGATTGCAGGTGTGGATGTATCTATGCTTGAAGTTGATATCTTGGTAAAAAAAATATGATTACTTGTAAAAATTTAGAAATAAATTTAAAATCTACCAAAGATTCTATTAGACAAGACTTTTGTCCTAACATCTAGAAATTATTTCAGATTTTTTTTTCTACAGGGTTCCTAATCAAATGCTTAGGGGGCCAAGCAGCGTGTATAAGACGCAGACACACATCTTACACGTAGTAAATCCATTCCAGGTTGTTGTTTTCTAATGTTTTCCATTTTCATACCTTTAGGACTGGAATAAAAATTGTTTTTGCTCGACTTTAATACCAAACTGATGAAAGATATCGTAAAAAAAAATATTTTTCGGCTTTTCATTTTGTAACCATTGTCCTTACGCACTGTTCTGAGATACATGCAAATGCCTAACCTAAAGCGTTCATACACGGCCGGAGAAATCGACTGAGATATTTCCGTAGAAACTTTATCAAGCAAATAGGACGGGTTGACGCCTTCGAACGTCCAACCCGGGTTTTGCACTTTGATTCGAAATCAAAAAGGAGGAACAGTCAGATGTGGGGAAATTACGTAACGGTGATTTTACTAATTTTTGACCCCCTCCCTGTGTAATGTTTTGTAACGGTTTGGCATGCCACTCCCCTAATATTACGTAACGATTTCAAGACCACTACCCCCCCCCCCAAAAAAAAACTTTTCACTTATTTTCATTCCAAATTTTCTTAGTTTTACACAAATGCAAACGCTGTCGAAAACCCCCCTCCCCCCTATGTAACGTTTTGTAACCCCCCTCCCCCCTATGACCATTACGTAATTTGTGCACGGCCCCTGTAGTCCCAGTGGAGGAGGGCGAGAAAATTGATATTTTTTTCTTAAAAATTATACTCTTTAGACCTATTTCTTTGCGTTCCCGAAATTACGTAATTTTTGATAAAAAATTGTAAGCGGCGCTATTTTTATTTCGTGCTTTGTTTTTCTAACATTTTTGCGTTCGGCTAATTTAATTGAAAAATTTTTGCCTTCGCCGCCTTTTATCTTCTCACTCGAAACCAAGATCCCCCGTTTTAGGAAAACTGATCCCGTCTCTGTTTCTAAATTTTTTCGAATAAAAGTAGAGTATGACCATGGGGGAAATAATTTTTTTCTACGGTATGACGAAAATTTCGAGAAAGTTGAAGAAAAAAATAAAAAAAAAATTGGCAGAGCTCAAGTTTTTCGTAAAAAAACGTTTTTTGTAAAGAAACAGAGCAAAATAAATCTTTTCACCCCTCTTTGGGTGTTACAAATATTGGCAGCCCCTTATTTTTCGCTTTTACCCTCCCGCTAGTTTTGAAGAATTGGTTCGCTACATGTTTCGAGATCATGTCATAGAACACCTCGAAAATATCAAATGTAGTGTAGTGCCAGCTTTATTTAAAATCAATAATATCAAAAGCAAAAAGCTCTGCAGGAAAAACAGCGTCGTTTATTGATTTCTTTGGCTGCTAGTGCTAGCTGCATGGTTTGGCCGTTTCCGGATAGATGTCACTAGTAGAACAGAATGGAAAGAAATTTAATTAAAAGCGAAGATATTTCTTTGTAATGTTAACAACCTCACGAGTTTATCGCTCAGTATCGTAAATAATGGACCCTGCCGCCTCCTTTAAGTAAGAAAAAGCTGTGGTTTGGACCTGAAAACATCTAATTTTTAATTAGTTTTTCCTCGATCATCTCATGGTGTGGCCGCCATCTAGCGGAATTTGCAGACATCTTGTCAACGGTTATTATTGCAACTATGATTTATGCTCACAATGAAAAATTTCGAACTTTGATATGCTTATAATTTTGAACAAATTTCGAACTCGTTTTGTACAAGTTTAAAAAAAAATTACCACCCTAGTTTCTGTAATTTTTTATGTCTATTCAAAATTGGGGGTTTAGCCCATTGAAATCCAGTCAGTTTGGAAGGCATAGAAATGTACTAGAAACGACTAGAAATCACGTCCCAACTAGCAGTTTTTAGTTGTGCAAGTTGTAAAAATTAGAATTGCACTAATTTTAAACGTTTTTTTACGGATAAAGAATAGTTATCAAGGCGACCGTCCACAAGTTCGACTATTATACGACGCCTAAACGTTTATCACAACTTCAGTCACCATCACAACTATTTATGACCGTCTATTTTACTAACAGTAATTCCTTAGTTGTGAAGGCGCCGACTGCAAATCGGTTTGTGCTAAACCGAAAATTGATCAATTTGCCCCACGTTTTCTGGCCAGTTTATTGGAGACGCGGGCACGCCTGTTTTCATCTAACCAAGTTTTCTGTTACGTTTGCACTGCTGTCTGTCATACAAACGTCAAAAGTGTTTTGTAAAGTTTCTATTAGTTTTGTTTCAACATTTTGCGCTATGGAAAGGAACAAAGTGTATAAATATTCTTCGATATTTTATCGTCGCAGAAGGCTTTAGCTAGCATTAGCTGATATACTGGATCAAAATGTGTCATCTTCTGTCTGGCGGAAAAGAAAAAGGAAGGTCCTGTGTAAACAACAAGGACGGAAATTAAGTGAGCAGCAGAAAGCCAAACTGTGGAGCAATTTCGATTGGGTAAAAATTGAGGCGTGTTCGCGTCTTTTAAGTTAGGGGATCAGTTCAAAACAAAGTTAGGTAGTTAAAGCGGTCGAGATACGGGACTCCTTTGGTTGTCATAGAAACTAATAAGTGCCGCCATGATTGATTGTAAAAACCATTGTATGCTAATATGTAAACAAACATTAAAAATTATTTTTTTTTACCTTTTTCTACAATAAACTACGATCTTTTTGCATGTAAAAATTCGTATTTTGTTCTTAGGAATCCTAAGCAACACCTTCAGAAGTTTTTCGAAGCGATTTTTAAGTCATGATTTTTTTTTTAATTTCATAAAATCATTTTAATCGAGGGCGCGCTTGTTTTTTAAAGCTACGACCTGCACATTTGACAGTAAACTACCGTCTGTTTATATATTTTGGCATTGGTTCGCATGTTTTGATGATGCAAAACATGATATACGACATAGAATATCATTTTATTTTAATAATGTTATGGTGTTAGAAATAGTTTAATTATCATTTTACGTAATGAACAATCTTTTGAACAAATAATTGTACTCCAAAACCCATTGAACTATTACTTCAACTGTAGTCGCGATCGGGACGTTGACTCAACCAAAAAATCATCCACCAAATTGGTGCAAAAGTGGGTGGTGTTTGAGTAAAAGTAAACGTTGCGACGCAACGTTGGCACACGGTGCACAACGTTGAGTCGTCGACAAATTGTTAGTTCGGGTAAGAAAAACTATTTCCATCTTTGTTGGACTTTTGGTACCTAATATGTGCATGTGTAAAGCACTTGATTTTTCCGATGTTGCTTCTTAGCTAATACGGACTATATGAGCAGAGATATCTTTATAGCGCATCCAAATCAATGGTGGATTTTTCGAAATTCTTTTTGGTGATATTAGGAGTTCGAAATTACTTCTTAATTTTGAGATAGTTGCTTTTCATTTTCTCCACGTTTAAAATAAATTGGTTCGAAATTATAAGAATATCACAACTCGAACATCTTTCAGGGGGGGGGTGGCTTGACTGACCTGAAATAATACCCAAGCAGCACAGTCTGTACACTTAAGATTTTACAGATATCCTATAGCTGTCACAACGTTGCGGCAACTACGTTTTTGCTGTAAAGTAGCTAGCTTTATTTAAGTTGTCTTTTTACCTGTCAAATTGTTTTGGCAACTTACTTTAATAACCAAGTTGTTACTAATGCAAAGTTGTCTATTAAACTAGCTATTAAAGCTATGTTTTGTGTCATGATAAAAGTTGATCTTCAGCTGCACCAAATGCTCATAATTTTTACTTTTTTTGAACATTTATAGCCAAAACTAAATGCTGCGAACAGCTGCGAATGCCACGCCTTCTACCGGTGTATAGAAAACTTACGATAATCAATTGTGTCTATTCCACATTCGACCTGCTTGCAAATGATATCTACTTCTATATTTGCAGAAAAAAGTGAGAGAGATTAGAAAATATATTGCCCTCTTGCTCAATAAGACAAAGAAGGACATAATGGGTAGCGGAAAAAAGGTAGAATGTGAACTAGGCGTTACTTCCAGTTCTGCTCTTCTTCTTTTTTTATTTTACTGGGCCAAAAAGTATTTTGCTAGTAACAACTGGCTTTAAATTCTCTTCTATTTACAAAAAAAAAGCAAAATCTTATCGACGTCTTTTTTCTTTGGGCGGCCATGTTTTATTTTATGAGAACAAAAAATAGTGAATGTAAATAAATGAAAATTATTTATTGAAAAATACATTGTTTTACAAAATAGTGCAATATAAATCACACATGATTCATAACATAGGCATTTTTAACATTTTTGAACAAAATTCCTTGAAAAAAGGAAAACATAACCTATTAAATATTAATAAACAAAAACAGTAATATGCTGATTTTTTGAGGCGCGTGTTTATATGGTGGGTTTTATCAATAAACTGCCCGGGGCACCCTTTACTCGTGTACTGGCTTTTTTATGGATTATCATGATGTCAAATAAGTAAGTTAATGTATTATTATGACTTAAAACTTTGTGATCCTTATTTCCTTTTTCTGTATACAAATGCTGAATTTCAGTTGCATTTTAAGCTTAAAATACACAGGTAAATTGCTGCCCACAACATTGTGACAACCAAAAAATGAGGGATAAAAACAGCTCTTACAACCTTTCTATACTACTGTAGAAGTGTTGCCACAGACAACAGTTAAAGCTATATTGCTACAGATTTGGCTGTGGCAACACTTCTACAACTGATTTTCAGCACTTTGTGCTACTTGGGTACACAGTAAATGAGCCATTCAATTTCTTAGAATACGCCAAAAAATTGTTACATATTTAAAATTTTGGTGTGCTAAATCTCTCTATGAAATTTCTAATATCCATTAATTGACACTTATGATACAAAAAAACTCTGCCCAGAATTAACGTCATTAAGGGAAGGACAGATATGAGAAATTGAAGTTAACTTCTGCGCGAACTAGATTCGTTGAAATGCCAAAGGGTAGTGCAGCGCGACAAGCCAAATTTTAAAAAGCATCTCATAAATTTTGAATTGAAACATTTTAATTAGGTCTCCTATTTTAATTTTATACTCATTTATACTCATAACTTCAATATTACTGAGTAAGTCAGAGGCCAGGGTGGAGCAAGTGCCCCACCCTCGATACGCCCATGTAGATGACCGGTATGACAGCCAGTTCGACCTACCTCTGACAGAATACCTTTTTAAGAGTCCAGAATACTAAAAAACGAAAAGAAGAAGTTTAGTGCCTATAGAGAGGCATGGACTAGGAATAGAGACGACCCAACTAGCAATTTGTCGACGACTCAACGTTGTGCACCGCGTGCCAACGTTGCGTCGCAACGTTTACTTTTACTCAAACACCACCCACTTTTGCACCAATTTGGTGGATGATTTTTTGGTTGAGTCAACGTCCCGATCGCGACTACAGTTGAAGTAATAGTTCAATGGGTTTTGGAGTACAATTAATTGTTCAAAATATTGTTCATTACGTAAAATGATAATTAAACTATTCGACTACAAATTAAACTATTTCTAACACCATAATATTATTAAAATAAAATGATATTCTATGTCATATATCATGTTTTGCATCATCAAAACATGCGAACCAATGCCAAAATATATAAACAGACGGTAGTTTACTGTCAAATGTGCAGGTCATAGCTTTAAAAAACAAGCGCGCCCTCGATTAAGATGATTTTATAAAACTAAAAAAAAAATCATGACTTAAAAGTCGCTTCGAAAAACCTCTGAAGGTGTTGCTTAGGATTCCTAAGAACAAAATACGAATTTTTACATGCAAAAAGATCGTAGTTTATTGTAGAAAAAGGTAAAAAAATTTTTTTTATGTTTGTTTACATATTAGCATACAGTGGTTTTTACAATCAATCATGGCGGCACTTATTAGTTTTTATGACAACCAAAGGAGTCCCGTATCTCGACCGCTGTAACTACTTAACTTTGTTTTGAACTGATCCCCTAACTTAAAAGACGCGAACACGCCTCAATTTTTACCCAATCGAAATTGCTCCACAGTTTGGCTTTCTGCTGCTCACTTAATTTCCGTCCTTGTTGTTTACACAGGACCTTCCTTTTTCTTTTCCGCCACACAGAAGATGACACATTTTGATCCAGTATATCAGCTAAATGCTAGGCTAAAGCCTTCTGCGACGATAAAATATCGAAGAATATGTATACAATTTGTTCCTTTTAATAATTATAGAAACTCTACAAAACACTTTTGACGTTTGTATGACAGACAGCAGTGCTCCAAAATTGGTTTGTTGCAAACGTAACAGAAAACTTGGTTAGATGAAAACAGGCGTGCCCGCGTCTCCAACAAACGGGCCAGAAAACGTGGGGCAAATTGATCAATTTTCGGTTTAGCACACACCGATTTGCAGTCGACGTCTTCACAACTAAGGAATTACTGTTAGTAAAATAGACGGTCATAAATAGTTGTGATGGTGACTGAAGTTGTGATAAACGTTTAGGCGTCGTATAATAGTCGAAGTTGTCGACGGTCGCCATGATAACTATTCTTTATCCGTAAAACAACGTTTAAAATTAGTGCAACTCTAATTTTTACAACTTGCACAACTAAAAATTGCTAGTTGGGGACTGCCTTTTTGGCAATGTAATTAGTCGACTTTTTAGGCAACGTCATAACCTGTTACACAGACGGATTAAGGCTAACAGATAATGAATCGGCCGAAGTAGGCCTATTCCTGGAAAGCGAAGGCATAATGAGGGTCGCCTTGCAACAATTTTCCAAGCGGGGCAAACGGGAGGAAGTAAAAGATTGGCTGATATAAGCATCACTGGCGCTGTGAATAACTCCTTAAATCCCTAATAACACGAGTCCGTTCCGAGAACGTACCTACGACGTCCCACCATAACTTACAGTACGTTCCGGGAACGACGTGTTTGGTCGCCGTACGTTCCGGGAACGTTCGAGGAACTAGCGATGTTTCCAAAAACTCTGGTCCGGACACGTCCCTTGGGACGTTACATAGACGTTGTTGGAACGTCCCTGTGGTTTTTTTTACGTCCCCACCCGGTCTGGTGAGGACTCTTACCGGACCTTTTAGAATCGGACGTTTATTAAAAGTCCCGGAGACCTCTTTTTTCTCAAGAAGATAACACACTTTTGGTGATTTGAACGATCACAGAGTAAATGGCACAAAAAAATTGGTGCTAGATAGCACGGATAGTCCACCATACAATCAATTATTTTATGTTGAAATATTTTAACGTTTTTGCTGTTTAAAGCTCTCACAAATTTGGACTTTATAACAAAATTTGTAGTCCATCTTCATGGAAACTTAAATCTGAAAACCGTATATCGCTACTTGCTTTTTTTCCAAAGTTACAATTTTTTAAAATATTTTATCCCCCTTCCCAAAAGTTAATCAGTTCATGGTCAGCCGATAGAGGATTTTTGTACCAAATTTCGTTGAAATCGATTAAGGCGTTCTTGAGTTCTCGTGTATACAGACAGACAACAGACCGACAGACAACTTTTTTTTTTCATCGATTAAGGTGTTTTGGAACCTGATAGTAACTCATTTCTGATAAAATTAAAAAAAGTCAAAATTTCACGATTTTAATAGTCTTCTATAGCATATTGGTATGGTGGACTAAAAATCGATCCAAATAGGGAATAACAGAACGATTCTACAACAGTTAAGTGGTAGAAGACAAGATACCAAATGTCATGTGTTAGATAAAGAGTAATAACAAACTAGCTGAACGAAACAAATAATCAATGAACTTGAATGATGAATTTATCACTTAGAGGGATTATGCTATGACGTCATCTTGATCTGAAACAAAAGGATTCAAAATTTCATCGCCGATAAGGGGCCGTCCATAAATTAGGTACGCAAAAAATAAGTAGATTTTTTTCTATCAAATTGTTAAAAAAGTTAGCCAGAATTTTTGTAAAAAAACGACGCGCGAGATTTATCCAAAACAGACGTTCTCTCAACTATTTAAAACGTTCCTTGAACCGCTGGCGGGAACGTTCACAGGACGTAAATTTTTCCGCCAACTTGTGTACCTATATGGGACGTTCCGTTCGGAACTTTCTCTAGACCACTGCTGGGAATATTCCTAGCACGTACTGGGTCGACGACCTACGGAACCTGCGGGGGACGTCCCGGGAACAAAGTGTGTTATTAGGGATGGCCCTGAACCCTGGGGTTCCCACCGCTACCATTCTTGATAAGAAAGAAAGTGATGGCAAAATCATCCAGCAAACGACGTCGATTTACGACATCGGACCAGCAGTATTTTTTGTCCGCTTTGCGATGTAAGCCCAATGTATGTTTGCCGACGCAGCGTTAGACTGTAGCCCGCCGTCGGATCAATGGTAAATTTTACTTTTTGCTGACATCGGCATACCGTCGCCGTACGATTAAGGTTTAACCACATGGTACCGATCATCCGCCCATAACTGTTTAATTTGTTCGGTCTAACGTAAGCAAGCTGGCCCGACATCGGTAAACTATTCAAGTCCGGTATTGGTTTCCTAAAGCGGTCCAACGTCGGCGATTGACGGAGGTCCGTAGCTGGTAGCTTAAAGCGGCCCGACATTGGCAAACTACAAAGTTTCGATAATGCGGTTGCTTAACCAGTCGGGCTGGTTTAAGTGGCAGAAAAGGTGATTTTTGTAGAGAAGTACCACCATCTTGTCAAGTCCGCATTCTAGTTTTGAAATATATTTGCTCATTATATATAATATTATCTTCCATTGTACAGGGAACATAGTGACATTAGCGCCATCTCTACATACTAGGGAGAAACTATTAGGCAGTTTAAAATTTTTAAGGTGACGTAATCGGACCATCGTCGGTTGCCGATTCTCGACCAATCAAACAAAGTTCCAATCCTACCATCGTCGGCCCTAAAGCAGATAAGATTTGCGTTGGCATAAAGTCGACTATAGTAAATCGGGCCATCGTCAATTGCCGATTCTCGACCGATTAAAGAAAGTTCCAATTGGACTATCATCGGCCCTAAAGCAGATAAGGTTTGCATTGGCATAATGTCGACTATAGTAAATCGGGCCATCGTCAGTTGCCGATTCTGCTCCGATTAAACAAAGTTCTAATCAGACCGTCGTCGGCCCTAAAGCAGATAAAGTGGGCGTCGGCATAAAGTCGACTATAGTAAATCGGGCCATCGTCAATTGCCGATTCTCGACCGATTAAAGAAAGTTCCAATTGGACTATCATCGGCCCTAAAGCAGATAAGGTTTGCATTGGCATAATGTCGACTATAGTAAATCGGGCCATCGTCAGTTGCCGATTCTGGTCCGATTAAACAAAGTTCTAATCAGACCGTCGTCGGCCCTAAAGCAGATAAAGTGGGCGTCGGCATAAAGTCGACTATAGTAAATCGGGCCATCGTCAATTGCCGATTCTCGACCGATTAAAGAAAGTTCCAATCGGACCATCATCGTCCCTAAAGCAGATAAGGTTTGCGTTGGCATAATGTCGACTATAGTAAATCGGGCCATTGTCAATTGCCGATTCTCGTCCGATTAAACAAAGTTCTAATCGGACCGTCGTCGGCCCTAAAGCAGATAAAGTGGGCGTCGGCATAAAGTCGACTATAGTAAATCGGGCTATCGTCAATTGCCGATTCTCGACCGATTAAAGAAAGTTCCAATCGGACCATCATCGTCCCTAAAGCAGATAAGGTTTGCGTTGGCATAATGTCGACTATAGTAAATCGGGCCATCATAAGTTGCCGATTCTTGTCCGATTAAACAAAGTTCCAATCGGACCGTCGTCGGCCCTAAAGGAAATAAAGTGGCCTCCGGCATAAAGTCGACTATAGTAAATCGGGCCATCGTCAGTTGCCGATTTTCGACCGATTAAACAAAGTTCCAATCGGGCCATCGTCGATCCTAAAGTGGTGTCGGCATAGAGTCGACGATTATTGACCGAAAACTGAAAATCGCAATCTGACCAACATCGGGCCAGAGTCTAGTGGCCGATGCTGATACACTGCCGATGTTGTCGACATTGGCCGATTCAATGCCGACGATTTGTGTGAGAAATCGCCGCGCCGGTATGACAGAGACCTACTCCTTTTCCCATACCTTACTGAGAGTCTAAAATACAAAATAATGGAAAAAAAGAAAGTTTAGTGCGCAGAGAGGCACGGATTGGGAATAAAGTTGACCTTTAGGCAATGCCATGAGCTTTTTCACAGACGGATTAAGGCTAAACAAAAAAGAAATTGACCGGGGCAGATCACTAGTCCTGGAAAGCAGAGGTTTAAAAGGAGCTAGTCACTGGGTCGCCATGCAGGCAAGGCAAGGGTTTAGGTGACAGCCAGGCAAACTTGACGATGCCAAAAGGATTAACCAGAGTATAAAGTAGGTGCCTATAGTTTTTGTTTGTATCATCTTTTGTTGTGAAGTAAAAAAAATCTTAGTGTGTTCGATTTCCAAAAATGGTTGGTTGAATAAACATTGAGTTTATGTAGCCTGCTTTAAAAAAATGTTTACTTGTTTTATGATGCTATTTGTAACTTTTATGAGATCCTTATTATTTTATGCAATAAGCTATCGACAAACAAAATTTAATAAAAAAATGTTATTCAGCCACCCTGACCCATAAATTAATTTTTTAAGCTAGTAAAGATAAATATAAAAATGCAATAACTAATGAGCCTAAAATGCTTTTATGGCATAGGAAGTTAAATAATTTGGTAACATTTGAATGGTGTATCTTTAAGCCTATTTGCCTAAATTGATTTTTTTTTAAGACGAAAATAGGAACATGATCCAAGTTGTTGTATATAAATACAGAACAGGAAACCACGAAAAAACCAAAGTACGAGTATTTTTTTTATTCTATTTTTAAGCAAGAGAGTAAAGTGAAGCACAGTATTAAGTTTCTTGTTAAAAAAGGTGCTTTGTTTTTATCTCTTGCTTAGCTCGACACCTCGCAACAGTGAATGTGGCCTAAAGTTAAAAAATTTCCATTTATGACGTCACAAAGCAAAAATGTTCTATTTCTGACGTCACAAGTAGGAAATTTCCTATTTCTGAAATTCGATTTTTTTTTTATTTTTGAATTTTCCTGTAGTCCACACCATGAAATTTGGGTTGCCCTGCAATACTTGGTATAGTGTTGCAGAAAATATACTAGTTTTTTTTTAGTTTTCTTGAGTATTCAGTGCGTTTTGTTAATAATCAAAAAATTAGTATCTTTTATTAGCATCAATATCAATGTACGACCGTGCGGGAAAAACCACTTTCCATGACTGAATGCGGGAATGATGCGGGATTTATTTGTAAGTGTGCGGGGTAAATTTTTTGCCGCACACTGTACGGGAATGTGCTACTTAGTTTATATCACGGGGTTAAAGGGCGGGTTTAACTGGGCTAAATCAAACCATCAAGTAAGTTGTGTAAGTCAAAAAAAACTTAATCCATCAAAAATTAGCATTTCTGTCTACAGAATGGCAAAACTCGAGTAGTGCAATCAAATGGAATACGAATATTACCTATGTTGGGAATTTCACCTTCTTGGAGTGAAATATCTTTAACTTTGTTGATAAATTCAAGGGAATTTTGAACAGAAAAACCTTTTTCCTTTATAGGTAAATTTTCAAACTCGTTTGCTAGCCATTTCGAAATGTTGTAAGTAGGTGATCCTACAGCAGAAACTAAACTAAAATTGTGGATTTTCGGAAGACAATACAGTTTCGGCATAGTGGGATTGCTTACTTGTAGTTTATATTTAATATTGTCAGTAATAATATTGTTACATTTTTTAATTGTGTTTTTTACTTCGTTAATCATTTTTGGTAAGGGGTTCTTTGGGACTTGTTTGTAGGGTCATTTTTTATTAGGTTATCTACCCTTTTGAAATAATCTGTTTTATCTAATATAACAACTTTATTACCCTTGTCAGCCTTTAGATAGAAAACATCTTTTTCTCTCAAACTTTTAATTGTTTTATGTGATTTAATGTACTATTTTTATTGTTTTGAATGATGTTTTGAGAGACCTGATATCGGCAAGCATCTCGCACATAGCCCTTTGTGCCTTCTGAAAGATAAGAGATTGAACTTTCAATATTTGCAATAATATCACTTAAATTATCTTTTTGTGGGGGCAGAGCAAAATTAAGACCTTTGTTTAAAAGTGATATTTCTTTGTTATTAAAAGTTTGAGAGGATAGGTTTTCTACAATGTTTGCGATTTCCTTCAAATTTTTTGGTTTTGGTTCAGAACGTTTTAACTTTTGTAGCTTTTTATTAAGTGAAGACATCGTCGCACCATTCTTCAAAGTTCTTATCACTAAGTCTAAATGTCAACTTTTTAAACAGTCGGTATGCTTCAAGCTCAAACATACTTCATCTTGCGTACAAATTTTTGATTTCTAAATCTAACCATTTCTGTTTTGCAAACAGGGCTACTTTTGAAGAAACTGTAGATTTCGGCAACTTTACTTGAACAAAGTTTGGAAAAATTTTAAATTTTTTGCAAGATTTTAGAAACCAAATATCTGCACCAACTAACCTAATCTTAGTATTAAACTTACGATAGAGATTTAGTTCCGTTGACCGTGAAGCCATCTCAACTATGTTGGGAATTTGGAACCTTTGGTTGCACTAAAACAAAATTATGATTGTTTTCCACAAACCAAAACTACACTTTTGCACTCGACGCGCGTTTCGCTAACAACGTTAGCATCATCAGGAGACCATAAAAAATGAACTAAATTAATCTACGCTCTATCTTATATACAATCCTTTAGTGGGCGGAGATAAGACCAATCATTTGTGATTGATCACGATTTTTATTCCTATCTCCCCTCAACCAAAGAATAAAGTGTACTAAACGGGATGGGTCCTCTATCTTTATTTAAACTATTTCTGGATTTAATAATTTCCATACTTTCGTATGCATTCAAAAGTCTTTTGTTTGGTACACTTTTTAGAAGTTTTTGGTTTAAATTTCCCCTTAAACAAAGAAAGATTTGAAGCAGAAAAGAATAGGATTAGGAATATAGCTGGCGAAAACGGTTACGACGAAGGCTTAATAAATAAGCTGATAAATAGACATTCTTTTCAAAAGACCTTTCGGAATTCCACTTTTTTCAGACAAAAAGATACCTCAAAATTTGTATCAATTCCTTATAATCCTAATTATAGGAAAGGATTACAAAAAGTATTTAATAACACCGGTTTTAAATAAGTATATCAATCCGGTAACACAATAAGAAGCTTACTAGGAAATCCCAAGGATAAAACTACAGTTCTAGAAAAAAGTGGAATTTACGAAATTAGTTGCATGGATTGTGACAAAAAATATGTTGGCCAAACGAGACGCTCTATTCAAACACGTTTTAAAGAACACTTAGCACACTTAAAATACGGAAGAACAGAAAAGTCAAGTGTGGCCGAGCATGCTTTTGAAAACAATCATAGATTCACATTAGATAACCTAAAACTTCTAAAAAGTGTACCAAACAAAAGACTTTAGAATGCAAATTATTAAATCCAGAAATAGCTTAAATAAAGATAGAGGACCCATCCCGTTTAGCACACTTTATTCTTTGGTTGAGGGGAGATAGGATTAAAAATCGTGATCAATCACAAATTATTGGTCTTATCTCCGCCCACTAAAGGATTGTATATAAGATAGAGCGTAGATTAATTTAGTTCATTGTTTATCGTCTCCTGATGATGCTAACGTTGTTAGCGAAACGCGCGTCGAGTGCAAAAGTGTAGTTTTGCTTTGTGGAAAACAATCATAATTTTGTTTTTTTGACGAATATTACCCTTGGACTTTTCCGACTGTCTTGGCGGTTTTCTGAAAATTACACAAGAACTACTGAACCTGGCGTAGAACTATTATCCGCTATGAAAACGTCTCGAAAGTGCGCATTTTTTTGTTATTACGAAGGCGTTCAGTGTTAAGGTCTTCTTTAAAGACACGCCTGCAGAATTTTCTTAAATGCACCGGACTATACAAAGAAATTAAAATATATGATTTTGTGCGGGGCCCTCTCGTTTTTTATGTAAGTTAATAATTTGTTAATATATATATAGTTATACAGTGTGTTTCAAATTCGATGCTCACCACGAGAATCTCCTAAACGGTAGGAGATACGAAAAGGTTTAAATTAGGGCAAAGTTGCGCAATTTGATGCTTTACCCAAAACTAAAATTAAATTTAAATTAAAATTTACAAAATCCGATTAGTTCCCGAGAAAAATTTTCAATTTTAGTTTTTATTTTTTTCCGCCTTTATTATAAGAGTTGTCAAAAAATTCTTATAACTTTCTACAGATACTTTTTGAAGATCTACCAGACGAGCTATTAATTTTTAAGATTTGAAATTTCAGTTTGACAGGAGCGCTGTCAAGTTCATTTTTTCTTATGGACACATCCTTTTTTTTCTGGTCGTTTTGTTTCGGAAGCAAGGCAAATATCATTTTGAAACATTATTTTAACAGGGAGCTTGTTGTTTCGGGCTTAATGACCATCATCAGTTAAAAAAATCCCGTTATGCAAGACAACTTAAAAAGCGCTTGTATTAGTATCTACAAAATTTTGGGAGGGTGTCTTAAGTGTCTGTCTGTCTGTCTGAGACACGATTACTCAAAAATCGCTAAACCGATTTTTATTAAATTTGGCACAAAAATTCTTTATCACCAGACGCAGAGCTAATTAGTTTTTGATAAAAAAAATTATAACTCACGAACCGTAGCAGCTAGCGACAGGCGACACATTAAGGTAGATAATTACATTAAAACAAAAAAAAAAATACAAAAACTGAAAAATTTTGAAAAAAAATTTGTATTTTCTTTTAAATCTTTTTATACGGGAAATTTTTAGACGACATTTAAACCAAAAAGAAAGGAAAACATAGAGAAAAATTCTTTTGAAAAACTTGAAACTTCAAAAATTTAAAAAGTGCCTGCTGGTGCCATTTTTGAAACTACTACAAGCGCTTTTTAAGTTGTCTTGTATAACGGGATCTTTTTAACTGATGATGGTCATTAAGCCCGAAACAACAAGCTCCCTGTTAAAATAATGTTTCAAAATGACATTTTCCTTGCTTCCGAAACAAACGACCAGAAAAAAAAGGATGTGTCCATAAGAAAAAATGAACTTGACAGCGCTCCTGTCAAACTGAAATGTCAAATCTTAAAAATGAATAGCTCGTCTGGTAGATCTTAAAAAAGTATCTGTAGAAAGTTATAGGTATTTTTTGACAACTCTTATAATAAAGGTGGAAAAAAATAAAAACTAAAATTGAAAATTTCGGTTTTTTTCGCCGGAACTACTCGTATTTTGTAAACTTTATTTTTAGTTTTTAGTAAAGCATCAAATTGCGCAACTTTGCCCTAATTTAAATCTTTTCGTAGCTCCTACCGTTTAGGAGATCCCCATGGTGAGCATCGAATTTGAAACACTAATTATAAAGGTGGCTACCAAATTTAGACACCGGACTTCATCGAATAACACCTATTTGTATGCAAACGTTTACATTTTCTTTCAAACCCAATGGATACCCATAAAGAGAGTGACACCACCAAAACATGCTGGTCACGTTTATTCTCACTTCCGCCGAGGAGGCATCAAATATGTGCAAAGCATTGATGGTACCTACCACAAAGTAAATATACCTACCGAACAGAGGTGCAATGGCAACGAACCGAAAGGAGTAGCATGCTTATTAGACACTTAATGTTGGCAAGCTATTTTGGATTCCTTGTTGTTAGCGTATCAATTGGCATGTTTTCACATCATACTCAATACGTATTGAAAAGATTGTATTCTTTTTCTTTCACAGAGCATGTTCTCTGTTCCGACAAAGAGCGTGATATATGTGAAAGAACAAGATGCTTGATTTTCGATACGTATTGAACACACTGTGAAAACATACTTTTTAATGCGTTCTTCAAAAAAGAGTTACATATAATGGTCGGGCAGCAAAGCGCAATTTTTGGTGATTTTGATAAAACTTGGTACATTCATAGATGGACCCAAGAAAAGTAAGAAAAAGAATATTTGGATCGGTGCTCCACTCACCACACACCGTTCTCAACTAAAAAGCCAGTTAACTCTTATCTCTTCGGTGCCCTTTAGCCAAAGATTGCCGCCATTTTTATAACCAAATTGACAGGTAAAACATGGATTTTCTGTCAGTTGGGTGTCAATATGACCGCTATAGTAGACTAAAGGATACTAAATCGAAAAAGAGTTAACTGGCTTTTTAGTTAAGCAGGTGTTGCTCCACTCTAAGCTGCGTTTTAGGGCCCTTAACTTTGAGGTTTGCACCATCCCACTTTTTTTTGAATATCTCAAGATCAAAAAAAGTCAAAATGTTTTTATTTCGGCTTCAATTAGGTAACACCTATCTTAATCGACCCATGTAACACAACTTTTAGATATATTTCCCTACTTTGGTTGCACTAAAACAAAGCTATGATTGTTTTCCACAAACCAAAACTACACTTTTTTGCACTCGACGCGCGTTTCGCTAACAACGTTAGCATCATCAGGAGACGATAAACAATTATAGCTAGACTCAAAAGGAAGAAAACAAAGTATTACAGA
Source organism: Oxystoma pomonae (assembly GCA_963921995.1). Lineage (NCBI taxonomy): Eukaryota > Metazoa > Arthropoda > Insecta > Coleoptera > Brentidae > Oxystoma > Oxystoma pomonae. The sequence continues at coordinate 143,491,689 of OY998163.1, forward strand.
TAAAATCCGCATCAGAAATTTCTTGACAGGTACCAAATTTAAAAAAATTACTACTTTGGTAAATTTGTGAAAGTTTTGACTTTGATATTATTTTTCCTAAAATAGGGAAATATAAAACAAAGCTATGATTGTTTTCCACAAACCAAAACTACACATCAGGAGACGATAATATCGTTGTTAGCGAAACGCGCGTCGAGTGCAAAAAAGTGTAGTTTTGGTTTGTGGAAAACAATAATAGCTTTGTTTTATATTTCCCTATTTTAGGAAAAATAATATCAAAGTCAAAACTTTCACAAATTTACCAAAGTAGTAATTTTTTTAAATTTGGTACCTGTCAAGAAATTTCTGATGCGGATTTTATCTGTAATACTTTGTTTTCTTCCTTTTGAGTCTAGCTATACCCCACTTTTTAAAATATGAAAAAATATGACTGGGAAAATGTGTAGTACAATCAGAAATACCACGGTGTCGCGTTTTTCGCAAAATTCCAAGATTTTAGACTGCTTATACAAAACAATTTTTTTTAATTTTATTTGACCAAAATTTAAAAACCCATTTACCGTTTCTGAAGGAGAACTAAATAATTTACATTTAAAAAAAAAGTTTGTGGAAATATAATTCAAAATGTTCAAAAATTTACCGCAAATATGGAAAATTCGATGGTTAAAAATAGCGGATTTTAACGGAAAATGACACCTTTGGAGACAAATGGCTGATGATTTATTAGTTTGCGGTTAATTTTGGGTCCCCCGAAATCGTTTGTTACTATAGACAGACTTTCAAACGGTATGAAAATTTTTTCAAAATATACTTGGTAACTGGTAGTAAGGGATAAGGGATCTACTATAACGAACTGTGCTATATCGTCATATATAGACATAGTGTAACTTTTTAGTGAAATTTACAAGCAATTTGACACCTTAGTAGGGGTCCTAAACCCATTATTTTAACCACAATGCAACTCAGAAAAAATTATAATAAATACAAAGGAGCACATACACATTGCAGTTACATTGCAGTTAAGACATTTGAATTAGGTAAGTACTTAATCCCTCATAATTTCAAGCGGGCCTTTATTAATACTGTAAGTTCCTAATAATGAAAACGTATGACATTTGATAACATTAAAAATAATAATAATGCGTTATAAACTTAAGATATATAGAACCAACAATTTCAAAAATAGTATGGTTGCTTACACACTGTAATTGCAAAAATAGAACAGATGCTCTCACAAATACAAGCTAGCGCCGTATAGCTTAAAGTCAATTTTCGTTTTATCAGTATTCGTATCCTTATCCCTGTCGAGTCGACCTATCGAGTTGGTGTACTAAACTAATGGCGAATGCGCGACAGCTCCAGCTGATCAAATGGATGAAAACCTCGTTAGGTACGTTAAGAGAGTCGTAACTTTACGACTATTCCTGCGTACGAAACGATGTTTTCACGCATTTGATCAGCTGGAGCTGTCACGCATTCGCCATTAGTTTAAAAGTGCACCTGCTTGATTGGTCGACTCGATAGGGATAAGGATACGAATAGCCCATTAAAACGGCGAGAGGACACAAATATTTTTTAGTAATATTATAATTACACCTAGGAACTAGACAGGGATATAATATGGTAGGTATATAATATCTATTGGTTTAGATTTTTTAGCTGTATACCTATGTAACTACGAACTTTCGATGTAGCCAAATCACTACCTGCAATGCACGCAATTACGGTATAAGACACAACCTCGTTTATGTATGGTGTTAGCAAACAGAAAGGGTTAAGCACTATATCAAAATAGTGACATTGCAAAAAATCTAAATGACTTTGCTAATAATGAAGTAAAGGTTGACATCGAAAATTTAACAGAATTTGTTATTAGATGTTATAGAAAAAATTATTCTCAAATATTAAATTTAAATGAATTACGAACTCTTCTAGCTACAACGACAAATAAGTCCCTTAAATTCTTGCCACCAACAGATAATAGTTTTAAGACTAATTCACATATGCCTAAAGATCAAGATTGTTTGGTTTGTGTTCATATAAATCCGAAAGAAAATCTGCCCAAAAATATAAGGTCATTAATAGATGTGTTTTGTTTTGACAAAAATTGCCTTAGTTCTTCATGTAAATGTAATTTACCATGTACTAATATTTGTACTTGTAAGAGCAACTGTTCAAACAAAAAATTACATTACACAAAACACATCTATTAACGATTTTATATTTTTTGGAAGATATAAATAAATGAAATAGGTAAATTTTTGGTTCATACCACTAAAATACGAATTTTGAACAAGGTCCCGCCAACTCCAAAAGTTGGGGCACTTCTACGATCGTTATTCCTGTATTTTAAAAAGTGGGATTTGCATCCGTGAAAAATAAAACAGATTTCGTGGCAACATGAAAATAATTTAACAACTTACACATGTCCCCTAGCAATGCCCTTTGGAGTTGACGAAACATGGGTTTTTCATACTCGGTGTTATATTGTTGCCTTAAATAAAGTAAGTAATGACAGGACTTCTTGTTTGTTAGGTAGATACATTTTTACTTATTATATTATGTTTCAATTTTTCAAAGCTATCCGCAATTTGTTAAAAAATTTCTGTTAAATTTGATCTAAATTGGCAGCAATTTGTTAAAAATATTTAGTGCTCTACTTGGTCCTTTAAGCCATGGCTTTAGAATATGACCATGCACAATCTTATGTTTTTATATGGGTGTAAGTTCTCTAATAGCTGTTCTGAATTTATAGGCCTAGACTAATTTCATACTTTTTTGATATGTTTTACATAATTAATATAATTAATAATTACATCTTTTTTCTAATGGCCCGCTTGTATTTATGAGGCATTATTTCAATTCCATACCTGCAGTGGCGTTTTTTAAAGTAAAAAACGGGTTAGCACCCATACTACCTAATATTCTGTTTTTTTTTACCTCTTGAATTTGTTAAAAGTGTAAAATATCACTCGCTTGTAAAATTATAAGTATTTCCGAGTTTTGTTAAAAATATAAAATGGTGTTAGCACCCTTACTAATGTACCAAATTGCATTTATTTTAAGCTTTCAAATTTTTGTAAAAAGTTATACTATGTTTAGGTTTGTCAAATTAAAGAAATGGATCCGAAAATATAGCACAGCTCATTACAGTATATAATTTTGATATTTTTGTATAAAAACTAAAAAATACACAACATTAACGCAATCTTACTACCACTTAACAAGTATATTACCGCAAACAAAAAAATCCCCAGCCATTTATCTCCCAAGGTGTCATTTTCCGTTAAAAAAACCGTTATTTTAAACCAGCGAGTTTTCTATGTTTGCGGTAAATTTTTGAACATTTCGAATTACATTTCCACAAACTTTTTTTAAATTGTAAATTAGGTATTTAGTTCTCTTTCAGAAACGGTAAAAATGTTTTTAAATTTTGGTCAAATAAAGTTTAAAAAAATTGTTTTGTATAACCAGTCTAAAATCTTTGAATTTTGCGAAAAACGCTACAGCTTGGTATTTCTGATTCTACTACAACATTTTCCCTGCAATATTTTTTCATATTTTAAAAAGGGAGGTATAGCCAGACTCAAAAGGAAGAAAAAAAGGTGGTCCAGATAAAATCCGCATTAGAAATTTCTTGACAGGTTACGTAAATGCAAAATTTAAAAAATCACTACTTTGGTAAATTTATCAAAGTTTTGATTTTAACATTATTTTTCTTGAATTGAAGAAATATATCTTAAAGTTGTGTTACATGTGCCGATTGAGATAGGTGTAAGCTAACTAAAACCGAAATAAAAAATATTTTAACTTTTTTTGCTTTTTAGATATATTGAAAAAAGTGGGAAGATGCAAACCGTAAAGTTAAGGGCACTGAAACGCAGTTTAGAGTGTAGTAACAACCACATTTTTTTTGTTTTTTACTTTTTTTGGATTGATGTACATGTGTGCTAATTTTTATAAAAATCTCCCAAAAATTGACGAAAATGGCGTTTTGCTCACGACCATAAGACCTCCTTAGCGTTATGCAGATCTTAAGTTAAGAATTTCATATGCGACAACTTTAAAAAAACCTTGAACACTCTTTAAAGTTTTCTTTGGAAAGTCCAGCCGCGCGATCACTTATTCTCTTCTTAACAGAAAATATCTATTTTTTACCCTTTTTTATTGCGTTTATGGACATTCCGAGGTCCAGGACATATAGGTATCTGCAGTTTTTTGACGTTCTGTTCGCGATTCCTCAGAAACGACAAAAAATCTCACCCGTCACAATTCTGGAAAGCGGCGATTCTTACTTATTGCCTCATTTAAAATAAAAACACAGGTATTTATCCTAAGGTTGTAAGAGAGATAACATTTTGTAAATATAATATTTTAAAGATATTCTGCAGTACTAGTTTTACGGCGGAGCTAAATTGCTACTACGCGTACCAATAAACGTCGAAAATTCTCACCATGCAACACGACTTCTACTACAGGCGAGATATCGTATGCCTGATGACGTCATAATGGCGGCGACTGGGAAGGGTATACAACAATTTCAGCAAACTTTAAAAAGAGAGAGGGAAATTTTTTTATTTTGGTATAAAAGAAAAACTACGCGTGTATTGACGATTAAAAAAAAAATTACTGTATTTTTTCCCAAAACGCCGTTTTTTCATGTGTACTATCCTGACAGTCGACTGGAAAGCACAAAATACTATCCTTGACGGCCAAAAGGTTGGCAACACTGACTGGCGCCTACTCAGTGCTTTGTTTACATTCGGTGAAGAAGGTTTAATTTTTTATTTTTAGCGGTTAACTTTTCATCTAAATATTATTAAAACTTTACAAACAGTTTCTTAGATGCTTAAATAACAGGTTACTTATTGTTTTTGTATCAAAATTTGCGAAAAAGCCTGTGTTTTTTGTGGTAAATAGGTTGAGAGATTTTATCAAATGGTCGGTCGGGTCGTGTATTAAGAGGGTTATGAACAATTTTTCGCCGGTAAAAATAGACAATTTGTTCGAAAAAGTGCTTGTGCATGTAATTTAGAGATTTTTTATTTATAGGTACCTATTTGTTATTTTGTAACAACTGAATTTGGTATAAATATTTTATGACTTTTTTTAGTAATGCCTACTTCTTGTTGTGTGCCGAATTGCAAGAGCCATTACCAAAATAATGGACCAAATACATCTGTGTTTTAATTTCCAAATAGTGCTGAACTAACAGAACAATGGCTGAATGCAATTAAACGTGAAAATTTCACCCAAAACAAAAGTTCAAGAGTAAGATAAAGAAGTGACAAAAGTAGTTAAATTTGTGAATTGCATTTTAAAGAAAACTAAGTTGAATGTTCAACAAAATTTTTTACAAATACTGGGGATCTTTTGGATGTTCCGCTTTTAAACTCCCGACTAAAAAAGGTAGGTATAGGTACCTGCTGTTTTTTCTCTAATTATTACACACAGGTGCTACTTATTATAATACTTAAATTCAAGTGATTCAAAATTCCCTAGAAAGACTTTAACTGTAGGTAGAATTTGTTGTTCTGAACAAAAATTAGTAAAATATATTTTTTTTAAACTCTTTCGTTTCAGGGATATTTGCATTTAAAATTTGTTAATATTTTCTGAGAAGCAGCCTTTACTACGCGGTAGAAACATCAATTTTTGAAAACAAAACTTTGACAACTTCAAAAGGCTTGACAAAATCCCTAATACTTGTCATTAGACACAAGTTAATTTTCAGTTTTATCAGTATTCGTATCCTTATCTCTATCTAGTCGACCAATCAAGCAGGTGCATTTTTAAAATCATGGCGAATGCGTGACAGCTCCAGCTGATTAAATGCACGAAAATATCGTTAGGTACGATAAGGAAGTCGTAATGTTACGAAACGATGTTTTGATGCATTTGATCAGCTGGAGCTGTCACGCATTCGCCATTAGTTTAAAAGTACACCTACTTGATAGGTCAACTCCATAGAGAGAAGGGTAAGAATGCCGATAGCACCGAAATTTAACTTTAAGTGTCTATTGTCAGCCACACGTAGACTTGCTTGGTAAATTATTTTAAAGGTAATTCTGAAAAAAATAGAAAAAATTTAATTCCTTAATTCCTTAATTCAGAGAAAAAAAAATATGAAATTTAAACAAAATACTCACGTAACTTTTCTTAGATTAATGATATCTAACCACTGTTCAAATCATCTTTCTAAGGGATACCCATGAGATTTAGAATATTTAATTTTCAACAAGATGTACTTACCTATGCAATTGTATATTTGCATTATAGGTTTGCACTGTATAGTACCTATAAAAAGCTATTTTCGCTTAAATCTAGGACTTGTCTAGTGTGACCATTTATAGTATTTTTCAGAGTAGGTACTGTACGCTTTTTTAGAGCTTTGTACTCTATCTCTATTAGCTTCGAACTATACTCTTTTTTCCCATATCACAGAAAATGATCTTACATATATACCCTTACAAAAAAAAAATTGACACCCCTCAACAAATTTTTTGACCTCCCCAAAACTTTTTTGCTAACCCGCCCTCCTTTTATATCGCAGGATATGCCGCATTTTCTCTATTAAAACAGTGAATACTCTAAAGAATCAATTCTGGTAAAAGTTTATCAGTTCACAATAATTTTCCTACAAATCTCATATCCGCTAGTGACTGTCGAAAAAATTCTTGCCAAAGAAGAAATCTGGGAAAATTAAATAACAATCACTTTGGAAAATATAAATGGGGCAGACATGACTTCATTTCTAGGTCACAATTGCAAAAGACATGAAACCATTTTTATTATTAATAGAATTTTGTTTAAATTTGCAAATTTGCTATTTAAGAATTAAGAAGAAAAAAACGACACAATTACTTCAAACAACCTCATTATGCCCTAACTCAAAAGAATTAAACCCTCGGGATTAATAAAAATAACAAATATTTTAAAATTTAAATTAGTTAGTTTTATAGCAGGACTACATTTAACATTTAATTTGAAATTGATTTATATCATTTCTGTGAAGTGTTGGTAAGTATGCTTATACTATAACTTGAAATATTATTAAAATACAAAAATCGTTAACATTTAATTCTGTTTCCTTTTATGACAGATCTAGAAACTGTTAAAAAATAATTTCAATCTCTTAAAATAACAAACATCCCGTCAAACGTATCGACTTTATGGGCGGCCATCTTGTTTTCGATAATTGATTTCCGTAGATGTAAAAGAAAAGACAGAATTTTTGTGACTTTTCTAAACAGTGACAGCGACATATTCCATGGGTATCTATGGTTTTGTATGTTAAAAGTTCTAAAGGTTTGTTTAGACACAAGAATAAGCTTAATAACATAAATTTTTAAATAAAAATAAGGGTTTCCACATAAGTTAAACTAAATTTTAAGGAATATTAGCAAATAAGTCCTGACAAAAAGCAGGGTGTAAACTTGTCTTTTAAAATCGTCAGATTTTTTGTGTGGGCGAGATTTTCTGACGGTTTTTGAAGAATCGCGACCAAATATGCCAAATGAAGTATGTCGAAAGTATTTCTGGTCATTAACAATTAAATTCAAACAGCTGACATTTTGTGTGTTTTCAGACATTCCTTTTTTTGACAAATTTTATGTTACTGTCATTTGACACATACTTATGTTAAAAAGAGAAAACCCAAACGTTAAAAAACTACAGCTCCCTATGTTCTGAACTTATACTTATACATGGATTATCTAGATTATTTGGGGTACAATCCGCATTGGGATCGAGGCAAGGGGGGATCCAGCTTTTTAGTAAGGGGGGGAAGTCACATCAGTGGCGTAAAGGAGTGGACATATTGGTCCCCTCCCAAGACGAGAAAAAAAAGACACAAAAAAGTCAAAAATTGTACTTAAAAAATGGAATCAAATTATAAAATCAATTTTCCTCTTCTGTCTTCTCGCGAAACGATTGATTATTTCCTCCACTTCCATAGGAACGTTTTTATGAACATGGAGAAGCGCCAATCCTGTTAGTACCTCTTTTTTATGGAGTCTAGTCTTCTGCAAAAATAATATTACCGACAGCGGTTGTTTTGGTTTTGCACGACGCGACGCCGTAAAATAACAGTGTTTTCAATTTGCAGAAAAAATGTGCAATTTCGAGAAGTGACTAGATATGATGTCCAAGTTAAAGTATTTTTGTTATTTAGATATTTAAGAAAAAGATGTGAAGTTGATGCTACGGCAGTTGACCGAACGAAGCGAAGTGAGGGCGGTAAAGACACTTTACGCATGTGTTAGGTTCAAGATTTTACCTACCAGCCTTAAAAGTTCCCAAAAATAGTATATTACATGACGAGAGAATAAAGTGACATATTTCACACGAGCGTGAATGTTGTGAACGATGCGCTAGCGTGTAAGAAAGTTACTTTCTATCGGGTTGTGTACGCTATTTTTCCTACGACCACTTTAGGATTTAATTCGTATTTTTTATTATTATTATTTTTTTTTATTTTAATCTCAAGAGTAGAAAGTATTTTCTTTTCTACGGACGAAAATGGTTTCGTTCTATTTCCGACGCTTCTACAAATCATAGCCTACTAGATACCTACATTGTTCGGATGGTTTGCTGTCATTCATTTTCGTCACTAGAGAAGAAAACATTTTCGTCTCTAGAGACGACTTTTAATTCAATTTTTGGGTTCCGACAAAAGTATGAAAGGTTATATCACATGTCACAAAATATCAAAAACTATGAAAAATAGGTATCGTCATTTTGACAGGAATTGACAGCTGTCAAAATGGTTAGCATTTTTGGATACAGCTTACTGAACTTAGTAGGAACATACTTTATCAATCAAAATCGGCCATAGTTTGCCTGCTTTAGGATATTACATGTCTAACTTTGACAACTATTTTCGGCTCCCATGTCATATATCCAACCCAGTAAACACACTTGTGACTTTAACCTAATATTTATATAAATCTAAGGTTCACATATTTATGTAAAATATGTTACATCATATTTACGTAAATCTCACATAAAAATATTTTTATTAAAAGAATTATGTAAACATTACGTCAAAACTTTGACTGTACATTTAAGTCATCATAAGCAATGTTAATTTTACGTAAATAATATGACTGAATTCCTTAATTTTACATAAAAAATATTACATACCTATTATATAAAATAATTATATGTAATATTTAAGTAATCTAATTTACGTAAACGTTACATAAAATTATTTACTTTAAATGAAAGTAATAAAATGTACATAACTATTATGTAACAATTTGGACAATACGTTTTCATTTAGAATTTTACATAACTATTATGTGAAACATTATATGTAATATTTATGTTATCTAAATTACGTAAACGCTCTATAACATGATTTACGTTTAAAATTTTACATAATTGTTACATAACATTTTTATGCATTAATTATGTCATTTAAGTTATATAAATTCCCTGTAAAATTATTTACGTCAAATTAAAGTCCTAATGGCTCTAATGTCACTATGTTCCCTGTACAAAGATACTTCACAATTAGGATGCGGACTTTGTGGTATTGACAAGATCTCTATAAGAATCACCTCTTCCGACACTTAAACCAGCCCGTCTGGTTAACTTTGTAGTTTGCCACATGTTTGCCAATGTCGGACCGTGTCAAGCAACCACCGACGGACCTAAACGGACCTTCCGTTGGTCCGCCTCAAGCTGCATGCTTAGATAGTTGACGCTTTGCGCATGTCATGCAGATTAATGTGACTTAAATTGTACCTTATTAATAAATAATTGTTACCTCTATGTGACCTAAAATTTACATAACAACGGAAACCTGTTATGTAAAATATACGTAGATTTTACTTATCTCTTACGTAACATGGATGTAATATTTATGTAAAAGGTATGTCATTTTATTTACATCACATTTATGTAAAAATTAGGTGTGCTTTGCGCATGGCATTATATAGAGTTTTCGCATCCTAATGTGACTTAAATTTAAATTTACATAACAAGGTAAACCTATTATGTAAAATATACGTAGTTTTTACTTAACCCTTACGTAACAAGGATGTAATATTTATGTAAATGGTATGTCATTTTATTCACATCACATTTATGTAAAAACTAGGTGGGCGTTTACCTTATTGTAACCTCTGAGTGACCTTAAATTTACATAACAAGGTAAATCTGTTATGTAAATTTTACGTAATATTTACAAAACGGTGTTTACTGGGAAGGTTATGCCCATGGTAAAAAATGTTTCTTAATGTGTCCGATATAACATACTGAAACCGCATTCAAATATGACGGGGAACATTTTTCCATTTAAATACTGCGTGCTCGTTTGGGTTGAATATTTTGGGCGAGGATTACGGCCATTCTCATTTCGCAGTTGAAATGTTTTCTCGAGACTCGGACGAATGCGACGAATTACGTCTCACGGAGGAAAAAAATTGGAACTTTGTTGAAGTACGTATAACGGACCTTTGCACTTTGCAAGTAGACACTTTTTTGAGCGAAAAACTGGTGGAAAACCGAAAAGAAAATTGACAAAATAATGACACAACGTCACTACGCACAATTCTTCAAAAGGGGGAGTGACAAGAAATTTTAACCATAGCTTGTGTATTAAGAGCGCAAAGTAATTATGATCGAAAGCGAAAAGGAGGAGGCATTTCTTATGGGAACTGGATCCCCGTGGATTTCAACGAAATTTTAGTATGTTGTTGGCACAGTCCTACAAAGCATTTTGTCTTATGGGCACAAGTTCCGATATGTACAGGGTGAGCCAAAAATAGCTGTGAAAGTCAAAAAATTTGATTTTTCCAGAACGCCTATGATGTCCAATTGAATTGGAAAAACAACCGATTCTTAGTAAAATGACAACGCTAATTAAAGAAATTACATTTATGTTGACATATGTCAAGTCCTGTCAAAATGGCGGCAATAATGTAATGTAAATAAAGAATTATTCCCAAATAGCCTCATCATCGATAATCTCCCTAAAATAGAGACTTTAAAGCGAAACATAAATGACAGATATCTCAGCTGTCATTTACCTTTGACAAGAGTACTACTGCATATATGAACGGTATTCACGAGTGGGTACTCTAACCTTACTAAACATATAGATTTTATTTTGACATACGTCAAATCCTGTCAAAATTACGGCAACAATGTAATGTAAATAATGAATTATTTCTGAAACTTTGAAGTGAAACAGAAATGAGAGACATCTCAACTGTCATTCACATTTATTTTAACATATGGCAAATCCTGGCCGCAAGACATACAGCCGGCGCTAGAACTTATTTGGGTAGGTACCAAAACAAAAACAGCGTAAAGTACGTAGGTAAAAAAACGATTCAGTGGAAAAATATTTATTTGTTCTTTTTATTTCAATTAATTTTTATTATTAAGTCAGCGACTTTGATTAGACATCAATCAAGACAAAGGTACATGACAGTTGAGATATCTGTCATTTCCGTTTCACTCTAGGTTTTTGTTTTAGATATAGTGTCGATGATAGAGCTATTTTAAAACTAACTTATCATTTGCGCTTCGTTGTTGCCGCCATTTTGATAGGATTTGACAGATGTCAAAACAAATGTAATTTTTGTAATCAGCGTTGTCATTTTACTAAGAATCCGTTGTTTTTCCAATTCAATTGGACATCATAGGCGTTCTGGAAAAATCCCATTTTTTAATTTTGACAGCTATTATTGGCTCACCCTGTACATATCGGAACTTGTGCCCATGAGGCAAAATGCTTTCTAGGACTGTCCCAACAACATACTAAAATTTCATTGAAATTCACGGGGATCCAGTTCCCATAAGAAATGTGCCTCCTCCTTTGCAGGAAATGTTTAATAGGCCCTTCAAAAAGAAAGTAAGGCCTACTTTCCCCGGACATGTTCGGGTTTTGAAGACATACGGGGACGTCCGGGCGGGTTTTAGAAAATTTTCCGGAATTTCTGCGACTACCTAGTTTATTTTAGTTGAAACAACTTGTATGTAAAAAATCACAAAATCCAGAAGCAGAGAAGGATACACCCTATACATATTTTGCCATCAGGTAACTTGGATAAGTAAGTACCAGTGCGGAACGATGCCTATTTGTGAGTGGTTCAAGGTTGGAAATCAAAGTGTATGATGGTGTTTAATGATGTATAGTGGAGGGTGACCAGTGAAACTACTGATGAGCCCACGCTGGTTACCCAGGGCGAAACATCGTTTTATCATTTCTCTTTTCGCTTTGATCTTTTGTGTGTTCCTTGTGGGATGCTCATCCAAGTTTGAATTTTCGTTATTTCCACCCAAGATCTTTTGATCTTTTGTTTTTTATCATGAACCTTGTTTACTTTTGACCTGCAATTGTCACGTGATTGCTCTTTTAACTTAACATGCCGGTTCAAATCTCTTCATTGTATAAAATACAAAAAAAAGAACTTGGCTTGTAATATCTCCATATAATTGCGTGAGGTCATTTAATTGTTGATATAATTACGACAATATTTTATATCAAGCAAGCCCTCTTGTGGCACAAACTTTTTGTATTAGTTTTTGCCTTGGATAGAAAAAATACATGGAGGGAGCATAAAAATTGAGTTTTAACTTTTCATATTATATATGTGCCCTACCACGTCAGACTTTTGAACACCTGTCGCGCATCGGAGTAGTCTGCGGTTGAAAGATGAAAACGGGTTACCAGAGAGTTATATTAACTCGGGCTATAAATTCCAGTTTTCTGCTATTTTAAGCCAATATTTTTTTAAGTAAACCTTGACGTAAGGTAACTTACCCTCACCTTGAAGCTGAATTGATTGATTGATTCTTTTGTGAGTGTGCCAGTATGGCATTGTCCACTGCGACCACTATTGGGTCTATTGCGGCTACCTTTTAACATTTTTTTGTTGCTAAAGAATACTCAGTCCCCTAAAGAGGCTCGCAACTTGCTTTAGTGCAGTGTCCGGTGACGGCTCTCTTCCTGCAAGGTTCTGTAATGAACTCTTTGGAATGTGCCAGTCCTGGAAATTCTCTCCAGTATTGGTGGAACTTATTCTCCATCCAGCCTGAGAGAGCAGTGTTGATTGTGTTGTATGCTATTCCAAGGGCTGGAGCCCTGGTTATCCTGGAGTTAATTTTAACCCGCTTTTTAAAATTTTTTACAAGGTTATGTTGCTCGAGTTAAGTCGCTATTGAGAAATCGGTCCTCACAGGCCAGATTAAGGCAGCTGACGTGGGGATGCCCCACGCTAGAGTAGGAAGAGCTGCAGTTGCTTCAATGGGCCGACATACTGAACTTGGTAAAGAAGTCAGGGTACCGATTCTGGTAGTCATAGGAAATGATCGTTCGCCTGAGAGAAGGGAACCAGTGTCAACCAATAAACGCGCTTAAAAGCAGTAACGAGACGATCGAAGAATCACCAATCTATTATGAGCACGCGCAGAGCTGCCTCGAACAACAATTTTTGAGCGAAGGCATTCTCTTGACTAGACCCAGTAGTATGGACTTGTAGGAAAGCTCGTCTGAAAAACATCACTCGTATGATTTCAGAGCACGCTATTGGATGAAACCATCACGTGAGAGATCTCGCTAATGCGCATGCTACGGCCAACTTGACCGTCTCGTAAAGTACGACGTCGCACAGTGGTCGATTTTTATAAAAACGCGGATATTAAAAAAAAAACTTCCACATTGTAATTTATTCGTACAAAATATTTAGTTTTAATAAAAAAATAAATAGTTTACAATATTTAAATAAATAAGCATTTATTCTTTTTTAGCTGATACACAGGATGATCGTGTGAATTTTCACATTTACCTAAGACATTTTTAAGAAGGTAAAAGATACATATTTATTAATTGGCTAAATTAAACTAAAAATGTTAGTTTATAACAAACAAATTTACTTATATAAGTGTTACAGTATACTAGTATATTTTTTATGTATATAGTGTTTTGAAATTCTAAGCATTTTTATATAACATACCCTATGTCGATCTACACCTGTTTTCGAGATATCAACAGTTGAAATTTGATGTTGAATACTGATGCGTAATATTAAACTCGTAAAAAGCATAGTTTATTCTTTGGCCAACTATTCGCCTAGTATCTTGACAACCATATAAGGGCAAATTTAGACACATTTTCAATTTTTTAATTTTTGAAATTATGTCCGCGTTTTTCTGAAAATCGACCACCGTGCGTTGTTCGCATGATTTTTGTGCGATGGATCACTTCTCAGAGTATGATTGTTCTATTACGCCCAGAATCGAGCCCCAGGAAGGCCCGGAGAGAGAGAGAGAGAGAGAGTCGCAGCCCGCCTAGCGAGAGTAGGAGGATAGGAGTACACAACGGGATATATAAAGTCTATATGTTTGTGGCGGATTTATAATGCTGAAACTACTTTTTTAGGTTTTTCGCCACTAAGTTAAGAAAATTTCCTTAACCTAGTGGCGAAAAACTCAAAAAAACTAGTTTTAGCTCAACGGGATACTACTATACTATCACATCACACTTCGAGTGTGTTTCCTTTTATTTTGTTGGCATATCCCTATGCCTTCAATGCACTGCAGGTCAGTATATATTTTTTGTTTATGCCAATATTTTTTTGTTACTAATCCAGCAACAGCTTATGTAAATGCCTCTTAAAAAATGGCTGCCTGTGAAAAATAACGTGACCTAAAAATGCCTATAAATATCAGACTATCAAAGAGACGATGCGACGCAGGCAAATTCTAATATGGCACCTGATATTCAATCACAAACTAAACGAAATTATACAATGTAGATGCATTCTCCATGTCGTTTTTCGTTCCAAGGTTTTTTCTCTTTTCATGATTCCCACGAAAATCGATATTTAGACGCCAGGCGCCAGTTTGTTGCGGTATGCTGACGGACCTGCATGCCTCCTTTGTCCCAATTCTAACCTCAATGTTTAATTTTCGCGTTTAAATAAAAAGCATCAGTTAAAATTAAAATGTCACCACTCTTACCACAAGCCTGTAACTCTTTTTATCGTTTGTCTGGTGTACGTCGGAAACGGTTGACGAGATAATTTTGAAATGTGAGATATTTACGTGGTGCACAATTAGTAATTAGTGAGATACTTTAAACATAAATTTACTAGGATTAGTTATTAACATGATTCCGTCTCAGTACTGTGATCAAAGCTCTAGTAAGATTTAAATTTTATCATGCATTTTCATTTATTAGGCTTTTGCAGTGGGATTTACTACGATCTAAAATAGTCCCGCCCCCCAGATCTAAGTATTTAGACCTGTGGGGGGTAGTAAATTTTAAAACCAATTTTCAAAAAACACTTAAGGCGGATTCAGAGTTCCGTAACGTAAGTGGTATGCTGTTAGACGTAAGGAAAATAAACTAAGCGGTAAGAACAGCATGCGTTTGCTATTGTTCATTTTCCTTCCGTATTACCTTACGGAACTCTAAATCCGCCTTCACCTATATAAAAAAGACACAAAGTTAATAATTATTTTGTACTGTTACTGAAAAATACCACTAAAAAAACTATTATTTTTCAAAATGGCAAATTTGAGGTTATAAAACTGGTGATTTTTTTAAACCGCCTTTGGCCCGGGGGGTGGTTTAAATTTATAGCCCTCAGATCAGAATGTATTTTTTTGGTGATTGGTAATCAGTTTTGTGTATAATTTTTTTAGGAAGTTTGAAGATGTTTACTAAAACATATATTTATGAGGGCACTAAGAGGCAAATCAATCATAAATAAAGGTCACTGATTATGCACGAAAACTATAACAAAACAAAACCAAAACAACTGTATTAATTTATTTACAAACTGAAATTAAAACATTGCGGTTACCTAACGGCTCAATCAAGAAAAGTTTCACTACTGAAAGCCTGCAAAGCTGCAGCTTTCATTAGTACAGGTGGTGTAAGCCAAGGTGCAAGCAGAGGTAATAAGAGATCCGAACTCGCTATTTTCGACAAGTTAGTGATCTGAACGCTCCTAATATTTCGAAACTGAGATTTCGACAGTGACAGAAATGTTAAAAAAACTTACGTTTAAGTTTAAAAATTCTTTTTATAAATCAAACAATGTCCAAAACTTAAGGAAAGTTGGTTTAAAATGCTTAAACTTTAGGACCGTTATAAAATAGGCTATACCCTTTTAGTAAATCCCACTGTTGCAATTGTAGTTTAGTAGTTCCCACCTACGACTTTTTCGTGCGTGCTTGAGCACGTGTCACATTACTGTCATAACATTATGCAGTGGCGGTCCTAGCCATTTGAAAAGATGGGGGGGGGGGCGGTTTCGATAAGAAAAAAAAATTAGTAACATATCAATATATGCAAACAAAACTTAGTAACTACAAGCAAGGATTTGGTCTCAAATCTAGGGAGGGGGTACCCAGATTTTAAGTGGTTTATTTCGTAAATTTTTTATTTTAAAAGATGTTTAAGAAAACTTTTTAGAAAATTACATTAAAACTGTAATTTTTGAGTCAAAATAAACCGAAATTGTAAATATCAACGGTAATATAGCGCCGCAGGCGAAAATTTTTAAGAAAATTGCTTCAAAAAATGCGTTTTTTAATTTGAAATTAAACTAAAATTGTAAATATATCAATGGTTTCAAAGCGCAGCAGGCGAAAATTTTTAAGAAAATGACACTACAAATGCCATTTTTAACACAAAATTAAACTAATACAAAGGTGTTATAGTGTCGCAATTTATGCCCTACTTTTGATTTTCTAAATGTTTTCATAAAAAATTTAAAGCCAGGGTAGGAGGGGGGGTTAAATACCTTCCTATCCTCCTGAAATTCGCGCTTGAGTAACTACGTATAATTTTTTTATTTATAAAAAACATAGAGAACAAACAAACCACAAAAAAAACCTAATAGCTAAATACTTTTTTTTGAGGTCTTAAAAGCTTTTTCTTGAAACATTACCTTTTATATCGCATTCATCAGTTTAAAATAGCCGACGCGACGGTATGCGTCAACCAATATTTTTCAAAGTGAAAAATTACAACATTTTTGAAAGTACAAAATATGGTCACACATATCTGTGCTTCTTTAAGCGCGGTCTATGCGTTACCTCTTATCGTACGATTTATCTGTGTCGGTAAAACGTTGCAAATAAGACGTTTCACTGAACGATTAGTTAAATACAATTTGTTGTGATGAGATGTGATCTGTACATCATGGAAGAAATACTTTTGTGGTCTGTGTTCGTCCTGTGTTTAATATAAAAAAACCAAGTTAAGCATTTAAATAACATAATAAATAAATAACTCTTTTCTATATACATTTCTGTGAGCCATTTTTTTTTTCTACAAACTTGAAGAACGACATATTAAATTATATGGCGGTAACAATAATTTTTATATATAGGGCGTCTATATTAATAATCAGGACTGACCAATTTAAATAAATTCCAAGATAATGTACTTGTACTTACGAAATGATTTGTATAAGCAAAATTATAAAAACTACTGTTGTGTCTGGGTGATGCGTGACATGAGAGGTGACATACCTGAAATTAAAATAGAATTTATTCAGTATAACGCTAATAAACAAGTGTTAATATCAATTATTAAGATTAAACAGTAATAAACTGGTTGTATACGTGAAAATACTAAAATAGTACTGAAGTCAAACAATTAATTAATGACTATTATTGATACTTCTATTTAATTTAATTCAATTAAACCAAACCGCATTGTGTCTGTCACCCACAAGCGTAACAAAATTGTGCTAGTGCTGAAATACTCCTATATGGAGTAATAATGGGATAGTGGTTAAGGTTAGGCTATGTACTATACCAATAGTACGGAAAAAGGTCATCTGCAAGTGGCTCAAGCACTCCACAATACAGGTAGGATAAGAATATTTTACCTAGTGACTCAAGCACTCCACATCGGCAACTAAAATACACGCTAGACGGCCGTTTTGCGCAAAAGAGGTAAGGTAATATGCAACTCAAGCACTTTGCAATATTCATAGGTGTATATGTCCATTCCTTTCAATATTTTAAATTAATAGCTTAACCACAAAAATATCCAAATTACTGTATTTTTATATATTGACGAATAAATGCTTTAGAATGTAAAATTGTTAAAAATAACATAAAAATAAATATAAAATAAGGAAAATCGAAATACTCTGTGAGAAAACTCACCTTTTGAAAATGTAATCCAAGACCAATTACACACACAAGCACAGTTAATATTTATTTCTTAACACTTTTCACCCCACAGTTTTAAAACGTTCTGAAACACCCAACGCTAGTAAAGTGTGGGTCACAGGCTCTTGTTTATGTAACAGACCCATAAATATCGAATTATGCCTGGCTTTTTGTGAATATAATCTTTCTTTATCTTAAAATGAGCTGTGTCGCCTTTTCAAAACAGGGTAAATTTATTAGTCTAGTTCGACGGAAAAAACTGACTTCTTTCAGTCGGCCATCCTGCAAATATCTCGTCCCGAGATACTCATTGGTCTTCTTCCTCATAGTCATCTGAAGACATGGGTACTCCATCTTCACCACTTTCGTCTTCAGCATCATCAGACACCCCTCCAGGCAAGCTCCATGGTCGCATTCTGTCGACGGCAATTGTCTTTTCGTACTTAGCAGATCGTAAAGTTCGATGTGAGCCAGCCATGTCTTTGACTACGTATCGATCGTTTGGGAGCACCGCTTTAACTACCATTGGTCCACTATATAAAGGAGCTAGTTTTCTACTATACTACTACTTATAACTACCAAATCTCCTTGTTTGTAAGTTTTGGGCTTCTTTCGTTTCTTGTCAAAGTATTGTTTCTGCTTGGTTTGGGCTGTTTTTATTTTGGCGGCTGCTTCTTCCCGCATTAAAATTAGGTTCTCTATTATGGTAGGTATTTGCTTTACTTCATCTATCAGTAAAGCATCTGTGCTGTTGCGAGGTGTGTAACCAAACAATAACTGGCTAGGAGTCTTTCCTGTCGTTTTGTTTTTAACATTGTTGATTGCAAATTGCACTGAACGAACATGTTCATCCCAGAGCTCTTCTTCTGGAACAGATGGTAGAAGTGCCGGAAGAACTGTATTATTAAATTTTTCTACCTGTCCGTTTGCTCTTGGGGTAGCAACTACATTAACAATATGTCTAATATTGTTTTGTTGGCAAAATGATTGAAACTTGTTTGACGTAAATGAACTACCTTGATCTGACCTTAAAACTTTAGGAACTCCGTAGGTCGCAAAAATATCTTTAAAGTAATCGATTACATATTTGGATCTTTTATCCTTTATTGCTCTTAAAAAAGCAAACTTAGTAAACACATCGATTCCAACTATTAGATAACAATTCCCCTCCTTTGATTTGGGAAAAGGTCCTAGATGGTCAACGTGAAAAGTTTGGAATGGTTGTATGCCTTTAGGAATCGGATGTAGAAATCCTTCTTTTTTTTCCAGTACTGCGTTTGTTGTACAAACAGGGTACGCAACAAGATATGTATTTCTCTACATAATTTCTCATTTTTAAGAACCAGTAATTTTCACAAAGTCTTTTTAGAGTTTTGTCTATTCGAAAATGACCAAAATCATCATTAGATGCCTTGGGCACACGTTGCCTCATTCCAGCTGGAACCAACCAAAGTATACCTTTTACTGTAATCCGGTATACTCGTCCATCTCGTAAGAAATAGTTTTTGTAAATTTTTCTTTCGTAGTCGTTCGTTGTTTATTGGACCACTGCAAATATCTTCTATTGGTAATACTGATAGCTCAACTCGCTAATCTTCGATAATTTTTCCCATGGTTGTTTTTCGTCTTCACATTTTACTGCTCTATCAATTATTTTATCTTTTGAAAATGTAATTTCGTTATTTGAGAAATTTATTATTGGTAGGACAGATGACTTCCCCTTTTTTTTTCAACGATATAATTGTATGTGGGATACAATATTCTTGTCCTTCAGGTCCTCTGATACTGGCTTCAATAAAAGCGTCTCCTCCATAGACACTAGTATAAACTTTGACATGGCCTCAATGGTCTGGTGGAATAGTTGAGTTTTCTATGATTTTAAGAATGACTTTTGAAGTTGACATTCGTGACTCTATATTACTTATATCTATCTTATTATTACAGTTGTAAAATTTTTATTTAGCATTATTCTTAACGACTAAAACATTAGGTAATTCCGTAAAATTTCGTCCAATTCAGATTGGTACTTCTTGAACTGAATTGGGTACGACATAAGCAGAAATTTGTTCTTCTATTTCATCAACTGTGATGGTAACTGTAGCAGTGCCCAAAGTGGAGGTGTACGCGTTACTATATCCTTGTAAAATAGTCGTTTTAGTTGGATCGTAATTTATATTTAATTTTTGAACATCCTGTAGTCTAATTGTGGTACAGAAACTACCCAAGTCTATATAAGCTAAAGTCGACGTTTTATTAATTAGAATATTTTTATAATATTTTTGGTTCGGCCCTTCCACTACTAGTCAGATTTTCTTCGATGACTTCTGTTTTAAAAAGCATCTTTCCTCGGAATGTCCATTTTGCTTACAAAATCCACAGATTAAAACTTCTTTTTGAAAAACTCTTGCAGTACATGCATTTGCAAAATGCCCAGTTTGTTTACATTTGTAACAGATGTTTTTACTGGTTGATGCTTTTTGGGGTTCTTGCTTTTCGAAGCGTCTATGTTTTGGATGAGCAGGTATCCATAGAGAGAATCCATTGTTTAGTGATTTCCTGCAGCGGCACCGGTTCTAACTATTACGTCATAAATTCCCCCTATGACGCACGACACTGCATCCGCGTCATAAATTCGGCATCTATTAAGTAGCGCCATCTTTTCGTAAAAATATTTTGTGTAATTTTCTTCGGGTCTCTTTTTGCGATTCATCATTTCCCATAAATCTGCGTTGTAATTTTGCTTGCAAGGACAAGCTGCTTGTAGTTTTATTTTCCATTCTTCCCAAGAGAATTTTAATGTCCGTAAACTTTTATTCTACACATCTGCTAGGCCCTTTAATTTTGTCGTAGCAAAATAAATAGTTGCTTCTTCAGACCATTTATAGATTTCTCTTAACTCGTCCACCTTTTGACACCAGCCTAAAATTGTTTGATTTTTATTATCTGGGTCAAAATCAGGTATAACGTCCCCTTTTACAGATGGTACACTATGGTCCTTTTTCTCTAATAAAGCAGTCATAACGGTAGTCAAACGTTCGATCGAGTCATTATTACTTGAATCTACAGACAGGCTCCCAGAATTACTACTCCTCTGGCGAGATGTCGAAGGCTCATTCAACCCTATATTTACGTTTTCAATTGAAAGTGGTCTTTTACGGCGGTTAGTGCGAGAACTCATTTTGTATTTCTGTGTAAAATTTATTTAAAATAAGACTAAATACAAAAAAAATGTTTATGTATGTACCCTTGTGACAAGCACCACTCAGACAAATAACCGTTTTAGTTAAGTACATGATTTCGTTTTTTTGTTTTTTTTTTAATTTAATTTAATTTTTCCTTTCAAAATGTACATACCAACATTTGCTCAATCATCAATGCTAAGCCAAGGTTTGGGTAGTTATCTTGTTAGTTAGGTTTTATTACAGGGTTTTATCGTCAAAATGCCTCAAATGACACTCACAGTTTGCTAACATGCAAATACATACACATGTACATTTTGGTTGGTGTGATAATCGAGGTGGTAATAAAGTTGGTAATCCCACTTCTGAAAAATTTGTGAGCCATTTTTTTTTCTACAAACTTGAAGAACGACATATTAAATTATATGGCGGTAACAATAATTTTTATATATAGGGCGTCTATTAAAAATAATCAGGACTGACCAATTTAAATAAATTCCAAGATAATGTACTTGTACTTACGAAATGATTTGTATAAGCAAAATTATAAAAACTACTGTTGTGTCTGGGTGATGCGTGACATGAGAGGTGACATACCTGAAATTAAAATAGTAACCTGAGCATCCAATTTACCTTTATTATGAATTTATTCAGTATAACGCTAATAAACAAGTGTTAATATCAATTTTTAAGATTAAACAGTAATAAACTGGTTGTATACGTGAAAATACTAAAATAGTACTGAAGTCAGACAATTAATTAATGACTATTATTGATACTTCTATTTAATTTAATTCAATTAAACCAAATCGCGATGTGTCTGTCACCCACAAGCGTAACAAAATTGTGCTAGTGCTGAAATACTCCTATATGGAGTAATAATGGGATAGTGGTTAAGGTTAGGTTATGTACTATACCAATAGTACGGAAAAAGGTCATCTGCAAGTGGCTCAAGCACTCCACAATACAGGTAGGATAAGAATATTTTACCTAGTGGCTCAAGCACTCCACATCAGTAATAGATTCAGGTGAAAAAGACTCTAGCACTGTCTATTTTGCACTGTGCACACTGGTACAAAGACGCGCTAGGTCAAGGGCAGTACTTCGTTAGAAGTACTAGGAGGTTGGGAAAAGGTATTAGAGGAACGTACTACGTGGCTCGTCCACTTCAGTAGTACAAAACAAAATATCTGCATATCTGCAGCGCACCCGACGGAACACATCCGTCGTTATAACAGTGCAAAAAAAATGTAAGGACTCGGACAATGCCTAGTGGCTCAAGCACTCCACATCGGCAACTAAAATACACGCTAGACGGCCGTTTTGCGCAAAAGAGGTAAGGTAATATGCAACTCAAGCACTTTGCAATATTCATAGGTGTATATGTCCATTCCTTTCAATATTTTAAATTAATAGCTTAACCACAAAAATATCCAAATTACTGTATTTTTATATATTGGCGAATAAATGCTTTAGAATGTAAAATTGTCAAAAATAACATAAAAATAAATATAAAATAAGGAAAATCGAAATACTCTGTGAGAAAACTCACCTTTTGAAAATGTAATCCAAGACCAATTACACACACAAGCACAGTTAATATTTATTTTTTAACACTTTTCATCTCCACAGTTTTAAAACGTTCTGAAACACCCAACGCTAGTAAAGTGTGGGTCACAGGCTCTTGTTTATGTAACAGACCCAAAAATATCGAATTATTTCTGGCTTTTTGTGAATATAATATTTCTTTATCTTAAAATGAGCTGTGTCGCCTTTTCAAAACAGGGTAAATTTATTAGTCTAGTTCGACGGAAAAAACTGACTTCTTACATTTCTAAGCGAATTTACTTTGTTACTGTTTCTCGCGTTGCAGCAGAGTCTACTTCTTTAAATTTTTGGATAATAATCTCGTAAGCTTGAGTTTTTTATCCCGATCATATACTCTTTTGACTTTACCTGTCATAGGCACGGAAAATTCTTGTACAGTTCAATAAATTCCGATTTAAATTCACGCGAACATTGTCGAAGTTCGGACATATTTACCGAAAATTACTTTCCGAGACACATAAATCTTCACAATATTTCGCTTCGGTATGCCGATAATACAGTAAATCGATAGATAAATCGAGAGAGGACCGTCCACACGTAACGATTTGTCTGTACAAATCATCCTAATTTATGCTCGACAGCTCAAACTTTCAACCCCGTCGACGATGTTTGCACAGTTCTATTATCGTTCAAACTTGCTGTCTACACACAACGTTTTATCTGCAACGTCTTATCGATACAGACAAATCGTACTATAAGAGGTAACGTGTAGACCGCGCTTTAGGTTTACAACGATGAAACACCAGATTAGTGTTTTTAGTTTTGTTGCGTGTGTGCAAATTTTGTAAATAAAATAGTTATTTTCCCTAGGGCCTCATCTATAGTGCCTTCCTAGAAAAAAACGTGTAGTAATTGCAAATTTTTTTATTTTTAAAATTGTTATTGCACGTACTGTATAAAAGCACTCAAATATGCGAAGCATCTGGCCCATTTTTTTTCTAGGAAATTCTGTCTGAAGCTAATTTTTTTATGAAAAGCATGAGTGCGGGCACCTGAAAAAATTCCGATCCCGCAGGTTTGGTGGTGCTACCATATAACTATGAGATACTATAATGGCCGAAGTGTCGCAAAATATGTAACGAAAATAACTTTGAAAAACAAAGAGAAAATTCAAAATCGTGGTTGGCTTTGGCGCTATTTGGGCCAGGCCCCGGCCAGGCAACTGCGCACGCACTAACAAAGCCATGCTAGATAGGGCGAGTTTGTAAATTCACCGATGAGCTCACCGATGAAAACAATCAAGTTTGTAAATTCATCTGTGATTCTTGGTGATATTCATCGGGTTCTTAAATTACCCGATTGATTCCACCAATTCACCAATTGATGCCATCGATTCTCACCGACCCTAGGGGCCGGTGAGCCTTCCCGATCAATGTCGTTAACGTCATTTAATCAGCTGTTTTTTGTAGTTATTTTCTTTTCAAATTTTTTTATGTTTTTTTAATAAAAATTGCCGACTTGATACGAAGTCACGTTAAAACTATTTGAAACACAGTGTTCGAGGACTAATGCTGGGTTTATACAGCAAAATAAAATAATATAATAATAAGAACACCCAATAAAAAACCACATTTGTGATCACATGATCGCCCAGCATAAGGAGATTAATAAATCTTATTTGGGCTGGTATAAGAAGTTTTATCCTCGCCATATCCTTCTGAAGCCCTACGGGGATTTTTCGTTGGTCTATTATTGAATACATGGGATTTTTTCGAAAAATAACAAATTCCTCGATTGGAAAAAAAATCTAGGCTATAGCTAAATTTTGACTGATTTTTATGGCGTTTTTTAATTTTCGATGGCTCACCGAACTCAACGACATGGAATGTCATATTAACGTCATATTTCATATGTCAAAAAACCGATGACATCGGTGAAAAAAATCTGATGAATTTACAAACTCGCCCATAATACAAAAATATCAACGTTGCCCGATGTACCATAAAAAATAAATTGATATTGTATGTTACTTTAATGGTTATATCCACCAACGCAAAAATTCCCCGATTAGGCTTTAATCATGATTAGGTATTAATCGATGTTTAGATTGTGGTGTTTTATATTGAAACTTTGTTTGCCAATCGGAGAATTTTCACATTGGTGGATATGGACATAAATGATAGTTCAACTACAATATTATTTAAATTTTAGAGCTTTGTAAACGCATTGGGGTCGTTTAGAAGTAAAATTTATCCGATGTGATGAAGAATCTATTAGAAAAAATTACAAAAACAACATCAACATTTTTTTCTCTGGGAATTTTTGCGCAACTCGGCATCGTCGAAAAGTTACATTTTTGACGAGGTGCGGCTTCGCCATTTTGTTTATGTTGATTACCGGCCTGTACGTTATTTGAAGACCTCCCATCCTAACATAAATTTAGTCAGTCATATGATTTTGTAAGATATCTTTGGTGGAGTAATAGAAGAAATCGAGCCTCTGCAAACTTATTTGTACTTCCTGATCTGTTTACCAAAAAAAACGGTAAAAAAGGCACCCCACTACTACTATAAACAAGGTTAACAGAAAATAAAATACAAATAAACAAAATTTATGTAAAATAAAGCAAACTTTTATAACCTAAAAATCTTCCAGCACAGAATCACATCAAGTTTGGTTGGTAACAGCCTGACAGAGCGCTACTGCGCCTGCCCCGAATAAAGGTAAGGATGTTGGAAATTTGGAACCTTTGGTTGCACTAAAACAAAATTATGATTGTTTTCCACAAACCAAAACTACACTTTTTTGCACTCGACGCGCGTTTCGCTAACAATGTTAGCATCATCAGGAGACGATAAACAATGAACTAAATTAATCTACGCTCTATCTTATATAGAATCTGATAAATAGACATTCTTTTCAAAAGACCTTTCGGAATTCTACCTTTTTCAGACAAAAAGATACCTGCGACTCAAAATTTGTATCAATTCCTTATAATCCTAATTATACGAAAGGATTACACAAAGTATTTAATAACACCGGTCTTAAATTAGTATATCAATCCGGTAACACAATAAGAAGCTTACTAGGAAATCCCAAGGATAAAACTACAGTTCTAGAAAAAAGTGGAATTTACGAAATTAGTTGCATGGATTGTGACAAAAAATATGTTGGCCAAACGAGACGCTCTATTCAAACACGTTTTAAAGAACACTTAGCACACTTAAAATACGGAAGAACAGAAAAGTCAAGTGTGGCCGAGCATGCTTTTGAAAACAATCATAGATTCACATTAGATAACCTAAAACTTCTAAAAAGTGTACCAAACAAAAGACTTTTGAATGCATATGAAAGTATGGAAATCATTAAATCCAGAAATAGTTTAAATAAAGATAGAGGACCCATCCCGTTTAGTACACTTTATTCTTTGGTTGAGGGGAGATAGGATTAAAAATCGTGATCAATCACAAATTATTAGTCTTATCTCCGCCCACTAAAGGATTGTATATAAGATAGAGCGTAGATTAATTTAGTTCATTGTTTATCGTCTCCTGATGATGCTAACATTGTTAGCGAAACGCGCGTCGAGTGCAAAAAAGTGTAGTTTTGGTTTGTGGAAAACAATCATAATTTTGTTTTAAAGGTAAGGATAACAGACTGACAAAAAACCCAAAATCTCTCTAATACATTTTCCAAAAGCCAACAAAAATATTAAACAAAACCTAAGTTTTCGCTGTCAGATGGTTGTCAACTGCTTTCACTACTGACGCAATGGACGCTCCTGCCCGGTAAACTCTTCACCTCTGGATTATTTCCAGGCTAGCTTGATTGGGAGAGTTATTATTGTTACGAATTTTTCTGCAAATGCAAGGGCAGCGCCCTTATATTATCTCATAGTTATATGGGCCTGGGTAAGGCGTATATTTAAGCTATTAGGTATATAATTTAGTTGAAAAAACACATATAGACAAGTGCGCATGCGTAGCTGACATTACTCATGTCAAGTCTTTACCAGCTGTCAAAACGTTGTTTTTTTTGCAGAACGCGCACTCGAATTAAGTGACTTTGACAACGTCTCTTCATCATCGTCACCCAATATGGGAGGGCGCCAGCTCAGCAAGTCGACTTCTGAGCTGAGCAGCCCCAGAGAACTTCCAGATATCAGGCCCAGGTCGGCGGCGCCGCCGGAACATTCACACACTTCCGTTTATTACAAAGCGCATAGTATTTTTGCTCAAATCAGGGTAAGTCGTTTTGTTATTGCTCACGCACTTTAGATCCCGCATTGAAGAAAGGCCTCTGTCTGTCTGGAAAAGAAAATGAGTCAGGATTCTCTTAAGAGCCACGACCCCCAGGGCAAATCGTATTCTGGAAATCCTGGCAAACAAAAATTGCTATAGTGCTGAAATTTTGCACATATACTAATTATGTGACTCCCAATTGCGCTACAACCCAATATGCCAAATCTAAATTTTGGAATTGATTTTTTTTTTAAATAAAATATTTTTCTAAAAAAGCTCTCTGTAGTGCATTTGGAAGTAAAATTTTAGGCTTGTATGCAAAATCTCATTTCTCTAGTATTCTTCATTTGGCTATGATTTCCATAAAATGAAAATTGCTATTTTGCACAATATGGCAACCACTGTTTAAGGTATCTGAAACACTGAATTTTGATTTTATTTTCTAGATGTAAGACTTCAATTTTTAAGCGAATTTCTTATTTCAAATTCACTTGGTTTGTCTATACTTTTATTTCAACCATAAACAAAAAAAATAAAACCCAGATTATCAGTTTACTTAACATGATAGTGGCTGGAAAGTTTGTGAATAAAGTATCCTTATTTCTGAAGTTGTCACGGTTTCACCAATGTGGCAAACATTTTCGGTGGGACTTTGTCAGTGATGGACCGAAATCGAAATATTACCCCAAAACGCATTTATTCGTCTTTAAAAAAGAGCGTAAGGCTCCGGTGCAAGAGAGCAAGGTAAGTTTTAAAAAAACAGGTAAAAAAAACATGTATAATAATTATACCTTCTCTTAGGAGCAAATTTTTTTCCGTGACTAAAAGTGAAAACCAAGTGGAATCTTCCAGAAACGATGGCGCTGTTTGTCTAAATAATACTGATATACTGATAGAATGAGTCAAAGGCTATTCAAGAATTTGAAACTTTTTCTGGACTTCTATTTCTTGGGAGCCAGTCCAGATGGATTGGTAGGTGATCAAGAGATCATAGAAGTGAAATGTCCTTTTAAAATTTTAAACAAAAGTCCCATTGAAGGAATTCGGGGCGGAGATATCAAGTTTGCAAAATTAATAAATGACAGTCAATGGAGTTGAAACGAAACGACAATTACTACTACCAAGTGCAAGGGCAACTGGCTCTCAGTAATAGGGAGTTGTGTTACTTTGTACTTTGGAGTAGTCACGGAATTTTATTATTTTAAAAAAATATGTTTTCTGTGTTTTTTGGGCCAAGTGTGTGGAAAAACTGATGTCATTTTTTGTGTGCCATTTACTGCCTGGGGTCTGATTTTCGAATCCATACGAAAATATCCGCATACGTATACTGAATAATCAACAATTTTTATGTCAGTCTCTTTCTATACCGTGTGAAATGAGAGGCGAAAGATAAGCCGGTATGTGTGGACCGCGTTCGAATTCGACTGGTTTAACGCAATATTGCACGAGTGGGTAGAGGCATTCGTGTTGTTTCGCATGAAAAACCGGTTATTCTTGCACGTACTACCCATGAATCAGCATATCGGCATATCTTTTGCCTCCTTTTCTATACGGTGTAGGAAGAGATGGAAGTAGTCGCATGCGAAAAATTTCGTATGGTTTCGAAAATACGACCCCTGAACTGGTTTACCCACTACATCCAAAAAGCCTTGAGATAAGGAAAAACTGGAAATAAAAACGAATTATTAGCGTTCCTATAATTTTAATTTTAAAAAATTTTGATTGCATAAGTTAATTAAAACAATTAGAGAAAGTATCGTGTATTTATTTGATATGAACAATCTCTTCAACTCCCTAAAAAAAAAATTGAGAGAGGTCTAAAGACGGCCCTGGTTAACTTAACAGAATATGGTTATAAATAAAATAACCTAAATGTTAATTTTTCAAACAAACAGTGCCATATTGTGGTTGTGCTATATAGTGGGGTTCCCTTCTCATTGTTTTTTTTCTGTCAGTGACCTTAGCTCAGAAAATGTCTAAGTGACGATCAAAACGGATCATGATGAACTTTGAATGCAAGGTATATTTGTAAAAAGTAAAACACGACTTAGAGCAATTTTTTTGAGTTTTCTGGAATAATCTAAAACTTCTTTCTAAGGCCACCAATTTGAAATATTCAAACATTTGATTCGGTGGCCTTGGAAAGAAATTTTAGCTTGTTTGACAAAAATCAAAAAATTACCGTCTTAGTTTTTACAAAATGTGCCTTCCATTTAAAGTACAGGGTGGTCCAAATTCGAGAGGCCTTTGCAGCATAGTTAGCCGAAAACTAATATACATGTTACGGGCTCGATTTTCAAGAGAAGTCGAAAACTAAAAACCGCATTGCGATATGTCAAAGCGTTTCTGAGCTACAGGGTGATTCTCAAAAATGTGCGTTTCTAAAAACCCTCTACAACTTCTTTATTTGTAAAGATAGAGATTTTCATTAAAAACATTTTTTTAAGATTTTTTTAGGACAAATCTACCTGTTTCACCGATTTTGTCATAAAGCCTTTAGTTCACGAGATATAACACAAAAAAAATGAGTTTTGTAATAAAATTTCCTGTTAAACGATGTGTTATACACCTATTTTTATTAAGTAGTTAAACAGATATTTGCAATTTTTAATAATTACCATAGTAGGCTGTGTTTAACTCTGACCTATGCAGTTTTAGGGTATCTATCTAGGTAGCTATGATCAAATAAAAACAATTGCCATGATAAACGAGCCCAAGTGTCAAAAGTAACGTCTTCGTCAACATATAAAAATGTTTGAAAACTTTGAAAAGTACGACATGATAAAATGTTATATTGAAAGTAACGAAAATCGACAGTCGGCGTTAAATCTATATTTCCAGAGATATCCGGAAAGAAGGCAACCTAGCTCAAAAATATTTTTGAAGTTAAAACGTCATCTACAAGAATACGGATGCTTTACAAAACCGCGGCCTAGGACCTATAGAAGCCTAGCCAGAGATAGAGAGTTGGAAGAACTGACGGTTCTAGGAGAAATAGAAATTAACCCGAATACTTCCACCAGAGCTATGGAGAGAAACACCGGAATTCCACGCAGCAATGTCGTTCGGGTGCTTAAAAAACCCAAGTTTAAGCCCTATCGACCCCGACGGGTGCACCAATTACGGCAACGAGATTTTGCTCCAAGACGTGCATTTTGCAGGTGATACCTAAATAAAAGTCAAGAAGGCCCCGATTTTGCCAGAAAAGTTATTTGGACGGATGAGGCCACGATTTCTAGTGATGGACTATTCACCAGATATAATTGCTATTACTGGAAACAGAAAAATCTCCATATTATGGTGGAACAAGCGAATCAGGGAAGGTTCAGTTTTAAGGTATGGGTAGGCATTTACAGAGGACAAATTATTGGGTCATATATTTTTGATGGAAATTTAAATGACGAAAGATACCAACAAATTTTAGAAGAGCAGGTGATTCCGTTTATCGACAATTTGCCACTTCAGCAAAATAATGAGCTATACTTTCAACATGACGGTGCACCTCCTCACAATGCACGAGATATTACTAATTTGCTAAATATTGTGTTTGCCGGAAACTGGATCGGAAATAAAGGACCTATATATTGGCCCCCCAGGTCTCCATTCCCGACCCCTTGCGACTTCTTTTTGTGGGGGAGAGTCAAAGACCTTGTGTTTCGAAATCGCCCAACTACCAGAAGGGAATTGGAAGAGGCACTTCGTACTGCATTCAGGCAGCTTCGTGCGGTAGAACTTCTTAATGCAGAAAATAGCGTCAAGAGAAGATGTAGGATATGTTTACAAGAAAACGGCCGTCAATTTGAGCATTTATTTTAGAATTAAAGAAAATTGTGAGATGTAGATTTTAGGTGTTACATAGTTTAATTAATAACAATTTTAAATAAAAACTTTTAATAATTTTATTTTAGTTCATTATTTTAGGGTTGGTAATTATAGTAAACTAGAAGTTAAAGTTCGAGGTTGCTGTGTCCCCTCGTGTCGTAGCCAACTTGATTTTGTATGAAAAAAGAACAATAAAATTTTATTTAGACATTTAGGGCGCGCACAGCGCCTATTATGGTAAATATCAAAATATGCTAATATCTTTTAAACTATTTAATAAAAATAGGTGTATGGCACATCGTTCGACAGGAAATTTTATTAGAAAACTGATTTTTTAGAAAAATTGGGGGTATCCCATTTAAAGAAATATAACTTTGTGTGATATCTCGGGAACTAAAGGCTTTAAAAGAAAATCGGTGAAACAGGTAGATTTGTCTTTAAAAAATCTTCAAAAAATATTTTTAATGAAAATTTCGATCTTTACAAATAAAAAAATTGTAGAAGGCCTTTAAAATCGCACATTTTTGAGAATCACCCTGTAGCTCAGAAATGCTTTGACATATCGCAATGCGGTTTTTAGTTTTCGACTTATCTTGAAAATCGAGCCCGTAACATGTATATTAGTTTTGGGCTAACTATGCTGCAGAAGCCCAAAGCTATACAGGCTCCTCGAATTTGGACCACCCTGTACAGTCAATTCTGATGTTTGATTCCAAAAAGTATGGATATGATATGACCTGTTTTCAATGTCACTTTGACATTTCCCGAGCTAAGATAAGTGACAGAAAAAAAGAATATCTATTCTTCAATAATGTCAATACTCCAATAGAATAGTCAGAAAATCGCGATTTATCTACAAAACTGACTTAAGGTCGTAGTTACAATCTGGGGAATTGTTTTAGCAACACTGTACGGGAAATCAATTTAACTATGTCGACCTGATTTTTTTGCAAAATTTTACGTCATTGAATTTGTTTTGCATGCACAGTGTGACACCAAAGATTTTTTAGCACCGGATCAAAAATTTGGGGTTAGGTTACTTATTTTGACTTTTCGCGTTCTACGCCGCTAAAAAACCAAGTAAAATACTAAAATAAAAGAAAACCATTTATTGCAGAATTAACTGTTAAAAAAACGCTACTAAACTATGTATTAAAGTAACTGGGTGTAATGTTTAAGGTTGCATTTACAGGTGCATTTATAATTGAATTGGAAACTCTCCCGCTAGCTGATATCCACAACAGGTTAACTAAAAATCATGCAGATTTAATAATCGGCTACTGGCGCTAGACGAAATACAGGAAAAAACAGGAGCGTCAACGACTAGCAAGAGTCTCTGCAACCTCTAAATGGAGTTTTACTGACCTGTTTTGTTACTACTCAAGTATCCGTGTGTTTTTGAAACTGAGGTTCTAAAATCTATCCTTTACACTCCAAGATTTCACAGGTACAATGGCACATAATTAGGACGCAATAATTTAAATTTTAAAAAAATGGTTGAATCCAAATAAAAACCAAATTATGTGGGGTTCTGTGCGCCGAATGTTTCTATGCGAATTCCAGTAAAGTTCTCTTGGTTCTTTGATAGACTCGGGGTAATGCCCGCGCACACATTTTTGAAAGATAAACATAACCTCAAATGGTTTTCTGTCAGAAAACGTAAAAATACTCTTCTGTCCCACTGCGGCCCGATTTAAAGTTGCACCTGCACTTACGATGGAATCGTATAAATTCTGCGCTGTATCGGCCAACACTTGAACTGCGTGTGTCAACCAAATTCAATGAAGTGTGATTGATTGATCGGTTTTCTTTTCCGGCGTGCACAGGCTTTTAGAAAAAAAGAAACTTAGTTTTTATTTTCGCTAAAGCAAGGAAATGTAAAAAAATAAAAATGTAATCCGGAGGAAATTGTGAGTATTCTATAGTATAATTATTTTGGGATAGATGACAGCACCAGAGCTTTTATTTTGAAGAAAAAATAATTGAGAATTTAGAAAAATCCTTCAGATATTTTTGTTAAGCATTTAAAAATGATTACCCCTGCAAAATTTCAGCTAATTCTGATGTTTAGTTTTCCCTGTGCACTCTGGCAAAAGATTAAAAAATGAAAGAACAAGGCGTTGCCAGTTGTACTTTTTTTTACTTAAAATGTGGGGAGAAACTATAGCCTTAACAGCCAAATTTTTTACAGCAAGTAGAAGGTCATATGAGACTCAAACCACATTTCTTCAACAAAATTTCTCTCTAGGTTCGCCGCCATCTTTAATTTATGAATAAATTCGAGTTAACTCGGTTTTAGTTCGATATCTCATTGACCATTGGTCCGAGTTTTTTTTTATAAAAAAGTGTTTTTTTATAAGTTTTTTTGATCTAAAACTTTTAAAAAAATGTTCCTATAGAAAATTTAGTGGGTTAAATTTTCTTTAAATTTTGGTAATAAAAAATAACAGTTATGTTAAAAATAACGGAGATAGAAGGCGACACAAATGTGCATTTTTTTTATAGAAAAAGAAAGAAATGTTAACGCAGGCAAGAATTTTTACAATACTCTTTCAATTTATAGGCACTAAAGCTCTCACCAAAGCCTTCACAATCCCTGTGTAAATACGTTCCAATTAAAACCCCACATGCCATATTCTGGATTAAACTGGGTCTTTTAATAAGTCTCTTTCCTTATCTCCGCCCTTGGGAGGCAATTTTAATGTTCTTGAAATGGGACCATCTGGAGCACAAACCAAGTCTACGTACCTACTAAATTTCGTCAAAATCGGACAAGTGGTTCTTGAGTTAGGCGCGTTGGTGACAGACAGACGGACAGACAGACATTAAGGCAAAAAATGTTCTAAAAAAATTTTGAGAAAACATTCCGGTTATTTAATAAGAATCTTATTCAGGTTTGAGCGACACTGAGTAACCAAAACCTCCAATCTCCCCTTGGGTACGCCACTGTATATTCGGCAAAACTCGAAGTTGCCGAAAAATCGTGGGATGCCATAGAAACGTCAAAAACATAGAAAAACCAGGTCTCGTTTTATTTCCATCTTATTTACCTTCTGGATTACTCTGTAAAAAGTGTCAAACATACTTTTTTAAAAGCGTCGCAGGCAAAAATTTTGTCAATTAGACTTTTTATATCTTTATTTATCATATCTTTTTACGACGTGATTTTAATTCTTGCATGTTTTGTTTCAAAGCAAACTATTAATTTCCTCGTTTTCCTCGAATTACATAAGGGCCAATATCCAATTATACTTAGAAAATTTAAATTTTAAAAGTAGCTACGCAGAATATTATCGAATATTCCAATATTCCAGAATGGAAAAACACTAACTAACATCAGTTGTCAATAATAAGTGAGTAGGTACTGTTGTTTTATCTTGGCGGACGCCCACGGTTTATCAGAATGTGCAAAATCAAACCCGTTAAATAAAAGAAGTTCAATTATAAAATCATTCACTATAGAAACTGCAATTCGTTAAACCAATTTTTTATCCGAAGCTTATTTCTTCAAACCCATTCAATAACAAATTAGAAATTTATAAGACCCGTTTTCAATCGAACCCTTGTTCATCAAACTCATTTAATATCAAACTCGTAATTTGTCAAACCATTATTTTTCAAAATCGGAATTTGTGAGAATCGTTGTTTATCAGAAATTTCTGCTAAATTGATTGCGCATTCGCCAATAATACATGAACAGGAGGCGTACTCGCACGTGGCGCGGCGGCGCGGTTTAACAAATTGCAATTTTTATGGTGAATCATTCTTACGATGAAAATTTTTATTAAATACGGTCTAATAAATTCCTGGTTTGATTAACCATAGGCGTTGGTCATGGCCAACTTGATACAATAAAGGATTTAAATCTTACCTCAAGAATTGGTAGTGTCAATTTTGCAGCACTCTATCTCAGCTAATTTTTAGTATACAGAAAAAGTGTGTGAAAAAAAATTATAGAGAATTTTGATATCTACAATTTATATTTGAACACTTTTCTACTCAAGTCTACACAAAGAGAAATATTGGCTAGTAAGTAATCACATGTCACCATTTTCAGAAGTCTTTTTCTGAGACATACAGAAAAAATTTTCGAATTAAAGATTTGAAAAATAATTTTGTGTAGTCAACAAAAAAAAACGTTTTAAAATCGGACAAATAATAACCGAAATATTAAGTTCAACACAAAATCCAAGATGGCGGCGAACCTAGAGGGAAATTTTGTTGCAAAAATGTGGTTTTAGGTTTTTGGCATGATCCCCTATTAGCCCTGAAAAATGTGGCTGTGTAGTCAGTTTTGTCATTTTAAAGTACTACTCTATTGGGCTACAAGCAACCATCAACGATTCGCAAAAAATATACTCGAACTAGAAAAATCCACTTTATAAATCTTAAACTAAACAACAGACAAAAAAAAATAAAAATAATTTAAACGTACCCGTGTTAATCTTCGATGAGCAAGATAATATAAATCTTTAAAGCAGGTATAAAGTTTGTGAAATATGGGGCCAATAAACGAACAATTTCTTTAATATTCATAATAAGAAGTTTGCAAATTAATTTGTTCGTCAATCCAATCTTTAAAAACAGCAACCTTAACATGTACTCATGTACTCCGGGTGTGTTCTCCCTACCATCTGTTGTATGCACTACCTATAACTCCGACTTGATAATATCTACCAACTCTATTGGAAATAGGACATACTAACGGTCCAATGGGGTATCAACTGCACAAATAAAACTTTTATGTAAATCGGTTGCTTTTGGTAATCGTCTACTCTGCCTGAGTTTATCTTCGCAAACATCCTTTGTGTGCGGTGTCCGTTTGACCGCAACCTGTGGCTGTGCATAATTCTGAGTCAACATTCAATCCTTGCGAAGGAAGACATATGACATCGAAAAACTGAGTTCTTTCTACAGGAGTTTTGAGATAAAGCAAAGAAACGTCGTTTATTAGAGGTTTTCCGGAATATTTGGGGTGTAAAATAAATTTTTCTTATTCTCCATGTTACTGAGCGTATGTTAGTCGAGCATTAAAATATAACTCTCTTAAAGTGAGTTTAAATAACGTCAAACAACGATAAACGAGTCGAAAAAATCATACGCGAATTAGAAAACTTCAGTTTATAAATCTTGAAATAATTGAAAACAAAAGAAATTAAAAATAATACAAACGTACCCCTATTAATCTTCGATGAGCAAGATAATATAAATCTTAGACCATAGTTTGTTGAAGTGGGCAATAATCGTATTATATGAGGAGAAAAGAGGCAGATATAAACAATTTCTTTAATAAGAAACACTTGTGTGGCACTGTAAATATAACGAAAAAACTCTGTTTTTTCATAATAAGAAGTTTTCAAACTAGATTTTTTCATTTGTTCGTCAATTCAATCTTTAAAAACAGCAACCTTAGCATGTACTCCGGGTGTGTTCTCTCTAACACATTTGTTGTGTACTACCTATAACTTCGACTTGATAATATCTATCAACTGTATTGGGAATAGTAATATAATTCTCTTAAAATGAGTTTAAATAACGCCAAACAACATTCAACGAATCGCAAAAATCATACTCGAATTAGAAAATTTCAGTTTATAAATCTTGAAATAATTGAAAACAAAAGAAATTAAAAATAATACAAACGTACCCCTATTAATCTTCGATGAGCAAGATAATATAAGTCTTAGATCATAGTTTGTTGAGGAGGGTAATAATCGTATTATATGAGGAGAAAAGAGGCAATTTAAAGCAGGTATAAACAATTTATTTAATAAGAAACAAACGGAAGATAGCTGTGGCACTGTAAATCTAACGAAAAAACTCTTGTTTTTTCATTAATATTCAAAATAAGAAGTTTCCAAACTAGATTATTTCATTTGTTCGTCAATTCAATCTTTAAAAACAGCAACCTTAACATATACTCCGGGTTTGTTCTCTCTACCACATTTGTTGTGTGTACTACCTATAACTCCGACTTAATAATATCTATCAACTGTATTGGGAATAGGACATACTAACGGTACACAGTCATCTTGGGGTATCACCTGCACAAGTAAAACTTTTATATAAATCGGTTGCTTTTGGCAATCGTTTGCTCTGCCTGAGTTTATCTTTGCAAACATCTTTTGGAATTAGAGGCAGATCCAGTTTTTGTAAAACTGTTGAAAATTATAGTTTTTTTTTTATATTGAACTGAATAGGTTTTCAATACGATTTTGTTTTCTGTTTCCATGAAGCAAATTAAAGGCGTTTGAAAAAGCCTTAAAAGTTGTTTTTTTTTTACTTTTTTGTTGGTTTTTTACTTCTTTGTTGTTTTTTTTAAGCCAATAAAAGTTTACAGCACATATAATTAAAATAAAGGTATACCGACTTTTTGCACGAATACTGGATATGGTAATAGCTTATTCTTGGTGTCGTCATAGTCAATTCGATAAAATGCCCGTTTTCATGGAAGGTTTGAAAGCGAAACGTATTGAAAAAGGTTTCAATTTTACATGAAAACGTAGTAACTGAGTCCGTGCGGAAAGAGACAATATGACATCGACAAATGGACTTATATCTACGGGAGCTCTGAGATAAAGCAAAGCAACGTCGTTTATTAGAGTTTTGGCGGAATATTTAGGGTTTAATAAAATTGTTTCCAATTCTCCATAATAATAAGCGTATTTAAGTCGAGCCTTTCTCAAAAAAAACAAAATTATGATTGTTTTCCACAAACCAAAACTACACTTTTTTGCACTCGACGCGCGTTTCGCTAACAACGTTAGCATCATCAGGAGACGATAAACAATGAACTAAATTAATCTACGCTCTATCTTATATACAATCCTTTAGTGGGCGGAGATAAGACTAATAAATTGTGATTGATCACGATTTTTAATCCTACCTCCCCTCAACCAAAGAATAGAGGACCTATCCCGTTTAGTACACTTTATTCTTTGGTTGAGGGGAGGTAGGATTAAAAATCGTGATCAATCACAATTTATTAGTCTTATCTCCGCCCACTAAAGGATTGTATATAAGATAGAGCGTAGATTAATTTAGTTCATTGTTTATCGTCTCCTGATGATGCTAACGTTGTTAGCGAAACGCGCGTCGAGTGCAAAAAAGTGTAGTTTTGGTTTGTGGAAAACAATCATAATTTTGTTTTAGTGCAACCAAAGGTTCCAAATTCCCAACAGAGCCTTTCTCACATATTCTTTACCGCTTAAAAGTTTAACTAATGTCAAACAACGATCCACGAGTCGCAGAAAACCTACTGGAATTAGAAAACTCTAGTTCGTAGTGAAAACAAAAAAAATAAAAAATAATATTAAAGTACCTTTATTAATGATGAGCAAGATAATGTAAATCTTAGACGATAATTATAATTTGTCGAGTTGGGTAATAATCGTGTTACATCAGGAGAAAAGAGGCAATTTAAAGCAAATATAAACAATTTCTTTAATATTCATAGTAAGAACTTTGCAAATTAAATTGTTTCATTTGTTCGTCAATCCAATCTTTAAAAACAGCAACCTTAACATGTACTCCGGGTGTGTTCTCCCTACCACATTTGTTGTGTGTACTACCTATAACTCCGACTTGATAATATCTTCCAAATGTATTGGGAATAGGACATACTAACGGTCCACCGTCATCTCCTTTGCACGTCCCTTTCGTTGGGGTATCCCCGGCACAAATAAAACTTTTATGTAAATAGGTTGCTTTTGGTAATCGTTTGTTCTGCCTGAGTTTATCTTCGCAAACGTCCTTTGGAATTAGAGGCAGATCAACTTTTTGTAAAACGTTTGAAAATGCCCCGGTGTCCGTTTGACCCCAACCTGTGGCGGTGCACAATTCGGAGTCAACATCATATCTTTGCGGAGGCAGACATATTACATCGACAAACTGAGTTATTTCTACAGGAGTTTTGAGATAAAGCAAAGCAACGTCGTTTATTAGAGTTTTGCCGGAATATTTAGGGTGTAGTAAAATTGTTTCCAATTCTCTATCTTGATGAGCGTAGATTTCGTTAGCGTTATGAATATCGTGCTCTCCGGCTCTTATCAAATATTCTTTAGTTTTGTCTGCGACGCAATGTGCTGCTGTTAGAACCACTTGAGGGTGAATTAAGGACCCGCCACATTGGAACACGTTTCGTTTTGTGCCGTTACGTAGCTCTGTTAGAAAAATAGCCATCATCCAAGGGAATTTTGAGATGTGGCTCAATCCTTCCCCACATGCTGATTCTACTGTGGAAGTGTGGAAAATCTGAAAGAAAAGTATAGATACAGAGGCGGTTTATTATAAATAGTTTAATTCTAATAAAAAATTAAGAATCAGTCATTAAATTTTCTTTTTTTGACCCTTTATGATAGCTTCTTGCGGGTCGAATCAAACCACAGAATAAAGCGGCGCTATATCAATATTGTTAGAGTCCGGTTAAGAAGTAAATGGGCCAGCTAAGGAATGTGTGCAGAAACCCATTTTTATCTAAAGCTCGCCCACTTAGCTCGCGATTGGTTTGGTGTCATAGGCGTAGACGCTCTAATCTGTTTATTGCACTTAATTTTCCAAAGCATTTTATTGATTTTACTATTTTACAAATAAATATCTCATTTACATAAAGCACCCCTTGTCAATTTATTATTATTTTTAACAGGAACATTATACATAAATAAACTAGACATTTTTTCAAAACATGTTTCGAGTAGAATACCTTTTAAATCCATTAAAATTAATTGGAAAGTCCCTGATTTTTACAAAAAATGTGAAATTGCGAAATTTTTTCTTAAAACTTGAAATCTCACAAAAATAATGTCTCTCCAATAAATGTTAAGTAATTTTCCACAAAATTTATTTGAAGCATTTTTTGATTAGGTTGATAGGAACGGCTCAGTTTTGTTCTGCGTTTTACACCTGTATCCTGATTCAGATTCTGCCTTTTTCAATGGACTTCGGGCCTAGGCTCCAGCATCCATAAATAACGTAAGGTATCCTTTTAAATAGGTACAATTATTTTTCTGCAAAAAGGAGGAAAGGTAAAAAATTAAACAAATTATTATTCATAATATTATCATTTTATTTAAGAACTGAATAAAACATTAACTAACCCAATTCAGTATTGAAATGTATAGATGTAAATAAATTATTTGAAAACTCAAAAACATATCAACTAACCAAATTCAAAATAACGGCTTGCAAATAATATTTTTTTATCATATTAGAAATCTTCAACTTATTCATTATTTTAGATGGCAGTGACGATACGTACGCCCCTGCCACAGTGTTTGGCCCTGCCTCAAACAGAGACAACAAGCGAATGCCGCGCATCGCCCGTGCTTGTCGTGGCCCATTTACTTAATAAATAATCGGACTCTACAATTTCGTTTAATTTTTGAAAGAATGAGACTGGATGAGCTTTTAAAAATAAGTATTTTTGTTTCATATAAACTAACTCAACACCTATTAAACCGCCCGCTTCCCTCCATTCAGTTCAAGCCATAGGCATCCAACTAATTTTTAGAACTGGGCCGTAGGTAGTTGATTTTTATCAGTTTCATAAGCGAAATTTCTAAAACTAACTGAAAGGCTTGTTTAAATAGCTGTTTGTTATCTTTGACAGAAAGCAAGTAAGAAGCCAATAAACACTAGAAATTTAACCTCAAAATCTACATACAAATTAAAATTACCTTTTCTGACTTTTAATGGATTTGGCAACACTCTTATCATGTCTTTACTGATTATGGGTTTTCTTGTGTTTTAGGAATAATACGAGCAATCTCTTTTATCTGGTTCTCTCTAAAAGTTGCATTTTCGGATGGGGTCTATAACTTTTTTGTTTGTCAAAATCGTTTTTTGGACACTTTTTTAAAGCAGAATTCGACTGTCGAACTGGATTTTGTCTGTCACTTTTAGTTTTTAAGATATAACCCAAAGTTATTTTTTTCTTATACAGGGTTCCTAAGCAAATCCTTAGGGGGCCAAGCAGCCGTGTATAAGACGCAGACAAACGGAAAAGCACATTAGGCAGAAAAGGATGCGCATGGGGCGATGTTGTCACTACATCTTACACCATATTCCAGGTTGTTGTTTTCTAATGTTTTCCATTTTCATACCTTTAGGACTGGAATAAAAATTGTTTTTGCTCGACTTTAATACCAAACTCATGAAAGATATCATAAAAAAATATATTTTTCGGCTTTTCATTTTGTAACCATTGTCCTTACGCACTGTTTACAGGCTGGGGACTGAGATACATGCAAATGCCTAACCTAAAGCGTTCATACACGGCCGGAGAAATCGACTGAGATATTTCCGTAGAAACTTTATCAAGCAAATAGGACGGGTTGACGCTTTCGAACGTCCAACCCGGGTTTTGCACTTTGATTCGAAATCAAAAAGGAGGAACAGTCAGATATGGGGCCGTGCACAAATTACGTAACAGTGATTTTACCAATTTTTGACCCCATCCCTATGTAATGTTTTGTAACGGTTTGGCACGCCACTCCCCTAATATTACGTAACGATTTCAAGACCACTACTCCCCCCAAAAAAAACTTTTCACTTATTTTCATTCCAAATTTTCTTAGTTTCACACAAATGCAAACGCTGTCGAAAACCCCCCTCCCCCCTACGTAACGTTTTGTAACCCCTCTCCCCCCTATGACCATTACGTAATTTGTGCACTGCCCCTGTAGTACCGGTGGAGGAGGGCGAGAAAATTGATATTTTTTTCTTAAAAATTATACTCTTTAGACCTATTTCTTTGCGTTCCCGAAATTACGTCATTTTTGAAAAAAAATTGTAAGCGGCGCCATTTTTATTTCGTGCTTTGTTTGTCTAACATTTTTGCGTTCGGCTAATTTAATTGAAAAATGTTTGCCTGCGGCGCCCTTTATCTTCTCACTCGAAACCAAGATCCCCCGTTTTAGGAAAACTGATCCCGTCTCTGTTTCTAAATTTTTTCGAATAAAAGTAGAGTATGACCATGGGGGAAATAATTTTTTTCTACGGTATGACGAAAACTTCGAGAAAGTTAAAGAAAAAAAATAAAAAAAGTGGCAGAGCTCAAGCTTTTCGTAAAAAAAAACGTTTTTTGTAAACAAACAGAACAAAATAAATCTTTTCACCCCTTTTTGGGTGTGTTGGCAGTCCCTTATTTTTCGCTTTTACCCTCCCGCTAGTTTTGAAGAATTGGTTCGCTACATGTTTCGAGATCATGTCATAAAACACCTTGAAAATATCAAATGTAGTGTAGGGCCAGCTTTATTTAAAATCAATAATATCGGAAGCAAAAAGTTCTGCAGGAAAAACAGCGTGTTTATTGATTTCTTTGGCTGCTAGTGCTAGCTGCATGGTTTGGCCGTTTCCGGATAGATGTCACTAGTAGAACAGAATGGAAAGAAATTTAATTAAAAGCGAAGATATTTCTTTCTAATGTTAACAACCTCACGAGTTTATCGCTCAGTATCGTAAATAATGGACCCTGCCGTCTCCTTTAAGCAAGAAAAAGCTGTGGTTTGGACCTGAAAACATCTCATTTTTAATTAGATTAGATGTGTGGCCGCCATCTAGTGGAATTTGCAGTCATCTTGTCAACGGTTATTACTGCAACTATGATTTATGCTCACAATGAAAGAGTGGCGACAATTTTTTCTCATGAAAGCAGTCCGGAGATAATAACAAACTGGCACCATTGCTCAATATACCTGTTTCTTTTGTGCGCGCAGAACTTTCTATGCCATTTCTGTTTGATTTATTGAAATCCTATCCCTAAGGAAAATCTTAGGAACCCTGTATAATTACCCTTTTTTATTTGTATGTATAACACTTTGTCCTTTACTTTTTTTATTTGTGGATTTTTTTTTCAATTATTGCAAAAAGTGAGTAAAAATGCAAGTAAGAGAGAAAAATAAATGATTAATAATAAAAAATAAAAATTTATAAAAAATACATGAAATAAAACATAAATTGTGATTCCCAACTAACTTTGTGCTATATCTCAAAAAATATAAGTGACAGAGAAAATCCAGTTTGATAGTCGAATTCTGCAACAGAAATTGTCACAATAAAAAAAGTTATGACCCATCCCAAAATGCAGACTTTACAGAAAGCTTCCGTAAAGGCCGATTCTCACTCATAGAAAAAAAATTGGGTTCGGTCTGTCTGGCAGACCAGAATGTTATCTGCTGTACTATGCTACGGAACTAATTATGACCTTGACGCCCGACATAGAAATAGTTCAGTGAAACACAAATAGATGGAGCACCACACATGATAACCACAAAAATTAATACTACAAAAGAATATTGATTTTTAAATAAAAAATCAATATTACTTTACAAATGTAATGTAATATTGATTTTTCTTGGCATAGCAAAAAGGACCAGAATATGCCCA
The DNA here is from genome assembly GCA_963921995.1 of Oxystoma pomonae. NCBI lineage: Eukaryota > Metazoa > Arthropoda > Insecta > Coleoptera > Brentidae > Oxystoma > Oxystoma pomonae. Next base: position 143,535,016 of record OY998163.1, read on the forward strand.
AAAAACAAAAAAGTTTAAAAGATAAATCAAAAGTTGATGTTTTTGTGAATTTTTGAAACTTTTTTGTCTTTGGGTGCACTGAACTTAAAAGACTGGAAAATGTGTACTTTTGACCCAAATGAAATGTTATAAAAAAACATTTTGCCTTTTAATTTCATAGGTGAGGTCCTTTTACAAAACCCTTTATTTTATAGTTTCATTGAGAATTTAACTTATAAAAGGTTGGGTAAAAAGATAAAGACAGATGATAAATAAGTATGTGTAATTAAAAAAATTGAAGTACATTTCCCAAATACAGGTTTAAAAACAAAACAAGGGTTCATTATATTTTTCACTGCCTTAATTAACTCATTATTGGAGTGTTGAATACAAGAATTCCTTTATTTTTTTTACAAAGTTTAACATTTGTTATCCCTTCAATGCTAAGGGAGTAAAGAGGAGGTGAAAAATATAATGAATCATGTGGTAAAATAAGTAAAAACATAAAATATTACCTTATAGTAAAAATCGAGGTAAAAATTATTTAAAAAGAAGATGAATTACCTAGAAATAATTATTGTTAAAATTATTCCACAAATAACTGTGAGGATAATTGCCTTTAGTCATAATTTAGTACACAAAATTCAATATAAAGCCTCAAGAAATAAAACATAATTTTTTCCAAATCTTTTTTGTTGGTCTTTATGAAATGCTGATTTTTTTTTGTTTATCGCAATAATCTCCTCTTTTTAGACTTTTAGAAAATCTTACAAATCTTATTAACTTGCTTACACCACCAGAACAAACACCTAATAATTAACTTTATTAATGTGGTCACTTTAGGGATTAAAAAGTATAATAAAGTTTGTGTCTTGCCAAATAAAAAATTAAAGTATGTTCCTGGTTTTGTTACTACTATTTTTATACTGCAAGGCATCAATAAGTTCATTGTCAACATCATTATCATGACTTATAATTAAGTTTACTCCTGAAACTTCACAAACAGTTTTTTACTTTTTTACTTGGCAAAGCAAAAATCTTAGAAATAGCCTGTACGTCTTACCAATTGATTTAAAAATACTGAGGGAGAGAATCTTTTCTTCTAAAGTAAGTCTTCTGGCTCTGCGAGTGCTAATTTTCTTTGGAATAATTGCACATAACTGGTCATTTTATGCAATTGCTTACTACTATCAATAACTTTCCTATAGAAATGTCATGCTTTTTGTATGAGATTAGCCTGTCTGGGCACATTGACTTCATTGGGAATTAAAGAGCGCCTTCTTTTAACTGTAAAAAGAAATAAAACAAACATTAGCTAATTAGTTAAAATTATAACATTTATAAATACATTAAATTTGTAAAAATGTAAATAAATCAAACAAATTGATCATTCTCAGGGTAACCACCAGTTGGGGTGTAATTTTTTTTTATAAATTTGTGACCAAATTTTCAAAATTTTGTGATTTTTTATGATTTTATGACTGGTGGTCACCGTGCTTTATCCACTGAATTTATTTTAAACCCGACATGTTTTGGAAGCTCAGGCTGCCATCATCAGGAGTCCCTACCAAAGTTTTATTAAGGGAGACTAGGCCAAATTAATGGACCAGTCTTCCATATTGGAAAAAGAAAGAAAGGCTAAAATCCATTGTGAAAAAAACTTCAAAATTTAAAAAACAAAATAAATATATAAATATGCAATATATTATACTTATATATACTTTGTGGGGTACTAAGAAAACTAAGCCTGACTTCTGTTTAATCCTCAGTTTAAGGTAGGTACTGTAAAGACTTCTAAGTACTGGGACAATTTAGCTGAATAGCCGTGAGGCTAAAGAGCCAGCAATAATTATTTATTATGTGTTTTTCTTATTTTCTTTTTTTTTAAATTTTTTTAAATTAAATTAATCCAACCTAACCTAAACAGACTCAAACCAACTTATTAAAGGACAAAACAACACAAAAAAACACACTTTAAACTAAATTAACCCAACCTTAACCTAATTAAACAAGCCAAAAAAAGATGTAGGGGTTGTAGTGTATTTTTTTTGGGTTGTTTGGGCTTTGAATAAGTTGGTTTGAGTCTGTTTAGGTTATGTTGGGTTAATTTAGTTGGTTTGAGTCTGTTTAGGTTAGGTTGGGTTAATTTAGTTTAAAGTGTGTTTTTTTGGGTTGTTTTCGCTTTTAATACGTTGGTTTGAGTCAGTTTAGGTTAGGTTGGGTTAATTTAGTTTAAAAAAATTAAAAAAAAAACGAAAATATAAAATAATTATTACCGGCTCTTTAGCCTCACGTCTATTCAGCCGAATTGCCGGCTCTTTAGACACTTCCTTTTTTTAAATTTTATAAGATAAAATATGCTCACTTTATGATCAGCTTGTCATACGTACAACGCTTTAATGTATAGGCAGGAGCACTAAAGACACAGAAAATTAGTCCCTCTTTACAGAGTAAAACAAAACTTATCAATACTTTTTGACCAGGGCTATAATATTTTTGTGAACAGTTTTAATTAAAAAAAAAACTTACCTGCCTTTCTTTCTGGGTTGCCCCATCATGGTGTCGTCCCTAATATTTTATAAAACATAGCTTAAATTTGATATACGATTATCAACGTACACTATAAAAGCCTGTGGCTTGTAATAATTCCATTCTTTTTAAAAAAACAAAAATAACCTCAACAAACGCCATTGTTGTTGTTGGCTAAAAATCAATAAATCCGCCTCTACGCGCTGGCGTCAACTAAGGGAGAGATATGACAAATTTAGAATTTTTGTACTACTATCGCCATCTATTTAAAAAAAAATTACTAGACCCCGAAATAATTATATCTAGGCTTTTCCATACACTTATGCGTCACCGAGCGAGGAGGCGCGTCATTTTGTATGTTCGCGTTATTTTATATCATCACTCTAAAAGGGATAGCCATATAAAATGACGCGCCGCCTCGCTCGGTGACGCGTAAGTGAGAATCGGTCTTTACTCGGAAACAGTTTTCACCTTTAAACGTCTCTTAAAAATTAAGCCTCGCAAGTGGGTCTCTAGAAATACCCAAAACCCCCCAAAGCCATCGAATTTTGGACACCCTGTACATGCGTGGATAAGTTCCTTAAGGCTATAGTTTCTCCCCAGATTTTAAGGAAAAAAAAGTACAACTGGCAACGCCTTATTCTCGATTTTTTTTAAATCTTTTGCCAGAGTGCACAGGGAAAACTAAACATCAGAATTAGCTGAAATTTTGCAGGGTTGATCATTTTTAAATGCTTAACAAAAATATCTGAAGGATTTTTCAAAATTCTCAATTATTTTTTCTTCAAAATAAAAGCAAAAAATAATTGCGGTGTTAAAAAATCTCTGGTGTCCCACTGTGGATAAACATAAATAAAGTCTCCGCGTCGCCATGGAAAACAAATTCAATGACGTAAAATTTTGCAAAAAAATCGAGTCAACATAGTTAAATTGTTTTCCCGTACATTGTTGCTAAAAATAATTCCCCAGATTGTAACTACCACCTTAAGCGTGTTTCTACGAGAGAAAGTTCACACTTGCCCCACAATCGCACTTACCCGTGTTTACCTTAACTAAAAAAAACTTACTTGCTTATTCAATTCTTGATTAAATTCTTCCAGCTGAGAATGCGTCTTTTCTATGCTGGCGAAGCAAACGAAAAAAATCAAAATTATTAAAACCATATTGTCGATTTATTTTTATCAGTGAATTAAATTGGACAGCAACTTTTAAGAATCAAAACTCAAATAACAACAAACTGGTTATACTTATATGCATTTATTTATATTCAATTTTACACAACAACAAAATAGGAATTTCCGTATTTTATAACATATTGATTGCCAAGGTCTTATTTCTGTTTTTGTTTTTGTCTTGCGTATTAGAAAGATAAAAACATGGGTGCATCTGAGATTTTTAGTTTTTCTGAAAGATGAATCTCTAAGCTTTAAAAAAAGCCCGAGACACAAGCTCTATGTCATCTCGTTCGTCAGATATGGCGTCATAGAGATTAATGTTATCAGATATTCGTCAAACTGCGATAATTTTTTTTTAAAGAAAATTTATATGTGTACGAAAAAACCCTAATGAAGCATTTTACAATCAAATTTCCTTTTAAACCTTTTCTCGGCTTGTCGTGAGAGTGCCAGAACCGTATTTAACGAAAAATTGTTGATAAATCAGTAGAAAAATATTGTGGTTTAATTTTATTTGTCTGATCAATATTATATTTTACTTAGATATTTTTATTTTTGTTTTTTGCAGCGAATGTTTTAAAAAAAGATGCAATTAATTATTGACGTAGTACAAATAATGATACTTATTGTATTTTATTTTAAAAAAATAAGTTTATTTTACCACATAATTCAGTAGATTTTAATTTATTTTTTGCACATATATAGAATTTGCAAAGAGGCTTACAAACCCATCTTATTAACTCCTGTAAACCGTTAGCGACAGTTGGAATAGTTGACCACAGTGAGACAAATAAGTTTAAAAAAATATTCACAAAATTTTTACGGTTAAAAAATATTTGAAACGCTGTTGATAATTTTTTGCAAAAAAAATAGTGATAAATGATTTAATTAAGTTCTAAAAGAAATTAAAAACCACGGGGGCAACTCAAGCCAGTGGCGCGCTGTAGTCGATTGAGTATGTAAAAACACTAGACAAATTTTTACTTTTGAGTATTCAGCTTACTCTAGAACTCCACCATAATAAATTATCAAGATAATTTGGTCTTATTTTATGGAGAACTTGTCGGGCCATAATTTGTGGTTTAATAGTTTTTGTGAACGTGTGCCACATAAGTTAGTAATTATAAAATTTGAACAAAAAACACAAAAATGTTTATATTTTTTAAACTTAAACTTTAGATTTCTACGTCTCAGCTCAGATGGACTACCACTTTTATGTGCCTTTTTGTAGAAAATTTAATGGTCTTAATTGTGGTGCAAATTAATTATTTTTCTCCTGTATATGTCAAAAGTTATAAAATAAAAATAGCAAAAAAAGTGACAAAATTTTAATGCAACTATCATGTAAAAACCAGCGATACGTCACTGACTCCATTAAGCGTATATTTTATTAGCTCAGTATTTAAGAAATTTTTTAAGCATTCATTTATTTTTTGCACTTTTTGTGTCTGATAACTGTAAAATGACGTTTCTAGCAGATTTGTAAAAAACCTTTTTTTTCAGTATCTTTTACATATAAACATATAAAAAAATTATGGTATAATATTTTTACGTAGTGATATTAAAAAATATTTCATGGTCCTTGGGTCCGATGTAGTGCGATTTCCGTTTTCGTGACGTGATAACTGCTAAACCTGTTGACATATAGCTTGTGTCTCGAGCGTTTTTTAAAGCTCCAAGGTCTGCTTTTAGATGAAAAAAAAATCTCAGATACATCTACGTTTGAAGTTTTTTATGCTACATAGCACAAAAGAACTTTAGTAAGTCAACATAACAAGAAGCATTTCCAAAAAAGAGGCAAAAACTGAGAAAAAATTTCAACAATTTTCTTGCACTAGGTATGGTCCATTCAAAATTCTCCGGACTAATTTCAATATGGCGACAAACATTTTATTTTAAAAACTAAATGGAACTGTCATTGTCAGTGTCAAAAAATTTGTCCGATTGCATTTGGAATGGAGTGGATTTTACTGTTTCTTTTTACTTGAAACTTAAGTCTTACAAAAAATTCGTTTCGTTTCATTTTGACATGTGACCTATTATTATTATTATTATTATTATTATTATTATTATTATTATTATTATTATTATTATTATTATTATTATTATTATTATTATTATTATTATTATTATTATTATTATTATTATTATTATTATTATTATTATTATTATTATTATTATTATTATTATATGGAACCACGTAGGTGAAAATCCTGTAGGAGTACTACCCATGGAATAAATCACTGCAACATGCGTCCGCCATACTGACACTTAAAGGCATGTGTCTTCTTAATTACACATGGCAGGTCACTTCTGTCCTGAAATCAGTTGTTTTGTTATGATCACGTGACCTAACATAATTTACTGCACCAAGTAAAGACATACTAATCACGAAAAATTTTAAAATATGGCATCAGTTATTAAGAACAGACATGCTTTTGAGTGTCAGTATGATAGGCATGGTTTTCACCTACGTGTATTGGTTTGACATTTCGTTTTGTAGATAGTTTCATACGAGGCCTACCATATCCTCGTTTAATTTCCATAAAGTTTCATCGGCTTCAGTTGATTTTCCGTTTCAGAATCGGCTGGGCCACCACGGCAAACGCAAGCTTCATCGACACCAATCGCCCGGGGTGCGTTCACAATTAACGCCGGGCGTACGCCGGATGTTTGTTCACGATTTAGAACAAAAAATGTACGGCAAAATTTTTTCCGTTCACAATCTGGTTGTTGCGAGGAAGACGACACACGGCGAAAGTGTCAATCGTTTGCGACTACGCAAATTTTACACCGAGCAACAACTTTTTAACCAATTCTCGAGTGGGTAAAACTTTAAACTGTCACGTGACCCGTTTCAGTTTGAAGTGAATATAACGAAACCTTATTGTTTTGTTGTGGTCGAATTTAAAGGTAGTTTTATTGATTTTCCACCGAGAAAAAAAACCTCGTTTTTTTTAGTAAGTACATGACGTTTTTTTTGTGCTTTTCTACGATGTTTAGTAGGGAAACACATCCTATTAAAGTGTTAATAGACCACTAATTTATCGTCACCTTATTTGCTTGCCGTAATTGAGATGCTAAAAAGAGTTTTTAAACCACAAACACAAATTACCGTAACCGTATCCTTTTGCCCATATACAAACTGCCGATTTTCCCTACGGTATCACCAATTTTGATGGTCTATTATCTCTCTATTGTATATAATCCAAATGAGTATGCATTTTTGGATAATGATGGAAAGTTTGTCCTAGTTTGTAGGACAAGTGGTAAGTGAATATTTTTAGGTACCTAGTGTCTTGGCATTACTTAGAAAACACATGAATGAAAACAACTCCAATCTAACGCTCATATAGGTTTATTATTAAACTAACACACAAGAATACATTATTATTGAAGGAAAAAAAAAATCAGTGTAATGGGTGAGCTTGGTGATCTGCACACATTTTTTCAAAGCGGGGAATAAGGCTTGACACTGCCACTCTCATTTCTTGCTCCACGTTGATCTTTGAACGATATTTCCTTTTTATCACAACTACAGCTGAAAATCTGGCTTCGTATAAATAGGATGTTGCAAAGGGGATTAGAATCCTCAAAGCTTTTAAACTTAGAGCCGGATATTCATTTTTGACGGATACCCAAAACTCTACCAAATCAAAAGAAGTGAATTTTGATTTTAAGCTGTTGTCGCAAGAGAGTTCAATAAGACTCCCTTCTTCTAGTGAAGTGAATTCTGGTGGAGATTGTGCATGGAAAGGATCTTGAATCCATGCAAATTTTTCGACATTTTCCTCTATAAAGTATTTTGCAAACCATTCCGAGAGTTTCCAAAGGTGTTCGGTGAAAAGGGACAGCAAGCCTTGAGAGATAACGAGCTCATTAGAGGCTGAGAATTTATGCAATTCTGGAAAACAATCTTGACCGCCATCTTCATTAATTTTTCTTATACACAACTGCAGTTATTTTCTAAATGCTGCAATTTTCTCTGATAATTTCAAGATATGCATGTTATTGCCTTGGAGAGACAGATTTCAGGCATTCAGTTTGTCAAATATATCGCACAAATATGCCAGTTTTACCAAAAAGTCGGGATCCTTAAATTATCTTGAGCTTGCATGACCTTCCCCTTCCATGAAAATATGTATTTCTTGATGTAGCTCGAATGTAAGGGATAAGACGTTTCCACGTGAAAGCCATCGTGCACTGGAGTAATATAGCAGCGCAGTGTATTCAGCTCCCATGTCCATACAAAGAATTTTGAATAGTCTGGTTTTTAGCTGCCTAGTTTTTATATAGTTACTATATGTATAGTATATGATACGTTCCATAACCAGCCCAACGACTTCGATGCAAGTGCTTCCCTATGAATGTTGCAATGGGTCCACATGGCATACGGTGCTATACTGCGAATAAGTGCATCCACCATAACGGTCAGACATTGATCGAGCGCCATGAGTACAAACTCCAATATACTTCTCCCAATCTAAATTATTCTCTGTTATAAACTTGTCAAGAATTTGAAACAAGTCTTGAGCCTTTCCGCGTTCATCGATACTTAGAAGGTCTTCAACATATATCATTATCATCCAGGAAGCGTACGTAACAAATAAGGTGTGCATCTTTATTACTGTCAGTAGTCTCATCAAGTTGCAGACCAATTTCCTTGACTTTCATTTTCTCTATCAATTGATCATTAAGATCCTCAGCTATATGATGGATTCTTTGACTAATAGCGTTGTTAGATAAACGTACCTTTGAAATTGGTTTTCCCGCCGATTCTCCTATCATAATGTTAACCATGTCGACAGCAGCCGGTAAACTAAGTTCTTCTGCGATGGTGTGAGGTTTTTTGCACTTCGCCACCTGTATACCATTTTGAAAGAGGACAGCATTGCGTTGCTAGGTACTGAAGTTTGTTGAGTAAACATGTTCTTTTGTTTTTGGACATTCTGCAACTTTCTTGTGAAAAATTCGCGTGACTTTCCAACCATCGTGGGATGAATGGTTTCGAGATGTCGTTTTAGCTTACTTGGGAGCATATTTTCGACATATGTCCTGAGGTCGTAAATCACAACACTTTGTATCACTACTAAAACTCTCTATTACTATTTCTATTTATCATAACAGTTCACCTGCTTACAATTTCTCTTACGGTGAACTAACCTAGCAAAGCAGACTACGGCGACTTAAATACTGTCAAAAAGCGCTCGCGAAGATTCTCGTCGAGCGACGCCCAGGTCGGTGGAAATTCTAGAAACTCTCGGCAATACCTTCTCCACATAGGCCAATCAACTCCTACCGTTTTAGTGTCTTTTTCTCGACCTTCGCCATTGACAGAAAACTCATGGAGTTTCTGTCACTTTTGAGTGAAAATGGCGGCGAAGGTGGATTAAAGGACACTAAATCGGTAGGAGTTGATCGGCCTGTATGAAGAGGGTACTGTTCTCGGGCTCGAGGCTCGATTAATAGCGGATGCGGCGCCGGCGTTGCCAAACATAAATCAAATTCTACCTTATCAGGATCAGGAGCGCCTAGCGGCGCCCCTGGTTTCTTCTCGCGTCGCCGCGGCGCACACTTTGGGAAAAAATTGGTCTAAATTGTTGTCCGGGGGGGGGGGGGGGGTGGCACATGAAATTACTGAAACATGCACCTCAGACAAAAGTGATTAGGTATAATAACAACAAATATTGAGGGGCCGGTCGACTATATATACGCAAACACGATTTGGACAAAAATTTGTTTTGGACCTTAAAGTGTTAAACTGTTGGATGGGTTATTCAAAATATTATGTGGATGGAGAGGTATAACCGCCAAAAAGTAGGTTAGGGATCTTATGTCATCTGTCACTTTTCACACCGTACGAACGCCGGCCGTCAGCGAAAATTTTCACCGGGTAAATTTTAACGGGGCTATGAACGCACCCCCGGTCAAGAGGCCTCAATCCAATGACGTCAGCATGTTCCCAGCTGATTGGTTTGGCATTTTGTTTTGCAGATAGTTTCATACGAAGCGACAGGCATCAATTCTCCTTCCGTTTAACATTCTTGCGTTGATAACACGATGCATGGCGCAAGCCATTTTTACTTTATCATATCCGCGTTTAATTTCCATTAATTTTCATCGGTTTCAGTTGATTTTCCGTTTCAGAATCGCCTGGGCCACCACGGCAAACGCGAGCGTCATCGACACAAATCGCCCGGGAGGCAAGAGTCCTCCGACTACGCGGCAGATCTCAGCAGTGAGCATTCCAGCCCGAGCACAGCTAGTCCTCGACGCAAAATTTACGCCAAAACAGGTGAGTTTTTCTTCGTTTTTTTTTAAAATCATATGACTATAGGAAAAAATTAAATAGTATAAGTATAGAGAAGCAATTTCAATAAAGTTAAGAATTTCATGTAGTACTGGAAAAAAATATACAGGAAGTTTTTTTACCCTTTTTTTCGCCGATACCAATAGCCTTCATACTATGTATGGATGTTTGCCGCGTATTCGGGTCGTAAGTGCATATGAGACTTTTAAAGGATATTTTATTTACTCTTGCCACAGTATTTTACCTCAAAACTAACACATGGACATGGAAGTTCCAAATTGAGTTTGTCGAAATCATTTTCAAGAATAAGAACAGGTAGGTATCTGACGTATTGGAAAGGTAAGTTTTTAAAATAGTATACGATTTTTTTGTACATAAAGCCTGATTCCGACGGTTCCAAAAGTTGCATAGATTGAGGAGTTGCGTAATTTGGAACATGTTCTATTTTATGCGAAAAGTCGCGGAGACTTATTGACAGTTTTTAGTATTTTCGGTTTTAATAAAACCTAAAGAAAGCCTCGTCTCTATTTTGTTGGCCGTCTGAGGCAATTCTGCCATACCCCGTTCCTTACCCCTATGCCCCTTCTTCCACTGCAACTCTCTCCTCCCCGGGCCACCCTGTCTTCTTTACGAAGTTCAGTATGTCGGCCCATTTGAGCGAGTACTTCTTCCTCTCTCGTGGGAAATCCCCACTTCAGCTGCCTTGATCTGGCATATGCGCACTCAATATCAAATGCTGGACCGGTATTCTCGTAATACGTAACGTTTTGAAGTCGCTAAGCGAAACGAATAGCAAACAGCGCGCTCAGCGGCACGCTGACCGACGACTTTTCATATTCGCTCTGCCGAACGCGCTGCCCTGCGAGCAGACAGAATCAAATTCGCTTAGCACATCTTGGCATCACCGAATTTTGCATTTTTATTTTTTGTTAGTCTTGTCGCTCCTTTTCTTTTCCTATGTGTAAGAAAGAGACCATTACGTGATCGATTTCGATCCGTAGTTCAGAAAGAGTAAATCAAATGGTGACTTGCACAAGTGCATGTTGATCCTGTAAAAAATTACTTGATGGTTTGGTTTAGCTCAGTTAAACCCGCCCTTCGACCCTGTAATATAAACTAGTAGGACGTTCTCGCACAGTGTGCGGGAACATGTTTACCCCGAGACTTAACCGCACACCTACAAAAAAAATTCCGCACTCAGTGCGGGAAAGTTTAAATTTATTCCGGCACTCAGTCAGGGAAAGTGGTGTTTCCGGCACGGTCGTATATTGATATTGATACTTTATTATGTAGCATTAATGGTTAAAATGGTTTCACAATAGTTACTTGTATATCTAGTAAGTTATACCTTTTAATTATAGTGAACATGCGTATTCTACATTTTAAGAAACAGAAAATAAAAATCTAAGGTATTTGTTACCCAAAAAATAACCTAACCAATTCAACAACAAACACAGATTTCATACATCCACAAGAGAAACCTCGCGCGTGGAAAAATGTATGTTTTCATGGAACTGTTGAATTAAAAAAAGAAAATAGTAATTTTTAGTACATTTATGAATAAATAAAATGACAAAAGATAAAAAACATAAAAATGGTAATTAGTGTGGCAAATGTGATATTTCAGAAAAGTAAAGAAAATACAGACGAAAACACAGAAATAAAGGTAGTTACCTATATTGTTTACTAATTATTTTTTATATCAATTAAGCTATTTATTTCATGTTTGTTAATTTCATATTTCATGAAAGCTTTTAGTTTAGTTTTGAAAGAAAACAATTAATGTGGGCAGGAGCCTAACAAAACCAGATATTTTTTGGTACACATCTGATGAAAGATACAAAAATTAAGCACCGCTGACCCTTGGTTTTACAGAATTTTGATTGCTTCTATTTCTAGTATTATATGCATGCTCAATTATTTCAATGTCGATTTTGATAAGAAAAGTTTTTGTTGCAATTTTTTGGAAAAAAAGTTGTCTTACATCGAGCATCATATAGTAAGGTTGATGTGTACGTGTTTGTCACCTGTCCCCAAGCTACTAATAAGAGATTTTTATTTTTCTTATTATTAATAAAAACGCAAACTGAAAAAACTACTATATTTTCTGCGGCACTCTACAAAGTATTGTAGGGTAGGAAAATCGTACGCGCGGAGGGCAAAACAGCTGGCAAATGGTAGGTGTTTCTCAAACGGTCGCCACGCGCTGAGCGCACTTCGTCGACGCCTTGCGTTCAATATACGTGAATACCATTTTTTTTTACTTTGGTCACGTGGTATGCGAATATTACGTTATCATACGGTCAGCGAGTACGAAACACCGAGCGTATTTAGTTACGAGAATACCGGTCCTGAGCCAATTCCTCTTCGAGCAAGCATGCGAGAATCACGGAATCTCCTGCTACTGTTATTTGCGTCAGATGTTCGTTCAGCCGATTGTGCCCAGTCAGCATCCCTATCAGCAGTCCAATGTCCTTTCGGGTCTTGGCTAAGAGCCATTTAGTTCTGGTACCAGGTATTTTTTTATCTGGTCTTTTTTTCCTTCAGTAGTCTACCGTCTGGAGTGTGTGTCTAACTAGGGCCGCCTCGACGGGATACCGACCCCATCCGGCCTGGTTACTGGCGCGAGAGAAGGGGTAGGACCAAGTTACACTCTTCCCTGTTTTTTTTAGCCTATTAAGTTTTATCCAACACAAAACACTTTTTTTAGAAAAAGTGTTTTGTGTTGGATAAAACTTAACTTTTTTTAGAAAAATTGTTTTAGGACTGCGCGGGGTTTGAACCCACGACACACGGGCAACCAAGAAACCTAACTTGATCGTGTCAGTCGGCTAACCGGCTGAGCCACCAGGGCCGGTAAAATCACTCCTTAAATACGCCGCATACAAAACTTTGAAGAAAATTTCACGTCATTTTTTACACGTTTTAAATGATGATGCGATTGCTTAAAATTGAGCTCAGTTAAGACACCACCCCTCAACGAAACTCAATTTACACATTGTAAAAATTATGTACTAATTTAGTTCCCTTTTAAAAAATTTTGTACTTAATGAATAACGGAGTTATTCGCACTTAAAAGGGAGGAGGGTGTGGCTTGGCGCTAAGCTGCACCCCTCCATGCTTAGGAGATAGATTTAATGAAAGTTGATTTGTCATAATTTTGTACTAATTATGTACTCTTAAAGAAGGGTACTTTTAGTTTACAAAAACCATCGGTTCCTAAGATTTTTGTTCGTTTGTTAATCGGGTGTGTTCCTTAAAAACAAAAGTCAAGTTATACTGAGAGTAGGAAAATTTTTAGAAGGGGACGAAATTAGTACATAATTAGTAGTAAATTTTTTTCCTAAGCAGAGGGGAGTGTGCCTTGATATCAAACTACATACCCCAAATAAACAAAAAAAAATAAGTTATCTTGAGAGTAGGCAATTTTCTAGAAGAGGATGAAATTAGTACACCCCCCTCTTTTAAGTACGAATAACTCCGTTATTCACTAAGTACAAAATTTTCAAAAGAGGACTAAGTTAGACAATATCCAAATTGAGTTTCGTTGAGGGGGGGGGCGTAGCTTGACTGAGCTTTAAAATTGTAACAATCAATACATATAGCGCCGCAGGCGAACTTTTTTACATTTTGAGCAAAACATTTTATCTCTTTTACGTTTTTTGTAGACTATTTTATAAAAAGTCGGTTTGGGTTGTCCTGATTCTAGGTTTGATGGCAAATGCTGTTGGCAAGAATTGTTTAAATTTATATTAAAATTGTAACCCTTATTTCTTATAACGGCGCAGATATATTTTTTTAAAGAATATGCCAAATATTCTACAAAAATTTTGGACTCGTTACGTTTTTGATTAAATATTTTTAACAAAGTAAGTTCGGTTGGCTGCTGATGGGGTTTAACACCTTTTTTCTGACTAATTTAGGGTTTCATTGTAGCCATTTGGCCGCCCTCTTGAAAAGGCCGCCTACATTTTTAGCAAAAACAGGCACAAAAGCCAAAAACACTTTATTTTGACTAAAAAAACAACGCAGTAACTTTTGGTTTGACTTAAACAAGTGTCTGTCTAATAAAAAAAGCAGGCAAATATATATCATGTTTATAGGGGGATTTGAAACCTATCTAAACACAGAAACAAAATCCGTACTTGAAACAATAAAAAAAACATTAAATTAATAACTATGGTCATTAATTTTGCTCCGAGATGGTTATTATTTGATTAAAGAGTAATTAAATTAATAACTTTACATCATCAACTTTTTTGCCCAATATGCCATATTATCAATAACCATAGGTAATTAATTATTGAGAAAAATAATGGCATCTGTGATAAAAGGATTTTAATTGGTAACTTACTGGTATGAAAGCAATAACAATAAGTTTAAATTCAATAACCAAATTCAATCTAGTCAATTATTTTAAAGTATTATTTTTAAACCTTTTAGGAATTAATCCATTACTTTTAGGCATTAATTTAATACTTTTAATTGATTATCACATTAACATCCTGTAATGTTCTTAAATACTGATTGTCTAAATTTAATAACATTACGTTATTATTTTATAATTTTTTGAGGATTGGTCCATGGTATTGTTCTTAAATACCAATTATATGAGGATTGGTCAATGAACATAGACATTGATCCCAAATGATGATGTTATTATTTTAATAAAAAAAGGTAATTGATTTATCGTTTTTTGAGGATTGGTCCATTAACCATAGGCATTGATATTATACCATAAAATTATGATTTTTAGAATGCATGAATATTAATTTAACAGTGACGCACCGAGGAGTGGGGGTTGAGTTTAACCCCCCCCCCGCCCGAGAGCAGTTGAACCTAACGTAAAATTTTAGAAAAAGTAAGTTGATGTTTCAAAACCAAGGGTCACCGAGTTCGTTTCCGGTCATCGATTTTTTTTTCGAGTTTTTTAACTTATTTCATAATTGGTATATACTTTGCATATGCTAAAGATGTCCCAAAAGTAACCTTATATGCTAATGAAATACTAGAATAAAATTCTTTTCCTTTACGGTACCAGAAAAGCTTGTGCGCTAAAAGGGCCAAATAATGTTTCAATAAGTGATATATATACTTTGCATATGCTAAAGATGTTCTAATAGTAACTTCCTTTGATGGTATTTCCTTAGTATCTGCCAAGAAAATACCTAGAATCTCATTCTTTTGATGTTCTTTTATGGTACCAGAATAGCATGTGCGCTAAACAGACCGAAAAATGTTTTAAAATTGATATATTCTTTGCATCTGTTGAAGATGTACTCAAAAGGACCTGCTCAAATGGTACACTAATAGCATATACTTAAATAGTATGTACCAAGCATATGCTAAAAATGTGCTCAAAGGAACATCCTCAAAAGGAGGTTTATCGCATATGATATGCGTTCTTTCATTGCTATGTGGGAATTAGGAGAATCAATGATCTTTACTCTTATTAATATAATAACATCTCAGCTTTAAATAATATGAATTTGTGATCGTTCCTGTTCCCTATTGTTTTTAATGTAATTACACCACAGCTTTAAAAATGGTGATGCAGTTGTCATTGTTCCTATGTTAGCTTAATATTGATATAATAACATCTCAAACATAAAAATAATGATTGTCATGGATCCCATGACCTTTACTGTTATTGAGATAATAATATCTCAGCTTCAAATGATGACTAATTTGTCTTTGGCCCTATGTCCAAAATTATGAGACAATTATCACATTATTAAAACAATGTATAGGGAACATCAAACAACAACATTTTTTCATCGGTCTACCTATTTTTGATTATTAGAATCAAGGTATAGCAGTTATTGTTGTTATGTTAGAAATGTCCCAATGAGCATTTTTGTCTATATAAAAGTTACAGCAAATAATATAAAACCTTCATAAAATAACCAAAAGTTATATTATTTAGTGTTGGTGATAATTTTATAACTCTAATATATCTCTTAAAGGAGTAAAAAAGACTTGAAAAACAACTGTTCAACACCAGCTTATAAAAATTTATGGTACATAGTAATGGATAGAAAAACAACATATAGATTTTATAAAACTTCCTTATGAGCCCTCAAGTATAGAGATTATTATAAAAAGGTTTTACAACTGTTCTAACAACACTACATAACAAATTAAAGGTTTTTATGGATTTAGAAATATAGATTTTCCATCTTTCTTCCCTTTGTTTGTTATGTATTATTCTTTTTCTTTTTACAATAAAAAAATTTATAAAATGGTGTTTAGCAATCTTCTAAAATAAATAAAAATGAAAGCTGGAAGCAGGAATATGAATATTTATATACTATAGTCAAATAAAAGCTGTTTTTCAAGTCATCCTACTCTGAAAATCAGCTGCGGTCCCGTGTGTACTGTATAGTTTTCGAATACACTCACGTAAATTTCATGGGCTCCAAAAATACTTGAGAAAACGAAAAAAAAAATATTAATTTAAATATCGGTTTTTTTTTCATACCCGTTTTTTTCTTTCTGGGACAAATATTGAATTTTGTATGTTGTTCTTAACCCTAACAAGCAATATTTCAATTGAAACACATGTTGAAACCCCATAAATAACGTTTTTATTTAGGCCAAAAACCTATTTTTGTAATCCAAAATGACGAGAATTTCCGACAATTCTATAAAAAAAACAATACAACTATACCACTGTTTACCTCGTCAACACTATTTTTAACCCTTTTAAAAAATGATGCTACTTGGAACAAAGGGCTACAGATGCCGCAGTGTTGAACACTGATGGTCTGTTTCTGCGAGCTTAACATAGTTACCATTGTTCTCTTTTCCTAAATGCATTCCTCGAGAGATCCAGCATACTACACATACCAGGAAAAATACCCGCCTCCACACACTTCAAGCCCGCATAACTATCAGAGGTAACTATCTCAAGAATATAGTTAGATTGTGGGGTCGAAGGGTGTACAGGCGAGTATTTTCCGGGGTGTTCACATTTGCCGCCGACCAGCAGTATCAGCGTATGCGCTCGACGTTTCACGGTGCGTTTTTGCGACCTTAACACGGTTACTATATTGTTCTCTTTTTCTAAAACACGGTTCCCATCTATGCGTTTCTCATTGGTGGGTCCCCCGAATCAAAACACGTATCACGTGGTCTAAGCGAGATTCGCCTATACAAGTTCATGTCGGACCACGTGATGAGTTTTTTGAGTCAGGGTGACTGCGCATGGGAAACGCTGGTGGGAATCGGGTGTAAAATGCATTGGATCCCGATATCTGTCATCGGCAACTATCTCAAAAAGATTTGGATCTCTTATCTCTCTCAGATTAATGTAATTAAAACAAGATAATAATGGTATGGTATCTCGCAAAAACGTGCCTTTTGATGTCGCAAAAATGCTCCTTTTGAGGTCGCAAAAACGCGCCTTTTGATGTCACAAAATTAACCTTAAAAAATATTGTTTGTTTTGTTTTTATAATTGCCAAAATAAATTAAAATTGTTTTTTTTTGTTCTAAAAACAGTTGTATTATAATCCCTATATAAAGAAATTAATAACAAAATTATAGAAAAAATCTTATGGGCAAAAAAGGTTTATGAATGAGTTCATAAGAATATTACAGACACCAATTTATATAACTATTGTGTGTGAGTTCCCAAGTTTTTATAAGTATCTCTCGAAATATTTTCAATCTTATCTTATATAAATTTGTTGTTGGTTAATTAAGTTTTATAAGTGGGTTGATAGCAACATTTTAAAAACCAATCTATTTTATATCTTTAATTGATAGTTACTTACGGTTTTATAGGTGGGTTGACAGAAAGATTTCAAACACCAATTTATATAACTTTTGTCACTGATGACTTATATTTTTATAAATATGTTGGTGGAAACATTGTTAACACCAATTTATATAACATTTGAACCAATGAATTCAATTTTTATAAAGATGTCCGTGGAAATATTGTTAACGTCAGTTTTATGTTACTTTAGGGTACCATCAATTTAGAGCCTTTAATAAAACAAATATACAAACTCAATTCTTGTAGGAAACTTCTAAATACCCTAGGGTATCAATGGAACCCTCTTTATAATAATTATATAAATATCTGTCACCAGAAGTTTCTGAAAATGCTCATTGGGGTTTTAATATTAATTACATTAGTCATTAATTAAATAATTAAACCTCATTATTACAGTAATGATAGTTTTGTTTATTGAATTCTTTTATACCTAAACATTGTTTAAATGTCTATGGTTATAAATATAATAACGTTTTTATCAATACAATGATTTTTGTTATTAAATGAATGTAGTTATTGTTTCTGAACTTGATTGATTGACCACGCAAGTATTATTTTAATAATGGTACGGTTTATTTCATTACTGGAGTTATTAGTCGTCCGGCTTAGGTCTCCAATTGTTCATTTTGTGCAGAAAGCATGAAATTTGGCACACTTATTCTTGAGACAATTCTTTAAAATTTTGTTCGAGGAAATCGATGATCGTATGTATAGGAGCCAAGATGGCGGCGATTTTTTTAAAATGGACGTCTATTTTTTTAAAAATTGTAGGTTCGCCATCAAAACAAAATTATACTCGAATCCATATAATTCGATAGAGAGGAATTGAAAAAAAAATGGTTACATTGACGTATGACCTTTATCGTCCTTGTTTTTCATAATATAGTAAGCCGCGACAAGGCTTTTTAGTTATACGAGGCCAGTAAAAGTAAGATTTTTAACAAAAAGTACATTATCATCCGTATCTTTTTTAGTTTTTAAAGAAAAGATGTCAAATTTAGTACGATTATTACAATTGTCAAGGTCAACTGATTATCTAAAAATATTTTGAATAGGTGGCGCTGCGGACGACGTGGCACCCAAATTTCCGATTTTAAATTTCATAAAAGTGCATATTTTTTAATAGCTTAAATAAGACATGCATATTTAATAAAATAATCGATTATGTATAGCTGAAGTATGTAGATTTTTCTAAAACTAAATTTAGTTTGATATGGTGATTGGTCGCCTATTTTTTTTTTTCCTTCAAAATGACGGTCTTGAATCGAAAGTTACTTATACAAAAAAATTATATTTGAATCTATAGAACTTAATGAAGAGAAATTTGACAATACCAGTTAAATTAACGTGTAAACTTCGATGACCTTGAAAAATGTCATTTTAAAAAAAATACTCTTCCAGAGCCTTTTTTTAAAATGTTTTATAATTCTGAAAACGGCGACAGGTCTTGTTTTATAATTTTAACATGACATCAACACATCTGTCCTAAGTGACTTTTTGCTTACAGGGTGATTGGTTTAGTAAGATTTTAAAAAAGCCACGTTATCGTGTGTTTTTTTTTACTTTTTAAAGTAGAATTTTTAAATTTAGTACGAATTGTTAATGCTACCTTATCAACTAAAATTTTTTTGGATAGGTGGCGCTGCGAACGACATGCCATAGAAATATCCGATATTAAATCTGATAAAATATTTTTTAATTAAATTTATTAGGCACCCACTGGATCAAAACAGAACTTAAAAAATCAATTACTTGAACCAAAAATAAACTAAGAAACAAAAGATCAAAAGATATTGGGTGGAAATAACGAAAATTCGAACTTGGATGAACATCCCACAAGGAATACACAAAAGATCAAAGCGAAAAAAGAAATGATTAAACGATGTTTCGCCCTGGGTAACCACTGGATGTTTTGCTAACAAATTCTTATTAAATTTAATTAAAAAATATTTTATCAGATTTAATATCGGATTTTTCTAATTTAGTTGATAAGGTGGCATTAACAATTCGTAACAAATTTGAAAATTCTACTTTAAAAAGTAAAAAAAAAACAGATTATAATGTGGCTCTTTTTAAATCTTACTAAATCTATCACCTTGTAAGCAAAAAGTCACTTAGGAGAGATCTGTTTATTTGTTAAAATTATAAAACAAGACGTGTCGCCGTTTTCAGAATTATAAAACATTTTAAAAAAAGGCTCTGGGAAAGTATTTTTTTTGGTAAAATGACATTTTTCAAGGTCATCGAAGGTTGCACGTCAATTTAACTAGTATTGTCAAATTTCTCTTTATTAAGTTCTATAGATTCAAGTATATTTTTTTTTGATGAGTTACTTTCGATTTAATAACGTCATTTTAAAGAATTCTCCGCCAACTTGGTTTCTAAAAATCGGATCATAAATTTTCTTCAACAAGATCCTAAAAAATTGTTAAAAATGTAAGCGTACCTAATTTGGTGCTTATCACAAAAAATGAACAATAGGGTACATTAGAGTACTATTCGGGGCGACTAAACACATGTTAAATCAACTTGACTGGCCTATAGCGTAAAAACGGCCCGATAGAATTATTTGGAATTTCATATCTAAATCGATTTGTTGGGGCCTTCTAATTCAGCAGAAGTCATCAACGTGTATATCCAGTCAAATTTTTGGTCGCTAGGAAGAATTGAAGAAAACGTTGAAAAACCCGTTTTTTTTTCACATACTCAAAAAAAATAGGCGACCAATGACCACATCAAACTAAAATTATTTTTATAAAAATCTACATACTTCAGCTATACATAATCGATTATTTTCTTAAATGTGCATGTCTTATCTAAGCTATTAAAAAAATATGAACTTTTATCAAATTTAAAATCGGAAATTTGGGTGCCACGTCGTCCGCAGCGCCACTTATCCAAAAAATTTTTAGAATATGAGTTGTCCTTGACAATTGTAATAATCGTACCAAATTTGACATTTTTTTCTCAAAAACTATAGAAGATACGGATGTTAATGTCCTTTTTTTTAAATCTTACTTTGACTGGCCTGGTATAACTAAACCAATCACCCTGTAAGCAAAAAGTCTATTAGAAAAATTATCAAAACAAAAATCTCAAACTGCATTTTTTTAAAATAAAATGTCACTTTTCAAGGACGATAAAGGTCATACGTCAATGTAACTATTTTTTTTCAATTCCTCTATGTCCAGTTATATGGACTCGGGTATAATCTTGTTTTGATGGCGAACCTATAATTTTTAAAAAAATAGACGTCCATTTTGAAAAAATCATACGATCATCGATTTCCTCGACAAAAATTTTAAAGAATTATCTAAAGAATAAGTGTGCCAAATTTCATGCTTTCTGCACAAATTGATTGCTATTTGTGACTTAAGCCGGACGACTATATTAATACTATTATTTTTTGTACTTTCTATGATAAAAAAAGCATTGTATTAATAACTTTCAGTTAATTACGATAAGTTATTGATACAGGGCTTTATGAAATCGAAAAAAAAAAAAAATTTCGATTTATGTGACTACGTTCTTTTACATTGTGAATGGCTCTATTTTAACGTAACCTACAAGATTTTATCACCCTTCGAAAATATCGAAAATAAAAGTGGCGTACGTTTTTAATTTGAACGTGTAAACTATTTACAGGCCGTATAAACTGAGACAATCACTACGTTTATACGCGCCCAAAACCGATTTTATATAAGGACGGTTTTAACTAAAATTGCTTTCTCCGAGGGTCTATAGGTCCTTTATTAAATGTCATTAAGGGCCGGTTTCTCAATGGCGGGTTACCAGAGAGTTAAATTAACTCGGGCTATAAATCCCAGTTTTTTTGCTGTTTTAAGCCAATATTTTTTTAGGTTAACCCTGAGGTAAGGTAACTTTACCTCAACTTGAAGCCCTGGTTAGACTAGAGTTAATTTTAACCCGTTTTTTAAAGAGTTAACGCTCGCTATTGAGAAACCGGCCCTAAAGTTCAATTTAAAAAAAAGTTAACAACAGATTTTTCGGTAAAGTGTTTATATTGACCCTAAAATTGGTTTTAAAGCTATAAATCGCTTAAGATTTAAATCTTCCTTTTGTAAAAGCGCGTTAAGAGGACCGTGTGAACAAAGTAAAGGTTGCAATGGATAAACCACACATGAGTCAGAAAAAAACCCTTTAATTAAAGTTCGTGTTAATTGCATTTATATGTAAATCGATAAGTCTGACAAGAGACTGCCGGATAATTGTGGACTGTTTGCATGAAAATTATTATAATAAAAGTAATTTTATAAATTGAGTCGAGTGGAAATTTGGCTATTAGTGTTTAGTTCATCGAATATGTAATTTTGTGATGTTTTAACTGTATGTGAAATTTCTTAAACGTGAATGGTTTGACTCATTCGGCCGAAATTCAATGTTAAAATGTATTTCCTAATTGCCATATACGAATTTCCTAAATTTTAGTTATTTTTCAAATCGAAATCTTCAAGCAAATCAGAGGAAGCCCTTATGTACACTATCGGCATCATAAAAGTGGTACGTGATAAACATAGGTATTTTTTAAATTGTATGGTTAACTACCGGATTATATTTTGTGACAGAATGGTACTAAAATGTGAAAATATTGACATCAAATATTGCTTTCAAAAATAATTTTTATATTACAATAATACGCTAACGCATAAAACAACTGTAACAAAAATTAAAAAACACAACTGTAACGAAAATTATAAAACAATAGAAACAAATTATTAGGTATATAAATTTTAATATCTAGTCATTGCGCCATTCACCTCAATTATACCGTTTAACCTTCTTGGTACAGAATCAACCAAAATTTCAAAAAGGTTTTCATTTTTACCAATCACTTCTTCATAAGGATTGCCTATTAACTGGACCAAGTGATATTGATTTCCCGGCACAATATTAAAGTTTTCCAGCTTTTTTGAAATTAAACCCCGAATATTTCCATAGGATTGGTGTCTGGGGTTTTCGCAGCCCAAGAAAGAACTACAATATTTTGCTCCCGAAACCAAGTTTGGCAAATTCTGGCCGTATGAGCAGGGCAGTTGTCTTGTTGAAAAATAAAAATAAAATAAAATTCTTGATAAAGTTCTATGACGGCTGGAAGCCTAGTGTTCTCTAAAATGTCCATGTAAAGCTGTGCTGTGAGCCTTCCATTGATTCGAAATAGAGCACCATGACCTCTAGCAGAAATCCAACCCCACATATTTACCGAAAATCTTCCAGCGCGATCTCATAGCGCGTTCTTGGTGGACGATACACCCGAATTTGTTTTCTGTCACTACAGGACTGGAAAACTTTTTCATCGGAAAATATTACCTTTCGCTAAAAGTCTGGTTCCTTTAGTGAGTAATTAAGGGCAAAAAGTAACCTGGCCTGTTTTTTTTTCATTCGTAAGTTTAATTTTTTTAGCAGCTACACGACATCTTAAATTAGAGCCTTTCCTTACGCGATTTCGTGTCACTCTTACACATCCTGGAAATTGGATTAATCTCTTTGCCTGGGCAACAGATGCAAAAGGGTTTTCTTCCATAAAAGCGATAAGGTCATAATCTTGTTCATCAGTTGAAACTTTCAATAAACCCGTCCCTTGTTTTCTCTCTATTGTCTGATCTTCTTCCCATCGTTTTTTAATCGTGGTTTTACTGCGTCCATAACGTCTAGCCAAGTCCCTAATTGACCATCCGAGTTGTAGTTTTGCCAGGAGTTGGGCTTTATCAAATTAAGAAATTTGTGAACGCATTTTTTATTTACTTGTCAGACTGAAATACAGAATGACATACTTTGACAGTTTAAGAAAAATACAATAATGGGTGACTTTGTTTGTAAAAGTAGACCAAGGTATTACAACAAAAAGTATTGTGTACCACTTTTGTGATGCCGATGGTGTACGTAGGCACCAAATTTACTTAATCAGGGTTACGATTTAACTATGATTAAGTCTCTTTAAGGTTAGATTCTTTCAGTGTAAAAGTGGTTAGAGTTCTGCGAGGTCATGCACGTGTCTTTTTGCGTTGCGGGCTCTACAAATTAGGGACTTTTTGGGCCACCCAAAATAACATTTTTTGTGCTTATGCTTAGTTGTGCGGCTGCGCACTTAGCGAAAAGAGGTAAATGAAAATTCGACATTGGCAACGTTGCAATGAGTTGATAATTTTTTATTTTTCGTGGTTGGCGTCCGATATTTGACAGAATTTTGACTAATTTGACACTGAAACTGTTATTTTCCAAAAAATTTTTGTTTATGATTTTTTCTGTTTTGGGTGCGCGAATATTTTTAACTTCTTGGAAAACTAAACAGCGAATTACTGAATATTTAATATTTTTAAAGTTTTAAAAATGGATAAAGAGGAAGGAAAAAGAGGGCTCCGCAAAAATCATTTTGTAATTTGTGTGTTCAGTGTTCAGAAGAATAAATAAAGGACGCTATCATCAGTAACACCCGGTTCCCACCTACGAATCTTTCGTGCGTGCCCGCTCACGCGTCACATGACTGTCATAACATTGTGGCACTCACGAGAAAGTCGTAGGTGGGAAGCGGGTGGTACACCCGCTTCCAAACTACGAGTTTATCTTTAACAAACATATAACATAGCATAAGTACTGTCGAATTTGGATCTTATTTTCGCTGGCCTAAAAACTCCCTGTTAACGTGGACCATAAAAATATTATAGATTATCGAACATTGTATTATAAAATAGCATATTTTATAGAGATTGTCTCTATAAAGTGGAGTCTATGGCCCATCACAAAGTTTTATGCAAAAAAACACAAAAACATGATCCCCCTATTTATTTATGGTGCATATACACTGATAAAAAATTTGTTTGTTACAAAGAAAGACATTTTTGCTCGCTGCGCTCGTTATTTAAACCAACGCTTGTAAAAAAAGCACTATTTTAGCCACTAGTTGTGAAAACCATTATTTTGGCAAAGAAATATTTGTTTAGGCGTATTCAAAAATACCTTTCTTTGTATTATATAAAACTTCCTTAGTAGGTTCACAATAATTTGGCATTACTTTTGAAACATATAGGTACGTTCGTGAAAACCAAAGAATGGAAAACCTTGTAGAAAACAGCCCTACAGAACTGAGTGCCCTAAAAAAAAACTAAATAATTTATTATAGTTTTATAGTGACATTGACAATAAGTTTTAAAAAAGCATAAAAACAATGCGCCCACGACCAACAAGGAAGTTTTCTTTTCAACTTGTTATTGAGTCGTGATTGTTATTTATTGTTTGCTTAAATATTATAATCGCGAAGCAAGACTTTTGGGCGCAGCCGTTCTGGCGCCGGACATTTGAGCACCGGCCTTCTTGGCCTTCTTATATCGTTAGTCTTTTCTACACAATATGATAAAAACTTTAACGGACATTGGGGACCTCTTTGGTAAGTTTTTAGTTTTTTATTTCGCTTACTGGGTGATTTTCCTTATTTTGCCCCATCCCCCCTTTCCCCCTTAACTCACTAATTATTATTGGAGTTAGAAGACTGTGCTCTTTTTTATACTCATTCATTCATTTCGCTGAAATTTGTTTAAAAGTTGTCCCAAAAAAATAACCAAAAATGTGCTAAAACATTTTTTTCGCCTTCGACTGTACACTGAATCTTATCAACAAATTGCCTAACAAAAAACAAGCATTAAGCAGGCAAGTGCGTTGCCCACCCCCTGTTATCTCCGTATCGCACTACAGAAAGTAAACAAACTCTGAAATTAGCTGATTCAGTTTTGAATGTCTCGTCGCGTTGTGGTGTGGAATCACGAAAGTAAAAACAAAAGTGGAATGAATGGTAATACCCCCTGAGAAATTTCACAAAAATGACCGCCTTATGCAGGTGACAGTTATGAGCCTAAAAGAACTTAGTCACATCAATCGAATCGATTTGACATTCTTTTTTGTTTTTGGTGTGTCTCTTCCAAAATCAGTAATTGGTATTTTTTACCATGATTTTTCATAATATATTAAAATTTTGGTTTTTTAAATTTTTGTTAATAGAAAAAGTAGAGTTATATCATTTTTAGATGGGTTTCATGTAAACATGATATATATTTGCCTGCTTTTTTTTATTAGCCACACACTTGTTTGAACCAAAACAAAAGTTACTAGGATGTTACCCCGTTGTTTTTTTAGTCAAAATAAAGTGTTTTCGTTTTTTTTTGCGTGTTTTTGCTAAAAATATAGTGTTTTGATTTGTTCAGTGCTGTTATACAACCGGAATGACTAGTTTTTTGCCTTCCATAAGTGATGCGCGATAACCCTTTTTATTATTAGCCTCAGAATTAGGGGAATTTGGCCAATACCAACTTATTTAGGCTCACAAATGTCAAGTACATGTAGCGGTCATTTTATTTACAGGATATTATCATTCCACTTTTGTTTTTACTTTCGTGTGTGGAATACCTATTAGTTTTTTTAGTGGTTTTGTTTTGTGTTTTGTTGTAAAAAATGACCTACAACTATTTATTTCTTGGAAAACTAAACAGCGAATTAGTGAATATGGTTTTAATTTATAACGAAGCACATCAAACCGCCGCAGACTCTTACCGTTTTTATAGCGCTGTCTAATAAATTTTTGAAGTCAACCATATAAATAGTGGTTGTAGGGTAAACAAAGCGATTTTCCATAAGACCCAATGCTAATAAAAATGACAATTTTGGGTAAGCGGAACAAGATTCAGTTTAAACAAAGTGATTATTTGATAGAGTAATCCTTTCTGAATCGGGGAGAAATGAGCATTTTGTCGAAATTTTGGAAATAAAATCAAAATTCGCAATTTAAAGAGGCAATGTCATGTGCTTTTATCTCTCTCGCACTTGCACAGTGTGGATAGGCATTGACTCTCTAAGTTCAGCCTTAAGATCGGGCCAGATCGGCTTGAAGAGACACAGTTGCGCTATCTGATTTGAGAGATAAGCGTTATCTGTGATTACACGGGTGCGACAGAGATAGGCGACATTGCGAGGGAAAATGCTTGTTTTTCCACGATTCAGAAAGGATTACTCTATAAAAATTCAGTTTCCTTAATCTGCGTCTTTTTCCACTTTGCCATACTTTTGATTTAAGTTAGCATTACGTCTTATAGAAAAACGGTTTGTTTACCATGCAGCGGCCATATTGGATCGCCCATATTATTTTTGTTAGACTGCTTTATTCCTGTGTCCCCTTACATAAATGGAGGTATAATATCATTATTTGACCTTTTTATTTAGTTATGAAAAAATTCAGCGAAAACCGGACAAAATGTTTTCCGTTATAACTTTTAAACCATACCACCGATTTTAATGCAACAAACTGTTCTTTGCAGGGAATTGAGCAAGACTTTGATTAGTCCGCTATCTTAAAATCTAAGATGGCGGACAAAAACAAACTTTATCCTTCAAAGAGCCTCGTTTATTCTTATGTTAAGGAAATTTTTTGGATTTTTTTATGAAGACGTAAAAAAACTTTGTTTCTTCCATGCAGAACGAGGTGCGAATCATTAAAATCGGTTAATAAGGTTAAAATAAAAAAAATTCAATCAGTGTTTTACGGATTATGCAATTGCCGTTTCAATTCTGCCTGCATACATTTTCTCATAAATACATTATTACTAAACCGATTTTGATGAAATAAAAAGCCTCATAGTGAAAATCGGTTGTTCTGTAACTACTGCTATTGAAATTTGTCGTCCATCTTGAAATCCAAGATGACGGACAAAATCAAACCTGTCTAACTATTAAATATATTTTTTTTAATTTGTAAAGTTCTACTTTCGCCTTGCACAACGAGGTATAAATTATCAAAATCGGTTTGGTGGTCCTTCAAAAATTAATTTTTGTGTGTTGCAAAACATTTTCAAAATCTTATCAAAAATTCGTATTTCTTATCCCCAAAAACCTTCGTATACCAAATTTGACATCGGACAAACTTAGGTGATTTCCCCCCTCCACTCCCCTCGTAGAGAGAGAGGGGTGCCTAATAATACCAAGTTATTGTATTGTTACCGGAACTTTAACCGCATACCAAATTTAAAGACAGGTGGTGTGTATAATAACTAAAAATCGTTCCTCTTTAATCCGCCATATTGAATTTTCAAAGTCTTATCAAAAATTCGTATTCCTTATCCTCAAAAACCTCCGTATATCAATTTTGGTTAACATCGGAAAAACTTAGGTGTTTTTCCCCCTCGTAGGGGGAGAGAGGTGCTTAATAATACTATATAATTGTATTGTTAGCGGAACTATCAAAGGATACTAAATTTAAAGACAATCGGATGTCTACAAGTCAGTTAAAATTGGTTAGCTAAACATGACCAAAAAATGTCCATCTTGAATCCACCATATTGAATTTTCAAATTCTGATCAAAAATTCGTATTCCTTATCCCCAAAAACCCCCGAATACCAATTTTGGTTGAAATCGGAAAAACTTGGCCGTTTTCCACCCTCCAGGGGCTGCCTAATAATAACATATTATTGTATTGTCACCGGAACTACAATCGCATACCAAATTTGAATTCAATCGGACATGTAGAGGTTAGTCAATATTGAGTTGCAAGATTTGTCCCGAACATATAAACATACAATACATAGAGGTAAAGTTAAATAAAAGCTTGTAATAAAAAATACGCAAAATATAAAGCCAGTCCAGCATTTTTAAACGTCTCAATTGAATTTGAATTCATTAATTTTTGGGTGACTTCGCTCACCAGTCTGGGTCTCTCTCAGGCATATTGGGTTAGCATCGCGCGCATGTTCGGTGTACAAATAAAAACGAATATCATGGCCGCCTTATCAGGAATATTACATAATAATATATTTTTCAACCATAAAGTATCTCTGGCATCTCGCTTTTCACTCTGGTGCATTTGATTGACATGAAAGCGTAATATAAGGGGTTATTCGGAGTGATTTAAAGTTAGCAGTGTAGTTATAATGCCGTGAGGGCGTTTGATTTTGGCAACTTAAAAATCTGGTTTTTGTTCTATGACAAGTGAGGTTATGTTTTGTCTAAATAAAAATGGAATGGACTGTACCTAAGATCTAAAAAACTTAAGATATCAAAGCTTAAGGTATGGTGCTTAAAGCAGTGAAAATAGGACAAATAGGGAATGGTGATCCCAACCGACCAATTTAAAAAATTAGGGGTATCGATGCGATTGACAGTATCATAGCTAAAACGGCGCCGTTGTTGGGGAAACATCACTTTTTCTATGTATTGACACAAGGGGTTGACAACGACTTTTCAAAATGGCGTATTTTGTTACAAGATTTTCTAATAAACCTAGTGATTATTATAATGAATTAAGTGGGTTAGGACCCTCCAGTGGCGCGGTCTCGCGATACCTCAAAAAAAGACAAAAATTGCAGTAATTAATAATGTAGATCCCTTTACCCTAAAAGGCACTGATTCGTTTTGACCCTGCAAGTTTTCCCCAGTTTCTAACATGGACATTGTATTAACATATATTATATATAGGTATAAAACTATGTGCTAACAACTTCATTTTACACCAACCAGGTGAT
This sequence comes from Oxystoma pomonae, assembly GCA_963921995.1. Classification (NCBI taxonomy): domain Eukaryota; kingdom Metazoa; phylum Arthropoda; class Insecta; order Coleoptera; family Brentidae; genus Oxystoma; species Oxystoma pomonae. The sequence continues at coordinate 143,564,310 of OY998163.1, forward strand.
GAAAGCATTTAAAAGTTTAAATGCAGTCAAGTATTTTGAGGCTGGATTTGTGAGTGTTTGCAGAAGACGTATTTTTGGAGATTACACCTTAGTTAGTACTTAGTACAGCAAAGGTGAGCAATCTTTACTCGAATTTTTTCTCCTTATTTATACTGAGAAGTTTGGCTTAAAGGTGCAGTTCAGCCAAATAACAAGTAGGGATTAATTGATCCAACACCATTCTCACCTAAAAAGCCAGTTAACTCATTTTGTTTTAGTATTGTTTGGCCTATGATTGGTGCCATATTAACACCAAACTGACAGAAAGTCCATGTTGTACTTGTCAATTTGGTTATAAAAATGGCAGCCACAGTAGGCTTAAGGGCACTGAGGTGGTAGGAGTTAACTGTCTTTTTAGTTGAGAACGGTGTTGATTGATCATGCAAAGAAAATCATGTCAAATGGCTGTCTATCTTCATTTTTCTCTATGAACGAAGCTTATTTGTTATTCTATTCTTCTTATTTCAATGGACTTCAGGCCCATAGGCTCCAGCTTTATTTGTTATTAAAATATGAGCATGTTTGTACCAGGTGAATTGCACACTTGCATTTATGACATTTTGAGAATTTGACCACTTGGTACATGTTATGTTTTTTTTTGTTGACAATGCCTGACAGAAAAACATTTAAAAAACAAACAGAAGATGGCTGTGGCACGGTAAATCTAACGAAAAAACAAGAGTTTTTTTGTACTTTAGTGCAAAATGAACTTCTTGGATTTCGATTTCTCACTCCTAATGAGGACGAAACTGCGTCGTCCTAGGTTCCACCCTCTGTGTGAGCAATCGAAATCCAAGAAGTTCATTTTGCACTAAAGTACAAAAAACTCTTGTTTTTTCGTAAAAAAACCATTTGGCTCTGTCACTATAAATCTATGGCAGATCTATGGTATTTAGGTTAACATTTTCTGAAAGATCTACAGAGAGATTCAACAAAAAATTTAAAACTGACATAAATGAAGTGTGCACCGCACATGGTACAAACTAGAGGTCCTGTATACGATTTTTGACAGTTGTTAGGGAAATGTTTGAAATTGTGTGTTGGCAATGATAGCAACCCTGACAATAAATAACTTTGTCACTGTCAGATTTTTGATCAAGGAATGTAAGGTTTAAAAATGGAATTTTGCTGTATCAACTGTAAAAATATGTGCTCGACGAATTTGTATTGTTCTGTTGTCCGACTGAGAAAGAAACTCAGGAAAATTGAAAAGAAAAAATGCATTTACCAAGCTGAAAAATTTACATTTTTAATATCTACCGTCTGTATTCACTGTTTGTTTTTGTTTTTTTTTGTCAAAGGTTGACATATTTTACTAACCAAAATAAAATCAATTTTTTAAAAACTGTCTGGGGAAAATATAAAAAGAGACAACAAAACATCAGTCCATTTCGTAAAATTCCTTTTACATGCAAATATGAAAAAAACTAGCAAGAGAGGCCAATATGAGTTGCCCACCTCTGGTACAACAACAACTGTCAAATGTATAGAGGGCCTCTAGTACAAACATGCTCATATTTTAATAACAAAGCTTCCTAGAGACAAATGAAGATAACCATTTAATGTAATTTTTTGGTTGTGATCAATTAAGCCCTACTTGTCACTTTGCTGAACTACACCTTTAAGTTGGGAAAAGTCCTCGATTTGCATTTGCCAAAAGTTCAAGATAAATCATGTTTATCTTTTGCCAACTTTAGTTTGTAGTTGTTCAGCAAAAAAAAATGCTAAAGTTGGTGAAAGATAAACATGAAAGTTATGTCCAACTTTTGCCAATCAAACTTTTGTCAAATGCTAATTGCAATCAATATTAATTTGTTCATGAAATTTTATTTTATTTTTCCTTACCCCTATCCCTAAAAGTCCTTTCTGTTTCTCTTTTTATTGGCCTTATTTTTATTTAGTACCAATATTTTATTTTTATTTTTTTATGTGAATTAATTTGTCAACTTGTATTTTTTGTAATTTTATTTTTTTTAGTAACTGAAATCTCTCTACCTTGTTTCATGCTGATCCTGCTTTGTAATTGAGCTTGTACATTAAGGGAATTATTAATTTAGCGCTTTAGTTTGGATGCACCTAGTGTTTTGACAGTCTCTACACAAAAACTGTTAAAACACCAGGTGCATCCAAATTAAAATGGTAAATTAAAAATTCCCTAACTGTAGGTCTTAGGCAGTGTTACAATAATAAAACAAATAAACCATGCATTACTGCAGAGATTACAAATTCAATCAGATTTTTCTTTGTGTTCACAGTTTAGTATCATTAAAATTGATAGGTTTGTCAAAGGGATTATTAAAATCAATTTTACACTTACCTATTTTTTAGCACTTGTTTAATAAATGTTTTTCCTTTGTTTCAGGTCAAACATTTGCAGAGAATGAATTTTTTAGCTCTAAGATCAACATAGTAATAATTAAGTTTTTTTTTAAAAAATACAAACCAATAAGTTATTGATTATAATAAAACAACTGATGAAACCCTTAATCATGATTTGACTTTAATTTTTTTTAGAGTACCTACTTTGATTGTTTGTTTTTCTACGAGCCTGCGGAAAATCGCACAGTGTGGAAAAATTTTTCCGCACTGATATGTCAGTGCCTTGTTTGCTATGGTGTGACAAACCAGTTGTTTATGCATTTATTTGTCAGTGGCAAAAAACTATTTTCACTATATTTTCCTCATGCTCGTAGAAAAACAATGTTCCTAAACATGCGAAAAACTTTTTTTCCACACTTAACTGCTTGACAGAACTCCGTTGCGCGTCGTTCTGTCAAAGGCAGTTGCGTGCGGAAAAATCAATTTTCTGCACTTGTTAGGAAAATAGCTATTTATCTGTACGTATGTACCTTTTTATTTTCAAATGAAAATAAGTAAGAGGTTTTGTTTTATTTTTAAACATTTTTGTTGTTACTCTTGGATTTTAGGTTCTAAATAAAAAAAAAACTGTTAAAAATATATTGTATTTATTTTCAAAATCCTGTATTTACTAGAAAACTACAAAATCAAACACTTTAACTAGGTATATTAATAAAAAAACTGGAGCAACTGAATTAAACTAAAAAAAAGTTAGTTAAAATGGAACAACTGGGGAACATAAATTAATTAATTAATGCACAGCATACTGTAAAAATTTCATCTAGCAGTGCTTCTTCACCTTTTGATACAATTTTAGTGACAAATTTATTAATAATTAGATTATTTAGCCTGTTTTGTCAACAGAATTTTTTTTTCTTGAAAATAAAGTATTTTTTCATTGATTGAAGGATGGTTGTAATGGTATGGTAAGGCATATTCAGAGTTTTTAAGGTAAGCAGTATGCGGTAAGATGCAAGGAAAATAAACAATAGCAAATGCATGCTGCTGTTCATAGTATTATGTAAGCCACAAGCTATGAATAGCATGAATGCATTTGCTATAGTTTTTTTTCCTTCCATACTGCTTACCTTATTGTACTCTGAATCCGCCTGTACAGTACCCTGACAAATTCTGTATATTTGCCTGATTAAATTTGTAATTCTTCCAAGTTCCAATAGGGTGAAGTTGGGACTTAACTATAGTAAAAGCTGAAATTTTTACTGTATCATTAAATAATTGCACAAACTCTTGAATTAAGTGGGATAATCTGTGAAAAATAGCTTGCCAACTTGCCAAAAGTTTTTACAGAACATTTTTGGGGATTGTCAGAAGTGCATCCTTTCCACCCTAACCTAACCTAAAAAAAGAATTGAACGCAGGCAGATTTGCATTTCTGAGAAAAATAGCAGATTATTTAAAGTGACCAGTGCAGAAAATGAATTTTTCATACCTGTGACAAAAAGTATTGACCATATTCTCAAAAAGGTTAACTTTTTTTTTATTAAGTTCTCCCTTTTTAACGCCTGAATCCATTTCTGACATCTTGTAGATTAGGTATTATTTATGTTCAGAACATAAAACAGTGGAAATTCTACAAAAATTAACTTCGTCCCTTGGCCAGCGATTGCGGCACCCCACAACCCCACAAAAATTTGGCATTTTAATTCGTTCGACAGTTCATTAGACTGCTCTATTCAATTACTCTGACACAAAGGCAGGAATTTAAGCTACAAATTAACCTTTAGGACACCTCATCTGTTCTTTGCAGAAAATACTTACTTTTTGTGGAATTTCTGTACAATCCGCGAAGTAGGACAACTCTAGAAGTTGAAATAAGTAGTATTAGTAGTATGTTCTTTGCAGAAAATACTTACTTTTTGTGGAATTTTCATACAATCTAAAGTAGGGTTCTACGTCAAGTCGAACCAGAGATCAAATTTACCCAGGGAATATAATTTACCTAACAACGACAACTTTCAACGGCTCGTTTAAAATTTGCCACTCTTTCTTTGGTGTTAACCATTCCCTATATGTTCTATTTTCCCTGGCTTAAAGTATCAAAAGATGGCTATTTAGTAACTCTAAAACTTAACTATTTGGCTTTTCTCTACGATAATATGGCATAAAAAACTTGATAGTGCTTCTGTCACATTGAAATGTCAAATATAAAAAACTGAACTCTCATTAGGTAGATCTCTCCGGAACTAATCCGATTATGTACACTTTTTTTAGTTTTGAGCAAAGCATCAAATTGCGTAACATTGTTCCAATTTAAAGCCTTTTGTATCTGCTACCGTTTAGGAGAATTCCATGGTGAGCGTCGAATTTGGAACACTCTGTAGAAAGACGTGTAATTAGCTAAGACCTACAATCTAATTTTACTTTTAAACCACAACCGCAAACTGTCTTGCGAATTTTTGTTGTTGTTTGTTTTATAGCTTCCTGCAATTATTTTGTAGTTTAGCGGTACTTTATTGTTAAAAGTTGGCAGTTTTTAATATTCAGGAAATTTTAATCATTAAAGAAAATAAGTCGATAAATTTGGTAATGTTAAAAATTTGTGAAATAAATTAACTGGAAACAAATAAATAATTAATATACGCATACATTATTTTTCTTTTTATCAAAATTTGATGCCAAACTATTAATTATGACTGACGCTAAACATCAAGTGGGCTGCGTAATAAATAACTTTCCTTTTAACCAATTTTTCCAATTAACTATTACAATTACTGTTGTTTTAGACACTGTTCTTCAATTTATTGCAATTTGAAAAATACAGTTTAGTTTATATTCATTTTGTAAGGTGTTGGTATATTGACCAAAAGTGCGTTTGGTTTATGGTACATTATTTAATATACGGTTAATAGGGGGGTTGCGTAAAGTGAAACCAACATAAATTCTAAAAGTCTTTGTGCGCAGACTCGTTCGGGCTACAAGATTTTTTATTTGCGGAGGGGTTTTCATTATACAGTCTGGCCCTTAGAACCCTTATAATTAGGGTTTGGAAAATCTTAGCCGCATTTTTAATAAAAAGACAGGCCCCAATTTATACAAGATTTTTTTTCAAAGTTTGTAGGGCTCATCCCTGCCAAAAAAATCTAATAAAAGTTTTCATGATCTATGCTCACATAAATTTATGACATTTTATCATTCTTGAGTAGTGAAAGTAAAACTCATAAAATTTTATAAGATTTGATGATTTTTAATATGACAATTCCTCATAAAAGCTTAAAAGATTCTATAAGATCCTGTAGCATTCTTTAATAAAAAATGTCGGCACAACTCTATCAGTAGATATAATATTACAGAATTACATATTAATACAAACAAAATAAATTATAACCTCAAGCTAAACTATAACTACGACCACCTAACCACTAATATAATTACACACCGTGAACTTGCACAAGCCTTACATATTATCAAACAGAAGATTTTACAAGTTAGGACTTAATATCTGTTTCACCTTAGAGCAGGTAAGATCTTATAAACTTTTTCATATAGAAAAAGGCACTTCAGTTTCTATCTCCTACTGGAGGATGTCAGAGATGAGGTTTTGCGATGCATTGTTTATAAAATTTTATAAGTTTTTATAGGTAAAAAAATTTAGAAGTATATACGTGGCAGTGTCTGTTAAAAAGACCACAGCAGCAAGTAAAAAATTATAAACAAATAGTTAAGTTATTATAGAAAATTCCTGGAAAAACCATAAAAATTGTGTATATATATTGAAACTAATGATATATTTTTCTAAAGATGGACACATAAATCCTCATAAAAATTTGGGAGTTTGCCTGACTATAAAATCTATTGGAATACTTATAAAACCTTTAAAATTTTAAAGGTCTGGCTGTTAAAAAAATTTCCCGTAAGTCTCATTAAAAAAAACAATTTTGATTGAAATTGATTGTAAAATCTCTTAGAAAACGGTACTTTTTTAAATCCGTAAAATATTTGAAATTAAAACATTTGTACTATAAAGTTTTATACATACTTATAAGTCTGTCTGAATATAGGATCGGGTAGAAAACAAATATATATAACTACAAGAAATCTTAATAAACCTAGAATGTTATGGGATTTAATGCCCTTTTTTGGCAAGGATAGCTTCCGAGAGGCCAGTTGTTGGACCACCCATCCGTTATGTAGTTAGGTGTATGATGAAAAAGTCTCCTAACAATTTTCGAGATGCTATGGTTCGTACGTTTTATCAATGCGTTGGAGGTATTGAATCTATGGATAAATACCATTGTAAGTGTGCCCATTATTATATTTACCATTAATAATAGGGTCTTTTTGGTCAATGTTTTTGACTCTTCGTTATAGTTATCGTTATTTCTATGACTGCGCAGTTGTTAAATAGCATGCCGTAGTAGTTATTAACCATAAGGGAGTCCGGTATTTAAGGCAGCATAACTTTATAGTTATCGTTATTTTTATTTACTTGTTTTGGCAATTCTATAAAATTGCTTCGTCTTCTTTAATTCGAAGAAAACCGGTGAAAAAGTATGGTTGTATTTTTAAAAAAAGTTAGGTTATATTTAACGTCAACTACAAAAGTAGATCTGACCAAAAATTTTTTCGGCGAACATTCCGTTATCGATAAGCGATAACTTCGCCATTAAATGTACTGACCAAAAACACCTTATTGTAGCAATCCTGTTTTCAGTACTTAAGGAACTTTTATTAAAATCGGTTTACTCGTTACAATATCCGTATTTAGAATGGAATGTTTTGTATTGAAACATAATTTGGCATGTTTTAATCGATGCAAAACGTAGTTTAAGTTATAAGCCAAATTTCTTGAAGAGCTGAGCGTGTGCAGTTGAGCAGGCTGACCGAGCTTAAAATTTAAAAAAAAAACGGGTTTTAGAGGTTACGGTTTATAATTTGCCAGAAGAGCAACTTCTTTTAAGAAAAATATCTTGTTTATATTATGTGCAAAGCCTTTTCTTTTCCTTTTATTTGGAGCTATCCATTAATAGGGAGTTTAGAGACCTTGTGGTTAGCGTTATTTGAGAAGCCGTCAAGAATAAAGTTATTTTGGTTTATTTTCTTAACTATTTCTACGCTTACCCATAAAGATATGTATTCTGTATCTTCCTAATCAAAAAAGTAAAAATTTTATGCTTTTTTTGCAAAATTTGTCAAATACATAAACGCTTTGACGTAGATTAATGGTCAAGCCATGATGGTAATTTAAAGCTTAAAATATTTTAGCATAATTTAAGGGGTATCGTTTTTGATTAAGCAATTTTTACTATGTTTTTTACATTTTTATGCCATGATTTCTCACACATTTTAAAGCGTTCTTTACAAACTTTCGATTTCTAGAATAAAACCAAGTTTTAACTTGTTTTAGTTTAGTTTTCACTGTTTTTTAGCGTTCAAAAAAAGTACTACCAAAAAACATTTTTTTCTCTGTTAAAATGAAAAATATTTAGAGAGAGAGGGCAGAGTTTTAGAGGTAGATGGAGAGATATTTGTGCAAAAATATTTAAGGTTATTGAAGAGAGACAGCAGGCTATAAAAAAGTATTTTAGAGAAAGATGGATATAGTTTAGGGCAATTGTTTACTAAAAATTTCTGCTATGTCATCTGTTTGTCATCTTGAGTGGTATCGTGTATATAATTTTTATTTTGTCATTTTTATCCAAAAAACAGCAAAAATTGTAATTTTTCAAAGCGTAAAGTGTTTAAAATATAAGGTGGTCTTAATTTCTTTCCAATCAAAGTTCTTTACGGTCTTTAAATTTATCAAAAAACGTGTCCTACTAAAGTATATTTTAGCACATCTAAAAATAATTTCACAGGTATTTAAGAAAATTATTTTAAGGGTCATCATGGCTTTACCATTACAGAAGTAAATATAAACAAAATAAAGATAACCACAAAAATAATCATTTTGGCGTTAATAACCACGCCTGGTGTTTATTAATGATTTTTGAAGTTAAATTTATTTTGGTTACATTTACTTCTGTCAATTCACGTCAAAGTGTTTGTGTTTTTGGCGAATTTTGCAAAAAGCTTACCAAAAAACATTGCTTTATGGGTAAGCATAGAAATAGTTAGGAAAATAAACCGAAATAACTTTATTCTTGATGGCTTGTCGAATAACCATACCCAAGGTTGTTGCTTTTGTATGCTGTCCCAAATCTCCCTATTAATGGAGATGGGAAAAAAATCATTGAATTTTTAAGGACGCCGAAATTGAAAGACCATCAACACTTTCCCTGAGCTCGAAAAGTTGGCTTGAGTTCGTTAGAATTTTAATAAAGATGTGCTCACTCAATAAGCTTGGGCGAGTTTGTAAATTCAACATTTTTTTGACAGCGGTGGAAGATCGGTGCCAACATTCGGTTGACAGATGGGTTTGACATCCATCTGACATCTAGCGCTGATGAAATGTCGTTGTTCCATCGATACCAAAAGAACACGTTGCGGTGTAAACAGCTGAGTGCCAATAACCACTCTTAAAATAATAAATTCATACCTCAACTTCGGCTCGACAAAATCGGAAATGTGATTTATAAGGGCCGTATTCATATGCTATGTTTTCATGGATATTCAATTCGTTTTCAATATGTTTTGAAAGTTTTCATGACAGGTTTTCAAATCGACTTGAAAACGGTTTTCAAATTTTGATATTTGGTAGCTGACATATGTCATAGTTGTCAAATATTCATTTTTGAGTTTTGGTACTTTTTTTTTTAAATGTATTTTATTCAAAAGATGATGTTGGCCCTTGCCACACATTTTTTTTTTAATTTTAATTACTACTACATAGCACATACACTTTCGAGCCAAATATTTCTTTTATTTTCCATAATTAATTTTTTTAAAGTCTTTAAAAAAACAAATCTTTAGTTATTTAAGTAAGGTTATGATAATCTTCTTTTTTCTATACACTCCACCAAATTTTAAAATGCCGGTTCCACAGTTTCACTTCTATTTCTCTCTCTCTCTCTCTCTCTCGCTCTCTCAAAAAGAGTAGAGCAATAAAATATAATTTGGCAGCTGTCTGGTAATCCGATGCAATACGCATGTGTAAACTCAATCCCCGTTTTCATGGAAAATCGGTATTTCGATCTCAATACGATCTTGATCCAACCCTAAAAATTTTCAGGGTCGGATCTAGATTGAAATCGATTTGAATACTGGAAAAACAGGCGTTTTCATGGACGGTATCGGATTGAAATCGTTTTCAGAACGAACTCAATTCCCATGAAAATGTAGCAATAGTCGTTCCCAAAGCTCCCTTCTTCCTTGGGAAATGTAAATTCTTATGGGCGAAGGAAGGAAGGAAGGAGCCTTGAGGAACGACTATGAAAGTGCCTCAAAAGGCACTTATGCTGTACTTCTGGACAGTTTTTTCAACATAGTCTTCAATGCAAGTACGTTTTTGCCTCAAATTTAGTATGATGTCTAGCTCACCATCAGATGAACTCTCTTGCATTAAAATTATGGCTATTTGGCTCATCACTGCATTAACCAAAATGCATAAAAAAAATCTTGTTTTGAATAAGTCATAAAAAAATGAAAAAAACTAAATAACCATAAAGTAGGGTTATGTTTAATCCAACGACGATTTTCTGCCGATTCCCGAAGCCGGTGGCGATCGGTACCAACATTTGTTGGATTGGTGAAATCCATCAAAAAATTTAGGAACTCTATTGTTGGACTGGTGAAATCCATCTAAAATTTATGAACTCTTTTTTTGGCACAGGTGAATCCACCGGTGGATTTACAAACTCGCCCCTTACTGGAAATAAAACACTAGCTCAGTTTGCTCGCTCTATGAGTAAATGAAACCAAAAAAAGGCGTACGATTTCCTCGATTTTGAATAAAAGAAAGGGATTTTATGCGCACAGTTCGCATAGATTAAATAAACGAACGCGGTAACAAGTGGGGTTTATTTGGTAGTAGTTTTCGTCAGTAACTTTGGAGCTTTATCAAATCTTTTGGATAATACACGCCTTGATAAAATATGACATGCTGCGATACTGACATAAGTTAACAACATATAACTAAATATAACGAAAGCCCTTCCTTTGCTTTTTTTGGCCTGGAAAAAACTCCAGAGACGAGGTGTGTAAAACCCTGTTCCCACCTATGACTTAGAGGGAAATTTTGTTGGAAAAATGTTTTCGCGGTAAGTACGTCATGCGTTTGTTTATTCTCAAAGGAACGTTTGCCAATTTCTCGTTTTTTCTCTAAAGACTTCAGGGTTATCACCAGCATCTTTATTGTCTACTTTTTTCTGGATCCAAGGGGGGTGATAGCTCCCCCCCCCCGCCCCCTGGGACTGCCACTGCGTAAGTTCACTACGAAATTGGCAGTGCCAAAGTCGACCATGATTTTCAATTTTCTTCTTTGTTTTTCAAAGTTATTTTCGTTACATATTTTGCGACACTTTGGACGTTATAGTATCTCATATTTATATGGTTAACAAATAAAATATGCCACTGCCATGTCTATATGTGACCCTTAACCTTCAAAGATAAGGTGGATGACAGATTCAAAAAGGAGGAACAGTGGTTATATCTAAGGGTATAATAGGGACTTATCGGACCGTCGGCACTATTTTTGACTGTTCCACCCAAAGGTAAGCAATTACTACATATTTTTAAGCACTTACAGATCTGTTATGGGACGCGCGGCGCGGCACTCTTCTTGGTTGCTGGAGCTATCCAAAACCACCGTTTGAGCTATCCAGCCAGAGCTTTTTTGATCGCAGCTCTGTCAAAATAATGTTGACTTAACAATCTAAGACTTAACATAATGTTTGTGTCTATGGCATAACCTGATTTTAATAAAGACGGCACTAATTTTGACAATTCCGCACGAAGTTTAAAAGAATTCTGACATTGTTGTTGTCTAAATATGTCATCTTTGCTATCAAAATAATGTCGACTTTCATAATGTTTGTAGCTGCCTTTAATAAAGGACGGCATTAACTTTAATTTGTCAGCTTTAAGAATGGCACAATATGAGCCAATTATGAGCATGTTTAGATGACATATTTATATGACAAAAATGTCAGAAACCTTTCAACCTTCGTACGGAACTGTCAGAAATAGTGCCGAGTCAGGCTATGCCGACTTTATGTACCGATAAGTCCCTAATAAAGGACGGTATTAACTTTAATTTGCCAACTTTATGGATGGACAATATGAGCATGTTTAGATAACATGTGTATAAGACAAAAATGTCAGTTAATTTTTATGCGGAACTGTCAAAAATAGGGCCGAATCAGGTTATGCCGACTTCATGTACCGATAAGTCCCTAATGACAAAATAGTGGCAGGATTTACCTTTCAAAATTGAATATCTCGATTACTAGAAGTCATATCAAAAAACGAAGTTCACCTCTAGACTTGGCATTTATTCTACTAAAAAATAAAGTCCACTTGTATTTTTGACGGAGAACCCCTTTAAACTATGAATTGAACAATCGGACCCCCAATTGAAGTAGGCAGTGGTTGTCTACAAATTTGACGTTGTAGACGTCTCTTTAATAAACATAGGTGGTTTAAAAGTTACTGTTTTTACACACACATTTTTTAAAAATGCAATGTTGGTACTTTCTGGAAGATCCCAACAACGACAAGATTCGAAAAGGAAAAGCTGAGCTTAGCAGTGGCGCCGCGTCTGCAGAATCTTTGCAGTTTGCCCCCAGACCGTGGCCTTTCAAAGTGCGACTTAAATTTCCAGTGAACCCGTCAGAAACAGTGTGCGTAGTAGGCAGCCTGCAAGAACTCGGAAACTGGTCACCCGAAAACTGCGCTGTTTTAAACCGAGACAAACAAGATTCTGAGGTATGGTCTGCCGTTATAGAAATACCGAACAACAGAAAAGTAGAGTATAGATTTTGCGTTTGCATTATTATAGAGCACGGCAAGCAAGTTATCGTTAAAAATTGGGAAGCGGATGTTAACCCGAGATTTATAGAATATTCGGAAGAGCCACCCGCTTTAGATCATGAATCGTTGTTATACGGTTACATACACGACCACGATCGTTTGGATAGAGGCTGGTTAACTAAAGAATCTGCCATTCAATTTAAACTGTGCAACAACCCTCTAAGAATTTCCAGGCCTAGGTACGCAAACAGAAGATTGTTTGTTGGGATAACGCCTATTGATTTACGAAAAGAAAATCTCGAAAATGAACCTAAATCTCATAACGCTGTATATAATCAAGGAGCTAATCTGTTTGCCGTAACCGAAGTGGAATGTCTAAATTCAGATAATCCACGACTACACCCTCAAGACCGCTTCGGTATAGAACTGGAAAAAGACAACATGGTGCTTTTCCAAATAACAATATTGTTTCCCAAAGATACGGCATACCTGTTTGATTTTTACGTCTATTCATCGCATGCCGGTAGCGGTGAACCTCCTCATGTCGTGGGCTATAGCTATTTGTTACCCACAGCTTTACAAGCATCCGAAGGTACAGTCGTTCTTCCTGTAACTAGTACCAAACACAGACCTCTAGGTGACATTCGTATTGAGTACATCATGATACATCCTATGAACAATTATCCTTGCGATATGAGCGTTTCCTACGAACTGTACTGGAACAGAAAACGTCGCCCATTGGACATTGGCCATCGAGGTTCGGGAAACAGTTTTTCAACGAAAGCGAAAAATTGTTCTGAAATAAGAGAGAACACGATAGCTTCATTTAAAAATGCCATTGACCACGGAGCCGATTACGTTGAATTTGACGTACATTTAAGCCGAGATTTAATTCCGGTGGTGTATCATGATTTTCACGTTTATTTGGCAAACAAGAGAAAGAAGAAACTCGAAAAAAGCGAGATGATGGAAGTGCCGGTTAAGGATTTAACTTTTGATCAGTTGAGGATGCTCAAGTCGAAGAATCGAAATTTCGACGACGAAATAGAGGACCATCAGCCTTTTCCGACCTTACGAGAGCTTTTTGACACTTTAAATCCTTACACCGGTTTTAATATCGAACTTAAATATCCTACTCGAGTGGCGGATGGTTCCCACGAGCTCACCCACCCCCAAGATCTAAATCTGTTTTTGGATATAATTTTGCGAGAAACTTTCAAGTACAGCGCAGATAGAAGAATCGTTTTTTCGTGCTTTAATCCGGATATCTGTGCGGCCGTGCGGTTAAAACAAAACAAATACCCGATTTTGTTTCTTACTATCGGTGAATCGATTGAATGGCTTCCCTACAGGGACCCCAGATGTTGGACCATCGAGTATGCCTGCCAGTTTGCGCAAACGGTGGAACTTCTCGGCGTTAACGTTCACACCGAAGACTTGCTTCGAGATTCTAATTTGGTCAATCACGCTCTTGACCGTAATTTGGTCATATGGTCTTGGGGAGACGATAGTGCTGATGCTGGCGTAATAAGATATTTAAAAGAACTGGGTGTAGATGGGGTCACTTATGACAAAATTCACGAAATAAGCAAAGAAACCAAAGACGGTATTTTCTTGGTAGAAGCCAAAATCTCTCAAAAAGAGGTCGACACAAACCCGAAAGGCAGAGTTTCGTTGCTTAAAAGATCGGAATACATCGATATGTATAAAAGAAGTAAATGCACAGATTTACCTTATCATAGTCCAAATTTCTTTGTAAAAGACACTTTACACGAAGAGATTTTAGTTTCCATGAAAACCGGGCCGTATCCACCGCCAATCGTACGTCATCCCGAACAGTTTAAAGATGGAACTGATTTGGACGCCATACGGCAAATGTTGCCCGATAATATTTCAACAGCTACGTCACTGCAAAGTCTGGAAAGCAGCGCATCGGACTACAACAAGAATAAGGGGGATGAATAAACCTAAAAGGATGTTGCTTGTTATTGAATGGCGAATTTTAATTAAACGACAATTTAACTATTGATAGTTATTGTTTTTGAGTATTTTTTTTTCTTTGACAATTATTATCCGAACTAGTACAGAAAGTTGCACTTTGGGAGGGGATAATGCTGATGCTGACGTAACATCGTATTTAAAAAAAACTGGGTCTAAATGAGGTCACTTATGACAAAATTTACAAAGTAGGCAAAGAAATCAAAGACAGTATTTTCTTGGTAGAAGCCAAAATCTCTCAAAAAGAGGTCGGCTCAATCAACAAAGAGAGAATTTCGTGGGTTAGAAGACCGGAATACATCAATATTCAAGAAGTAAATACACAGATTTGCCTTACCATAGTCCAAATTTCTAAGACACTATACAAGAAGAGATTTTAGTTTCCATGGAAATTGGGCCATATCCTCCGCCAATCGTGCGTCATCCCGAGCAGTTTGAGGATGGAACTGATTTGGACGCCATACGACAAATGTTGCTCGATAATATTTCAACAGCTACGTCACTGCAAAGCCTGGAAAGCAGCGCATCGGACTACAACAAGAATAAGGGGGATGGAAAATAAATGTTCTGTATTTTTATTACCTACCTAATAAACCTGAAAGGATGTTGCTTATTGTTGAATGACGAATTTTAATTAAAGGACAATTTAACTGTTGATAGTTATTGTTTTTGACTATATTTTTTTTGTTTGGCAATTATTATCCGAACTATGCTGATGCTGATGTAATCACGTATTTTAAAAAAAACTGGGTCTAAACGGGATTAATTATGACAAAATTCACGAACTAAGCAAAGAAATGAAAAATAGTATTTTCTTGGTAGAAGCCAAAATCTCTCAAAAAGAGATCGACTCAAATACCAAAAGGATTGTTTCTTTGCTTAAAAGATCGGAATACATCGATATGTATAAAAGAATTAAATGCATAGATTTGCCTTATCATAGTCTAAATTTTGGAAAAGATACTTTATAACAAGAGATTTTAATTTCCGTGAAAACTGGACACAGTTTAAGGATGGAACTGATTTAGTTTTTTTTTCTGAATATTAGGTGTAAACTGCATCCTTCTAAAATTTTGATAAAGCTTTGCCATATAAAAAAAAAGATATCAACATGAGAGACATGACATTGAGTGTGACGAGGGTCTGGACCTCTATTCTCGTAACTAAATACCCTCGGCGTTTTGTACTCGCTGACCGTGTGATGACGTAATATTCGCATACCACGTGACCAGGGTAACAAAAATGGTATTCACGTATATTGAAGGCAAGGCGTCCAAACGCCTACCATGTGGTAGCTGTTTTGCCCTCCGCGCATGATTTTCCTACCCTACAATACTTTGTGTACTGGTGCGGAAAATAGTAGTTTTTTTAGTTTTCTCGAGTATTCAGTGCGTTTAAATTAGAAATAAGAAAATAAAGATCTTTTTTTAGCATGAATATTTAAAAAAATCGTAGTTTTTTTACAACCGTGCGAGAAACACCTATTTCCCTTACTTAGTGCGGTTCTAGAATAGCAGTATAATGCTTTTCTGGTCGAGGAAAACCTTTTTTCCGATTTATTCCCTCACCTTTTGCCCTCTACGCCACAAATCTTTTCTGTAATATTTACCCCAACGTTGTAAGAGAAACTGCTTAATTTTTTTAATAACATTTTCTTTCGCAGTTGGTTTGATAAACGCAATAGTATATTACATAACAAGAGAAGAAAATTACAAATTTCGCACGAGCGTGAATGTTGTGAACGAGGCGCCAGCCGAGTGAAACAACACGCGAGTGTGAGAAAGTTACTTTCTATCGAGTTGTAAACGCTATTTTTCCTACGAACACTGATGAATTGCTCTAATTTTTGTAAAAATTGGTCTTTAATTTTGCACAAATCAAATGAAACTTTTAAACACGTGTGCGGTAAAGTATGATGACAATTAACACCATCGTACAATTTTCCACACATGTGCAAAAAAATTTCTTTTCCTACGAGCGTGCGGAAAAACGCTTTTCTCGCACTCATTTTGCGGAAAAGTGGCACGCTGTTGAGCAAAAAAAATTTTCACTCACGCTGTTGAGCAAAAAAAAATTTTCACGCATGCTGTTGAGCACGCTTGTTATTGAGCACGCTGTTGCTCAGTGATGAATCAGGAAGACTTGAAGTCGACGATGGCATTAAGCAACATGAGCAGTGGTACATTCAATGTTACCGTGATTTATAATTACCATAAAAATTAATTTTTTAAGCTTCTTAAAGTTTAGTTCTGAATAGAACATAAAATTCGTAGTTTTGACTATTTTTTAATTTTTAGTCTGCTAGGTTTAACTAAAATAATGACAAAATATTTTGATATTCCGCGCGCTCGTAGGAAAAAAGTTGTACCTAACGCCTGCGGAAAGTATTTTCCGCACTTACGGCTTGCCCGAACTCCGCTGGGGCGTCGTTCGTGCAAACGCCGGTGGATGAGGAAAAGTATCCGCACTTGTTAGGTAAATAACTATTACACGTGTGAAATTTAACGTTTTCTAAGGATGCAAATCGTGTGAAATGCATCATTTTCGTATGTGGTCGTAGGAAAATTAAATTTAGCGACGAATTCCTTTGCTGCAACACAAAAAATTAATACACCCCCCGTACTTTAATGAGGATGTTGGTAACGTAATACCAAATTAAAATTAATGTTTTGCTTAGGAGGTGAAATAACAGCTGAATTCATTTCTAAAAATATCATACCTTTTCATTTCCTTTTAAATGTCAAAGGTTTTTTCCGTAATTAAAACAAATTTCTTTTTTAGTTTTTGTTGCCTTTAATTTGTTTCCAGGTTGACATGGCTAATTATGACACTGCGCCCCAAATTTTATTTTATGCTGAACTGTGTTTTTAGCGAGGCGTAAAACGGGGTTTTGGCAAAAAAACACTTTACAGACTTTATTAAAAAATGCAAATTTTATTGCACATAGTTATTGTTAACCCGTTATTATGTTATATTGATTTAAAATTGTTAAAAATTTACACAGCACCGATTTTAATATGGTTGCCTGTGGGTAGCTGTGACACCGCCCCAAATTATTGAAAATTTGCTAGATGTAGGAATGGTAATAACTGGATGGTATAATGATTATACTGCATTTTATTAAAAATCAACGAGATTTCATCAAGTCCAACTTCCAATCAAAATCTTCCTCCAAAAAATTAATAACAGCCACTTGCGCCGACTTTTTTTTAATGGTCCTTTAAGGTACCTTTAGCGTATTTTGTGTCTTGCACCGACTTTAATGGTCTTTTAAACGTTCTTTAAAGGAGCATTAACTAACTTCTTTAAAGCTCAGTTAGCTCTTTTGAGGTTAGTTTTGCGACGCATTTTTCATGGTATATAGTTTATTTTTGTTCAAAACGCAAGAAAAAAGAAAATTCATCGAATGTTATTATGGAATAGGTATGTAAACATTATTGAAGATGAGCTGGTAGAGGATGCGGTAATTATGCAGTATACGGTTTTCTGCCATTTTTGATTTTTTTTGAAAAATTCTTTATGGGGGCACCTTCTAGGGTCCCTAGGACCCCAAAACCGACTGCGCCCGATTTTCTTTTTACGAGAAAAAAGGGTGCCCAGGGGGGGTTGTAATGTGTTTTTTTTTATTGTTTTGGGTTGATTTGAATTAGGTTGGGTTGGACTGTGTTGGTCTGGGTTGTTTTAGTAAAAAAAAAATAAAAAAAACAAAAAAAATAAAAAAAAACCAACCGGCGCAGACGGATTTGGGGTCCTAGGGACCCTGGAAGGTGCCCTCATAAAGAATTAAAAATAAATCAAAAATGGCAGAAAACCGTATACTGCATAATTACCGAGGATGCTCTTGAAGATGACCTTGAAATATTGGATTTTGTTAATTTTGGTTTCACTCGAAGGTGCCTCGAAGATTCAGGTTAACACACGTTGAGGATCTATTGGAATATCCAGATCTCAGGTAGGTATATACTTAGTCAATGTTTTACACGGGGTGAGAGGGGGTTAAAAGTTGGTTCCCAAAATGTTTATAATTGCAATTGTTTTTGTTTATATACATTGGATGCATATTTTTGCCCAACACTCTGATCATTTTCCAGGATCAGTTATTATTTTTTATAAAATGATTTTTAGCTAATATTGATCAAAACTATAATAATCCAGTATTTATAAACAAGCTTCTCCAACAGCTCCCTGAATGAATGAATGATATATATATCATATAAACTGTGACTGTTTTAGTTTTCAGTAAATTATAGCCCTCTCCTTACCTACTTTTTTTCTTATTTTCAGGAGTGGATATGGTCTTTCAAATTACCTCCTGACACCTTTAGCAAATCCAATTATACCAGGTGAACAACTGTATAATGAAGCCTTAAGTCGAACAAGAACTTCAATAGAACCTACATTTGGGATCTGGAAATGTTGGTTTCCAGTTATGGCTTATGGACTTTGCCTTATACTGAACACAGTTCTGACAATAATAGTAGCTGCTTCTGTGCTTCATAATATATAAACAAGGAAGAATATTAAATTATCTTATGCAAACTCGACAAATTGAAATGTATGGTCAAGACCACCAACGTCATAATGTTGTGTAGAATAAAAATTATTTATTATGTGCTAAAGAAAAGTAAAAAATTATTTCATTTCTTTGGCAAAATTATAACATACAAAAAAGCAGCTGTGAATTTTAGGGTTTTACATTTGCTGTTTTTTTTTAAATTGTTGATTATGATAATTTTTTTGGTGATGTTTTAAGTATATAGGTATATCAGTAAAATAAACAACATGTTTTAAATTTTCTTTATTTTAATAAACTGTATTGTTTTTTCTGTACACAAGGCGATTTTTTTCACCCTGTAACTAAAAAACGACAAAAAAATAAGTGCCAGCCCACGCACTTCCTACTCAAAATAAACAAATTATAATACCGCTCGATTGCAAAAGTCCAAAGAGGCCTGAGACAAAATAACTTGTAACAAAATGAACATAAGTACAACTCTTAAATTTATACTACTACTAACAGTAAAACCCTGTGAAAAACAGTAAAATTTTTCTTATCTAGCAAAATAACCACTTTAACAACAAATCTCCTTTAAGACGCAAAAAAAAACAATTATAAGTTACCTATTTTAAAAAACTAATAAAATGCAAAAACGGCAGGTACCTTTCATGTAATATGTAACACATTCAAGAGAGATTGGTTTCTCCTAAAGCTTCATATAGATGAATATATTTAATTGAATTGTTAAATGTGACCAAATCCACTCTCGCAGTCAATTGAATGTATTGCATAGTGTTAAAAAAAAAATCAGCGAGTACTTCTATTTTTATCTCCAGGTTTTTCTTCCTGAGTTGATGCTCTTTGTCAGTATGTAATGCACCTCTTTCCAACTTTTTTAGGGTGGTGTCAGTAATCATATTCTTTTTGTCCGCTAGGAAGTCATATTTCTCTGCTAAGGTACTTGATGCCATGATTCTAACTACGGTGGCAGATGTCCTCCTTTGATTGGTACCCTACAATAAATTAAAAACCAAACTAGGTATATTTGCCAAATAAAGGATTTAATAATAATAATAAAAGATTCTCAAATTTAAATTGGAATGGCAAGGATTGAAGCGATTAATTAAGTGCATCAAAAATTTGTCATAGATGGATCTTTCAATATATATATATATATATATATATATCTTTTCTTAAACTGGAGAGTATAATTAAGTAGGCCGAGAACTACTTTTAAAGAAAATGTTGTTTAGCATAACCGTGTTTGATTATACATAGATTGCTATATTTCCTTATCAAAATACTTACCCTTTTGACTTGCCTCTTTGTCCTGTTCCTTGACCTCTAGCTGTTTCACTGCTAGCATGTGCAGCATCCATGGATGTTTTGGAGTAATATTGAATAGATTGGCGACAGCTCCCTGGGACTAAGATTCATTCCCTTTTTCTCTTTTTAGCCTCCATTGAAATTGAAGCACTGCACAATAGCCTATATTATGTTCATAGTCCATGTAACAACTATAGCTACCTCAACTAGATGAACAATTCATCATCAAAAAATATCAAATGAAAACAACAGAACCATAAAAAACAAAATAAAAAAAATACGTGAAAGTTTTAGGTTATTGAAGACAGAAATACCAACAAAAAAACCCAGAAATCCCTAAATTCGTGCGACGTTGCCGTACTGTGAAGAAAATAAAGAGCCTTTAGCAAAAGTTCAAA
Organism: Oxystoma pomonae; assembly: GCA_963921995.1. Classification (NCBI taxonomy): domain Eukaryota; kingdom Metazoa; phylum Arthropoda; class Insecta; order Coleoptera; family Brentidae; genus Oxystoma; species Oxystoma pomonae. The sequence continues at coordinate 143,584,794 of OY998163.1, forward strand.
AAAATTGAGCCTGTGCAAGTCATTTAAAATTAAATGTCCTTTAAAATTTAAAGGTTCTTTTTTTAAAGAACCATTAGAAAAACGTCGGTGCAACTGGCTGTAAATGTCAACTTCTAAATCAAAAGACAGATTTCCATCCGACGAAATAAAACATACTGAATATTTTACATAAAAATGATGAGGTGTTTGAACAACCTTACTCACAATATTATATAAATTCTACACTGCGTCTAGAGGAGTTTAAAGAGATTCGTAAATTACCCATTGTAAATCTTCTTTAAATTCCTTTTTTGGCAGCCTTGACCGAACTAGAATACCAATATAAGGGCGCAATTACACAGACGAACATGCTCAAATAAAAGCTCGTGCAAAATATCTAAAAATTTTTGCGTGAACATTTTTGTGAGCTTTTCTTTGAACATTTTGTTCGGTTAAATTTTTGAGCAAATTATTGCTATCTATTTTGGAAACATATTTTTAAAGATGAGAATAAATAAAATTTCACATCAGTGATCAGTGATCTCAATTCTTTAAAAAAATGGAACACCAACTTTTATTTAAAATTTTTGTGAAAAAAGGCCGACGGCAAGCGAAACATTATTATTGGCTCTACTATCAGTTTTGTCACATGGATTAGGTTTACTTATAATATTTTTTTCTTAGGGTTTTTCCCGGATTTTTTTGCCCGGGGGTTTTTTTTGGGATTTTCTTGCGAGTTTTTTTTATTTCCAAGGGTTTTTTTCCTAAAAAAAAACCCAGGAAAATTTTTCTTTTCCAAAAAAATTTTGAGTTTTTCAAATATCAGCAAAAAACTCAAAAATTGCACTTTTAAGCGGTAATCCGCGCCTCACGACTATGGGGAGTGGTGGGGAGGGAGATTTTTTTTAAACATATTTTTGTAACTTTACTTTACCTTTAGCTTTTATTGTTGTTTTTTAATTCCTCACACCAGATTTACGTAGTTAGTTTAAGCTCCCAAGGGTTGCTTAAAAAAGCAAAAGGTTCATGAAAATGCTGAAGATAGATATTTACTGTCAATTTAATGTAATAATCAAGGTCGATTACTGACACTGAACAAACAATATGCAAAGGAGCAACATTCCGATTCAGAAGTCCAGTCTATTACTGCTAAATTATATTTTTTTAGGCAATGGTCGGGATGGTAGGATTGTAAAAGCGGTTAATAAACGGGTATTATTTAGACCGAACGTGCTTTTGTTCATATATTTGAGATTTAATAAAATGTATATAGGTTTTTTAATTTGACTTAATTGTTATTGTATTGTGTTTTAAACTAGGAAGTAAAATAAAGAGATATTCTTTTAAACGTAAATTTTTATCATTACATTTTACAGGCAACAGCAATAAATAAGTGCCATTATTATTTTTTTATTCTCGTTTTTCTACAACCCCAAAAAAGTTACAAGTATACTGGCATATCCCCTATAAAAATCAGGTCAATCGAAGTTGCTTATAAGGTAAAATGTGAATTTCTACATCAAATTGTTTTTCCGTCGGAAGGCACTTAATTAAAAATACCTTGTTTTAAAACTTAGTCTTTCTATTTTCAGTTAAGTTCAATGAATTCCCATAAAACTATAAAATTTAAATTTGTAAGAAATTTCTATACCAACATTTCTCCAAACAAATTTTGCTTAACATTCTCTCCAAAATTTACGTGTGTTTTTTTGTACGAGATTTTGCTCGAACATTTCTTTGAGCATTTTGCTCAAGAGGCTCGTGTAAATGTTTGTCGGCATTTCCACATCAAAGGAAAGTTTGTCTGTGTAAATGCGCCTTAATAATCCGCTATGAACACCCTTTCTATAAGTTATAGGACATTTAGGATTAAGCCTTTTCTATATTTACGATGAAATGTAATATTTTTAAAACAACAAAATGAATCTCGTGTCCGCAAATAAAAATTAAAGTAACACTCGTGGCATATCGGACAAAGCGTTTTTGTTTCTCACTTCATTACGACCAGGCCTCCAATGTCTAATGGAGAATCCAGACACCTACAGACCTGTTTCATCCTTATTAGGAATCATCAGGGAGTCATAGGATTATACCTGGCAGTTGAAGCTACACAGTGACCATGCACACCTCTCGAATTTAAAACAAAAAGTTTGTAATCCTTGGGGACGTAGTAACTGTGTGCGCCACCTGTCGAATAAACAAAAACATCAAAATTGAAAAGTGCAGAACACTGTAAATACAGAATCCTGTACCTTTCAGCAGGTTATAAAGTAGAACCCTGTAAAAGTATAAGGTCACTGTAACATAACTCTTAAAAAGAGGTAACGTTCGTAGCAGCACCGCCCCCAATTGGAGCTTCATACTACGTGGCCCTAATTTTAAGGCATCAGCAAGCAATCGCTCCGGAGGAGGCTTGTTGCGCAGAACTAAAAAGCCAAAATATTTAAAAAACAACAAAATAGCAAATAAAAATTAATAAAAATTAAAAATTAAAATAACACTCGTGGCATATCGGACAAAGCGTTTTTTAATTAATTTTTTAATGAAGTGAGAAACAAAAACGCTTTGTCCGATAAATTAAATTATTTCTTGATCATCAAGGGTATAATTGCATTTTGATACTATTTTTGAACTTTTTCAGACATCTCAAACATGCCATGTGATTTATTAAGGTAATTAGTTATTTCAAATAATTGTCGACAAAATTTAAGACTATAGTTTCTCCCCAGATTTTAAGTAAAAAAAGTAGAACTGGCAACGCCTTGTTCTTTAAATTTTTAATCTTTTGCCAGAGTGCACAGGGTTAAACATCAGAATTAGCTGAAATTTTGCATGGGTGATCATATTTAAATGCTTAAAAAAAATATCTGAATAATTGTTTCTTCAAACTAAAAGATCTGGTGCTGTCATCTATCCCAGAATCCTCAAAATAACTATATTTTCTTACTTTAGCGAAAATAAAAACCAAGTTTCCTTTTTTCTAAAAGCCTGTGTAGTCCGGAAAAGAAAACCGATCAATCAATCACACTTCATTGTGCAGGATTTATACGATTCCATGGTAACTGCAGGTGTTTTGTCAACGAACTTTAAATCGGGCCGCAGTGGGACAGAACAGTATTTTTACGTTTTCTGAGAGAAAACCTCTCGAGGTTATATTTACTTCCGCGTGTGCGGAGAAAAAGTCCTAGCGCTACGCGGGCATTACCCCGAGTCTATCAAAGAACCAAGAGAACTTTACTGGCTCGCTGGGATCACTAGGAATTCGCATAGAAAAATTCGGTGGGCATAACCCCACATATTTTTTTTTATTTTGATTCAACAAGTTTGATTGTACAAGTGAAATCTTGGAGTGTAAACGATAGAGTTTAGAACCTCAGTTTCAAAAATACACGGATACTTGAGTACTAACAAAACAGGTCAGTAAAGCTCCATTTAGAGGTTGGAAAGACTCTTGCTAGTCGTTGACGCCTCTGTTTAAAATAGAATACGATTATTTCGCGTCTAGCGCTAGTAGCCGATTTTTAAATCTGCATGCTTTTAAGTTAACCTGTTATCGGTATCAGCTAGCGGGAGTGTTTCCAATTCAATTATAAATGCACGCCTGTAAATGAAAACTTAAACATTGCACCCAGTTACTTTAATACGTAGTTGGGTAGCGTTTTTTAGCAGGTAATTCTGCAATAAATGGTTTTCTTTTATTTTAGGATTTTACTTGGTTTTTAGCGGCGTATAACGCGAAGTCAAAATAAGTAACCTAACCCCAAATTTTTGACCCGGTGCTAAAAGATATCTGGTGTCCCACTGTGGATAAACATAAATAAAGTCTCTGCTTTGTCATGGAAAACAAATTTTGTACATTGTTGCTAAAACAATTCCCCAGATTGTAACTACGCCCTAATAGAAGGGAACCCCACTATATAGCACAACCACAATATGGCAACGTTGGTTTGAAAAAGCAACATTTAGATTATTTTATCCATCCGTGACAAAGTCGCACTGAAAATGTCTGCCACATTGGTGACACCTTCAGAAATAAGGATACTTTATTCACAAAGTTTCCAGCCACTATCATGTTAAGTAAACTGATAATCTGGGTTTTATTTTTTTTTTGTTTATGGTTAAATAAAAGTGTAGACAAACCAAGTGTATTTGAAATAAGAAATTCGCTTGAAAATTGAAGTTTTAAATCTAGAAAATAAAATCAAAATTCAGTGTTTCAGATACCTTAAACAGTGGTTGCCATATTGTGCAAAATAGCAATTTTCGTGTTTTATAGAAATCATAGCCAAATGAAGAATACTAGAGAAATGAGATGTTGCACACAAGCCTAAAATTTCACTTCCAAATGCGCTACAGAGAGCTTTTTTAGAAAAAACTTTATTTAAAAAAAAATAATTCCAAAATTAAGATTTGGCACATTGGGAGTCACATAATTAGTATGTATGCAAAATTTCAGCACTCTAGCACTTTTTGTTTGGCCAGGATTTCCAGAATACGATTTTTCCCAATACCGCCCACGTAGGTAAAAAACCTGTAGAAGTAAAGCTTGTGCTGTCATCAGCAAAAAATCACTGCCACAAGGAGGCTACTATACTGACACTCAAAATGGCCTCAAATTTAGACTAAAGAGAAAGAGAGAGATAAAATAGTAGTCGGTGAGAGGTCTATATTCAATACATGGATATACAGTGCGGACGTAGAACGTCCCGCCCCCCTGGTAACTCTTGAGCGGATTGAGGTATCAACTTCAAATAAAAACCATCACAAAATGTATTTTAATTCTCTGTTTAAAATATTAATTTTTAAAATAATTGGTTTACCACCTAGAGAGTTATGATTATTTTCGACTATAGTTTTGCATACCTCCTTCTACTTTTGCTAATAATAAAATATCTTTTCAACAACACTCGACCTCGTTTTCTAATTAAAAATTTGACCTTATTGTCTTAAGTCAATATGACGCTTATGAAAAATATGTCAAACAGTTGCAAAGGTGCTATCATTCTTCATTCATTCATCATATATGCATGGAGTATAAGATTTGGGAATGCTTAGAACGATACTCCAAATCAAAATAAATTTGAGTGACATAGAAGTGCATTTCTTCTTGTTAAAAAACATGAATCTTTTTTTTTAGTTCAGATTATTTAAATTTGTGCAAAGACCCAATGCAGCCAATGAAGAGGTGTTAGATTTTAATGGCAATTTCGGCTTATTCTAGAAATGGGAATTTCCCTCACAGTTAACATAATTTTGCTTCGATCGGATTTTGAGATTACGTGGAAGGAAATGGTGGAAGGAAATAAATGGAGGCGAAATTTTGATAATTGCCTTTTTTTGAATGTTTTCATCATAGAACGATTCATCATAAAACTGCAATCTTTCGAACGCACATAATAGGCCAATGACTTTAGATTAAATTTAATGTAAGAAACAGAAAAATTCACAAGTCTAAAATTTTTGACGCAGTTTCGTGTCTCGCATGAAAAAAATTGGGAAAACGCGTTCTTTCCACTTCCCTGGATATGAGAAGTGTCCCTCATCTTGTGTTTTTGTCGATTTGCACGCGTATTTTGCATTTTTTGAACATTTTTTATTAAAAATAGATGGCACATTTAACAGGCAAAGTTAAGAGAATTCAATTCTTAAGAACTTTTGCGTAAAAAAACAAAAAAAGAAGTTAATAAACCTCCAAATCGGTTACATTAACCGAGAATAATCTAAAAACAAAAGATCAAAAGATCTTGGGTGGAAATAACAAAAATTCAAACCTGGATGAGCATCCCACAAGGAACATACAAAGGACCAAAGTGAAAAGAGAAATGATAAACGATGTTTCGGTCTGGGTAACCAGCGTGAGCTCGTCAGTACTTCCACTGGTCACCCTCCCCATACATCATTAAACACCATCATACACTTTGATTTCCAACTTTGAGTCACTCACAAATAGGCATCGTTCCGCACGTATTACTAAGGCAATTAAAAAACAAAAAGCGACAAGTAGAACACGACTGAGAACGCTCTCAACATAAAGGCACGTTTGGTGGAAGCAGAGAAAAGAGAACATATAGAGAATGGATATCACCAAAGAAAAAGTGGCAAATTTTAAACGGACAGATGACGCAATCTGATAGGCATAATGGTTAGGTAAATTTATGTTCTCTGGGTAAATTTGATCTATGGTCTGACTTGACGTATAACCCTAATTTTTTGTTTACTTTTTCTTTTGGGTTGTTTACTTTTTAAAGTTGGAATATCTTGTCCTTTTTTTGAGTCTTTTCTCTAAAATATTTAATAAATGGCTCCATTTCAACTTCTACAGTTGTTCCGCTTTGCTGATTGTATAAAAATGTCACAAAAAGTAAGTATTGTTTGCAAAGAACAGATGAGGTATCCTAAAGATTACTTTGTAGCTTAAATTCCTGCCTTTGTGTCAGCACAGTTCACTTTTTGATTGATTTTAAGAAAAAAAAATACTCTTTTCGAAAGTTATATTTTTGTGTAGATGACGTCCCTAAATAGTTATTCTGATAAAAATTAAAATCTTCCATATACGTCCTACTTTCAGAACCTGTCAAAAATATGTCATTTTTTCCAAAAATGTAAAAAAAAATATTTTTAAAGAATAAAAAATTTGGGCTTATAGAGCATTCCATTTTAGACAAAAAAAGTCACATAAACATTTTTGTAGTACATACTAACTATTTTTTATAAACGTAATTTAAATATTTAAAAAATGGAAAAATTGTCACATTTTGAATTTTAGTGCTGTTAGTTAAAAAATATATTTTGCGAAAAAGCGATGGAGAACCTGAGAGAGAACATGTTTTCCATAAAAAAACGTTACAACTTTTTTTTGCATCACTTATAGTTTCTATACAAAAATAAAATATGTTGAAGAAAATGGTAAAATCATGTCGATTGTATTGAACTTTTTTGCACCAAGATTTTTCTATAAAACTAAACTCTAAAGAAAAACAATTATTTTCTAAATAGTTACTCTTATCACCTACCAAACGACAGTAAAAAAGTTTCGATTAGATTTGAAAAGGTAACCTGTGGCGGAATTAAATAAGAGGAGCTCTCTGAAAGACACCTTTTTATATACAATAAAATAACAACAAATATTGACTATATAAGGTAATTCCCTTATTCCTGCTTCTATCTTGCCCCCTTAATCCCGGTGAGTTCGAAGGGTCTTATAGAACATTTAAAAAAATATCAGAGCACAAAGCATCATGTACTAGTATAAGTGATGTAAAAAACATTGTAACGTTTTTTTAGCAAAAATATGTTCTCTTTCAGGTGTCACATCGTTTTATCAGAAAAAATATATTTTTTTTAATTAACAGCATCAAAATTCAAAATGTGACAATTTTTTCCATTTTTCAAACGGTTACTACTACAAAAATGCTTGTTTGACTTTTTTTGTCTAAAATGAAATGCGCTATAAGCCCTAATTTTAATTTTTTATAAATATTTTTTTTTACATTTTGGGAAAAAATTACATATTTTTGACAGGTTTTGACAGTAGTACATAGAAGATTTTAATTTTTGTCAGAGAACTATTTAGGGACACAAAAATATAACTTTTGAAAAGAGTATATTTTTTTTCTTAAAATCAATCAAAAAGTGAACTGTGTCAGAATAAACGAATTGTAATATTTTTAATTCTAAACTCACTGGCTAGAGTAAATCACTCAAAATTTAAAAAAATTTAAGAAAATTTTTGCCATGAAAACAACAATAAAATACGCCATTATGAAAGGCTGTTGTCAGCCCCTTGTGTCCATAGAAAAAGTGACGTTTCCCCAACTGTTATGCCTTTCTAGCTATGAAAACTAATTTTTTAGATTGGTCGGTTGGGATATCCATTCCCTATATGTTATAATTACCCTGGGACTGGGTGGAAGCGACTTATAACTCACTTCCACATCGTAGTACAGAAATAAGCAATTATACCGCGTTGTACAAGTTTTTGCCGCATTTGTGGGGTAGTTTCCTCACATCGCTGTTCCCGGTCGTGATCTACATACCATACAAAAAAACTTGTTTGCAATTGCTGTTGGTTATTTAGTCCTTTACACCTTTAATATTTAAATGTTCTACTAATTCTTAATAAAAATGGTTCAAAAATTAAAAAAAGTACAACTGTCTAAATTTTTTACACTTTTTATTTATCTTTTTTTCTAGGTTTTAAATATTTATTGCATTAACTTCCTTTTATATAAAATCAATGACTAGATGCTAAAAAAAGCACACGCAGAAACTTAAAACTTTCATTAAAAAGCTCGTTAAAAAGTCCGAAGTTTTCATAATTAAAAAAAAATTGCTCTAGGATAATATGACCTTTTGATATCACTAGGCAACAAATTTAAATTTGCTTTAAAGGTCGTTGAAAACGAGAGATAATTTTCTAAAAATATTCATGAACGAGAAAAGTTTTTAGGATTTAATTTAACCTCGCGCGGTATTAGGCAAGAAATTTTAAAACCAAAATAGCTTTTCAAATATAAGCTTTTATAAAATATAAAGTGCACTAAAAGGTAGAAAATAATTTTTAGCATTCTGGTATCACATAAAAATAAAAGCGATGGGCGCAAATTAAAATAACAAGGTCCGTCCATTGTTGGGTTGTGTTGGGTTAAATTTACTTACCCTGATTTATAGTGAATTCAGATTGTTGCGAACAATCATAATATATAATTTATCGAGTCAACATGGCCAAACTTCCTACAATGCGCCCATCTCTTTATTTATTATAATGATATCGGAATGCTAAAAATTATTTTCCACTTTTTAGTACACTTTTCATTATATGAAAGCTTGTATTTGAAAAGCTTTTTTTATATTTGTCTAAGTGTATGCATTTTAGCTAGTGCATCAGTATTGCAGGGTGTTTTTCCTGTTATTTTTTTTTTACATTCCAATGCAACTTATTCCTCACGACGACCTGACCTTGGCTTGGGTGTATTATATGTGCCGATTATTTCAGGTTGTACCGTACTTGCGCCTAATAGATTCATCCGGGTGTAATTTTGGAGTTTTCCTGTGCAGAAGTTAGTAAGAAAAATTCAAAACTTGACCCTAAATCCTCCATTTTGAATCCGCCATATTGAGATTTTTAAATCTGATCAAAAATTCATAATCCCTACCGTAAAAACCCCTGTATGTCCATTTTGATTGAAATCGAACAAACTAAATATTTTTCCCCCTACACTTCTCTCGTTAGGGGAAGGTGGGTACCATAGAGAAAGTAATAGCTACGCGAGAGTGACCGATACTGTGCTATACTTGGGGAACATTGTTTGTCGGCGATACGAGCGCAGCCGGTGGCTACAGGAAGGAACTACTTGTACAGCCACACGCATAATAAATACATAATATATTATTTTGGTTAATTTTTTACAGACACTTACTTATTTAATAATAAAAAGATATGAAAAAACTCAACAGGCGCAGTTTTTCCATACTTTTTAGTGTTAAAAAAGCAATGCATTCGCGAAAGGTTTTAGCTCTGTAAAAACCTTAACCAACTTTGTACTGTTCCATGCAGCTAGAAAACTTTCTTTAGCTTACAAAAAGTTGTTTGGACCCTTTAAAAATAAAAAATAGGAGGAGGGGGTTATAACTATGTTGAGGAATTTTATCAAGTATGTAAGGTAACAACATTTTATTATGTAAAAGTCTGAAAGATTTTAAAATGTCTTAACCTATATCTCTTTTTTTTTGTTGTTGTATTTTAACCTACTATCTTTGCTTAACTCTGTATAAATCATCACAATATTTTCTTTAGGGATTTGGTTGGCAAAAATCTGAACCAAAATTTTCGGCTTTCTTCAAATAGTCCCATGCTCTCTAGCTTTAAAGGTAGTGATCCAGCCTGATTTGAATGGCAGTTTAGACTTTACAATAAGTTTTTAATCCACTATGTAGCTAATCCCATAAACTTGCGCGATTTCCAACCAAAACTGATTTGAAAATCTAAAAAATCCGCTTGCCAGGCTTGACAGACTTTGACAAGCGGTGGCAAAAACTGGCAGATACTAAATTAAAATTGTGTGAAATATATTTCGACATTAAAAAATGTTCTGTCTTTCCTTCATGATCATATGGAAAGAGATGGACGGGGCAAGGTAGGTGTTTACTTAATACAAGCATAAGTTTCACTCTCCGCCGCAAGTTATTAGAGACATAAAGCTATTTGTAACCCATCGCAGTATACGTATCCGCATCTAGCGAGAACCAAGCACATTAATTGGTCAGAAACTTGTACCGCGTTCGAAAAGAGCAGATATATGCTAATCTAAGGTGTTCTTGAACGCGATAACTGTTGAGATGCGTTAGGTATCACGTATCGTATCTCAGCACCTATTGCGTTCAGAAACACCTTAGATTAGCATATATCTGCTCTTTTCGAACGTGCTACAAGTTTCTGACTAATAAATGTGCTTGGTTCTCGCACAAATAGCTTTATGTCTCTATTATGTTGTCTCTGGTAGGTACCTCATAATGCCATGTAAGGGGGTGTAAAGCTGGCGCGGCGGTTACTCTGTATGCTTACTAAGTAGGCTAGAGATCCCCAAAAAGGTTTTAGAGAAAGAAAACTTACGTCCTATGGGGCTTGTGCATCAGTCGGGGATGCTCGAGTGTTTGGTAAAAAGGGTCTACTCTACTACTTGTCAGGTTTAAAGCCGCTTGTCCTCTACTACTGTTAAATTAATTCAAATAATTTGTTTTAGTAGACTCGCCCTTGAGTCGCGCCTGTGGGGACACGACCGGCTCTCCCGGAGGATCGCCTCGACCGCACCTTCCCAATCCTGGTGCCGTTAGCGGCCTTGACCTGTTGCCCGTAAGTGATATTTAAAAGACTAATTAAACAAAAATAAATTGAATAAAAAACTACCCGATTGCAATTTCTAAACGATGTTTAGTACAGAACTGAGATAGTACTTTATTTTATAAAGAGGCAAGGAAACTAGAAGTTTGTATGCGAGGTATCACATAGACAGGCGAGCTGAAACCGAGGCTGGCTGAACGACGAGCCAGACAAAACGCAATTTTTTTTTCAAACTTAAAAATTTCCTAATTTCTGTTTTATTATTTATACGAGATTTTGTGGAAATAAGGGTAACATGTGTCAAAGTATGCTGTGTAAATTTCCACAGCTTACTTTGTTTTTATTTTACAAATCTAGATCAATTTAATTAAAATAACAGTATGCCATGAGTTTATTTTAAAAAGCACGTGCTGCATCATTTTACATGATTTCTTTCGAAAACTGGAAATTTTTAAAATTGGCAGGACATCTTTTTATTGGAAAGTTTGAAAATTTGTAATTACTTTTAAAAAATATTCTTTTTATTGTTTAGAGCTCAAGGGCTATATTTAATGAACAGATGGACAGAGAGAGTGACTATGAAATTTATTGTAATTAACCAGGATAATGTGATCTATTTTTATGTTGCTTGTGAAATATTTTCCAGTAAGGAGAATTGATATTTTATTTTTTCTATATTATAGTGTCTTATATTGTTTGCGTTACTGGAGTTTTCCATTAGATTCCATTATTAAGATAAATATTTTTTGGTTTCGTAGTTCATAACAAGCTTTGTGTTCGTAGGTGTGTGGAAAGTTTAATTATAAATTTTAGTGCTCGATAGAATGAATTCTGCACAACAAGTAGGTTTAGGTTTTTAGTAGGTAATGGTTTAGTTTTTTTAAGAAGATAGTGGGTTCAGTTTTAAGGATTTGTACGTACTGTTAGAGTTACAAAATAAAAATATTTTGTGCAGCTGATTTGGTTTTAGTCTGTTTTGTTACTGATTTTTAAACGATTCACATGGTCTAACTGTCTATCTGCCTGTCAAATCTTGTAATGCATTTTTCATAAACTTCCCATTTACCGATTTTAATTAAATTTGTTACGCTTACCTAGGTCAGGCGACAATACAATAGCAACATAATGCTATTTGTAACTCATCGCCGTATACGTATCCGCATCTAGCAAGAACCAAGCACATTAATTGGTCAGAAACTTGTAGCACGTTCGAAAAGAGCAGATATAAGGTGTTTCTGAACGCAATAGGTCTGAGATACGATACGTGTGCCGTAATGATACGTGATACCTAACGCATCTCGCGTTCAAGAACACCTTAGATTAGCATATATCTCCTCTTTTCGAACGTGGTACAAGTTTCTGACCAATTAATGTGCTTGGTTCTCGCTAGATGCGGATACGTATACGGCGGCGATGAGTTAAAAATAGCTTTATGTCGCTAATATTCTGAAATAAATTACGTAGTTGGGCGGTCGTTAAGGGGGCGAACGGAGGAGAAAATATTTAAAAGTTCAAAAATCATAAATTTTGAATCGAAACTGCTAGAGATATGCACTTTTTATACTTCACTTTGACTTTAAATGTGGTTAAGAGGCAAAAAACTGGTCTGGTTCACAGTAAAAAATTAAATTTTTGATTAACTCAATGGTCACAATAGTGTCTGTTAACTCAGAATTGTGTGAACAGTTTATGACATTGACAAGTTCAAACATTGTGTCAATAGGACAGTCTAACAAAAATAATATGGCCGATCTAATATGGCCGGTGTAGGGTAAAAAAAACCGTTTTTCCATAAGACGTAATGCTAACTTAAATCAAAAGTTTGGTAAAGTGGAAAAAGACACAGATTACGCAAAGTTAATTTTTTGTAGAGTAATTCTTTCCGAATCGGGGAAAAATAAATTAAAAATTCGCAAGAGTTTAAATGTCGAAAAATTTTACACAATATTTGTTGAACTCGTTTTGACAAAAAATTTCGTTAAAACAAGTCCACGAAAAATTGAGTAAAATTTGTTCACATTTAAACTGAATTTGTGTGGACACCATTGACACAATGTTTGAACTTGTCAATGTCATAAACTTTTCACACAATCCGGAGTTACCTACACTTTTTTAAGGGACTTTCACTTTTTTCAAAATTTACTTTTTTTCGTTTTCGTAACTACTTGGATCAATAAAAATTTTAAAAAAGGTTTGGGGTAAAAATTTATATTTCAAACTTTATATTTTTTTTATGTAAAGCCTATCATTTGAAGAAAGAAGAGCGTAAGTAACAAAAAATAGGATACAGGGTGTTTCAAATTTGATGCTCACCATGGGGATCTCCTAAACGGTAGGAGATACGAAAAGATTTAAATTAGATCAAGGTTGCGCAAGTTTAAAAATAATTTGATGCTTTGCTTAAAACTAAAAAAAAAAGTTTAAAATTCCGGGTAGTTCCAGAGATAGGCGCATAAAACCAAAATCTTTATTTTTAGTTTTTATTTTTCTGCGCTCTTATTCTTAAAGCTTTCAAAAAACAAGTGAGAGGTCCGTTTTTAAGCAGGAGCACTGGCAAGTTCATTTTCTCTTATGGACACATCCTTTTTTTCTCCTGCCGTTTGGTTCATAAAGGATGACAAATAACATTTTGCAAGCTTATTTTAACAAGTCTCTTGACGTTTTGGGTTTATTGACCATCATCAGCCCAAATTTTATATGCTTTGAACTTACTCAAGATATTATGGAAACCCGATTGCAATACGTTTTTTAACGTTTTAAAAATTACAGTTTTTTTGACATTTTGTTATAACAAAATAACTTTATCTAATATTTTAAAAATACGATTTTTTTCTGTGTTTTTTAATCTTCGAATTTGGGCTGATGATGGTCAATTAACTCAAAAGGTCAGGTACTTATCAAAATGAAGTTGTAAAATATCTGTCATTCTTTATGAACCAAACGGCAGGAAAAAAAACATGTGTCCATAAAAAAAATTGAACTTGACAATGCTCCTCTCACACTGAATTGTGAAATCTTAAAAATGGACCCCTCATTAGGTAGATCTTAGAAATGTGACTGTAGAAAGTTTTAAGACTTTTTTGACCGCTTTAAGAATAAGGGCGGAATTTTTAAACTTTCTTTTCGGTTTTGAGCAAAGCGTCAAATTGGGCAACTTTGCCCTGATTTAAATCCCTGATATCACACTTTCCCTTTCATAATATTAAAAAAGAACAGCATATATATACCAAGAAATTTGCACATGTATTGTTTTTTCAAAGCAATACCTTCAATTTCTTTTTAACACGCTCGAGTCCAGTTTCCTGCTGTCCAAGTCAAAGGTGACGCACGTGTCTCATTTACCATTTGCTTTATAGTGTAGGGGTATATGTCGATAATTTCTATCCCGTGGGATTTTGAATGAAGGAGTTTGGTGACTATGTGGGATTAATAGCTTTTTAGTCACACTATCAAGTGTTACCGAATGTTTTGTTCGCATCCGTGTAGAAGAGGTTGATATGACTCCATATTTCAAGATGGCGGCAAAAAATAAAAAAAAATACAAATTTTTCGACCGGGGCATTGTTATACTCGATTCCATATAACTCGAGAACGAGAATTCCAAAAAATTGACTTTCGAGGTCATCCGACCTTAAATGACCTAAAAAATCGCTAACAACAGATTTTTGCAATTTTTCAAAAAATCTTAATAATTCAACGTTTTGTCAGACCACCTTTAAATGTACCTCAAACCATTAAGCATGTACGCCAAATGCGATTCTTAGAGTTTCTTAGAGCTTCATGACCTTGAAAAATACGACAGTAAAATTAACGTATTGCAAAAATAACATACTAAAGGGCGCTATTCATCAACTATTAAAGCGAAAATGACCAAATTTGGTAAAAAAGATAAGAAGATCAAGTACAACAATATTGCTAGAAAAAAATTTGGTACAGCTATGATGTGGTTCAATATGGCGGCAGGTATATCAAAATGGCGACCTATAACCACATTTTATTTTATCCAGTTTCGTAAAAAAGCAAAAATGACAAGGTGGCCATTAATTCTTGTTTACTTATTGCCGCTTACTATGAAAAAAAAGTTAAGTTGATGAACGACCTTAATTGACCTTGAACATACCATATACAAGTGAAAAACAAGCTTTTTGTAGTACTTTTTCCAATTTACTATGCAAAAACTTTAAGTGCCGGTGATGAAATTAACATCTTAGCCATAGAAAAAAACTTCATTTTAAACCTCCTTACTATTTTTTTTGATCTGGCTTCCCAGATATATATGCTATACCCCGGTAAAATGACCTATATACCTATCGTTTTTAACCATATCAAGCACGAATGTGTGACTAAATAGCTGTTAAATCCTTATCCCTGAATTTTATTATGAATGTTAATAAACAGTTATAGTCATGCCCTACTGGCATAATTACAATTTTTTATGATTTTTCGACCGCCATCGCCAGTTTGGAAAATGGCATCTAAAACACCTGGTCCAGTATATGGCAATATATATCTAACATTTGGTAACTCTCTTATCGATAATTTAAATGACTTTGTAGGCTAGACAAGTGAGTGGAACATAAAACTCACAGTTCCGAAACTTAATAAAAACGACAGGCATATAAGTCATATTTACCGGGGTATAGCATAAATATCTTGGACCCCAGATCAAAAAAAATAGTGGGGAGGTTTGAAATGAAGTGTTTATCTATGGGTAAGATGTTAATATCATCACGGGCACTTAAAGTTTTTGGGTAGTGGTAAATTGGAAAAATCACTAAAAAAAGCTTGTTTTTCAATTTTAAATGGTATTTTCAAGGTCAATCAAGGTCATGCATCAACTTCAATTTTTTTGTGGTTATAGGTCGACATTTTGATATATCAGCCGCCATATTGAAACGCATCATAGCTGAACCAAATTTTTTTTAACAATATTTTTGGACTTGATCTTCTTATCTTTCTTACCAAATTTGGTCGTCTTTAATAGTTGATAAATAGCGCCCTTTAGTATGTTATTTTTGCAATAAGTTAATTTTACTGGGTTATTTTTCAAGGTCATGAAGCTTCAAACTGCATCAAACTCTAAAACTCGAATTTGGCATACATGTCCTATAGTTTGAGGTACATATGTAGACCAACTTCATATGTACCTCAAACTATTAAATCGACGAAATATTAAGATTTTTTGAAGAGGAAATGGAAAAAATCTTGTTTTGGGCGTTTTTTAAGGTCATTTAAGGTGGGATGACCTTAAAAGTGAATTTTTTGGAATCCTCGTTCTCGAGTTATATGGAATCGAGTATAACCATGTCCCGCTCGCAAAAGTTGTATATCTTGAAATATGAAGTCATATCAACCCCTGCTACACGGATGCGAACAAAACACCCAGTAACACTTGATTTTGTGACTAAAGAGCTATCAATCCCACATAGTCACAAAACTCCTTCATTTAAAATCCCACGAACTTACTTATGCCCCTTAACTATTAGTTTTGTGTTGTTAGTGCGGGTATAAGCTATTTTTTCTTAGTTTGTTGAAGTTGTTTGATATCCTGTAATTCTTTAAAAAAATAGTATACGTGACAATTTACCGATTACCGATGTATGCTCTTTTTGTTAAGGACGTTGGCACAAAGACATCAAAACCAAATACACATTCGCTTTTGTTTTTGTGTAATTTTACAAAATCTTGAGAACATTTTTAAATAATATTTTGAAAAATTGTAGATTTTTTTGCAGTGCTTCTAAATTAAAAAAAATTGTGCCACCTTTGAAATTTGAAGCTCTTTCTTTAAAAAGTTAGAAAATGCCGCTTATGCCACTCTGCAGAAATCTCCACCACACACGCTCCATAAAACCGGAAGGGGAAGGCTTGCACATTTTTTTTCACACACACACAGTCTACTCATATATATAATATGTCATTATTGCAGCAAACTTCCAACGATGAACTCACTAGGAGAAAAGAAGTTCAACTTCGCCAGTATTCGTTCTTCCAACTTAGAATATATCTTCGCAGAGGAAACGGGCTGGTCGCCATGGATAAAAATGGTAAGATCCCGTATTTTATGTCTATTCACTTCTTAAATTAAAAGTAATATAAAACAACTTGGAAACGCCACAAAAACGGCATAGATTTGACAACACTGGTTTGCTGTTTTCGGGCCAATCTTTAAAGGGCAGAATATCGGAAACGAGAAAAAGGAATCTGTTAAAATTTGGCAGGAATGTTTATTTTTGAATTCCTCACAACCGTATCCAGACAGTTTTTTGCTGGACCCTCTTATTTTCGAAATAAAATAAACACGACTAAAAATAGTCAAAAATCTTACCTGGCTTTTTCTTTAGCGTCGTCGATAATACAGAAATCTATAACAGCAATTTTTGGATTTTTTTTATTTTTTGAAAAAATACACCAAATTTAAAATATCCTTTGGATATGGTTGTAGATTTTTATAAATCCTATTGTCTGCTAAAAAAAGTTATGGTTTTTTTCTTTGTAAGCAATATTCTGCCGGAATTCTGAAACGCCAAGGTCACGTAATTTAGTAGGCCCAAGGAAACTGAAGTGAGTTCGATTGGAGTATTGGAATTCAGGTTCCGCATAGTCACCGGCCACTTGTCTAATGGAACATTCAGACAATAAATTGATACATGTCAAGTGATAAAAATAATACGTTCCTAATAAGTTATACTTTTCCTCACATATGGTGTTCGCATCGTGTTCTGAACACTGCACGATTTCACTCGAAATGGTATTACCTATTGTTGATCTTTCAAAAAAATAGCAAAGCAGTGTTGTCAAATCTATGCCGTTTTTGTAGCCTTAAGTGAACGGAAATTACTGAAACATTGCAAATAGAAAATAGACATCTAATGTTGCACAAATAGAACGCCTATGGTTTATTAAACCAGGAATTTATCAGACCGTATTTAATAAAAAATTTTCATTCACCATAAAAACTGCAATTTCTTAAACCAATTTTTCTATCCGAACCTTATTTCTTCAAACCCATTCAATAACAAATTCGAAATGTATAAGACCCATTCACTTGTATACTCCTTCTGGCTTATAGAACTCAATGATAAGACCCGTTTTTGATCGAACCGTTGTTCATCAAACTCATTCAATATCAAACTCGTAAATTGTAAAACTCATTTTTAATAAAACCCGAAATTCGTCAAACCATTATTTTTCAAAACCGGAATTCGTAAAACCCGTTGTTTATCAGAAAATTTTTGCTAAACATGAACCGGAGGCGTACACGCAGGTGGCGCGGCGGCGCCGGCGTGGCGTTTCGATGCATTTGTCGTTCGTTGTGCGCACACTTGGCTAAAAGTATTCACAGATAGTGTTCAATACTTTGTGTATAGATGTATTCTTCTATGCACAAACTATTGAATGCTACCTGTGGAAGTAAGCGCGCGTAGCAGCGATAAATGCATCGAAACGCTGCGGCGGCGCCGCCGCGCCAACTGCGAGTACGCCTCCGGTTCACGTATAATTGGCGAATGCGCAATCAATTTAGCAAAAACTTTCTGATAAACCACGGGTTTTACGAATTTGATAATGAATGAGTTTGATGAACAATGGTTTGATTAAAAACGGGTTTTATAAATTTCGAATTTGTTATCGAATGGGTTTGAATAAATAAGGTTCGGATAAAAAATTGGTTTAACGAATTGCAGTTTCACAAATAGAGAGTGCTTAATCGTAATCGTATCTCAGTGCGCATGCTTAGAATGCATACGTTGTACAACAGCGACTACGTCTCACCTATCTCTACGACCACCCTTGCAGTATTCGTATGCAGCTGGCGTATCCTAAGCATTTTGTTATCTGTGTCTGACTCCTTCTATTTTCCATTCTATTGCGCTCTCACTTTTTTCGACAAGGAAGGAAATAGAAGTGAGCGGCATGCAGTAAAACTGTGCATCAAGCACTGAACAAGAATTAGTTTGATTACGGGGTACGTTGCAAGCACAACTTTAACTCTTTTTTTTAAAGGACGCTTTCACAAACGCATCAAAGATAGGCTAACAACAAGGAATCAAAAATAGCTTGCCTTCTTTAAGTGTCTAATACCCAATATTTATTTAACATTTATGTTTCTTTTTAGGTTTAAGTGATCCTTACGTAAAATTTAAATATGGCGGTAGATTAGTGTATAAATCTAGGACAATTTATAGAGATTTAAACCCTACGTGGGATGAGAGCTTTACAGTGCCTATTGACGACCCATTTCTTCCGATCTCAATTAAAGTATTCGATTATGATTGGGGTTTACAGGTCAGTGGTTTTTTATTTAATATAAAAATTTTATTAAAAAGGAATCGTTAAAAATGTGTAGGAGGAAAGGAAAACAAAACGAAACGCTAACAAATATTTTATAGCAATAGGGAGATTTTGGTCAGGTTTTTTGTCAGACTCTTACCCTTACCTTTATTCTGGGCAGGCGCAGTAGCGCTCTGTTAGGCTGTTACCTTTATTAACGGTAACCACTGGTGCTAATTAGCGTCGAATAGCGACTACCTTTACCGCTAAAAAGGCAACCAACCAAAGTTGATGTGATTCTGTGGTGGAGGATTTTTAGGTTATAAAAGTTGTTTTGTTTTACAAAAAATTTGTATATTTGGATTTTATTTTTTGTTAACAGTCTTTATAGTAGTAGTGGGGTGCCTTTTTTACCGTTTTTTTTTTGGTAAACAGTTGAGTAAGTACAAATAAGTTTGCAGACGCTCGATTTCTTCTCTATTACTCCACTTACCTAACGGAAGTCTGAATCCGCCTTTATAGTGCCCTCTGCTTTTGAATTTTATTTTCATTCATTTTTTTTGTCAAAAAAATTCAAACATTTTAATAATAACAAAACTATAACCCCAAAAATAATAACAATGAATTTATCAGTAGTTTATTTGCACCATCTCAGCATCATTTTTGCGACGTTGCCGGTGCAACCGAACCTTGAAATATTCCTTCGCGAAGGAAAGGACTATAAATAAGAAATAAAACGATGCCTTGAAGGACACCTTTGTAAAGGAGGCCTTGAGGCTTCCTTCGACGTCGGACTAAAATTTGGCCCTAATTAGCGTCGAATAGCGAATACCTTTACCGTTTAAAAGACAACCAACCAAACTTGATGTGATTCTGTGGTGGAATATTTTTAGGTTATAAAAGTTTGTCTTGCTTGACAAGAATTTTGTGTATTTGGATATTATTTTTTGTTAACCTTGTTTATAGTAGTAGTGGGGTACTTTTTAACGTTTTTTTTTGGTAAACAGGTGAGTAAGTACGAATAAGTTTGCAGCGGCTCGATTTCTTCTATTACTCTACCAAAGATATATTGCAAAATCATTTGCCTGATTAAATTTATGTTGAGGTGTCCGTCTCCCAGTTCTATCAATAAATGAATATTTTCCTCTATGATATGGTTAGAAAAGCAAATAAAAAAAAGACTTGAGAAAAAAACAACGAAAGTCAATAAATAAAGTAACGTTTGACTACGTTTAAAAGCATTATTTTTAACCTCTTGAAGTTACCTTTATTTACGGTAACCATAAGAGTAACGAAATTTGCCGTTAAACTGCCTGACGAAAATCTCCCTAATTACTGTAACCACAAAAGTAGTTATTTTATTGTATTTAATAAGTTTGTTTTATTTTTTGTAATATTGTTTCGACTCACTTATTTGTCTTATTTTCAGGACGATTTTATGGGTTCCGCGACATTAGACTTAACTTTGTTAGATTTAGGTAGACCGAACGATTTGACATTACAATTATTAGACCCATCGCGCATGGACGTTAATTTAGGAGAAATATACGTGACGGCCACACTTTATCCAAAAAGTCAAGAGGATAAAGAGCAAGTAAGTAATAGTTTAGAACAAATCAAACACCTTTATTATTATACACAAGTTGACCTGATGTGTTGCTGGTATGTACTCTGGATGTTTTGGTCACCCACTACCTAAACGAGACCTAGCAATTTTTTCGACTAATTAGGTTCGTTTATTTCCAATATATATAATATTCATGATAAAAAACTCAAGATTTACTGAAAGTCTTTTGAAAGGCTTGTGCGTGAAAAGTCTCTTTGTTAAAGTACACTCATACTACAAATAATTGCATTACCAAATCAAAAATCAAAAACTTAAAAGTAGAATATTTCTACCAAAGGTAAATTTCAAGCAACTATAGATCACATAATAATTTATCTGACATAAAACTGTTCTTTTTTCCTTAGTCTGTTTTACAGTTTTTTTACTATCTATATAGTTAGGGAAGAAAGAGAAGATCAAAAGATCTTGGGAGGAAAGAACGAAAAGTCAAAATTGGACGAGTGTCCCACAAGGAACACACAAAAGACCAAAGCGAAAGAAGGAACAATTAAACGATGTTTCGCCCGGGGTGACCAGCGTGGGCTCGTCAGTGTATTCACTAGTCACCCTTAATCCAGACATCATTTAACACGATCGCACACTCTGACTTCCAACTCTGAATCACTCACAAATAGGCATCGTTCCGCATGGTACTTATTATAAGTCACCTGATACGGGTTCGTCCTGGCGTGTTAATCTTTCCAATAGGAATATGCTCCTAAGACAATTAAAACAAGAAGTCAAACTTCCAAATCAGTAACATCAACCGAAAAGAATCTAAAAAAGAGAAGATCAAAAGATCTTGGGAGGAAAGAACGAAAATTCAAAATTGGACGAGTGTCCCACAAGGAACACACAAAAGACCAAAGCGAAAGAAGGAACAATTAAACGATGTTTCGCCCGGTGTGACCAGCGTGGGCTCGTCAGTGGATTCACTACTCACCCTCAATCCAGACATCATTTAACACCATCGCACACTCTGACTTCCAGCTCTGAATCACTCACAAATAGGTATCGTTCCGCATGGTACTTATTATAAGCCACCTGATACGGGTTCGTCCTGGCGTGTTAATCTTTCCAATAGGAATATGCTCCTAAGATAATTAAAACAAGAAGTTAAACTTCCAAATCAGTTACATCAACCGAAAAGAATCTAAAAAAGAGAAGATCAAAAGATCTTGGGAGGAAAGAACGAAAATTCAAAATTGGACGAGTGTCCCACAAGGAACACACAAAAGACCAAAGCGAAAGAAGGAACAATTAAACGATGTTTCGCCCGATGTGACCAGCGTGGGCTCGTCAGTGGATTTACTAGTCACCCTCAATCCAGACATCATTTAACACGATCGCACACTCTGACTTCCAACTATGAATCACTCACAAATAAGCATCGTTCCGCATGGTACTTATTATAAGTCACCCGATACGGGTTCGTCCTGGCGTGTTAATCTTTCCAATAGAAATTTGCTCCTAAGAGAATTAAAACAAGAAGTTAAACTTCCAAATCAGTTACATCAACCGAAAAGAATCTAAAAAAGAGAAGATCAAAAGATCTTGGGAGGAAAGAACGAAAATTCAAAATTGGACGAGTGTCCCACAAGGAACACACAAAAGACCAAAGCGAAAGAAGGAACAATTAAACGATGTTTCGCCCGGGGTGACCAGCGTGGGCTCGTCAGTGTATTCACTAGTCACCCTCAATCCAGACATCATTTAACACGATCGCACACTCTGACTTCCAAATCTGAATCACTCACAAATAGGCATCGTTCCGCATGGTACTTATTATAAGTCACCTGATACGGGTTCGTCCTGGCGTGTTAATCTTTCCAATAGGAATATGCTCCTAAGACAATTAAAACAAGAAGTCAAACTTCCAAATCAGTAACATCAACCGAAAAGAATCTAAAAAAGAGAAGATCAAAAGATCTTGGGAGGAAAGAACGAAAATTCAAAATTGGACGAGTGTCCCACAAGGAACACACAAAAGACCAAAGCGAAAGAAGGAACAATTAAACGATGTTTCGCCCGGTGTGACCAGCGTGGGCTCGTCAGTGGATTCACTAGTCACCCTCAATCCAGACATCATTTAACACCATCGCACACTCTGACTTCCAGCTCTGAATCACTCACAAATAGGTATCGTTCCGCATGGTACTTATTATAAGCCACCTGATACGGGTTCGTCCTGGCGTGTTAATCTTTCCAATAGGAATATGCTCCTAAGATAATTAAAACAAGAAGTTAAACTTCCAAATCAGTTACATCAACCGAAAAGAATCTAAAAAAGAGAAGATCAAAAGATCTTGGGAGGAAAGAACGAAAATTCAAAATTGGACGAGTGTCCCACAAGGAACACACAAAAGACCAAAGCGAAAGAAGGAACAATTAAACGATGTTTCGCCCGATGTGACCAGCGTGGGCTCGTCAGTGGATTTACTAGTCACCCTCAATCCAGACATCATTTAACACGATCGCACACTCTGACTTCCAACTCTGAATCACTCACAAATAAGCATCGTTCCGCATGGTACTTATTATAAATCACCTGATACGGGTTCGTCCTGGCGTGTTAATCTTTCCAATAGAAATTTGCTCCTAAGAGAATTAAAACAAGAAGTTAAACTTCCAAATCAGTTACATCAACCGAAAAGAATCTAAAAAAGAGAAGATCAAAAGATCTTGGGAGGAAAGAACGAAAATTCAAAATTGGACGAGTGTCCCACAAGGAACACACAAAAGAACAAAGCAAAAGAAGGAACAATTAAACGATGTTTCGCCCGAGGTGACCAGCGTGGGCTCGTCAGTGGATTCACTAGTCACCCTCATTCCAGACATCATTTAACACCATCGCACACTCTAACTTCCAGCTCTGAATCACTCACAAATAGGCATCGTTCCGCATGGTACTTATTATAAGTCACCTGATACGGGTTCGTCCTGGCGTGTTAATCTTTCCAATAGGAATATGCTCCTAAGACAATTAAAACAAGAAGTTAAACTTCCAAATCAGTTACATCAACCAAAAAGAATCTTAAAGAGAAGATCAAAAGATCTTGGGAGGAAAGAACGAAAATTCAAAATTGGACGAGTGTCCCACAAGGAACACACAAAAGACCAAAGCGAAAGAAGGATTAATTAAACGATGTTTCGCCCGGGGTGACCAGAGTGGGCTCGTCCTGGCGTGTTAATCTTTCCAATAGGAATATGCTCCTAAGACAATTAAAACAAGAAGTTAAACTTCCAAATCAGTTACATCAACCGAAAAGAATCTAAAAAAGAGAAGATCAAAAGATCTTGGGAGGAAAGAACGAAAATTCAAAAATTGACGAGTGTCCCACAAGGAACACACAAAAGACCAAAGCGAAAGAAGGAACAATTAAACGATTTTTCGCCCGGGGTGACCAGCGTGGGCTCTACATAGTTAATGACTAAACTATATGTATACAAATTCAAAATTAATGAATTATTGAGTAATTAAAAGCAAGTAATTAACATTAACTATTTAATATGCCAAATACATCATTCAAGTTAACCTCTCATTTATAATTTTCGAATAATATTTTCTGGGTTTGCTAAAAATCTATTGCTTTGTTTTAAATTCGTTTAAATTTGGAATATTTCTTAAGTTTTCTGGTATTTCGCGATATATACAGGGTGTTTCAAATTTGATGCTCATCATGGGGATCCCCTAAACGGTAGGTAGGAAATACGAAAAGGTTTAAAATAGGGCAAAGTTGCGCAATTTTATGCTTTGCTCAAAACTAAAAAAAAGTGTACAAATTCGGGATAGTTCCGGAGATAGGCCGAAAAAACCGAAATATTCATTTTTAGTTTTTATTTTTCTGCGCCCTTATTCTTAAAGCTGTCTCTTAGTCAAGACCAATAGAAATACTTTCGATCAATATCGGGCAAAAGTCAGAGAAACCGATTTAAACCGAAGATTTAGACCAATGAAATGCATAGTAGGGAGAAAATTTTACTCCCTGGAAGCAAATTTTCTCTCGATTCAAGAATAGACCCCCTGGACGTGTAATCTTGAAAGTCATCCGACCCGGTTCTTTCTCTCGTGCCATGAGATCCCACGGTCGAAAAGCAGTTCAGGAAAGTTCTTTAATGTGCAAGCGTCACTAGATTCGACGCTGTTTCCGACTTTGGACCATGTGATCGGGAATGTATGATTTTGATGAGATCCGTAAGATTATATCGTGCGATGAAATTGGGTAAGAGAAGCAATTTTTAAAAACTTACCCTATTTACAATGTAATTCGATTCTTCGATCACTTTTTGCAAATTCGTCAATGACGTCATCATAAAATCGTGGATGCTCTGACAAGCTTTGGAGAAGTTTATTTTCAATGAACAAAAGCGATATATCACACATAATCTTCTGACTTAACTGTCCAATATTTTTAGCATTATTGCCGTCAGCTGAAATTGACGGTATTTGCATGTTTAAATCCGTATTGTCTTCCATATCGCACGGTGCACGTACACTGTACAGGGTGTTCCATTTTCGATGAGTTCTTATGGAAATCTCCGTTAACATTAAAGATATCAAGATGTCGTTTGCACATTACTGCCCTACTTTTTCGATACTTGAAAAACGATGTTTTTGGATGACCCTTGTACTTTCTGAGTTACGGGGGAAAATCGAAAATTTGGCAATTTTAATAATTTGCCAATCTTCCTTCCTTGATTCTGTAAAAACTTTTTTAATGCAAATTTTGAACGGAAACAAAATGGCGTACTCAAAATTTTAATGCAACGTTTCGTTTTTAACTAACCATTATCAGGACCGAAAACTTAAATTCGAACTTAATTTTTTTTTGCGCAATCTTGTATAGTTTTTATGCTTTTTTTAACTGGTTTTACTTACATTTTAATTTTACGACGTTTCGACAGCAAAAACCATCATCAGTACTATATTTTGAGTTTTAGTATTAGTGACGGCCCTGGAAAATCGAATCTGTTTTTTATTTGAAATTTATTGTTTTGGATGCTTTAAACTCCATGTAGTAATCCAACTACCCACCACGGAGATATTTGTTTGTTTAGTTTTATTAATAAAAATTACCTATATAATAATTTAGATATGAAGAAACAAACAGACACAAACTTAACCCGCTTACATAATACTAACAACTTAATTTAATTCAAATGTTCAAATTGTTGTCCGTTGACGTCAATACAAATCTTACATTTTCTTTGATTTTCCTAATTTATTATTGGCATTCTTCTTGCTCTTACGAAAATTCAAAGAAAATATGAGATGAGATGACAACAATTTGAACATTTTAATTAAATTAAGTTGTTAGTTTTATGTAAGCAGGTTAAGTTTGTTTCTGTTTGTTTCTTCATATTTAAACTATTAAAACCAAACAAAAAAATATCTCCTTGGTGGGTAGTTAGATTATTATATAGAGTTTAAAGCATCCAAAACAATAAGTTAAAAATAAAAAACAGATTCGATTTTCTAGGGCCGTCCCTATCACTAAATCTCAAAATATGGCACTGACGATAGTTTTTGGGGTCGAAACGTCGCAAAATTAAAATATAAGTTAAACCAATTAAAAAAGCACTAAAAACTATACAAATGCTATGTTTTCATGGATATTGAATTCGTTTTCAATATGTTTTGAAAACTTTTTTTTCATGAGTTTTTATGACAGGTTTTCAAATTTTGATATTTGGCAGCTGACCTGTGTCATACTTGTCAAATATTCATTTTTGAGGTTTGGTACTTTTTTTTAAAAAACGTATTTTATTCAAAAGATGATGTTGGCCGTTGCCACACATTTTTTTTTAATTTTAATTACTACTCTGTTTGCAAGTGGAAGTGAAGAAAGAAATGCTGGACTGGCATATGTGCATAGCACATATACGTTCGAGCCAAATACTTCTTTTATTTTCCATAATTAATTTTTTTAAAGTCTAAAAAAACAAATCTTTAGTTATTTAAGTAAGGTTATGTTATTAATCTTCTTTTTTCTATATACTCCACCAAATTTTAGAATGCCGGTTCCACAGTTTCACTTCTGTTTCTCTCTCTCAAAAAGAGTGAGAGCAATAAAATATAATTTGGCGGCTGTCTGGTAATCCGACGCAATACGCATGTGTAAACTCAATCCCGGTTTTCATGGAAAATCGGTATTTCGATCTCAATACGATCTTGATCCAACCCTAAAAATTTTCAGGGTCGGATCTAGATTGAAATCGATTTGAATACTGGAAAACAGGCGTTTTCATGGACGGTATCGAATTGAAATCGTTTTCAGAACGAACTCAATTCCCATGAAAACGTAGCAAAAATTACGCAAAAAAATTTTTAGGTTCGTATTTAAGTTTTCGGTACTGATAATGGTCAGTTAAAAACGAAACGTTGAATTAAAATTTTGAGTTCGCCATTTTGTTTCCGTTAAAAAGTTGCACCAAAAAAGCTTTTACAGAATCAAAATATTTTGCATATTAAGAAAGATATGGCAAATTATTGTACCAAGAGTTGTTGAGTTTATTTATAATAATTTTGTTTCATTCAAGGTTTAGTAAAATTAAAATAGATCTCTCTGTAGGGAAACATCTGAATTTTGAAATAGTTTAATATTCCTAATTATTACAAATACCCAAAACCCAGCGATTATTGTCGGTTGTTTAAACGGGGCATAAATCTGAGTAAATGAGATTAGGCAAGAATAAAAACAATAACTCCTGTCGACAATCCCAGGAACCCAAATTTCGAAGGGAGCGAGCTAAGGTTCTTGATGGTTTGAAACATTTTGTTAATAATAAAATCTATACTTTTCACGTTGACTTTATTATTTTCACTTTATTTTATATTTTTGTTTTTAACTAATATTTTTTATTTATATATACTTTATATACTTTTGTTTGATTTTATTTGCAATATTAAAATTACTAAAAATTCACTTATAGGTCACTGAAGGAGTTAGTTTTCTTCAATATTAATTGAATAATATTTCTGATTAACAAATTATTGTTTTTCTCTTAATTCAGATTTTATTGGTAATAACTTAGACCAAGACTGATAAACGGCTGTGAACGAATTAATTTACCTTAGACCAAGACTGATAAACGGCTGTGAACGAATTAATTTACCTTTTTTTTTATAAGTAAAACTTTCTAAAGTGGTTTTTATAACATCAGCCGTTATTCAATTTGATTTAATTTACTAACCATCTATCTGATTTCAATTTTTAAAGGAAATACGTTAAATTTTAAGTTTGAATAAAAATCAAAAGTTGTGGCAACGTAAGAGATTTTAATGTTAACTTTATGTAATGTAGTATGTAGAACAAATGAAATGAAATAACAGAATTTATGAAATAGTGGTCAAGTACAAAACATATTACTGAAAACTTTATAAAACCAAAAATGTGAAAACATAGCAAAAGAAAACTACGTGACAATCAGATTTTCTGTCTTTAGCAAAGAATACTCTTCTCGGTAAACCTTCACCTCTGGAGTGAAAATGAGAAAGATTGCAAATCTTGGATCTTATTGTTGAGTAATAAAAACTCTTTTACAAAACGTTAATGACTAATTCCCAAGATTACTAAACGCGATTACCAAGAAAATTAACTTTAAATTACCGAAAATTTAAAGAAATTCTCCAGATAAAATTTACGAAATAAGATCCAAAATTATTCACAAATTACAGAAAATACTAATTATTTCTAGAACTTGAAGTGGCTTTATCTTTAAAAAAAGAAGCAAAAGAACCTTACCTTGAATTTGACAAAAAACCGCGATATTTAAATTAAGACTCACCTTAAAGAAATCGAACTACCAATTAACTCAGAAATCTTAATTTTTGAGAAGCTTCTTCTAGGTTTTCGAAAGGCGTGTCTAGAAATTCCCTACCAAAAATTGTATAGCCTATCATAGTTACAACCAGCCAGTAATCGGGCTTTAAAATAAAAAATGAAAACACATCAAATTATTGAAGAAGAAAAGGATACATATAAAAATATGAAATGCAACTATTACGAAATTTCGGATTTCTTCGTTTAGAAATTACTAAGAAAAAGATAGAAAAGATGAGGTGATCTCGTTTTGACAATGGAACAAAAGAAGTAATAAGACAATGCCAGTTGTAATTAAAAAATGAAATTACCCTATAAAATAATTACTTGACCACCAATTGACCAAGATAATATAAATTGAATTAAAGGCTTACATTTGGTAAAAATGTATTTGCGCTCGTACACGCACGAGGTTGGGTTCGCATCTCTTATACGTCAAGGAAAACCCAACCAAAAAACCTTGCGTTGTTGCCAAAAATAAAAAAACACTTACGTACTAATTACAAACTCATACTTAGAAACTAATACAATAGCTTGACGAACTTTTCATTTGCAAAATTTTATAAGAATATTTATTCAAAATATCAAACACAGATATCCCAACAAAAGAAGAACTCTTTGAAAATAGTGAAAAACTTCTATCAGTTCATTAATTTATGAAATTCTTACACCTGTAAGGTAAGACCAATTTGACTTGAACAAAAAGATACGTCCAGTTATGACATACAAAAATAATCAGAAAAATGAACAGAAATCAAAATTGAAGTTTTCTATGAAAAATTCTTAAGTATAACGAAAATTGTGAAAAACAGTTATTTTTCTACATCAAACAAAAAGGGCTCTGTTGTTTAACATGTGTTTCAATATTGAATTTCTTTTCTTTAAAGACACTAAACATTTGCAGTTGGGATAATATTTATGGCTCTATAATGCCAACCCTTAAAGGCGCATTTACACAGACAAACTTTCCTTTGATGTTCAAATGCCGACAAACTTTTACACGAGCCTCTTGAGCAAAATGTTCAAAAAAAAGTTCGAGCAAAATCTCGTACAAAAAGACTCACGGAAATTTTGGAGAGAATGTTAAGCAAAATTTGTTTGAAGAAATGTTGGCATAGAAATTTCTTACAAATTTAAATTTTATAGTTTTATTGGAATTCATTGAACTTAACTGAAAATAGAAAGACTAAGTTTTAAAACAAGGTATTTTTAATTAAATGCTTTCCGACGGAAAAACGATTTGATGTCGAAATTCACATTTTACCTCATAAACAACTTCGATTGACCTGATTTTTATAGGGGATATGCCAGTATACTTGTAACTTATTTGGGGTTGTAAAAAAACGGGAATAAAAAAATAATAATTGGCACTTATTTATTGCTGTTGCCTGTAAATGTAATGATAAAAATTTACGTCTAAAAGAATATCTCTTTATTTTACTTCCTAGTTTAAATCACAATACAATAATAATTAAGTCAAATTAAAAAACCTATATACATTTTATTAAATCTCAAATATATGAACAAAAGCACGTGCGGTCTAAATAATACCCGTTTATTACCCACTTTTACAACTCTACGATCCCGACCCTTGTCTAAAAAAATATAATTTAGCTGTAATAGACTAGACTTCTGAATCGGAATATTGCTCCTTTGCATATTGTTTGTTCAGTGTCAGTAATCGCCCTTGATTATTACATTAAATTGACAGTAAATATCTATCTTCAGCATTTTCATGAACCTTTTGTTTTTTTAAGCAACCGTTGGGGCCTTAAACTAACTAGGTAAATCTGGTGTGAGGAATGAAAAAAAAAAATCAAAGCTAAGGGTAAAGTAAAGTTACAAAAATATGTTTAAAAAGAAATCCCCTCCCCACCACTCCTCATAGCCGTGAGGCGCGGATTACCGCTTAAAAGTGCAATTTTTGAGTTTTTTGCCAATATTTGAAAAACTCAAATTTTTTTTGGAAAAGAAAAATTTTCCTGGGTTGTTTTTTGAATTTAGGAAAAAACCCTTGGAAATAAAAAAACTCGCAAGAAAATCTCAAAAAAACCCCCGGGCAAAAAAATTCGGGAAAAACCCTAAGAAAAAAATATTATAAGTAACCCTAATCCATGTGACAAAACCAAGAATAATTTTTCGCTTGCCGTCGGCTTTTTTTCACAAAAATTTTAAATAAAAGTTGGGGTTTCATTTTTTTAAAGAATTGAGATCACTGATCACTGATGTGAAATTTTATTTATTCTCATCTTTAAAAATATTTTTCCAAAACAGATAGCAATAATTTGCTCAAAAATTTACCCGAACAAAATGTTCAAAGAAAGGCTCACAAAAATGTTCACGCAAAAAATTTTAGATCTTTTGCACGAGCTTTTATTTGAGCATGTTCGTCTGTGTAATTGCGCCTTAAGAAATAAACACATAGAGAGTTTTAAAAATTATGAAAACAAATCATGGTTCCGCAATGACAAACGTTTACGACTTACACATTTGTCTTGAAAAAATAAAGCCGAAATTATTTTAAAATCAAAGATAGTTCAAATAAGGTAGAGTTCCACTTGTTACATTATTAAAAGTGCCAAATTTTCAATTTCCCCCCGTAGCTCAGAAACTACAAGGACTATCCAAAATCTGATAACACCAATTTTCAAGTCTCGAAAAAGTAGGGCAGTAATGTGTAAAAGGCATCTTGATATCTTCAATATTAACGAAGTTTTCCATAAGAACCCATCGAAAATAGGACACCTTGTACACACCGATAGTCATTTAAACCTGCAAATAACCTACACTACATTTTACATTATTGCGGACCAGTTTTTTGACACTGACAATTACAGTTCCATTTACACTTCTCTCCACATAAAACTGGTACAGCAGAAGTTAGCAGCCTGTTTAATTTTTAAAATTTATATAGTACGGCATTGTCTTTCTATAAGTGACAATGTCACAGACTCCTGACAATATCATGTTTTGCATGTCAGTGTCATT
The DNA here is from genome assembly GCA_963921995.1 of Oxystoma pomonae. Lineage (NCBI taxonomy): Eukaryota > Metazoa > Arthropoda > Insecta > Coleoptera > Brentidae > Oxystoma > Oxystoma pomonae. The sequence goes on from OY998163.1 coordinate 143,616,301, forward strand.
CAAAAAAAATGCCGCAGCATCTTTCCGAATTTGATAAAGCTGAAATCTTGAAAACTACGATAGTAAACATAAAAACCCGATTTCAAGAGGAGGGAACTATGCACCAAAAGGAAGGCACCAGTTTGACAAAAGTTACTAGCCCAGAGGAAGACCAAGAAGCAATCAAAGCAATCAAACAACAGGTCACCTTGCTGGGCCCGTTGCACGCCCACTCTCCTTGTTTTAGCTTTCGACGCCTGCTTCTTTCGCAAAAGAATAGATTTTTCTGGGCTGCAACCTTCTTACATCGCCTGGGGCCAGCAGATAGTTCCCAAGGTGCGATTCTCTTGACCTGGCCAGAGCCGGACACTCAAGCAGGATGTTCAAGGACGATTCCTCGTCTTCCATGCACCATCGACACTCTAAGTCTTCGGCAATTCCCATCGTCTCTAGGTGCTTGTTAAGGCAAGAGTGTCCCGTTAGGAGTCTTGTTGCCAGTCTCACATCCTTTCTACCTAGGTGGACGGACTTTGTGTTTTGGCACTCACCTCACCAATTAGGAGCTTGGCCTTTCTCATGCCCTGCGTGCTATTCCAGAGCTCCTCAGAGCGCTGTCTAAATCACATTCCAGGGCCGTTATGACTTGGCATGCCGGAATACCTAGTATGGGTTTCAGAGCTAGCGGATCGGTTTATGATGCTTGTATAGCCAATCTATCGGCCTCTTCATTTCCCGGTACACCTTCATGTCCCGGGACCCAGAGGAGATTGACCTTGTTGTGTCTTGCCGTAGTTGTCAAGACACGTTTGCACTCCATTACAAGGGCAGAGTTAACACTGTCCGAGTGTCCGCCCTGATAGCAGACAGTGCAGCCCTACTATCTGAGCAAATGTAAATATCCTTGCATGAAGCGGACATTTCCAGATTTTTATATCCACACATCAGAATGGCGTATACCTTAGTCTGAAAAACAGTCGCGTATCTTCCTAGGGAGAAGTGGAACTTCGCCCCCGTGGTTTTACAGTACACTCCCGCATCCGACTTGTCTTCCATTTTTGAGCCGTCTGTGTACCAGACTGTCCCATTCGGGGGTCAAGAGACACACATGCATTCCTTTCAGACTTCCCTATCAGGCGTGTAAAACCTAATTGAAAGCTTCGAACTGTTTTGCATCGGTATTCTGTCCTTGTTCATGCGGAGCACTGGACAGATCTTCGTTACATTCCTATAGAGTGCTGTGTGACTCTTGGCATCAGAATTGACCCTGAGGTCACAATGACTTTGAGGTCTGTACATAGTCCTCAAAGCAACATGTTCTATGAAAAGGTGCAAAGGAGGCAGCCCTGCCAGTCTTTCAGTAGCCCTGGGGGCTGATTCTTGAATGTCGTAGAAAAGATCGGACGGGAACGGTCCTCTCCCTGATATCGACCAATAATAGGCTTTGAAGCGATTACGAGTTATCCGAAATCTATCCGACCACGAACGAACCTCTCCCGATTACTTTCGTACACCTGCCCCCGGACCAGGTGAACGAGCGCTCTTGAAAAACGACAATACGGTCAGCTTTGCGCGTGCACCATGCAAGGTTGGCAGCTTCTGGGCCTTTTGATTGGGCGAAACGAAGGATGTGAACGTTCCCGTGCGAGCTTTCCTACAATGTTCAAGAATTGGCCCTCAGAGCTCTCTTTCTTGTGAAGAGGACTAGTTCGACTTTAGCTGGATTGAATCGTAGCTTTAAGGCACCCGGACCTTATCAAGTGCTCGTTGCATGAGTTTTCCAATTTGTAAAACAGGTCACTGACAGAAAAAAAATAATCAAAAAAACTTTTTTTGTGTGTTACATCGAGCGCTTTTTGGTAATTATCATTTTTCTGTCTTGTAAATTTTTAGTATTATCAGAAAAACAGTAGAATTCAGGACGTAAATAAAAGGCTGAAATCTCAAATATGGAGTTCGGTTGTTACAATAGTTTTAATAGAAGGGAAAAATCTGTTAGCCTGTGATCCAGAGACCGGTACTTCCGATCCTTACGTTAAGTTTAGGTAAGTCATAGAAAATGGGGAATTTTGGAAGCCTTTTTCAGTCAAACGATAGATTAAAACAGCACTATTTCTGACACCAATAACAGGATACGGAGTGTTTGCCACTCTAATGATGACCTTATTTTCTGCCGTTGTAAAATAAAATGAAAGCGAAAGGTAAAACCCTATTTTTACAATTTTATGATTTTTTAAGTATTATCTGCACTTAATCAGTTTAAATGATGACAACGCAGAAAAAAAACTTGTTAAAAGTAAAATATTATGCAACTCATTTTCATTTTTCGCTAGATGATTATTGTCCTTAATTATAAATGTTGCGAATTCTATTTTCGTGTAATTTACTCATATAACTATGAGATACTATAATGGCCCAAGTGTCGCAAAATGTGGACCAATAATAACTTTATATAAGAACTCAACAGATTTTTGTCTAAATGACTTTGTGGAAATATTTATGTCTAACTTTAACCAATTTATATACAATAGGGCCATTTCCAGATAAATAAAAATAAATCATCTAATTTTTAAAAAAATAGTGATTTCCTCTGAGTCAAAGATTTAAAAAAAACACTTGGCAACAACGCAATTTGCTGCATAAGTGAGTCTCTGACCTCCGACCCTCTCTCCTCTCTACATCACAGTGCATATCATGATACAAGTAAAATCTGGTAACAGATGTGAGAGACAGCATTCAGTCGCCATTTTTATTACGAGGCGGTCGTTTGTTAATTGTCGTTTTAATAATTTTTCAGTGGAAAAAATTATCAAAATGAGGTGCTGTATACACAGATGTGGTGTCGACAATCAGACACAAGGTTTTTCCTACGACCACACACGAAAGTAACCAAATCTGCACCCTATAACGCCTCAGACGCATATTAATTTTATTTTCGTCTCCAGAGACGACAATGTTTTCTTCTCTAGTGACGAAAAGGAATGACAGCAAACCATCGAAACAATGTAGGTATCTAGTAGGTTATGATTTGTAGAAGCGTCGGAAATAGATCGAAACCATTTTCGTCCCTAGAGAAGAAAATACTTTCTTCTCTTGAGATGAAAATGAAAAAAATGTAATAATAATAAAAAATACGAATTAAATCCTAAAGTGGTCGTAGGAAAAAATAGCATACACGCAACTCGATAGAAACTAACTTTTTTACACTCGCGTGTTGTTTCACTCGGCTAGCGCCTCGTTCAGAACATTCACGCTCGTGTGAAATATGTCACTTTCTCCTCTCGCTATGTAATATAACTATTTCGCGTGACGATAAGTTTTTCGGATTTCCAAAAGACAAGAAAATGGAAGGTATATAAAAGCATTTTTGTGGACGGGATAATAACTTTAACGTGAATAATGCTCGAATTTGCTCAAAACATTTTAACGATAATAATTATGAGTGAACCCTTAAACACTTAAAGTTGCTTAGCTACCATTCCTACCTGCACACCACCCACCCACCCTTTTGAAAAAAACTTTGTTTTAGATTCCTAGAGTGTGATTGATATCCCATAACCCCTACTTTGACAGATTAAAATATTCATCGGATACAGGGGGTGGTTGCAACAACCCGTTCAAATTTTCCAAAAATCCTCATTAAAGTACTCGTCTAGAAATTCCGGACTCGGCTCCTTGTTCGCCTTGTCCGTAAACATCTAGACTTCTACTTTAATAGAGCATTTCCCGGCCTTGTAACATAAATTACTATTGCTTAACAATTGCGGAAAATGGTACTTTTCCGCATACGACGGCAAGGGGCAAGGGTGGAAAAGGCATTTTCCGCAAGAGTTAGGTACAATGCTTTTCCTACGAGTGTTTTGTCCATTTTATTTATAAAAAAAAAATGGTTTTAAAATGCAAAGATTTTATTATAATGCTACAAAATGATACATAAGATAGAATAGTTAGTCCTAAATACCTTCATTTTTAACAATACAAAAATCGTGCGGAAAAGTTAGTTTTCAGGACTAGTGCGTAAAAGTTCCTTTTATAAATTTTCGGCGTGAAAAAGAGTACCCATAGATGGTAATTTGATTTATAGTAGGTATATCTTGAATTAAAATATTGTCCTTTAAAGTGAAAGTCGTGCGGAAAAGTAACTTTTCCACACGCTCGTAGGAAAAAGGAATGTTAAAGGAAAATGTTATGGTAAAAGAACAGGAATTTAACCATGGACCAGCTTTTACTGGTGAAAATTTGATTGAAATTGCTCTAATTGAGTGATCACATTCTTATTTCTTTTATTTTGGCTTATATACTTTTTAGGTTAGGTAATGAAAAATACAAAAGCAGAACTGTTTGGAGGTCGGTTAATCCTCGGTGGGTGGAACAACTCGATCTTCATTTGTACGACGACGGCGACCAGCAACTTGAAATCACCGTTTGGGATAAGGATAAGAGTAAAGACGATTATATTGGGAGGTAGGTGTGGTGCCGTGTGACCATTCGTACTGATTTCTCAGAAAAAAATTAGTTAAAGTTTTATAGTTTCATTTTAAGTCAAAAATTGCATTTTAAGTGTTATTTTCCCAAAAAAATTTAGATTTGGTTAACACAGCCCCTCTGCATTTGAGCCGAGGTCCGCGCTTTTTTACTTTAAATTAAGTTCCCCTCCTCCCCCGAAGCCAATTTCTGGGCGAGGCACTGATAACAATATAAGTATTTATAGACTTTTTCATGCTACTAAAGATATATATCTATGTATATCTATCTATCTATGAAATAAACATCTAACCATATAATTATATATAATTGCTTGTCGTCTTCCAGGTGCGTAATTAATCTAGCGGACATGGAACGGGAGCGCACTTATAATCTGTGGCAGGAATTAGAGGACGGCGCCGGATCTCTGCATATCCTGCTAACCATTAGCGGCACTACGGCATCCGAGACCATATCGGATTTAACGAGTTACGAGGACGCGCCGAGGGAAAAGGAGAACGTCGTTAACAGATACGTAAGCGGCAGTAGATTTTATTATACACTAGAGACCTTTTGCATCTCTTATCAAAAATCCCCATTAGGTGACTTTGTCGCTTAATACCGCGTTGTGACGTAGCTAACGTCACGTTATTTTTAAGGCAGCATTTTTAGTTTTTGCACGCCGCCTTTGATTTGTTTATAGACAACTTTATACGTTATTTTACAAAAGCGTAGAAGGGTCACAACGTACTTTTTTTTGAAATTTACACTCTTTTTATTTAAATAGATTGTAAATTCATCACATTTTTACAAAATTTTGTAAAAAAAATGTGAATTTACACTTTTCCTACGAAATTTCGTAACAAAAAATGTAAATTCCGCTTTTTTGTAAAAAAAGTGTAAATTCATAAACTTTTTACAAAATTTACACTTTTTTTACGAAAAACCTTACACTTTTTTCGCAAAAAGTTTGTGAAATCACGTTTTTTTACAAAATTTCGTTAAAAATGTGTGAATTCACAAACTTTTTAGGAAATTCATTTTTTTATGCGAAAAAAGTGTAAATTTCTTGAAAAGTTTGTGAATTCACACAAATTTCGTTAAGAATGTGTGAATTCACAAACTTTTTGCGAAATTTACACTTTTTTACAAAATTTAAAAGAAAAAGGATAAATTCACAAACTTTTTATGAAATTCACACTTTTTTTACGAAAAAGCTAAAATTGACACTTTTTTTAGGAAATTTCGATAAAAATGTGTGAATTCACAAACTTTTTACGAAATTCACACACAAAAAATTTTTTAAACCACAACGAAATGAATTCGTAACTTACAACAGTGTTAGTGGTTTATTTCGTAAAAAAAGAAAATTTTAGCTGTTTCGTAAAAGCAGTGTGAATTTCGTAAAAAAAGTGTGAATTTCGTAAAAAGCTTGTGAATTCACACTTTTTTTACGAAATTTTGTTAAAAAAGTGTGGATTTACAAACTTTTTACGAAATTCACACTTTTTTTTATAAAATTTCGTAAAAAAAGTATAAATTCACAAACTACGAAATTCACACTTTTTTTACGAAAAAGCTAAAATTTACACTTTTTTTATGAAATTTCGTTAAAAATTTCACACATTTTTTTACGAAATTCACGCCTTTTTTTACAAAATTTCGTAAAAAAGTGTAAATTCACAAACTTTTTACAAAATTCACCCTTTTTTAAAAAACTTTTTTTACAAAATTTTTTATCACAAACCTTTTACGAAATTCACACCTTTTTTCTGAAAAAGCAAAAATTGACACTTTTTTTAAGAAATTTCGTTAAAAATGTGTGAATTCACAAGCTTTTTACGATATTCACACTTTTTTACGATATTTCGTTAAAAATGTGTGAATTCACAAACTTTTTACGAAATTCGCACATTTTTTACAAAATTTCGTAAAAAAAGTGTAAATTTCAAAAAAGTAAGTTGTGGTCCCTCTACGCTTTCGTATTGTTTATTATTATCAAAATTTACAAAAAAATTTTACGGTGAATTTTAATTATTAATGATCTGTAAAAACTCGAAAAAACAACAGAGAAAAGAGAGATTATGATAAGCAGATCGGAATCACTTGTCACAGTTGCCAGTGCAAGTCTGTGTTTTACATTCTTACGAAATTGTCGCCAAAGAACATGATTAAACAAAAATTGACACTTATCTTTACAATACACAGAACATATTTGCATTCAAAAATCAATTTAAATATTTCGCTTTTCTACTTAACGTTTTACTGTCGGCAACCATGTCAATTATACTCACTCGCAGGTAACGTCAAAATTAATTGGTTAGTAAGGAATTCCGTTATTACCTCGTAATTGCGCATGCCCGAAATAAGCGATAAAGTAAAAAGGCATCAAAATCAGGGATATTAGAGACGTTTTGTACCTCTTATAAAAAATACCCGTTAGATGACTTAATCGCTTAATAACGCGTTGTGACGTAGCTAGTTTAGTTTTTGCACGCCGCCTTTGATTTGTTTATGGCCTACTTTATACGGTATATATTATTATAAAGATTTACAAAAAGAATTTGTCCAATAATATTTTTCATTTAGAGTATCTTATTCTTGTGTTTTTTTACGGTGAATTTTAATTATTATTAATCTTTAAAAACTCAAAAACACAACAGAGAAAAGGGAGGTTATGATAAACAGATCGGAATCACTTGTCATAGTTTCCAATGCAAATCAATGTTTTACATTTCTTACGAAATTCTAGCTAAAGAAAATGATTAAACAAAAATTGACACTTTTCTTTACAATTAAAAAGAATACTGAACACATTTGCATTCAAAAATCAATTTAAATTTTTTGTTTTTCTACTTAACGTTTTATTTTCGGCAACCATGTCAATTATAAGGGATACGGTATTCTCCCGCAGGTAACGTCAAACTTTATCGGTTAGTAAGGGATTCCGTTATTACCTCCAATTTTGTGTTTTTTCCCATCTCTAAATTTTTTTACGAGTGACAGTTTCTGATGTGTTCCAAAAACTCTGGTAAAATCGATGCGTGTTAGACTGTCAAAGTTGTCAAAATTTTAAGCGTTCCAAAATATCCCTATTATCTATAATTTTGATGCCTTTTTACTATCTGTGCAAAAGTTCTTGACTTACGGGATTTTTGCTATATAACGGTTTAGCCTATTTCAGGGCGGTCCTAAAGGTACGGCCATGATGACCCTTAAAATATTTTAGTTAAATAGCTGTTAAAATATTTTAAGTCATGCGCACGTTTTTCGACAATTTTAAGGACTTTTTGAACTTGACAGTTACAAAAAAGGAGTTAAATTGTCACAGTAAAATAGGGCTAAGGGGTGCTCTATCCTGTTTATTTCGTTATATGCATTCACTTTAAACGGCCGGATTAAGTCAACAGAGTTAGCCTAGACCGGACGATTTTGCCTAGGGGGTCGAGATACGGAATCTCCCCTAAAGATGCCAATTGCGTTCAGGTAAGCCCTTTGGCTAGATGAAATTAGCACAAGGGTTTAACACACGCGACCACTAATTGGTTTTATTTCTAAACTTACAAAAACATTTGATTTGATTTGACGTTGCACAATAGGAAAAAGTCTAACAAAAATAATATGGCCGATCCAATATGGCCGCTTTAGGGTAAATAAACTGTTTTCCATAAAACGTAATGTTAACTTAAATCAAAAGTTTGGCAAAGTGGAAAAAAACGCAGATTAAGCAAAGTTATTTTTTTATAGAGTAATTATTTCTGAATCGGGGAAAAAACAAGCATTTTTTCGAAATTTTAACAATAAACTCATTCGCATTTAAACGTGGAAATGTCCCTCTACCTACCTCTGTCGCACCCCTGTAATTACAGATAATGTCATCTCTCGATCGGGCCCGATCTTCAGGCTGAAATGAGAGATGCAATGCAATGCAATCCACGCACTGTGCAAGTGCGAGACAGGGACCTCTATAGCTTTGGGCTTTTGCAGCATAGTTAGCCCAAAACTAATATACATGTTACGGACTCGATTTTCAAGAGAAGTCGAAAACTGAGCTACAGGGTGATTCTCAAAAATGGCCTTTTACAAATTTTTATTTGTAAAAATAGAGATTTTCATTAAAAAATATTTTTTAAGATTTTTTAAAGACAAATCTACCTGTTTCACCGATTTTCTCTTAAAGCCTTTAGTTCCCGAGATATCACACAAAGTTATATTTCTTTAAATGGGATAACCCCAATTTTTTCTAATAAAAGTAAAAGTTTTCTAATAAAATTTCCTGTCGATGTGCCATACACCTATTTTTATTAAATAGTTTAAAAGATATTTGCATATTTTGATATTTACCATAGTAGACGCTGTGCGCGCCCTAAATGTGTAAATAAAATTTTATTGTTTTTTTTTATACAAAATCAAGTTGGCTACGACACGAGGGGACACAGCAACTTCGAACTTTAACTTCTAGTTTACTATAATTACCAACTCTAAAATAATAAACAAAAATAAAATTATTAAAAGTTTTTATTTAAAATTTTTATTAATTAAACTATGTAACACCTAAAATCTATATTTAACAATTTTCTTTAATTCTAAAACAAATGCTCAAATTGATGGCCGTTTTCTTGTAAACATGTCCTACATCTTCTCTTGACGCTATTTTCTGCATTATAAGTTCTAACGCACGAAGCTGCCTGAATGCAGTAACAATTCCCTTCTAGTAGTTGGGCGATTTCGAAATACAAGGTCTTTGACTCTCCCCCACAAAAAGAAGTCGCAAGGGATCAGGTCTGGAGACCTGGGGAGCCAATATATAGGACCTTTATTTCCGATCCAGTTTTCGACAAACACAATATTTAGCAAATTAGTAATGTCTCGTGCATTGTGAGGAGGTGCACCGTCATGTTAAAAGTATAGCTCATTATTTTGCTGAAGTGGCAAATTGTCGATAAACGGAGTCACCTGCTCTTCTAAAATTTGTTGGTATCTTTCGGCATTTAAATTTCCATCAAAAATATATGGCCCAATAATTTGTCCTCTGTAGATGCCTACTCATACCTTAAAACTGAACCTTCCCTGATTCGCTTGTTCCACCATAATATGGGGATTTTGCTGTTTCCAGTAATAGCAGTTATATCTGGTGAATATTCCATCACTAGAAATCGTTGCCTAATCCGTCCAAATAACTTTTCTGGCAAAATCGGGGTCTTCTTGGCTTTTATTTAGGTACCACCTGCAAAATTCACGTCTTGGAGCAAAATCTCGTTACCGTAATTGGTGCACCCGCCTAAACTTGTGTTTTTTAAGCACACGAATGGCATTGCTGCGTGGAATTCCAGTGTTTCTCTCCATAGCCCTGGTGGAAGTATTCGAGTTAATTTCTATTTCTCCTAGAACCGTTAGTTCTTCCAAGTCTCTATCTCTGGCTAGGCTTCTATACGTCCCAGGCCGCGGTTTTGTAAAGGATCCGTATTCTTGTAGATGACGTTTTAACTTCAAAAATATTTTTGAGCTAGGTTGCCTTCTTTCCGGATATCTCTGGAAATATAGATTTAACGCCGTCTGTCGATTTTCGTTACTTTCAATATAAAATTTTATCATGTCGTACTTTTCAAAGTATTCAAACATTTTTATATCTTGACGAAGACGCCACTTTTGACACTTGGGCTCGTTTATCATGGCAATTGTTTTTATTTGATCATAGCTACTTAGATAGATACCCTAAAACTGCATAGATCAGATTTAAACACAGCCTACTATGGTAATTATTAAAAATTGCAGATGTCTGTTTAACTACCTAATAAAAATAGGTTTATGACACATCGTTTACCAGGAAATTTTATTACAAAACTAATTTTTTTTTTTAAAATTGGGGTATTCCATTTAAAAAAATGTAACTTTGTGTTATATCTCGTGCACTAAAGGCTTTAAGACAAAATCGGTGAAACAGGTAGATTTTTCCTTAAAAAATGTTCAAAAAAACCTATCTATTTTTACAAATAAAAAAGTTGTAGAGGGTTTTTAGAAACGCACATTTTTGAGAATCACCCTGTAGCTCAGGAACGCTTTGACATATCGTAATGCGGTTTTTAGTTTTCGACTTCTCTTGAAAATCGAGCCCGTAACATGTATATTAGTTTTGGGCTAACTATGCTGCAAAATCCCAAAGCTATAGAGGCACCTCGAATTTGGACCACCCGTACATGACATTAACTCTTTAAACTGCGAGTTTTGAGTCTATTTCCAACATTTCTTCTTTCTTCCCGATTCAGAAAGGATTTGTGGTTCTTGTTATCATTAAATTTTTATGGTTTAAAATATCTATCAAGTAGGCCTACTTATACGCAGACCATCCATTTTCCGAAAAAAAGGCGTAGCGATAATAACTTTCCCAATCAAGTTAGCCTGGAAGGTCTGGCCATTACCCTCTCCACATAGGCCGATCAACTCTTGTCGTTTTAGTGTCCTTTTATCCACCTTCGCCGCCATTTTGACAGAAAACTAATGGATTATCTGTCACTTTTGAGTGAAAATGGCGGCGAAGGTGGATAAAAGGACACTAAATCGGTATGAGTTGATCGGCCTATCTGAAGAGGGTACTGGTCTGGCGAGCAGACTGCGTCAGGCATGCGCAGTAGTTTTTCACCTTTGGCCTTGCCCATGGCCCACCCTGATTTTTCAGTTATTCAGTTTAACAAAACTGACTTAGAAACCTCGCAAATTATGGTATGTGTCGCCAGCATCACCTAGAGAAGAAATGTTTGCTGTAGGTTGGTAATTAAAAACTTTCTGTGTAACTGTCAAGAATGGTATCTACTTAAAGTGCCTAGTTGACTTTAACTTTTAATAATATTCTATCCTTCTAGAGCTGGCATAGAACATTCCACAACTTAAAAGACGTAGGCCATCTGACGGTAAAAGTTTTCAAAGCGACCGGCCTGGCGGCGGCAGATATCGGCGGAAAAAGTGACCCGTTTTGCGTTTTAGAGCTCGGCAATGCGAGGCTGCAAACTCAAACCGAGTACAAAACTTTGACGCCGCAATGGAATAAAATTTTCACGTTTAACGTCAAGGATATCAACAGCGTTTTGGATGTGGTTATTTTCGACGAGGACCGAGATCATAAAGTTGAATTTTTAGGTAAGTCTAAGGAGACGATTTATTTTCCTCAAGTTTAAGAGTTTTTTTGAAATGGGTTCCCCGGACATGTTCGGGTTTTGGGGACCGATTTGTCCGGAAGTTAGACGGCAGGCAGGACGGCAATTTTGTGCTTTCAAAAATAATTTTGAAACCATGATTTTTACCAAATTTAATTATAAACACACATGTTCAGAATTATTTGATTTTCTTTTGCAGCCAGAGCAGTCTTAACTCTGATGTTGACTGAATTTTGCAGGTTTTTAAACATTTCACAAGAAAACGAGAAATTTTCTTATTTGGTTAGCGACCCAATATTTTTTTATTTGGAGGGATAGTTTCGATGGGGTAAAAAAAACACCAGAAATTCCTTGTTTCCAATGCCGACGTTTCGACTTTTTTATAGAGTCATCATCAGGGCACTACAAAATGGATACAAAAAACAGTTAAAATTTAAGAAACCAAACAAATAAACACGTTTTAGTTTTTTAAACGCAGGTAAGTACAACCACAATTAAAAACACAATTTTTCTTTTAAACAAAAAGTATATAAATCAAACTGTAGATGAGAACCATTTAACAGACACCTTTTATTTTTTTAAGTTTAATAAAAACAGTAATAAACACCAAATATGTTAAAAAGTAATACAAAATATATGCATGTATACAAACAAATGGTACGTGGTAAAATGAAGTAATAAAACAATTTTTACCTTAATTTTAAATGTATAGAATTTGTTTTTTTACATAAAACTTATTATTATTGGTGTTTTTTTTTTAAATATACGAGGTCGCCCAATAGTCATTATACAAGGTCCTTCAAAATTATAGGTTATAATTTTAGTTCAGGGAAAAACAAAAACGAAAAGCTAACAAGTCAGCCATTGTAAAATCAAGCAACTTCTCCTCTATTCCTTTTTTGTTTTTTTTTCTCAAATTGCGGTATGTTAACTTTTTGTTTGTTGGCTGCGTTATGTATAACATGCATATATTTGGTATTATTTTTTAACACATTTGGTGTTTATTACTGTTTTTATTAAACTTAAAAAATTCAAAGAAAAAGAAAAGGTGTCTGTTAAATGGTTCTTATCTACAGTTTGATTTATATACTTTTTGTTTTAGTATAAAAGAAAAATTGTGTTTTTAATTGTAGTTGTACTTACCTGTGTTTTAAAAAAAATATATAATTTTTACATTATATATTTTTAAAAAGTAAAACGTGATTGTTTGTTTTGTTTCTTAAATTTTAACTATTTTTTGTATCCACTTTGTAGCGCCCTGATGATGAATCTTTAAAAAATCGAAACGTCGGCATTGGAAACAAGGAATTTCTGGTGTTTCTTTTTTGACCCCATCCAACCTATTCCTCCAAATAAAAACGAGAAATTTTTGAAGAATTTTTTACTTAAATTTAAAAAATTTTCCCTGCACCGCTATAAAATCTTATTTATTGTTATAATTATAGTTTACTTTTTCTCAGCAACAGCATTTTTAATATAATTTTTTCAAAATTTTTTTGGCGGCAAATTTATAATTGAAACTACATGTGACCCCAATCCGCCATTCATTGGCAGCTTACCCAACCCACTTTTTAATAAACATTTTACAAAAATCGTAAGAGAGATCCAATTTTTAAAAGAACTTATTGCAAAAATTTTACGTGCCGCGCTATAACATCAATGCTTGTTCATTGTTACGTCACTTACATTAGCGAAAGAAAATTTGGATCCTAATAATCATGAAAATTTCTTTTGCACACTTTTTTATCACTTATAATCTCCCCAGAGCTTGAATTATTTCCGAAATTTTTTTCGAGGTGCAAAGAAAAAATTTACGGAGATTAATTCAAGCTTGCGGGAGATTCGGTAAGAAAATTTTATACCAAAAATTATTTAAAAAAAAATACAAATTTTGACAATTTGTCAAGCGTTTATTTTGCTTTGAGGTTTGGTCTTTTAATATATGGTGGCTATTTAATTACTTTTTTGACACTTTGAATGTCTGTGTTACCTATACACTTATTCATCTATTATTTTTACAATTCCCTGGTACTCTAGTAAAATAAGATTTGCATCTTTGTATCAAGTTGATTTAAATCAATTTAAATCATGCAATATTATAGTACTAGAAGATAGGGAAAAATAGGTGTAGAGGCACATGTGTTATATTGAACGCTAGGTGTTTTGTATTTCAAATAGTTTGAATTTGTTTTTTTTTTCATTTTACCTTTGCTCTAGTAAAAAAAAAACGATTTTCAAAATCCCGAAATGAAAATAATCTTATACTACTAGAGAGAAGAGAAAATTAATTATTCTCTTGCAAAGTCGCTGACAATTTAACGCGGTAAGTATTTAGGTAGGAAACATAAAATCTGCTAAGTTGGCTGTGACTGCTGCAGCGCATTGGTGGAATGATGTTTCACCAATATTTTTTTGTTTTTGTTTATTAATTATTATTCGTCATATTAAATTTTGTTGTAGTAAAAAAAATATCATAAAATGAATAGAAAATTGTACCTACGTCTCTGTTGTTATTCTGACATCTGCACGTTACAGCTGTCAAGCCAGGGAAATTATCACTTATTAATTTTTGAACTAGGTCACGTGAAAAATTTCCGAAAAATTCAGGTTGTTGCCAAAGCAACCTGTCAAAAAGAAGGCATCTGATTGGCTTAAAAGAACTGGTATAAAATTTTCTATATAATTTTAGAGATAAAACATTACTTTCATGAACGCATCAATTCAAAATGTCCACATTTCCAGCCTTGTTTACTAATAATATTAGGTTTACTAATATCCACTAACCCTAAGTAAGAATTCATTATCCCCAGTAGAAACTTCTTTTAAATATGAGACAAGTGAACTCTCTACTTACTATAAGTTTTCTCACCTACTTAAAGTTATAAAATAACATATTAACCATAAGTAGAACCTTCACTTACAATTAGTGAAGTATCTACTAACCGTCAGTGAAGTCTCTACTAACCGTTAGTGAAGTAGTAGCTAAACCAGTATAAATTCTAAAATATGGCTTCAAATACAATAAAGTGGTTTTAACAATTAGTGGCTAAAATAGTGCTTTTTTTGCAAGCGTTGGTTTAAATAACGAGGGCAGCGAGGTATTTAAAAACGCGATTAAAAAAAAAGCACAGTTTAGCGGCGAGTTGTTAACACTACTTTTTTTAAATACCTTTATCAAAAATTTACACCATCTTGACACTATAAATCAAGGCAAACAATTGTTTCCATGGCGATGTGCCTTTTTACTCGGAGACGTTCATTGTTGCAACATTTTAATCTTTGACAGTTTGATATTTTGACGATGTTTTTAAATAATTTTTTCGTAAATACTTGTTGGTGAAAACTGGCGGAAATGGCTTAATTTTTAGGCAAGAATAATTAGATTTTTTCAATTATATATATACTATATTCTGCTATTTCTCTTTAATTTTGGGTAAAAAATGGACCTAAATCTTTTTTTGCACCCGTGATGAAAAAAATGTTTTTTTGCATCGGTAACCAGTTATCTGCAGACAGTTACTAAAATCATGTTTTTGATGAAGGTATAAATATATTTTTGTGTTCTAAAAATTATGACCCATCACACTACTCCATAAGAAAAAGAAATAAAAACAAAAAATAAAAACAAAGTAGAAGATGATAATGGGGTTCAAACTCTCAACCTGCCGGTTGCCAGGACAAGCTTGTACCACGGCACCATTGTGACTTCTAGAAGAAAAATGCCTAACTCGCAGTATGTAAACGTTTTTGGCGTAGTGTATTTACAATTTTATTAGATTTATTACGTTATATTATACGTATTTGTGACAAAAGGAAAATCCTTTTTCAGTAAATAGAAAAGTTGTTATGGGTTAATGGTTAATTGGGTAATAATTTGATCAATAAGCATATAAAGTTACTAAGGGAAATCCTCCTGCAGTAAATAGAAAAAAGGAGATTGTCGAATTTTTATGATGGCAATACGTTGCCAAATCATGATAAACATTAGGACGAATATATTTTTCCGCAAGATTTTTCAATATTTGATGCCTTCACTTGTCCTTAGTAGAAAAATTCACTAACCCCAAGTAAACGGAAAGTTAAGTGACTTTGTCACATATTGGTAAGTAGATAAATCACTAAGGGTTAACAAACTTATATAAAAATTTACATTTACTAACCCTAAGTGAACAGAAAGTTAAGTGACTTGTCATATATTGGTAATTGGTAGATAAATCGCTAAGGGTTAAACAGGTTTAAGTAGGTCGGTTTACTTGCAGATATTGAATTCATCACTTGGGGCTAATAGAA
The DNA here is from genome assembly GCA_963921995.1 of Oxystoma pomonae. Classification (NCBI taxonomy): domain Eukaryota; kingdom Metazoa; phylum Arthropoda; class Insecta; order Coleoptera; family Brentidae; genus Oxystoma; species Oxystoma pomonae. The sequence goes on from OY998163.1 coordinate 143,632,182, forward strand.
ACTTCACTCGCCACTAACAAAAAAAGCTAAGTAGATACTTCACTTGGGATGGTTTTCTGAATGTATTTTTAAATAATTTTATTTTCACTAGTCAATGTGGACAAATACTCCTTCCGCCAAAATTCCTGTCAGAGAAAACCTAATCCAAAAACTTCAAATTGGATTTTTGTCAAATTTTAAACCTGGTTTTGTTCAGTGGTCAGTGAGGTTAGGTTTTGTTCTATGTAGTTCTTCTTTTTAAAGGTAAGGTAGCCATTCCGCTTCTCAGAATACGCAACGGCGAGAAGCGTTGGTACGCGTTGAAGGACAAAAAACTGAGAAGTCGAGCGAAGGGCAACTCGCCGCAAGTTCTGCTCGAAATGAGTTTAGTGTGGAATCCGATAAGGGCGTGCATTCGAACTTTAAACCCGAAAGAGGAGAAATTTATGCAGGCCGAGTTGAAGTTTAAGCGCCAAGTTTTCGTGCGGAACGTGTTGCGATTGAAGTTCTTCATCATGTACTTTTTGGAGATTGGAAAATTCTTTCAGTAAGTACCGTCAAAGAACTTTTTCAAAATTTTAAGTTTATAAATCTGTATATTTAAGGGTCGGTTTCTCAATGAAAAGTTAGCGTTAACTATGTTTTCATGGGTATTGAGTTCGTTTTCAAAACTCATTGTATCTTTTTCTTTTATCTAGCGTATTCTTGCTCTTGATAAAGAGTACGCTATATAAAAAAAAAAGATACAATGACTTTTGAAAACTAACTCATGAACCATGAAAACATAGCAATAAAATGCGGTCGAAATTGAACCTAGGGCGACCATGACTTCTGTTTAAAGGTAAATAATCTTAGTTCTTTATTGGGGAAATTTTGGAACACTTAAAATTTTGACAACTTTAACAGCCGCTGTGGTAGTGTTTAACAACCACTACCGCTACCACGCATCGATTTTACCAGAGTTTTCGGAACACATTATAAGCTGTCACTTGTAAAAAAATTTAGAGACGAGAAAAAATTTGCTTAATTTTACAAAATAAGTGTTTTATATGTTGGTACATGGTAATATTTTATTATTTTTAAAATTAATTGCGCCAAAATTCTCTAAAATTAACCAGAAAAATAACCACAAACACAACAAAATGCATTCGTAGCTTACGGCAGTGGCAGTGGTTAATTACCACAACAGAATGACGTTTAGCTATTGCGCAGACGCAATAATTACCACAACCACTTCGAAGTGTCAAATAAGCGTTCCAAAATATCCCTATTATATACTTTTTGGTGATTGTAAAATTCTTTCAGTAAGTGCCCTCAAAGAACTTTTTCGAAATTTTAAATTGATAGAGGTGTTTTTTATGTATTTTTTAGGGCCGATTGCTCAATGGTGAGTTAGCGTTAAACGAGCAAAGTAACCTTATAAATTTTTGTAAGGTATAATTTTATTGTTTTATTGAGCATAAGATAATATTATATTTTTAAGTCAAAAAAGTAAATTCGGGTTTACGATGGCGTCGGCAGTGCATCGGCGATGCGTTGGCCGGATTTTCTGTCGAGGATATGTGTTTGTAGGGAATACTATAATAACTTAAATTAAATCTTATTAAATTTAGACGTAAGTAATTTTTTAAAGTGTTTTTTTTTAATGTTTGTTATCTTAAATGTATTTGTAAGATTCTAGAGCCTTACATCTTGCCTTGGGGGTAAAATTAGAAAATTTTCAAATGTTTCACTCAGTTGAAGATCTTAACGTCCTTAGGTATCCCTGAAAAATGTGAAAAACCTTCTTTCTCTTCCTTCTTGTAAAAAACTAAAAAAAGTTATATCGAATTAAAAATTGTGCCGAGGTTTTCTCATTAAACAACAAATTTGCCCTTTCTTATAGAAACATGTTCGAATGGGAATCCAACATACAAAATTTAGCGGCACTGGTCTTATGGTTAATGCTGTGCTACTACTTTCAACCGTGGATGATTCCAGTGGCCGGATTACTAATTTTTCTCAAGGAGTATGCAGTGAGAACGTTAACAGGACCGGCATCGGTAAGTATACTTATATATTTTTTTCTTCACAACTTTACTTTTTATCAAATCAAAAAGTATTATATTTATTAAGCCACATTTTAAAACATGAAAAAAATGCATCCAAGCAAAACAAATACCAATAAATGTTAAAAAGCTCATCCAGTCCAAGGTTTTTGACAATTGTAGTGTCCATTACCTCTTTGTAGCGCTATGGCCATGCCAATATGTGGCAACATGTTGCCCCTCAAATCCCCACTTCAGTGGAATCAATGTCATTCTGTCTCCTCTTTCTTCCAAAGCGCTCCAATACTGCGTCTGGAAGAACACCCTGCATTCTGAATTTTTCCTGCATCTTAGCCTATAAGAGCCATATTTACTGTTGATTACAAACTCTCGGGACCAATTTCATTAAGTCGAAACTACTTTTTTTGGGTTTTTCGCCACTAAGTTAAGGAAATTTTTTCAAAAATATGTTAAAACCCACTGCGTAAATTCCTAAAAAAATTTGTTCGTTTGTCAGTGGTTTTTAAATAAGATAAAAAATTTGCCTACACACAAGTACTTATCTGACGTTTCGGCAGAAATTCTACTGCCGTTATCAAAGAATTTTATCCGTTTCAAAAACTTTTTTCGATTCTTTTTTAAAATATCTGTCTGTTGTCATACAACTGACTGACTTTTGACTGATATATATTTCAAATATTAACTTGACATTTTGGTGCGTCGATAGTAGCCAACAAGGTATTGGGTGAATTTAGTAAAATTTAAAATCAATATATTTGTTTGAGTGTTTTCGATTTTAGATTACTTTATAAAAATACAAAATTTTTATTTTAAAATATCAATTATAAAAATTATCTTTTGACTAACTTTAAGAAAAAAATATATTAGAAACCCAAAGAACATCAATGCTATTTTTTAATTTCTTTTAAAAAAACCTTTTTGAAAATCTTGTTTTAAAATTGGAAGCCAAACTGTATTTATATCAACTGATATGCTAGCTATGCATTCATCTTCGTTAAGATAGATGCAAGCTGCTTCTTTGATTTTTCGCTTAATTTTGTCTGGTTCTTTTTGTAATATACTGGTTTCTCCCCACATTACTCTATGATCATTTTCAAAAGAATGTTGGCAAATTTTAGACTTCTCCCAGTCTCCCCTTCTGAGGTAACCCTTATGGTCATTTATTCTAACTTCAAGAGGCCTTGAAGTTTCTCCAATATAAAATTTACCACACTCGCAAGGAATTTTATAAACGATATTTTTTGAGTTTTGCTCAGCATTTAATGGTTTTGTTTTGGTTAGAATTGATCTAAGAGTATTTGATTTTTTAAAAATTGTTCTAATATTATAAGTATTAGCGATTCGTTTAATTTTTTCCGAAATACCTGGTATAAAAGGAATTATTAAATTTGTTGGTTGTACATTATTATGTCTACGTTCGCGTTGTCTTGGAAATTCGATTTGTCTAAAAGAATTTTCGATGAAGTTATTTGGATACGAATTTTTAATTAAGACCTCTTTTATTATTTGTTTTTCTTGTAAAAATGTGTTATTGTCCGAACAAATAATTTTAGCTCTATCGTATAGACTTTTTATTACTGCTTTTTTAACCGATGAGCAATGATTTGAGTTAAAATTTAGATATCTATTTGTATGTGTTGGTTTTCTATAAACTGAGGTTTGTAATGTATTTTGTTTGTTTATTAAAACATCTAAAAATGAAATTTTTAGTATTTGGCCACACGATTTAAATAAACTTAATGATTTTCTTAATTTTATAAACGGTAAAGAACCAACAATAAAATTTACTTTAGAAGTAGAAAACGATAACAAAATTTCATTTTTAGATGTTTTGATAAACAAACAAAATACATTACAAACCTCAGTTTATAGAAAACCAACACATACAAATAGATATCTAAATTTTAACTCAAATCATTGCTCATCGGTTAAAAAAGCAGTAATAAAAAGTCTATACGATAGAGCTAAAATTATTTGTTCGGACAATAACACATTTTTACAAGAAAAACAAATAATAAAAGAGGTCTTAATTAAAAATTCGTATCCAAATAACTTCATCGAAAATTCTTTTAGACAAATCGAATTTCCAAGACAACGCGAACGTAGACATAATAATGTACAACCAACAAATTTAATAATTCCTTTTATACCAGGTATTTCGGAAAAAATTAAACGAATCGCTAATACTTATAATATTAGAACAATTTTAAAAAAATCAAATACTCTTAGATCAATTCTAACCAAAACAAAACCATTAAATGCTGAGCAAAACTCAAAAAATATCGTTTATAAAATTCCTTGCGAGTGTGGTAAATTTTATATTGGAGAAACTTCAAGGCCTCTTGAAGTTAGAATAAATGACCATAAGGGTTACCTCAGAAGGGGAGACTGGGAGAAGTCTAAAATTTGACAACATTCTTTTGAAAATGATCATAGAGTAATGTGGGGAGAAACCAGTATATTACAAAAAGAACCAGACAAAATTAAACGAAAAATCAAAGAAGCAGCTTGCATCTATCTTAACGAAGATGAATGCATAGCTAGCATATCAGTTGATATAAATACAGTTTGGCTTCCAATTTTAAAACAAGATTTTCAAAAAGGTTTTTTTAAAATAAATTAAAAAATAGCATTGATGTTCTTTGGGTTTCTAATATATTTTTTTCTTAAAGTTAGTCAAGAGATAATTTTTATAATTGATATTTTAAAATAAAAATTTTGTATTTTTATAAAGTAATCTAAAATCGAAAACACTCAAACAAATATAATTTTGATTTTAAATTTTACTAAATTCACCCAATACCTTGTTGGCTACTATCGACGCACCAAAATGTCAAGTTAATATTTGAAATATATATCAGTCAAAAGTCAGTCAGTTGTATGACAACAGACAGATATTTTAAAAAAGAATCGAAAAAAGTTTTTGAAAAGGATAAAATTCTTTGATAACGGCAGTAGAATTTCTGCCGAAACGTCAGATAAGTACTTAGATTCTAGTTAGGATTTGCGTGTGTGTAGGCAAATTTTTTATCTTATTTAAAAACCACTGACAAACGAACAAATTTTTTTAGGAATTTACGCAGTGGGTTTTAACATATTTTTGAAAAAATTTCCTTAACTTAGTGGCGAAAAACCCAAAAAAAGTAGTTTCGACATTATGAATCCGCCACAAACATATAGATTTTATTTACAATTTCATTAAAACACAAAATAAAACTGTCATTGCCAGTGTCAAAAAATTGGTCCAATTGTCCAATTGAATGCTAGGGTGCTCCACAAACACAGCGGGGACCAAGTCTAAGAGCGGTTGAGTTCATTTAGAATAATTTTGTATACAGGTTCCTTGGGATGAACTAGCAGATTCAGATGCGGACGAAGACGATGAAGAAGACAAAGATAAAGAAGAAAAGAAAAGCCTCAAAGAAAGGTTGCAAACTATCCAAGAAGTCACCCAAGGTGTTCAGAATGCTATCGGCAAGATTGCGTCGTTACTAGAAGGCGTAAAAAAGTGAGTGATTATAGGAAAATTAGTAGCGTTAGAATACAGTATCGCAAGAAAGGAGTGCAAGAAGTGCAAGTGGGATGAGATAGTATGGGTTAATTGAAATTAAAACAGAAGTAGATTTTAGTGATGAAAAAAGTCGTTAACAAAAAGAAGAAACTCAAATTATGAAAATTTTTAATTAACCTATCTGTCCATTGCTAAAGCAACTATGTTGGCATTTTTCAGAAATAAATCAATAAATGGCACCAAAAGTGGGTTAAAGCGTAGTAATATTTCCTACAAATAACTATTTATAGAAAAAATGTCATTATCGTGGCTATTACGGTTAAAAAATTACTACAGTGTCGTAAAAATATAGTTATAGGCGAAAGTCATATATTCCACTATATAACTATATACCAATACCAGAAGCACGGAAAAACTTTACAGTCCGAGGCTTATTTCATAGTTGTCACATTTAGTTTATTTAATATTACTTTACGAGGTAACGACTCTACTGATTAATTTGGTTGCAATTCAGTAGCCCCTACTCAATACAAAACTACAAAGTTATGGAGTCTACACAGTCGTTTATCTACCACGCAGTCTGTCTTTACCTATTACTTCTAATTTATTATTTTATAGCATGTTCAACTTCACCGTTCCATATCTATCCTGGATAGCCATCGGCTTATTGTCGATTGCCACGTTGGTGTTGTATTTGATACCGCTCCGTTTCTTGCTGATGATGTGGGCGACCAATAAATTTTTAAGAAGAATATTCAGGCCGCACGTGGTGCCAAACAACGAAATTTTGGACCTGTTGTCCAGGATACCGGACGACGAAATGCTGGTAAGAATGTTTTTCTTGTTGTTTTTTATATAATATTTGATGTTTTAACTTATATGCATGGATGGTTTAAGTATTAGTTAATAATACATATTTTGTTGAATACTGGGCAGCTGCTTTTGTTAAAGTGTTTAGGACAATATCAGCTCAATTTTGTAAATATTTTCTTCGTTCCAAATATTGTTTTTTTAACTTATTTCTTAAACAAAATTAAATTAAAAAAGATACCCAAGAAGCTTTCTTAAATGCTTTTTCGTTTGATTACCATATTTTTAAAAATTCAACTTTGGTATCTTTTCAACTGACAAATGATATCGCCATTTTAAGACAAACTAAGTATTGTAGAGGATTGCTACATGTATGATCATCTTTAAATAGTTAGTTATGCACACTGCGCTGGAGTTCCGTTACCTTTTTATTCGGGGTTTGTGCTCATAGTCAAAATATTGCAGTTTGGTTCTGGCTAAACTATTTTTTTTCCTTGCTGCGGGGTACTTTTATCCGAACCCACCGAAGTTTCGTGGCCTTTTGGTGCCATGGACTACTTAGTCTGTATACTTAAAACCTTTACGGGTTATATGCAGTAATTTTTTAAGTCTACTCTTTTATTATACTTTTATTTAGACTTTTTTAATACAACAAAATTTTGAACTGACAGGATGCATAAACCATGACTCAAGAGATGAAACCAGATGCCCGTTACGCATCAAAAAATTAAAATTCTAAGGGAAAGAATAGATTATAATGTGTAAATATAATTTTCATTGTTAGAAAAAACAAAACAAAGTCAAAACTCCACCTTAAAACAAAAAAAAATATATTATAAGAATTTTACATTTTGATTCATTCAACCATTAGAAAATATGGTAAGAAATATTTTGGAGAATTTATACCATATTGGAACTACATCACCAACTGAAATCATAGACATTATATTTGCAAATTCTAATGATTTATGTTTAGACTTTCGTTTAAACATAAGTAGTTTACGTAAAAATTTTTAAACCTTTTTGTTATTCTTAGACACTCTCATAGACAAACCAAAAATTATAACATTATCAGAAATATGGATCACAAATTTTGAAAAACATTTATATAATATCCCTAATTACACTGGGATGTTTTCATTTAATGATGATTACAGAGCCGAAGGGATAGTTATTTTTATTCAAAATTCTTTATAAATTGATAATGTTATTAAACTTAATATGAAAAGTGCAGACAATTTCTGTATTGAACTTTCACTATCAAATATTAAATTTCCGATTTTAGCTCTATATAGACCACAATCACATAAAATATCTTTATTTTTAGAAGAACTAAAAAAAAACATAACTAGTTTGAAATTTAAAGATTCGGTTATTACTGGTGATATAAACATAGACATTTGAAAAAATATAAACAACTGCAAAAAATTTTAAATGAATATGGATTTACATCAATAATTAATGAAATAACTCGTTGGAATAAAAATATATCAAAAGGAACATGTATTAATCATTTTTTTGATAGAAATAAAAATGTTTTTAAAATATCATCAGCAATATTAAAAGTAGATAGAAGTAGATATAATAAATTAATATAAATAAAGAAAATTAAAAAAATATTGAAATTATAAATTATTTTAAATTAAAAGATAACATACAAAATCTAAATTGGCAATATATCTGTACAATTAGCGATAACGATTTAGCATAGAACAATTTCGAAAACAATTGAAATAACCACATTAATCAATCTAAAGAAAATATAAAAATTAATGCAAAAAAATTAAAATTACACCATGGATGACAAATGACCTTATAAATAGTAAATGAAAGCGCGATAAATTAATCAAAAAATATAAAGCAAATCCTAATAAGTTACAAATAAAAACAGAATATCTTTCCTACAAAAAATCTTTAGAGAAATTAATTTGGTTAACTAAATCAAAATATTATGAAAACAAAATAATACAAGAAAGCTGTATTAAAAAACATTGGTAAACATTAAAAGAACTAACAGGATCTAAAAAATAAGATATAAAAATAAATAAATTACATATTAATAATAAAATAATAAAAAATGAAAAAGAAATAAGCAACGAAATAAATTCTTTCTTTTCTAAAGTAGGACAAAAAATGTGAAAAAATAAGATGTAATAAAAAAATTTCAAATAATTTCAAAGAGAAAATTATCAATTCAGAATTCAAATGGAAAGATATAACTGAAAATGAAGTTCTTGAAATCATATAGACACTTAATCAATATAAATCTCCTGGAATTGATAAAATTAAAGTACAATTACAATAAAAGAAAGAAAACAATTTATTGCAACACCAATAACACTTATTTTTACCTGTCATTAAAAAATAGAATTTTTCCAGAACGACTAAAAACAACCTTATTAATTCCAATCTTTAAATGTGGCCAGAAGGAAAATCCAAGCAACTATAGACCAGTAGCTTATTATCTATTTTCTCAAAAATATTTAAAAAAATTATACACAAATATATGATTTTTTACAACAACAAAATTTTTTTTTAATGCCAATACGGTTTCCTACCTAAACAATCAACCGAACTTGCATTAATTAGTGGATATGGAATGGAGTAGTGAGTGGATTATTTATAGATATACAAAAAGCATTTGATATAATTTCACATAAAAATTTAATACATAATTACATAGAAAAAAAAGGAAAATGTTTGCAATGGTTTTCCAGTTATTTAGAAAATAGAATCCAAATTACAAGAATAAACAACAATACAATAAGTGACAGTTAACCAATAATGAGCGGGGTACCACAAAGTTCAATATTAGGACCGTTAATGTTTGTGATATATATTGACAGTTTATTTTTGTCTGAATTTAAAGGTACAATTATCGCTTTTGCTGATGATATTGAAATTATTTATAAATTAACAAATTGGGAAACAAAGAAAACAAATATGCAGAATAATTTAGAAATACTTCAAAATTCGTATACAAAAAATAGTAGGTTTTTAAACTCAATGAAAACAGAATATATAAATTTTACTTTAGGAAACAATTATAAATTTTCTAATCCTGTAAAGTATCACTTAAATTGTTAAAATAATCAAAATTGTAATTGTGAAATAATAGAACAAAAAAATAAAGTTAAATAAATTAAAATATATTTTGAGTAGCTTTTTCTTTATACAATACATACCATACCAGCATCGTTAAAAAGGAAATATAATTTAAAAATTATTCAAAAATTTTTTATAAATAAATGTTTGTAAGATTATTAAAAAGAATAGTGAATTAAATCTTAAAATAAATCATAATGATCAAAATTATTTTATACCACGAGTAACAAAAACACATAGTCAAAGGATGTTTATGTATTTATCACCAAAAATATTGAATTCAATTCCAAAAGAAATTCAAATTTTGTCTTTTAAAAAATTTAAAATATAGATAAAATAATTCTTTTTTTCAAACTCCATAGTAGAAGCAATTTTAAAAAGACAATAAACAAAAAAAAATTCCCTTGCTTTTTGAAGTAAGAAAATAATATGATTGTATTGAAATATCAAATACAAAATGTGAATTTAATAATTTTAAGGAAATTTAGAAATAGAAAAAAAAATATATTTTTTTAATTTTGTACTTTTTATTCCGAAACTGTTTTAAACCTTCGACTGCTTTTAAACGAATGAAAAAGTAGCAGCGTTTGCGCGTAGTGCATAACAGATATTTCGGAAGAAGAATTTTCTCTCCTTATTTTTTAAAGTAGATCATACACGATGGAACCGACTACTATGTCCAAATGAATCAAAATACGTACATTTTTTTATTTATAGTTATTATAGTTTAAGTTTAATCATAATTCCTCTAATATAAATCCTATGTGGCCTAACATGTCGTCTGCTGGTGTCATTGGAAAGAAATATGTGGGTTTTTGGTTTAATATTTTCATAATATTAACAAACTAACAGAATAGATAGGTAACTTGATAGTTAAGAAGGTATGTAAAATAATAATCAATTCCCACGCGTTCCTAGAATTGCCTCGGTCTAATAATTTTTTTGCTTCGCCCATCTGATGACGACATAAGGATATCAGCCTGCTTTCTTTGGGTGCGTTAGCGTGTAGAATTTACAAGCGCTCGGGGTGACGATTCTTCAATTTTGAGAGAATGGTCGCCTGGGAACGTTCACATCCTTGGGTTTGACGAATAAGAAGGCTCAAAAGCGGCCAAGCTTGTACGGTGCACGCGCAAAGCTGACTTGATTATCGTTTTTCAAGAGCGCCCGTTCTCCTGCTTACAATAGAGATTGGTAAATCGATCATTTTGTACTGAACGAATAGATCAGTGATTCGTTTTTAGAATGATCGAATTTCGATTTCGATTGATAATTGAATCAATCATTTGAAAATAAATTAAAGAAAATGGCGACCAAAAAAAAAGTTTATTCCGGATGCAGTTAAAAACGAAATATTCTGCTGACGACCAAAAAATCAGAGCATTTTTTATTGTATAAAAGGAATCTTAACGTAATAATATTAAAAAGGCTCATCATCAATGAAAAAAGCAAAAAAAACCAAGGCAACTTATTATACTTTTAAATTTGCAGATCAGATTGTTTGCATATAGTTTATAAAATAATAATACAGTAATTCACTTTTCCAAAAATTTCTGACAAAAAACAAATTAAAAAAAAGCTTCCACAATAGGAAAAATAATAAGTACATAACCTAACTTCTGAACTATGAGTACGAGCTAACTCCAACCCATCCGATGAGTATCTTGACGGAATCGATTAATAACTAATGATCTTAATTTTTATATGTTGCAACAGCAACTCATTAAGGTAAAAAATAAATGATATTTACTTATACTATACTACAAGACCAAAGCAAAAAAATATACTTTGCATCAATCATTTACAGACAAAAAAACAAAAATCCGAAAATATAATTCAATTTGTCAAGCCTTCATGCAGTTTTTAAATGGCGGACAGAAATCAGCCGCTATCTTCATGTCGTTACGAGGTCGAAGAGTGGGGCAACATTACTAGACCGTATATCTATTCTAGAGACCGTGATCAAATGCGTCGTTTCGTTTTCTGTCGTAAAAACAAGAAAATGTGCGGAGCATTATTCTTGATTTGATAGAAAAAGAGTACTATTTTGCACAAATTGCATAGCAAGAAGCGCCAAAGCCAATAAGCACGACCTTACTCACCATATTTTGATCTAAAAGTTTCTACTAGCTACTCCATGAAAACAAGGGAAGCAATGCTTCCCCTTAAAAAAAATCATCTTCTTAAATGTAATTTTTTCAATTGTATTAAATTAAAAAAAAATCGGCCTTGACTCAAACCTATAGCGTATTGTATTGAGGCTTTCAGTGCTGCACTCGGATATTTGTGTCCTTTGCGGTTTTAGGTGAAAACAAAAGACAGAGATATCTCAGTGTTGCACTAACTGTCTCAAAAGAATACGCTACTAGTCACAGCAGACAGTCTGCCCGCGTGTCGTGTGGGCGCGCCTTTTCACCACTCTAGAAAAATTCAATAGAAGCTATGTCCGCTGCTAGGTCCTCTGTAGCCTGCAGCTATAATACTGTAACGTTGTTTACGTATTAAAGCGGTAGGCATCGGTTTCTGTTGGATTAACTACTCCTCTGAGAGATAATCCAACAGGCATCTCGGGCGCCACCCTCTGGATTTATGGGGTAGAGGGCCCACAGCGTCGGGTAGCTTTTAAACAGTGGAGACGGTTAAACCAGGGGTCTAGCTGTCTCGATTCTTAAACTAAGTAACACGAGTAAAACAACAAATTTTCCAACATGGCGGATTTATTATAACTTATTAATTTATTATCAACAGGTCTTTATTTAGAATTCAACGGTATACAATAGAAAAGGACGGAAAATATTAGAAATAATCGGTAACTTGCATGTCTCATAACGTTTACGGTAAACCCCGGTATTTGATATTTAATGTTAACGGTAGAAATTTCCTTAATACAGCACCTCCAACATAGCGGAATTTACATATATAGAATTCATAGCAGGTTTAGAGAAATAAGAAATTAGTGTGTCAGACAAAGATACCTTTATAGCACCACTACTACATAAATCACTCCATATGCTGTTCCACCGTGTGTTAGAGAGAGATGCAAAGAGGAAAAGACAGTCCTAAAGGTAATCCGATCCAGCGATAGCACTGTCTCACTCTCACTCACTAACCGGTCAAACAACACAGGATCGACCTACTTAGGTAGTTTAGCCATGTGTTAGAGAGAGAGATGTATTACCCGTATTCCGAACCAGCGATAATACACCTAACCTCCAATTACAGTGCCTTTGTCGTCACATGCTTAAATAAAACGATCCGGTGGCGCTGCTTCTCAATGAATTACTCCATACGCTGTCAAACCGTGTGTTAGAGAGAGATGCAGAGAGGAAAAGACAGTCCTAAAGGTAATCCGATCCAGCGATAGCACTGTCTACCTCTCACTCACTAACCGGTCAGACAGCGCAAGACAAACCCATTAATAGCTTCGCCTGGTGCTAGAGAGAGAGATGTGTTACCCGTATTTCGAGCCAGCGGTAACCCATCTCACCTCTACTTACCATACGGAAAACTAAATTTTACGGTATGTATAGAAAACCCCGCTATACTGGTCAGGTGCTTACCTATCGGGTTCTGGCAGGTGATGTTTACTGGTCGGTCGGTCGGAATGAATTCCCAGGTGGAATTGTTTACGGCGGGCGGTCGGTTGAATGAATCCCCTGAAACGCGCTCGACATCGCTTTAAATAGCCTTGCATATCCTCACCTACCATACTCCCGTCGAGCAGGATGTGCGCGCAAAGCGGTGGGGTGTAGCTCGCTGACCGTGCAGCATAGCAGGAAAGGGAAACGTGGCGAGTCAAAGCGATGTCTAGAGTCCAAGAATAGCAAATAATAAAACGTCATAGAAATTACAGAAATTATGAGACATGAAGTACCTAAAAAGAAAAGAAAAGCTAAAATAAATAAATAAAATTAGTAACTTCGTTACAATACGCCGTGCGCCGGCAGCAGCAGCATGCTTGCTTTTGTGCGCGTCGAGAGGTCATCGAACCTGCTGAATGCATCGAGCATCGAGTCGCGATGGCAGGTTTATTAATTTATTTAAACGAAACTTTCTCTAAATTATAAAACCTTTCTAAGACACTTAACTGACAGAAAACTGACAGATGTCGGCCATATTGAACTTCGTTATTTTTTGTCCGATTTAAACAAAACTTTTGTTGCACAGAAAGCGTTTTCAACCATATAAAATTTTGATCCAAAATTGACATATGTCAGTAGCCATCTTACAAGGGCCATATTGAACTTTTTAAAATTTTTCCAGATTAAATAAAACGCAAAATTGACATATTTCAGTAGCCATCTTGCTTCGGTCATATTGAACTTCGTTGGTTTTTGTCCAATTTGAAGAAACCTCTTCTTCACCTAAAGCGTTTTTAACAATATCAAATTTTGCTTTAGCCATATTCAACTTGGTTGGTTTTAGTTCGATTTAAACCAAACTTTCTTGCACACAAAGCGTTTTTAACAATATATAATTTATGTGCAAAAAGAGTTTTGTTTAAATCGGACAAAAAATAACGAAGTTCAATATGGCCGACGCAAGATGGAGACTGACATCTGTCAGTTTTCTGTCACAATCAGGAGTCTTGGAAAAGTTTTATAATTTAGAGAAAGTTTGGATTAAATCAAATAAGAAATAAAATTTTTAATATGGCGGATCTAAGATGGCAGTGCAATTTTAATGTTGATAAAAGAAAATTATATTTTGGTCGGTTTGCAAATAAGGTCAGTACAATAATTCAAAAATTGCTAAAAAATGCGAAATTGACGACTTTGACGTCACTTTTCGGGTACTTCTGGGAGGGGTAGAGAGTTGGCGCAATAAAACAAAAATCTTCTTAGGACGGGTACTTCAACATGTAAAAAAATCAGGCAATTCTTTAGAAAACAAATTTCCATTTACCTTTCACCGTACGCCGCTGATGCCGATACAACGATGCTGCGCAAACGAGTATGTTAGTTCGGGTTTTATTGACTTTCAGGAAAGTCGTGCAGCGTTTATAGCTTTGCGTTTGGTAAAGTCTGCGAAAGAGTACTCCTTTCTATCGATTTTTTTTTTCAAATCAAGAATTTGGTTAGTCGGAAATTAAACTGGAGCATCGTTTTAGCTTGTCATCATGCCAGTGATTTTCACCTCGTGGTGAAGGAATGTGTTAACCCGATATGTGTACCTCATCCTGTTGGTAAAAGGGAAAAACTGACGTACCCTCTACAAGGTGAAAATTAAAGTTGTATCGTGACACCCGCAGATGTACATTAAATTGTTGGGCGTCGGACTGTCAACCCATATCGGCCGCTTATCGGTTATTCGATGGTACTTGCAGCTGGACTACAAGGACCTGAAGCTGCTGTCGAATCCCGAGAACGCGGCGGAACGCCGTCTCAACCCGAAAAAGAAACACAAAGCGTCCTAGTGGAGAGAGAAATTGGTGTCGGGTCTGCTTAGCAGCGGCAGGCGATGGAAGGACAGATTTGATAACAAGGAAATCGATAAGGCTGAGTAGTTTTTTAGTTTTTAATATGTATGTCACGACGTGTCATTTTACTATTCATAAAAATTTTAGTTGGGTACAATTAGAGGCCCTGTATACAATTTTTGACAGTTATTGTTTTACCAGAGGTAAGCAACTCAATTTGGCAGTTGCTATGGAAATGTTGATAATTGTTTTGTATGTTGGCAACCATTGGAAATAAATGATTTTGTCAATGTCACCTTTTTGATTAATAAACGTAGGTAAATTAGAATTTAAATTTGATTATTTGTATGCGGTTTAAAAATCTAATATTGATAATATTAAGGTATTTATTGAAGGGGCATGTGTAAGTTCGTGGGATTTTGAATGAAGGAGTTTTGTGACTATGTGGGATTGATAGCTCTTTAGTCACATAATCAAGTATTAACGGGTGTTTTGTTCGCATCCGTGTAGAAGGGGTTGATATGACGTCAAAAATCATGAAAAATACAACTTTTGCAACCGAGGCATGATTATACTTGATTCCATATAACTCGACGACGAGGATTTCAAAAAATTTACCTTCAGGGTCATCCGAGCTTAAATGACCTTGAAAATCGCAAAAAATAAAATTTTTGTCATTTTCTCTACAAAAAATCTTAATAATTCGACGTTTTGTCAGACTAACTTCAAATATACCTCAAACTATTGGGCATATATGTCAAATTCGATCCTTGAAGTGTGATGCAGTTTAAAGCTTTACGACCGTGAAAAATACCCCAGTAAAATTAACATACTGCAAAAATAACATACTAAAGGGCGCTATTTATCAACTATTAAAGGAAAGAGGACCAAATTTGGTAAGAAAGATAAGATGGTCAAGTCCAACAATATTTAAAAAAAAAATTAGTTCAGCTGTGACGCGTTTCAATATGGCGGCTGATATATCAAAATGGCGACCTATAACCACATTTTATTTTATACAATTTCGTAACAAAGCAAAAATGACAAGGTGGCCATCAATTCTTATTGGCTTATCGTCGCTTACTATGAAAAAAAAGTTTAATTGATGCATGACCTTTATTGACCTTGAAAATACCATGTACAAGTGAAAAACCAGCTTTTTGTTGTAATTTTTTCAATTTATCACTATGCAAAAACTTTAAGTGCCGGAAATGAAATTAACATCTTAGCTATAACTAAAAACTTCATTTTGAACCCCCCTAGCATTTTTTTTTGATTTGGCTTCCAAGATTTTTAGGCTATACCCCGGTAAAAATGACCTATATGCCTGTCGTTTTTATTAAGTTTTGAAACTTTCTACACGGATGCAAATAAAACACCCAGTGGCACATGAATGTGTGACTAAATAGTTGTAACCTCATCCTTGAATTTTATTATGAATGTTAATAAACAAGTATAGTCGTGCCCTACTCGCATAATTAGAGTTTTTTATACTTTTTGACCGCCATTCTGGAAAATAACATCTAAAACACCTGGTCCAGGTAATCTATACCTAACTTCTGCTAACTCTCTTATAGGTAATTTAAATGACTTTGTTGGCTAGACAAGTGAGTGGAACCTAAAATTCACAGTTCCGACACTTAATAAAAACGACATATAGCTCTTTTTGACCGGGGTGTAGCATACACACCTTGGACGCCAGATCCAACAAACAATGATAGGGATGTTTAAAATGAGGTGTTTAGTTATGGCTAAGATGTTAATTCCTTCTCCGGCACTTAAAGTTTTTGCGTAGTGGTTAATTGGAAAAAACACTACAAAAACCTGATTTTTTACTTGTACATGGTATTTTTAAGGTCAATCAAAGTTATACATCAACTAAACTTTTTTTCATAGTAAGCGGCGATAAGTCAACAATAAGTGAGGACCACCTTGTCATTTTTGTTTCTTTGCGAAATTGGATAAAATAAAATGTGGTTGTAGGTCGCCATTTTGGTATATCAGCCGCCATATTGTGTTTTTTATGATTTTTGGCCGCCATCTTGAAAGATGATGTCATATCACCCCCTTCTACACGGATGCAAACAAAACACCCGGTCACACTTCATCGTGTGACTAAAGAGCTAGCTATCAATCCCACATAGTCACAAAACTACACTAATAAGAAACTGTAAAAATACTCGCGCCTACGACCTTGCATTGTTTGATTGTTCAATGGAAAAAGAAACGCAAGAAAAATGGAAAGAGATCATGGATTTGCCAAACTGGAAAATTAATAAAAATAGTCGAATATGCGAAATAAGTAAGAATAGTTAAATTTAAATAATATTATATATTGTTGTTATTTTAAGAAAAATAGGAATAAAAAGATAGATCAATAGTACACACTTAAAGTTAATTTTCAGTTTTATCAGTAGTCGTATCCGTATCTCTATCAAGTCGACCAATCAAGCAGGTGCACTTTTAAAATCATGGCGAATGCTTGACAGCTCCAGCTGATTAAATGCACGAAAGCTTCGTTAGGTATGATAAGGATGTTTTGACGCATTCGCCATTAGTTTAAAAGTACACCTGTTCAATAAGTCGACTCGATAGAGATACTAATGCCGATACACCCGAAATTTAACTTGTGTCTAATATTTTTTTTATTTTACCTACTATTCGTAAACGTTACTGGTTGTCAAAGATTGACATATTTTTCTAACCAAAAAAGGCATCATCATTCAAAAACTGTCTGGGGAAATTATAAAAAGAATAAACAAAACATCAGTATATTTCATAAAATCGGTTTTACATGCAAATATGAAAAAAACTAGAAAGAGAGGAGAATATTAGTTGCCCACCTCTGGTAAAAAAAAAACAATTGTCAAATGTATAGTACATAGCACAAGATAGGGGTGGATTTACAATAAAATGATCAGGAGTTCAATTTTCTGGCTAACATTTATCGAATAGCACAATTTTTTTCTTGGATTGAGGTTAGAACTAAGCCGAAACTAAGATTGGGTATAGGGTGATTCGCCATATTTTCCATCCCGTCTTACCTCCCTTATTATTAAAGCTAGAAAAAGTTTTATGCACAGAAGTGGCAATCTTTTTGTAAACTTCGTCCTTAAAAATTAGCAACTGTCATCGCAAAAATATATAATATATTAGATTTTTCGTGCATGGTTCTCAAGTAAAAGGAAAAATACTTTCCCATAAGAGTAATGTGTTGAACGAAGAACCACTTGAACTATGTTTGCTTGTTCAACACATTGTAATTATGGGAAAGCTTTACCACCATAATACATAGTTTTGGATTAAGAAAAAAAAACATTCTAAATTTAGAAATATATATACAGGGTGTTTTTTTTTTAAATAAAGAAGTTAATGTCCAAATTTGACAGTGTATAGAAAATTATGCAACTTCTGTACATAATACTTTTTTCCAACTTCAATATATAGGAGGTAAAGAGGGGTGGAAAATATGGTGAATCACCCTATACGAAAACAAGGTATAGTGTAGTTTTGAAAGCTTTTTCGTTTTGGTGCATTGAGACAAAACTAAAACTGACCTGGTGCTGTCAGCAAATTGAATCGGTGCATGATTAGTGCATTGCAAATGGAATATGATATGCACGGTTTGAGTTGTTGTAATTTTATGGTAACCGGAAAAAAATTATTTTCCGGGCATTAAAGATTTATTATATCTTTACGGAGATTTCAATTCCCACAATTCCCAAATCATACTTTAAATTGAATGAAAAGGAAGTAAAACATCAAAAGAGCCCGTCGATGGAAGTGTTCTGGTTTCTCAGTTGCTTATTCCTTATGTTATTTCCTGCATTATATCAGCGTAAGTCGACAGTATGATGTTGTAACCAGAGTATGTGCTTACTTGCAGTAGTGGCGGACCCAGCCATTGGAAAAGAAGGGGGCGGTTTCGATACGAAAAAATAGAATAAAAGCATAGAGATTTTATGAGGAACAAAAACTTAATAACTACAAGCGCGGATTTGGTCTTATCTAGGGGGGGGGGTACTCAGATTTTAAATCGTTTATTTTTATTACATTATATCAACGGTATTATAGCGCCGCAAGTGAAAATTTTTAAGAAATTTGTGCTAAATAATGCATTTTCTGATTTAAAATTAAACCAAAATTGTAAATATATCAATGGTTTCAAAGCGCAAAAGGCGAAAATTTTTAAGAAAATGACACTACAAATTTTATTTTTAACAGTAAATATCAAAGGTGTTATAGCTCCGCAATTTATGCCCTACTTTTGGTTTTCTAAATGTTTTCATAAAAAATTTAAAACCAGGAAGGGGGGGTTAACTACCCCCTCCCATCCCCCTGAAATCCGAGCTTGAATAAATACGTATAATTTTTTCAGCTATAAAAAAGCATAGATAAAAAACAAACCACAAACAAAACGTAGGGGGGCTAAATACTTTTTTTTAAAGTCTAAAAAGCTTTTTGGTGAAACATTACCTTTTATATAGCATATCTCAAACATAAAATTCGTTTCCGATATTTTTGGGCAAACCGATCAATTTCAATATGTCTGTTGATATGCAGCAACGCTAAGCCCGTCAGACGAATTTCCATCATAGTCTTTTTGAGTACTTATGTTTAAAATCTTCTGAAGGATGAGAAGCTTCTTTCTGACGAAGCCTTACTTACTGGCAAACATCCAAGAATGTTCTTATCAACGAAAAAATATTGCCACACTTGTTCATTGCCTCACAAACGTTATCAGGTATGTTTTAATTTAAGCTTTTGCCTAGTTCTGACCAATATTGTTTCCAAATAGGTACTGACTTCTCCCAATAAAAGTTCAAGAATTTGTGTTTTGGATTAATCAAACAGTTTATAGTATTGAGAAACAAATAATGAAGAATGAATATGTTCAAGTCAAAAATACTTTTTTATGTCCGAATTGATTTTCTGTTCTGTTCTGTATTTCCAATGGTTTTCTTGGTGTGACGAATTAAAGGTCAAACTGTCCCAAAATATTGTTGATGTCTTTAAAGGAGCTTTCTGCAATTTCTCGTTTTTTCTCCAAAGACTGGGTTAGTACCACCAGCATCTTTGTTTACTTTTTTCTGGAGAAAAGGGGGGGGGCGATCGCCCCCCTGCCCCCCCTGGGACCGCTACTGTTACTTGTAACAATAAATAAATTAAAAGGGTGATCCCCATCGACAGGCTCTTCCTAAGAAACATAACTCTTCATCTTCATCATTACAAAATCTCAAAAAAAAAACAATAAAAATAAATATGCACTGAAACCCTGCCACAAAAGTCTCCCTAAATGATGTATTTTTTATAGAATACTTACTGGTTTTTAAAGGATTTTATAAAGTTTCTATTTCATATTTTCCATGTGTTTTCGAACATATCATGGCATTTTAAAAATATTTTAAATTATCTAATACATTTTGCACGATGTTAACATATTTATGCGAATGGAGGAGACATATTTAGCTAGAAAGATTAATTGTTATAAATATGACACTATCTTAAAAATTGGTAGAATTTTTATATCCTAATCTGTGCACATAAGTACTGTAATATTTAATATAAGCGTAGCAAAACTTAGCGAGTCAATTTGCTAGGAATTCGTTGTTTACATAATTGAAAAAATTTGATATATTTGTGATTTTTTATTATAAGAATGAAGTATAAATTTATATTATATTGAGTAAGTCATGGTACTTTGTGATAAAACTTTGTTGTGGTTGGAGACATTTAGGAATAGTTTTAACGAAAATCATTTTTATTCGTTACTCAAAGTTTGACGTTTCATTAAAATAAAACACGATATACTCGAAAGTTGCTAATTCCGTTTGGAAATATTATAATCTAGTAGACACTTAAAGCCAAACTACCACGTAAACGTAACGTAGCTCTGAAATCCAGCGCTCTCATTGGTGAAAACCGGCAGAGGTGGGTGTTTCCACCCCGACTAACGCAATTTCAGCCACGGGGTCCACGGATGCAGAAACCTTGGATTGCTAATACCTATGGGAAATTTTCATAAAAATCAATGCCGCGTGTCTTCCGCCATTTTCGCCGCCATGTTGTGGAGATTTGGGTTGGCGACATTGGTTTCCTTAATTGTAAATAGTAGTGTGGGAACTGTCAACAGTGTCAAAAGTCAAAATATGATTGAATTTGACATTTTTTGAAAGGTTATTTTTGTTATTGTTATTTAATACAAAAACAAAAAAGTAAAGAAACATGTCATAAACAAATGCTCCAACGGTCACGCCATTTATGTCTCTCATTTGGTCTGGAGTATGTGCAGGTTTCGAAAAAATAAATCACAATATGGAAACATTGCCCCCCAATTTATAAACTCAAAGAGTACTGTTAAGCCACACGTTATAAATTGTAATAAACGCTCGGTTCAACCATTGCTGCTGGCGCTCCTGCTGAAGATACATCTTGATTACGTTGATCTGAATCTGCACAGGGACTAAAACAGCTAAGAACAGATGCACCAACGTGATACAGTAATAAAAAATAAGTTAATAGAGGGAGATACTGACTTTGATAATAGCATATATGACTCAGCTGAAAGCCAGAGCCATGGCAAGTCAAGCAACATTTAGTGATCACAAAAAATGTACATCTTTGGCACATGGAGTTTTACAATATTTGAAGACCTTGGCGGAAAAACCTATTAACTAACAACTGTGTTGACCATACCTTCCCTAAGTTAACAATTTACTACTAAGATATCCTTGAGTTTTGGTAAGTTTTCAGCATTCAACATTTTTTTTTTGCTCTATATTTTATAAAGGATGTGGGATTTTTCTCAAAACTGCATATGTTGTAGGTTTCATTGTCCTGATAAAAATCTATCATTGCTCCACAGTGATCTGGTATGTGGTTTTTGAGATAATGCGTTCAAAGTTAAATATTTTGGTATTCTGGATTTTCCCTAAAATGAGTTTTTTTGCACTTTTTGTGAAAATGTAAATAACTGGCACTGGCATCATAAACATAAAAAATATTAAATTCATATGAACAAGAAATGACTTTTAACAAAAGGCAAATTTCAATTGTTATGTTGCCACTTAGTATTTAACAAACATGCTTCAAAACAATAACTTTTGTAACATTTTTTTTTTATTTGTTGCTATGGGGCAATGATAGATTTTCATCAAGATAAGCAAAATCACACATCATCCTTAAAAACAAAACTACAAAAAAAAATGTGAAATGCTGAAAACTTACCAAAACTTAAGGATATCTTAGTGATAACTTTTTCTGCTGAGTTCTTCAGAATCAGAAAACTTTTATTACAAAAATTATTAACAAAAAACATTGTCACAATTGAATAAATAAGCGTCAAAATTTAGTGTTAAAAATTAACATTAAGGTAAATTTAACCTAGGAATATCTTTAAAATGTCATTTAGATATTAAACAATGTTAACATTAAGGTTTTGTTAATAAAGATTAAAAAATAAATATTGATTTTTCTTTATTTCTAGTAAACTGGTAAAACATCTTATAATTACTGGTCTTAAAATCTCAAAAAAATACTGGCTACAATTTCACAAAAATTGACAAGCACATGGAAATGACAACAATAAAGAGAAAAAAAATATACTGATAAAATACATATTAAACTTAATTTTTTTAATGTTCTTTTTAAAACTCATGAAGTATTGTTCTAATTTTGTAAAAGTCGATGTGCCAAAGATGTACTTTTTTGTGATCGCTTGCCATCGCTCTGGTTTTCTTCAGTTGATCCATATATGCTATTATCAAACTCCGTATTTCCCTCTATTCATTAATTTTTCTTGTCTTCTAGGCGCCTATAACAACCCCGGATTTATAAACTGTTGGCGCATATCTGTCCCTAGACGTTTTAGTTCCTGTTTCAGATTCAGAGATCAACTTAATGAAGGTTTATCTTGAGCGGGAGCGCTAGCAGCAATTGTTGACAGTACCCTTTGAGTTTATAAATTGGGGGTAATGTTTCCATGTTCTAATTTATTTGTTCAAAACTTGCACATTCCCCAGACCAAATGAGAGAGATTATCATGGCGTGGCCGTTCAAGCATTTGTCTGTCTTTTAAATGGTTTTTATTGCTTGGTTCTTCACTTTTTCTGATTTTGTGTTAAAAAACAACAACAAAAATAACCTTTCTAGAAACGTCATTTTTTTACACTGTTGATAGTCAGTATTCCCACAATACTATTTAAAATTAAGGAACCAATGTCGCCAACCTAAATCTCCATAACATGGCGGCGAAAATGGCGGAAGACATACGGCAGTGATTTTCCCACAAGGGTATTATCAATCCCTTTCTTTTTTACATCCGTGACTGGGTCAGGTGACGCGATGTAACGATACACCACCTAGCTGGCGCTAGCGCCCGTATCTCATGAAAACCAGTCTCGCTCGACAATGAGGTTGCTGGAAGTCGGCATACGATACGTTCAAGTAGAGTGGCATTACTTTAATTGTCTAGTAACTAACGTGGAATTAGTCAGAGTGCCGATTCTGTGTTCCGCACGATGTGATCGATCAAGAAAACTGAGCTCAAAAGCTGTAACAAGGCTACCTAAGAGAGGCCATAAGCCGTATAACTATGAGATACTATGACCCAAGTGTCGCAAAATGTGTAACAATAATAAACACTTAAAGTAAATATTTCAACGCATCGGTATCGGTATACGTAACGCGTTCGAAACAAAGTCAAAATACACCACATTTTTGACTTGTTCATGCCATGTTTCGAACGATGCCTGCTTCTTTGACGGGTGTGATGACAGAATCTCGTTGCGTATGTAAGGATGTACGTATCGTTACGGACCCACGAACATACGCAACTATTTCAATCAGCAGTTCTGTCATCGCAACCTTCAAGAAAGCGGGCATCGTTCGAAACATCGCATAAAAAAGTCAAAAATGTAGCGTATTTTGATTTTGTTTCGAATGCGTTACGTATACCGATACCGATGCGTTAAAATATTTACTTTAAGTGTCTAGTAACTTTGAAAAACAAAAGAAGTAATGTAAAAATCAGGGTTGGCCATTGCTCTCTACTACTCGCGTCCAGGGCCTTTATTCTCGAACTGATAGAAATTCTGCTCCCAGGAAGTCAAATTCTAAATCTACGGCTTAAATCGGTTTCTCTCACTTTTGCCCGATATTGATAGAAAATTCTATTGGTCTTGACTAAGAGAATTATCGGGAAAAAGTGAGAGAAACCTATTTAAACTGATTTAAATCTTCGGATTTGGACCAATTTATGTAGTAGCGAGAGAATTTGACTCCCTAGCTGGAAGCAGAATTTCTATCATTTGAAGAATAGAGGCCCAGAGAATTTTTTGGCTCTGCGTTTTCTCTAGGCGAAAAATCACTGCTTCAAGGAGGCTACTACACTAACACTGAAAGGTCCCAGCAAACACAAATCGTCGGTATTGAATCGGGACAATGTCGACAACGTCGGCAGTGTGTCGGAATCACCGACGCCGGGCCGCTTTGAGAGGTTGATGTGGGGCCTTATTATCCACCGTGTATCCACCCATTATCGGACCTGTGTGATTTGCCATCATCGGACCGCTGTCGGTCGGACAGCTTGCCTACGTTAGACCGACCAAATTAAGCAGATTTAGGGCCAGATGGTCGGTACCATGTGGTTAAACCATATCGGACCTTACTCGTACGGCGACGGTATGCCGATGTCAGCAAAAAGTAAAATTTACCATTGGTCCGACGGCAAGCTACAGTCTAACGCTGCGTCGGCAAACCTACATTGGGCCTACATCGCAAAGTGGACAAAAAATACTGCTGGTCCGATGTCGTAAATCGACGTCGTGACGGTGACGGCAAATTCGGCAATCGACATCGGGCCGACGAAGGCCTGAGGGAACCGTGTTTGCTGGGAAAGAAGTGCTTTTTTTCAGTTAGTTTTTGGATATTCAATGGATAACGATGTTTCTTGGTCCATCGGACCAAAAATAAACTATATCCGGTGGAAGTCCATAATAAATATGTCTTTTGTTTTTTCTTATTCATTACCAACAATAACATTTTTCTCATATCTAGTCGAATCATTTGTACATTAGAGGTAAGTATTTTTCATTATTTTAGACTAATTGGTATTTTAGTATTTTAATACCCATCCTTTGCTAGGAACAGTAGGAACTCCATCCTCGAGGATCGACAATCAGACTTATGATGTTGGACTGGTTTTGACAAAACTGTCCACTGGTTATCCAGTGTACTAAGAAAATTAGACCAACGGATATACATTGTAATTATTAATTTTTTCCAACAGTAAACCAAGATACTTTTTGGATAGTAATAGTAGTAGAGAAGGGGCGGCGCGAAGCCTGGCAAGTAGGTTTTCCTGGGCCCTTTCTGCCCTACTCCGAGCCTGCCCCTAATCCACCGCCTGCACCACTGGTCTGGCAGTCTGCGCATCTGGTTTCACTGTTCTTTTTGCAAAGTCCATTATTTTGTCCCATTTGAGCGTGTGCAGGTCCTCCTCATCCAGGGTCGGGAAACCGAGTACCTGTTATCTCGTCCTCTGGTATGCCTCGCAGTTCGCTATAACGTGTCGAGATGTCCTTCTGCCCGCCCGCAGGCCCGGCAGGTCGAGTCATTCTCCACCGCGATCCGGGTCATGTGCTTCCTTAGTCGGTTGTGACCTGTTATAATACCTGTCAGCAGACCAGCGTCCCTTCGCGATATCCCCAGAAGCCATTTTTGTCTGGCTACATCCGGGCCCTTCACGAAGTCCTTGGTCTGTCTGCATCCTGTTCCTCCTCTCCAAGCGGTCGTCATGGCATCGTTGGCACATTTATTGAGTCGACTTTGCAATTGCCGCTGGGTTGTTCCTAGGAGTGGTTCCGGCCCTACATACTGGGTGCTTGCCTCGATCCTGGCGAGCTCGTCGGCCATCTCGTTACCCGGCACCCCCATATGTCCCGGTACCCACATAAGTGTCACTTGTTTGCCCTCTCCCAAGGATTCTAGTGCATCCGCACATTCTTCCACCAGGGTGTTGTTGATCTTGGGCGCCCTTAGTGCCTTTAGGGCTCATTGGATGTCGGAGCATATATAAACATGCTCCTCCCTACCGTTCTTTATTTCTTCCATGGTTGCAGCCATTATTATGGCATACACTTCTGCCTGAAAGACCGTGGCTTGCTCTCCGGGCGGGTAGCTCTTTCGAACGTCCTGGTCTTTCACATAAACCCCCGATCCTGTGGTTTGCCTCTCCGACAGTTTGGACCCGTCAGTGTAGCAAATCACGGCGTTCTCCTCGAACTGTTCGCGAAGGTTTTCACTCTGCCATAGTTCCCTATCTGGGATGACTACTTTGTACCTCTTGTTGAATCTCCAGGGGTTTTTTGGTCTTTGTGTTTTAATCGCTGCCATAAAGATTTCTCTCTCGGCGATTTGGGCAATCCTAAGATGCCCCGCAGCTTCCCCTCTTCCTCTCCATTGACCTGTATCTCTCAGCCGGAGTTAGTTAGGATAGCTAATGGATAACTTTTGGACAGAATTTCGTTCCACTGGACACCCATTGGATTTAGTATAGTGGTACAGTAGAGTCCAAATATTGAAACTTTTGGACTTTTTTGGGATGCCCCAGAGCCGTCCAACGTTTTGACAATTGTATTATCCAATGGATATGCCTTGGACAAAATTTCTTACAGATTTGGTTGTTCAATGGACTGCTGCATTGTCCCGAAAACTCTCTCCACTGGACATCCTTGGGACAGAGTTGTGCTGTCTGGGAAAGGTCTTTATCATCTCATAGTTATATGCCATAAGCTTTTAGGGAGCACGCGCAGAGATGCAGCAAACAACGCTTTTCAAGAGAAGCCGTTCTTTTACCCATAACCCAGTAGAAGGGACTTGTACCAAAGCTCTCCCGAAAAGTGTCATTTGGGCGATGTGTCGAATATCTCCGTACATTTCCAGCACAACACAGAATCAGCACTCAGAGCATTGATCTTTGCCTTTTATATTCAATGCCTTTCGTTGGCTTGGCGTGTTCTTGTCATTGTTTTTGGGATGCTTCGGGTTTCTTTTGGCAAAACTCTAGGCCATGCATGTTCGACACAAACCCACTAAACATGAACTGGGTAATAAAGTTCATTTTATAATATTTTTAAAACTATAAGTAAAGCAAATATGAATATATTGTTTTCCATTTTAAATTTTTAAAATACATTTGTTAAAAAAGGCTACTTTTTCTTTGTTGATTTGTACGTAAACTTTATTTTGTTTTGTTGTATATATTTGTTATATTTCAGATACAAGTTAAAAATGTATGCTTCCTCTCTATCTCTTTTATGCATAGTGTTACATTATTATTATATACATTTTGCCAATAAGCTAAGTGAAAGTGATACAGCAATTTGAAATATCGGTGTTTTTTATAATTATAAATATATAATTTATTTAAAAAATATGTTTGTGTAATTTTATTTAAATATTTTTTTAGAGGGTCACAGACGACAAAAAAGAATATAAGTAAGTATGATCGAAAATTTCGTTAATAAAATATTTTATAAATCTTTAAAAATTAAGATATGTTATTTTGTTACTTTTCGGTAAAAACTAATTTTATGTAGCCTTTGATAAAATATATACAGTCTTCGAAAGAAGATCGAGGTAATGTAAGCTTGATTTTGTTTGGTTTTAGCATAATGCTTGATTTATTTGATTCAGCAGTGTTCCGTTTTATTATAAAATGTACTTTCTTGGCAAAACTAAAAAAATTTAAAATTTATAAAAGGTTTATTAAGAAAGTCGAAAAGATGCCTTTTTAAGAAAGTTGTTTATTACACACAAATAAAAGAATAGGACCGAGTAACTAAAAAGTTAAAAAACCTTAGTGTAAATTTTTTTCAAGTCGGTTCAAGTTATGGTATGGTTATAGAATGCAGATTGGCAATATGGGGACGATCGAAAAAAAAACATAAAATTCAAGATAACATCCAAATATACGCCATTTTATTTTAACATAGCTCTAACAAAAAATTAAAAACCTATAATATACAAAAATCTATCTGCTACGTACAAATTTTTACACAAGAAGTGGTTAGGATACTAAATAAAAAAAAGATTAGATATAAAATAATCAATACAACGTCATTATTGCCAAAAATTAATACTAGCAATAGGAAAATATGACTAATAGAGATATTCATAAAGAAAAATAAGTGCGCCGCACGTAGTTCCCTGAAACTGTCAAAAAATGGCTCTAGAGCAGTTTTAATAGAACATCCGAAACAATGAGATCGTCCAACAAAATAGATCGTCGGTTTCAACATGGCTGCCTAGGAGCAAACCGGAGACTATTTCTCACATGGAATAGAACATAGAACTAGTTTAAATATGAATTTTGCCCACTCTTTATCAATGACATCCCTTTTCCACCAATTTGTATCGTTTCGAAACGAGATTTTGTTCGTTTCGAACTAGCGCATGCGTCTTTCGCCTAGATTCGACTCCACGTTGAAACTTTTTGCCGCCGCCTTCTAGTTCTTCCCACTCTTTTCCAAAAAGAGAGAAATAGAAATCAGTGGCAAAACGTTGCACTGTAGACTAGGTATTAGTTACGTCAATTACTGTGGCTAACTTCTCGTCAACTGTTGGCGTCTTTACTTTTCCACAAAGATTTTTTATATAAATATATATTAGTCGAGGGGCATAAAGTCGAAATTCGTACTCCGTGGGCCTTTTGGTAATGATTTTACGAAACCTGTTTTAATCGGTTACTAATAGCCTCAAAAGTGCTGCTGTTAAAAAGTGAGGTTAAGGCGACAAAATATTTTTTTAAATCTTAACGGTTTGACCTACGATGATGAAATTTGGTACCCATATTGGCCTTCTGGCCAGATTAGATAATATAATTTAAAAAATAACATTTAGTGCATCTAAGGGCCGGTAGAGGGCAAAATGTGTTTTTAGATTTTTCCCTGAACGACTTATCCTGCACACTTGAAACTATGTGGTTTTGTAGTACATACTACTACCAATCAGCCTGATATCGCAAAAATTGTTTTTTGCCTGTGAGCGGAGGGCCCTGAACAGACGCCACTTTTTTGACAATTTCGAAAAAAAAATCTATTTAGGCAAACTTAACTTATGGGCATCAAAAAATTTATATAAATCGGTTACTTATAGACCACTCAATATTTCTCCACCTATGAATAGCCTCAAAAATGTTGCAGTCCAAAAGTGAGGTTAGGGTGACAAAATATTTTTTTTAATCTTAACGGTTTGACCTACGATGGGCCAGATTGTATTATAAAAATTAAACATTTAATGCCTCTAGGAGCCGGTAGGGGGCGAAATGTTGTGTTCATTTTTTGCGTACTTAACATTTTTAACTAAAACATTTTTTTAGCATAAAGGGCTGATTGGTAATAGTATGTACTACAAAACCACATAGTTTCATTGATCAGGATAAGTCGTTCGGGACATACAGGGACAATCTAAAACCACATTTCGACCTCTACCGGCTCCTAGAGGCACTAAATGTTATCTTTTTATTTTTATAATACAATCTGGCCCGAAGGCCAATATGATTACCAAATTTCATCATCGTAGGTCAAACCGTTAAGATTTAAAAAAAATATTTTGTCACCATAACCTCACTTTTGGACAGCAATATTTTTGAGGCTATTCATAGATGGAGAAATATTGAGTGGTCTATAAGTAACCGATTTATATAAATTTTCGATGCCTGAACTGAATGCAAGATCATACGCATGTTTTCTATGAAAAAAAAAATGCCCAAGTGCAAAACTCGCTTTATTAACTAATTCCCAATGGAACATAATATTTACACTATGGAGGCGCACTCATTTTTTTTATTTGGAAACAAAACTAAATTTAGGCGTAGGTAGATGACTTTCTTCTAGATCTCTAGTTGGTTATTATCTAATGTTTGTTTATATTTACAAATCCCGAGTTATCAATAAATTTACAATCTTATCGTACCGTTTTTGAAGAAGTTTACAGAAAGCCAGATATAGAGTGACTGTCGAAGGTATTCTGAGTTCCTGGATGACAGTATACAGTAAGCAGGTAAAAAACCTAAACAACTCCACCCCATGTTCCCCGTTTGTTAATTCTAAACCTCTTTTAAGTTTATTAAATTTAGATGTAAGTAATCGAATACCGTTTTTAAAGGGTTGGAATATTAACATGCTCACCAGGAACCCTAAAGGTCAAAAGCACCTTAGAAATATAATTTAAGTATACGCAATTATTTTTTTTAACTTCAAACATTTGTATAAGTAAACAATAACTTTTAGTTATCAGAGTAATTGCTAAAAAATTCATCAAACTTATTCTGAGCAAAAGCAAGCGCTTCTTTTCCAAATTTTTAAAGCTTGAAATTAGCAACCATTTTTTTTTCATATTATTTTTCTTTTGGCCCTGTGGCCTTCAATGATTTTTAAATTTGAGTATAAAATATCGTTCCTTCATCTACTTCTAACAATCACCTTAAACTGTTGTAATTATAGATACTTTTTCTACCAATATCTAAGCGTTTCTAGG
The DNA here is from genome assembly GCA_963921995.1 of Oxystoma pomonae. NCBI lineage: Eukaryota > Metazoa > Arthropoda > Insecta > Coleoptera > Brentidae > Oxystoma > Oxystoma pomonae. The sequence goes on from OY998163.1 coordinate 143,662,594, forward strand.
CTATGGTTCAACTCATGATATGATTGTGATATTTTTTTAGTTTCTTAGGCAGTCTCTTTTGCAATACCGTGCATTCTTATAATTAGTTAAAGTTGAATACTAAAAAGGTTCGTAACTTTGCGGAAGGTAAGAGTTGGAATAACAAAAGAACCCTGCACAAATTACATTGGGAATGGCTTTCGGCTAAATGTCATAATTTTTTTATTTGTTGTAGTACTCGATCAACAAAGTACAAAAATTAAAAAAAACCGATTACGTTCTGAGATATGGAGCTTTAAAGTTGATGTGTTTTAAAGCAATATTTTTGGACATGCTCCAAATTTTTTTGATTCGTTCCTCTATTTGTCCTGAATGAAACACCTTTTCTATCCATGTCGAAATATTTCTATAAGAGTTCTTTGGTTCCACCAGAAAAGTCACTGTATATTTAAAAAAATTAAAATTTTTATTTTCTTTAAAACAAACGGCCATATTTTAATAGTTTTTACATGTGTTAATAAAAATAATGCTAGTAAGCTAAAAGACATTTTTTCTTGAGTGGTACCATTAATTGAGAAAATGGCAGTTACCTTTAATGCTTTTTAATATTTTTCAAATATTGGTGAAATACGAAAAGTGATTTGAAATAACTTATGGGTTAGTTATACAAACTTTTTCTGGACAAATTGAATTTAAAAGCTTGATACGAATTTGTTGGTACCGATAGGTATCCATTGGTACCGGTATTTGATCAATCAAATTGCTCGTGCGTTATATACTTTTAGGCAAACTTGGGGTTGCCGATAACGAATATGATAACAATTTTCCGTTTTTTTACACTGTGTTCCCAATAGAATGCGTAAAATTATCTGACAGCAAATTACGTCATTTCTTAAGCAAAAGTTTGACGTTGTCAAGCCTACCTTGATTTTTTATTAAATAAAAAGCCGCCACATGCCGCCATACTAAACATATCTTAAGAGTTTTAACTTTTTGCACGCAAATGCATTCGTAAAAACCACTTTTCCGCACTTAAGTAGGAAAAACACTTTACTTACTTCTTTCTTCTAGAAAAACGGTAATAGTAACCGGGAAAATGTTATCAAATTCGTTATCGGCGACCCCAAGTTAGCCTAAAAGCATATACCACACGATCAATTTGATTGTTCAAATACAGGCACCAATGGGTACCAATTGGTACCAACAAATTGGTATTAAGCTTTTGGATTAGATTTGTCCATAAAATTTTTTTTATAACCTACCTATAATATATTTAAAATCACTTTTTGCATTCCTCCAATATCAAAAATATTAAAAACCATTAAAGGCGCCCACAATTTCTGACATTTATGGTACCACTCAAGCTAATAACTTTTTCTTTAGCCAAGTGGCATTATTTTTAATAACATATGTGAAAATTTTTAAAGTTGTTGTTTGTTTTAAAGCGAATCATTTTATTTCGACGGTAATTAACAAAGTTGTGGAAAAAAACTTGTACGATGTCCAAAAATTGAGGCTAAAACACGTCAACTTTAAAGCTCCATATCTTGTTTTTTTATTTTTGTGCTTTGTTGATCGAGTACTACAACATATAAAAAAATTATGACATTTAGCCGAAAGCCATTTCCAATGTAATTTGTGCAGGGTTCTTTACGGTCATTATTTAAAATGAGCAAAGTTTGTGGTAAGGAGGGAGTTAAAAAAGTTGCGCTTGCTTTTGTCTATATAACGCACTGTTTTTGCATTTTTGAGGTTTTATACACTTTTGTGCGTCTTATATCTTAACGTATAAATTACTATTCACAAAACAAACTTAAATAATTAGTAGTGAGTTTTCTTCTGTTAAGTGGTGCATGCAGACCTTTAAATATGAAAATTTATAGAAGAAGCTTGGCTCGTGAGTCTAGGAGAAGAGGATTTTTTTTTATTGTTAGCCGCAAACGATTTTTTAAAAGCAGACTTCTATAAATTTCAATATTCGATGGTAATTGCAAAGTTATTTATTAATAATTTAATCTTTGCCAAGTAAACATATCCATAACAAACAGTAAATTCAAATTGTCATTTTAAATTGAAAAAAAATCCAAGCAGGCTGTTGTTCACATCTAGGTACGTACTGAGGACGTACCCGGTACGTACATAGTACGTCCCTGTACGTACATGTACGTACTAGGGACGTGACGTACGTCTCAGAAGTACGTACTATGTTCATACATGGTACGTACCGTGGCTGTATGGGGTTACTATTAATGTTAGTTGGGCCTATTTTGGTCGTAGGCAAAAAAGAGTGAAAACCAAAAATGGTTGGTGAAAAATTTGCAAAATTTTTTAAAACTTAAGCTAAAAACTTTTAATCTGGTTCATGTTCACGAATCAACCAAAACCTCAGCCTGATCTTTTTTTTATATAATTATTTCTGACAATTTGACAGTACTATAAACCAAAATACTCTCGCAATATATTAGTTATTTATTTATAGGTTGTTACCTATTTATTTATTTATAGGTTGATACCTATTTAATAATATGTCGCTTTCCGCCCAAGAAACAATTTTCTGACCAATGACAACATACTTCACCTAAATGGACGTTAATTTGGGTGTATAAATTGGTGATCTTCAGACGGTCTTGCATATTACGACAAAATTCCGTTACTTTAACGTTAGATAATACTGCAGTGACATTGTTACCGTTTACCCAACGTTTAGCCGACCTGTCACGCGTTGGTGCATTTTCTAGTAAACCAGTGACGTCGTGTGGACGTTTTTATGAGACTCTAGTTACGTTCTGCGTAATCAACGTCTAAACAGCTTTCACATTACGTGAACTTGCGACGTTTCTGGCCTGTCTTGCGACGTTTTCCGGCTGGAGTTTTGACGAACTTAAGTGCCCTTTTCTTGTGAAGAAGAAAAGTTTCCAAAGGAAAGGCATTATATTCTCCTTCTCTGCTGCACTTATGTACGGCATATCGCCATATCTCTCTCTAGATTTTAAATAACTGGCTCAAGTGGTCAGGGGCCTAATTCTTGAATCTCGAGAGAAGGATCGATACCTCAAGGGAAGGGATCAATCCCGGGGCATATGCTTGCCTGAGAAATGGGACCGATCCCTGGCTTTGGAGTCGGGGAGCGAGAACACCCAAATTTTGATAGAATGGAATGAGCGATCACCGCTCAAGAATACAAAATGCGTTCGACGTGGGATCATTCGACACAAATCTATGTCGTTCCCTGCTCAAGAATTAGGGTCCTGACAGAGAGATGACATTATCCTACAAGTATATGGGCGAAAAAGGAAGACTGGTGCTTTTTAAACAATAATGTCTGATCCACAGCTTCACTTCTTGCCGCTCACTAAAAATACTTTTGCTTCCAAGCAGTAGGATCTTTGAAGTGTCCTGCCATATTTGAAAAAAACTAAATTTTATGTCACAGTTCACCAACCATTTATTTTAGAAAAATCGAATAAATGTAAAGTTATGGGGACTGTCATCGGCGGAATTGTTGAAGCGTTTTCCAGTCGCATGTTGGGTTGATAGTAACCAACGGTCGTGGCAAGTGGTTCATTTGGGAATGTTTGACGACTGTAGTCCATTTACGTATATTTTTTGGGATTCTCATAATATTCGCCATTTTTGATGCTGTCGTTTATGTTCGAAGTGGCCGCCATTGTTTATATTTACTAAACACGGCAAAAAATACTACAAACACCATTGAATGGCATTTTGGAGACGTTTTATGTTCCCGGCGAGATAGGTATGTGATCAGGGAGTCCTAAAAGGAGGGCTTTAGTAGCATTCATTTTTTTTACATTAAAAAAAGCAATATTTTTCGTTTAAACACAAACAATTTAAATTTTGTGGCCATATAAATACTATTAAATAAAGGTTAATTATCAAATTATAATTTTTTGTTTGCCATTTTCTAAAGTGTATAAAAATAAGTTCATTTTAGTAACCGAAAATCCCAAAGTTTGAGATGGGCAACATTTTGGGTGGTGAAACACCACCAACAAATCAATAACACAGAGGGCGCTAGTGTCGCAGTCACTGCACAACGACGTAAGGACCCAAAAATCATCCACCATTTTGGTGTAAATCCGGGTCGGCATGTTGGCTAAAACGACGTCGCATCATAACGTCGGGTCGCATTTAACAACGTCGCTACGCCGTTAAATTGCTGCTTGGGCGGTATTAATAATTGTTAAAGGGTCAATAAAATTTTGCCTAATTTGGTAACAAGTGAAATTAATATTATTATGGTCCTAATTTTAATTATTTGATTGAGAGTTAAAACAATTTTAAATCCCACTCGTAAACATTCTCATAACAAGAAACCTTTTGAATATATCCTCTAAACTGAAACTTTCCATATAAAACTGCCTATTTTGTGATCGGTTAAAAAAACAATACATTTACGAGTTTCAATTTAGCAATGTTTAACCCGTCCTAATAAAACAAACCAACGGATTTTAACTTACAATTTTTTACACGACAAAGTTCTTTCGCCTTAACAGTTTCATGTTCATATCCACCAACGTGCAAGTTATCGAATTATGCATCAATCATGATTAACACTAATCGGAGTTTATCATGAGTCTTGGCAAGCAAAGTTTTAATGTAAAACACCACATTCTAAACACCGATTAGTAACTAATCAAAATTAAAGCCTAATCGGGGAATTTTTGCATTGGCGGATACGAACATCAGTGTTTCCAAACAGCATTACCAATAAATTGAGTTGTTATGGCTCGGAGTCAATATATATATACCTATTATGTCAGTAACACTTTTTTTACACGTACCACTCTTTAATGTCTTTACTGTCCCGTTTTTTCGGTTTCGGCTGACCGCTCGTCTGACCTTGACTCCTCAGAGCGCCGTTCAGCTGATATTGAGATTGTCCGTTGGTACTGGAACCGCCGGTACCGAGCAGTGCCGCCCCGGGACCGTGCGGGTACTCCTTGCTGTCGTCCACCTTGAACGATCTATCACTGCGCCCCTTGAACTTAAGTATTATTAGGATAATTAGGATCACTGCGATCAGAGCGCCGGCAATGATCCCGATAATTAAAGCCACGATCTCGGATGTTTCCGAGTGAATTTTCTCGGGTATCCTACCCGGTTTCGGGTAATGTGGGGCGTACACCTCGGGTATCTGCTTCGGTTTGTAATTGATTTCATTGATTTCGTTATTAACCTCATTGTTGACGTTCACGTCGTGATATCTTTCCGTAGAAGTTGTGGTTGTAACTGTACTTGTTGAGCCGTCTGGTAGCATAGGAGCGTGAGACTTGAATGTAATTTGAATTGTAGTAGTGGAGCCGGCGCTGTTGTCCGTGGTTGCTGTAACGCTGTGGTTGGCAAAACTTGGACCGGTTGTGTGTTGCGATACGGTTACGGTTGTGCCGTCGTCTACTCCCTTGTTCGTACTAACGACGTCGACTTGCGTGGATGTTTGGTCAGTGGCATCTGTGACGCCTAAAATTTGATAAAAAGCAATTAATATTAATATCTGCTTACTTGTTAACTTTAAGATAAACAAAAAATCTGATTAGTGTGACTTGTTTCTATTCGGTTAATATTTGTCTGAAAAACCCTCCACTGTCACAATTAAAAATGTCGTTTTATTAATTTAATTGGTAGAAACCAAAACCTCAACATTTACAAAAATACTTTTTATGTATTTTTGGAAACCTCGTTTAATACCAGAAAAAAAAACCCATTGAGTAAGTAATTTTTTTTAATGTACAGGTACCTTACTTAAAATTACGAATGTATATCTTCACCTCTTAATCCATAACATTATAAAACATTTTTTCTTATTTTGACCTTATGTCACTCCTCAAAAGATGGTTATTTGGATTTTAATATCCTGTATCAGTAAGTAAGACATGGTGTCAGGTGTGGGGTAAACCATGAGTCATCGAAATTTAAATAAAAAACGATAACGTTAAGCCGGTATTTCTTTTTCAATTTACTCCTCTGCTAGTAATAGTAGTAGTTGTAGTAGTAGTAGTAGTAGTAGTAGTAAGGGGCGGCCCGCCCCGTCTCGAACCCTTATCCTCCCACTCCCTCTACATATCCTGCCCCTATCTCTCCGGGCCTTCCTGCCTTCCTTACGAAGGTCAGCACGTCAGCTCATCTTAGAGAGTGTAGTCCCTCCTCTTCTATTGTGGGGGCACCCCACGTCTGCTGCCAGTCTCAATCTGGCGTATCCCTCATACTCTCCTATCAGGTGCACCGCTGATTCCTCCGCCCACCCACATGCTGGGCAGGCGGAGTCGTCCAACACTCTGATGCATGTCAAGTGCTTACGCAGGCGATTAATGCCAATTTGTAAACTATTTTTTTAGTTTTGAGCAAGGCATAAAATTGTGTAACTTTGCTCTAATGGTGAGCATCTTCGAATAGATTTATTTTGACATTGATTCCTTCACTTGTTCCCGGAGACATTCTAAATAGTCCCAATTTTGCTTTTAATGAGACTCTACTCAACTGGTCATCTTTATGTAACCAAATTAACAATGAAAATCTTTTAACAGAAAAACAATTAGATAATAATTCATGTTCCTTTTTTATCCAACAAATTATTGAAAATACTACAAACTGTCTAGATAGAGCAAGATTATTAGACACAGAAAGTGGGGCCTGGTTATATGCGTTGCCTTCACCTTTTTTGGAAACACTTCTGGGCGAATCGTCATTCCGAATTTCAGTAGCTCTGAGAGTCGGTCAAAATGTATGTGAATCATACACCTGCACTTGCGGCGAAACAGTAGACAAATTGGGTCTTCATGGCTTATATTGCCATAACAGCGCAGGTAGGTGGTCACGTCACAGCATGCTTAATGACATTTTAAAAAAAGCTTTTGCTTCTGCCCAAATAAACACCATTTTGGAGACGGCCGGTATTCACAGAGCTGATGGAAGGAGGGTTGACGGGTTGACTTTCGTCCCCTTGAAAGGTGGAAGGCAGCTTATTTGGCATGCTACTTGTAGTGACACTTTGGCAAATTCTTACATAAATTATACAAGTGTAAAATCAGGGGAAGCTGCAAGAATTTCGGAAGATTTTTTATGTTAATACATTTTTATTCCTTTTTGTGTGGAAACTTTTGGACCTTGAAGAAGAAGCGAAAAAAAATAATTTTATGTTTAGGAAAAAGAATCCAAGCCGTAACGGGAGAAAAAAAAATTCACTAGCTTTCTAAGACAACGAATCAGTTTTTTCAATTCAGAAATGCGTCGTCTGCCGCACTTAAATTTTAATTTGTTTTTTATGTGATTTTACTTTTGAGCTTTATTTATAAGTTATTAAATTTCTAATTTTAGAATAAATAAAATATACTTTATAATTATAAAAAAAAGAAAATAATTTAAAAAAAATTTACAAAAATGAAACTTAGGCTCTTTGGCTTCTATAAAGTCAAAAGGATCTCACAAAAACAATTAAAACCAAACTATAGTAAAAAGCTTCTATTTACAAACTAAGTATAGTCCAATTTTTTGATGAGCGGACTGCCATCATTTTTAACTCTGAATTTTTTCAAATAATTTGTTATTGTCAATTTGAGGTAACAGTTGAAACAATCAACGACATGACTTTTTTTACATATTTATTGTCGCTGTCTAAAACAATGTATCAAATAGAGATCGGGAAATACAAATTCTGTTAAAGTAATTTTCTATTCTTACCGCTTACACTGCTTTTACAACTTGGGGCGCCCATTTTTGAGAACAAATAAGTTAAATTAATAATTTTAAAATGTCACAATAAAAAAGAAATCTGGCAATGTCAGCTCAAGGGACTGACGTCAGGCTGACGGTATGGTGTGACAAGACAGTGAGGCTACAAACAAATGACAAAGCCGTCAGCCTTCGACAGTGATGCAATTCAACATGTGCTTGTTTGTTCTCCGGTTTTGTTTTACTAAGAAGACTTCGAATTGAAGAAGAAAGAGTAATAAAACGATTTAAAACCCATTTTCTCGAGCGTACCATTGGCGTAGGTGTTTTGCCAACATTTAAATAAAAAAAAATAGAAAAAAGACAGCAGTTAAAAATATATATTATTTTTAACCTGATAGAGAAATTGTTTATTATGCCTGTTCTGTTTTTGCACTATAATACGTAGGTATGCAGATAATGCCATAATTATTTCAGGTGCATAATTAGAGGATTAAGTTTAAGTGAGGATTAAATATCAATGTAATAATATAATTTTATGATTTTAAGAATTTTAGATTATTAGCAATTTTTGTTTCTTTCTGGTATTATAGGTACTTATGAGTTGGTTCTAAATATGGTAAGACAAAAAATGTGAAAAGTGCCCGACAGGCATTCATGGAAGGTTGGTCGACAGGGATAAAGCCGTCGTCAGGAAAGGGAAAACGTTTGATAATTGTCCATATTGGCAATGAAAAAGGGTTTGTAAAAGGAAGTCTTTTGGTCTTTCCGTGAAACCATATTGGCGATTATCACGAGGACATGAATGGCGATACATTTGAAGATTTAGCAAATGTTAGACCTAATACCTCCTGGTTCATTAATAATAATGGACAACACCAGTTACCATTCCAGAAACCTTGAAAAAGTACCAACCACAGTATGGAGAAAAGCTGATATTTGTAAGTGGCTTACAGAAAAAAAAAACTTAAATTTTGAGGCAGATATGATAAAAAAAAGACTACTATCATTGGTAAATAGCCAAAAAGAATTCAATAAGAAAGTTGTCGATGATATGGCTGAAAAACGAAACATAACAGTATTAAGACTGCCGTCTTACCATTGTGAACTTTATCCAATAGAATTAATATGGGCTCAAATGAAAGGGTATGTAGCAAGAAATAATACTACCTATAAATTAAAGGATGTGTAGGTGCGTTTTCAAGAATCAGTTAAAAAAGTAACTCCAGATAATTGGCATAAATGTGTACAACGTGTTTTAAAAGTAGAAGGAAAAATGTTGAAACTTGATTCTTTAATCGAAGAAACTGCGGAACCGTTAATTATTTCTTTGGAAGAAAATTAGAGTGACGATGAGAGCATTTACTGTTCTTCTGAATCTGAGTAATTTATTCCTATTTTATTTTTGACTGGTTTTAAAGAAACGTATCTACCTTCATTTCATTTAAATTATTTTTGCTGTTATAATAATTGACAACCGTAACATTTTTTTTTATGTACCATCCATTAGTTTAGCCTTAATTTAATTTTTAGGTGTGCTTAATAATTATATTTAAAACGCCAATCCGTTTTTGTATATATATTATAATATTATTTTTATTCCTAAAATGTATTTTTATTATTTAATTTAGAAATTTTTTCTAATAAATAATTTGTTTTATTAAATTTCATAGAACTTTTCACATATTTACTATTTTCTTCACTTATACCTATGTACCACGGTACTTAAAATGTAAGTTTCCCCCAATTGCGGCGCCTATGAGAATAGTTTATCGCTTGCCTTCTATTGTTCTCGGTTTTGGGTTCTAGTGTATTCTCCGGTCGAACAGGATAAGGTATACAAAAATAAAGAATTTTTACCTGAGGCACATTAGAAAATTTTCAATAGAGAAGAAAAAGTGATTGATCACTCAGTACAAAATTTATCCAAATTTGCATTTTTATTACTCTCTCTTCTTTATGAACAGACTATAGATTTAAAAGCTGCTTTATTATTGAAGTTGTTTGCTACTTTTTGAATTTTCTCGGATACTCCTTTTATGTATGGAATTGTAAGGAATGCATTTGCCTGGTGTTAGTTTTGTAATCTCTGTCCTGTTTGCTGAAATTTAGAAACAGTATCTGTTATAAGTTTAAGGCTGTAACATTCTGCTGCAGTTTCTTCTTAATGTTCCTTATTACGATTTCCAAGTCATGAGAATTGTTACAAATTTAAACGGCTCTATTATACAAAGTTCTACGGCGTAATAAGAATTTTGTATAATAGAGCCGTACAAATATGTAACAATTCTCATGACTTGGAAGTCGACATAAGAAACATCAGGAAGGATCTGCACCAGAATGTTTCTAGGTGAAACAAAAAGACCACTATCTGTTAGGCTTAAAGAACATCAGACGAATACCCAAAGAGGTGAAACAATGAAATCAGGAATTACCGAACACGCACGGTCAAAACAACACCGAATGAAGTGGACAGATGCAAAGGTTGTGCACAAGGAGTCACACTGGAAGAAACAAAAATTCCTTGAAGCTGCCTTTATTGGGCCGAATCAGGGTGTTTTCAGTAAATCAAGTATTGAAATTCCAAATATTTGGAAGCTCCTCCTTGGACGGAGCCAACTTCTTAAACTTCACGGTTGAGCGATTTCCCATGGTATATAGCTTTATGAATAGATTGTAGTTTGCACCTAAAGACGATTTGAGATTGTACTGATCGAAACGTCGTGTATAAATAAAATATAGACAATGGAAGTCCGAAACACAGAGTTAATTTCATAGGGCTTGTAATTGAAGGAGGCAGTGTTTGAGCAGTTTCCAGAAGGAAAAAGGGGGTTATTATTATTGGTGTAAAGTTCAGCTCAAAACAGCTTTTACACCCGGTTCCCACCTACGATTTTTTCGTAAGTGCCCACTCACGCCTCACATGATGTCAATGTGAACGCGTGCGCGGGCACGCACGAAAAAGTGGTAGGTGGGAAAAACACCGTTATTACCTGCTGTCTTGGTACTGGTAAAAGACTCCTCGGTGTTCTCACCCGACCCCGAACCGCCGACACAGTCGTCGTCATCATCACAACCGCCCTTCCCGTCGTCCGGTTGCTTCTTCGGTTTGACAGTGGGCGGTGGTCGAGTAGGCGGCACGTAAACCGGGGTAATTAGGTCGTCGTCACCCGACCCGACTTCGGGAAGGGGTGGACATTCATCTTCGTCATCTCCGTTACAGCCCGAGCCTGCGCCGCTAAAAATCAAGTCGTCTTCTAGACCCGGAAAGCCTGAGGCTGGCGTCTGTAAATAATTGTACAATAAGCGTTAATGTCTAAAAACGTGTCAGTTACTACGTTTATACGCACCAAAAACCGATTTATATATGGGCGGTTTTAAATAAAATCGCTTTCTCCGAGGCTTTATACCTCCTTCATTAAATGTCAGTTAAAAATAAATAAAACAACTAAATTAACCACAAATTTTTCGGTAAAACCTGGGTTTAGTATGTCTTTAGGTACGCTAAATCGTTTTTAAGTTGTTTATATAAAATCAAAGAGTTCTAGAGCTTACAAACCTTAAAAAAGAACAAAAAATCGCCATTTTTTGAAAAAAAAGCCGTAGCGATAATAACTCCCCCAATCAAGTTGGCCTGAAAAAAATGCAAAGTCAATCATTCTTAGGGGCGCGTCAGGCATGCGCAGTAGATTTTTCGCATTTGGCCTTGCTCGAGGCCAGCCCTGATTTTTTATATTATTTTATTTGTTTTTAAAAATTAATATTGTTACACATTATAGTGTCTCATAGTTATATGGAATAAACAAACGTGGTATGAAACAGTATCGTGAATAAATCGGGGAGGATACTATTAAATAGGACACTCTACTATCAATTTATGCCACAGAACTCTTTTAATTCTCATAAAATATACCTGTTTCAAATAAGCAATAAAATAGGTATTTTACAAATAATTTTAAACTTGCTATGACAGGTGGTAGAAAGTACGAAAATGTGGCACTTTGTGAAAAATATTTAAAAAATATTAGGAAATATTAATAATAACTTTTTTACCAGTAAATAGAAAGGTATTTTCTAGAAGCCCTTTTTACTTTGTTTTAAAACAATACAATTCAAAAGGAGTTGAATTCTAAAATAAACTCTTGAAAAAAGATGTTAGTAACTAAAACAATCAGTGTCATTAGGCATACCATGCATTTCTAATTTTGTTATTTGATTACATAACTAATAAGAATAAACCCCTAACTTCATTACAAAAGGAAGAATGGCGAATTAGTTTAAGGGTTTAATTTCTAAAAACGGAAGACTAAGAACATTAAACTAAAACTAATATTAAGGTATATTTCTGCGAAAAACTAAGTCTTCTAACATTTTAGGAGAAACAAGTTCATTAAAGCTACTAAACTACTCCTTTCCATCCATTTTTCGTCATTACGTCCCAGGACCTACTAGGTACAAAAGTGTGCGTAAAATGTGCATACAAGGAAAACGTGATTTTACGTTATTTTTTGCAACCTACTTCCCAGCAAACACAAATCGTCGTCATTGAATCGGGCCAATGTCGACAACGTCGGCAGTATGTCGCCATCGGCGACTACACGCTGGCCCGATGTTGGAAGATTGCGATTTTCAGTTTTCGTTCAATAATCGGGAACTGACGGAGGTTCACATTACTACAGTCGACTTTATGCCGACACCACTTTAGCCCGATTTAATATAGTCGACTTTATGCCGACGCCCATTTTATCTGCATTAGGACCGACGACGGTCCGATTGGAACTTTGTTTAATCGGACGAGAATCGGCAACTAACGTTGGCCCGATTTACTATAGTCGACTTTATGCCGACGACCACTTTATCTGCTTTAGGGCCAACGATGGCCTGATCAGATTTTTGTTCGATTGGTCGATAACCGGCAACAGACAATGGTACGTCACATTAAAATTTTTAAACTGCCTAATAGTTTCTTCCTAGTATGTAGAGATGGCGCTAATGTCACAATGTTCCCTGTACAGTGGAAGATAATATTATATATAATATAATGAGCAAAGATATTTCAAAACTAGAATGCGGACTTGACAAGATGGTGGTACTTCTCTACAAGAATCAGCTCTTCCGCCACTTAAGGCAGCCCGACTGGTTAAGCACCCGCATTATCGAAACTTTGTAGTTTTCCAATGTCTTTATGGTTTGAAATTGTCGAGCCGCTTTAAGCTACCACCGACGGACCTTCGTCCATCGCCAACGTTGGACCGTTTTAGGAAACCAATGTCGGACTTCAATAGTTTACCGATGTCGGGCCGAGACCAGCTTGCCTACGTTAGACTGGCCAAATTAAGCAGTTATATTGGCGGATGGTCCATACCATGTGGCTAAATCATATCGGACCTTAATCGCATGGCGACGGTATGCTGGTATCAGCAAAAAGTAAAATTTACCATTGGTCCGATGACGGGCTACAGTCTAACGTTGCGTCGGCAAACATACATTGGGCTTACATCGCAGAGCGGACACAAAATACTGCTGGTCCGATGTCGTAAATCGACGTCGTGCCGATGACGGCAAATTCGGCAATCGACATCGGGCCGACGAATGGCCGATGGAACCGTGTTTGCTGGGTTACTACGTTATTAAGTTGTCATAACTTGAACGTATTTCATTTACGTAACACTTCTCTCAATTCTAACGCAAACTTTTGTGTAGATAAGTATTTTTCATTCTATTAAGTCAGGAACGCTTTCCGGGGGGTCAATCAGAAGAGAGGAGTACTGAGGAGTTTTCGGGCTTTAAAATCGCCCCCGCGTAGCCATAAAAAATAGTTTTTATTTTATTTATTTACGTTCTACATCCTCCAAAGTACGTACCAAAATCGTCATCTCTTGTACGTAGTTCGTACATTTTAAATTCACGTCTTTTATTAGTCCGCAAGACATACAGAGTACGTCCTTGGTACGTACACAAATGTACGTACGTACTTATTTTCCATATCACAACCAGTGGCGCACCGATGGGGATGTTTGTGGTTAACCCCTTCCCCGAGAATCCTGGTTATAGTCAAATTTTTACTTCAAAATCAGTCTTTTTATTAATTATCCCTAAACCCCCCCTCGAAGTCAATTTCTGTGGGCGCCACTGTCACAACGACGTACCTAAGACGTACATAGCATTGGAAAGTGCACGTAATATGTATGTACCTATTAGGCACTTAAAGTAAATATATTAACGCATCGGTATCGACTGAAAAAAAGGATTACTTGAGTTAAGAGAAATTCTCTTAATCTTGAATCAAAAGAAAATTGCTTGCAACGAGAAAATTTTTCTTGTTCTAAGAGAAAAATTGTCTTTAAAGAAGGACACAGGGGGGTTGGCCCTATTCAAGAGAATGTTTTTTGAGTCAAGATATCCTTTTTTTCGGTGTCGGTGTATGTATCGCGTTCGAAATAAAGCCAAAATACACTACATTTTTGACTTGCTCATGCCATGTTTCGAACGATGGCCGCTTTTTTGACGGATGCGATGACACAAAAGCTGACAGCAATCGATGCGTACGGAGTGATGAACGTATCGTTACGTCCATCCCAACGCACGCATCGATCGCTGTTAGCAGTTCTGTCATCGCACCTTTCAAAAAAGCGGGCATCGTTAGAAACATCGCATAAACAAGTCAAAAATGTGGTGTATTTTGGCTTTATTTCGAACGCGATATGTATACCGATACCGATGCGTTGAAATATTTACTTTAAGTGTCTAGTATGTACAATGGGCTTAGCGTACGTGTACTATACAGACCGCTTCAAGCTACTGCGAACATAGGGGGAATCAAGTCCAATTTACTCTCCGTGCCGTACGACCGAGGTGGATTCGAAGCACGCTGCAGTGTTATCTTTTGGAAATTCATTTTGTTTTTATTATTTTGTTTTATTTCTGCCTTGCTCGAGAAACAGATGGGTAAGTTATTAATTGAAATAATACATTTTTAAAACCAAAAATGGATGTCTACGAAGTTGCCGAAAAAGTGCAGATGGTCAAATGGTCAAATCGTCATAACCCAACACACGTTCGATATTGGTCGAGGGAAAATTTGCATTTGTATTTTGACGTAAGAACACAGTATCCCCAAAAATTAAATGTTTGGGGGGGGGGGGGTATTATAGGGGAACACGTAATTGGGCCATTTTTTATTAACGGCAATTGCAATTTGAATGGTTCTAGATACTTGGATCTACTGAAGCAGCACATTATTCCAACTGCTAGGCAGTTGTTAGGTGTAAGATTTGGTGAAACATGGTTTCAACAAGATGGTTGTTCTGCTCACAATGTTGGCCTTGTTAGGGAATATCTTGATAATGTATTTCCTAATCGGGTTATAAGTACACGGTTAACTATTTTATGGCCAGCTCGATCTCCCGATCTTGCTCCTAATGACTTCTATCTGTTTTTTAAGAAGCTTTTCAAATTATCACCCCTAACATGCTTGGAAACGTTAGAAGGGGTTTTTATAGTAGGCTCGGATATTGTCTAGCCGAGCAAGGAGGACTTTTCGAACATTTGCTTTAATTTTTTTTTGACTGGGAGAATCTTTTTGGTTTTTAGAATGTATTATTTTATTTTGAGAACTTGCTTTTATTTTGTTTCTCCTTATTATTTTCATTGTGACACGTCGTCACTGATAAATCTGAGCAGTTGACAATAAACGCTCTTATTTATCAGTGACAAAAAATAAGAAAATTACGTTATACAAATTTGCGTATTTATTGACCAAATTCCGGTTTCATTGACTACGCTCCACAAAGCACCGTGGTTAGAGGCGTACTAAATACCAAAGGAAAGTCATGCAAGTGGTGATCGCAAGCCTGAGTATTGGTTGCTTCACTGATAGGCGTGCGGTGCATGTACGTACACTGGCAAATTAGACTTCTTCCGCCCTATGTTCGCAGTAGCTTGAAGCGGTCTGTATAAGTTCTCTTAGTCCGAGGCTTAGGCACGAGGTATATCCCTGGTACGTAAACTAGGAGAGTAGGCTTAGACTTCAATTTTGAACTAATTTTTGTAAAAAATTTCATGTCAAAATATTATTGTTTTTTATTTTGCAAAATTATTTAAAAAATAGTAGTAGGTAATTCTTTAAGTATGGTTAACATGATTCAGCTGAATTATTAAAATTCATTTTGTCATCTTCCAAGATCTAAGGTCCTTCCTTAGACCCCACCTGTATGCATCCATGTTATTTGATCTCTTTCAAAGACAGTGATAGATTTTTCGCGGAAATATACCATAAGTAACATAACTAAAGTTAGTATAGCTAAACTAAAACACAAGCTTTAATTCATGGCCATACACATAACACTGTTTCCTAATTTGTTTACCTCGACCATGTATTCGTATAGTCCCGTAGGAATCTACGATTAAGCAATATAAAAAAAAACAATCAAAAACTGTGCCTTTTGATACACGGTGCTGTGATTTTTTTATTGTAAGCACACTCAAAGCCACCTAGATCAAGACACAATCCGGAAACTCCATTAGTTTTCATTTCTTTTAGATGTTTTTTTATTAGTAGTCCTTAAAGCTAGTACCTAAAATGGTACTACCATCTATAAAAAAGCGTTTTGCGTGCCCAATACAGGGAAAATAGAACATATAGGGAATGTATATTACCAAAGAAAAAGTGGCAAATTTCGAACGAGCGGATGGAGCAATCTGAGAGGCATTACGGTTAGGTAAATTTATATTCCTTGGATAAATTTAATTTCTGGTCGGACTTGACGTATAACTGATTCAAAACAAACTTACGGCTTACAATGTTTTATTATTTATACCAACAGCCAACGTTTCGGTCCTAGGTCTGGACCATCATCAGGGCTAGATAAATAGAGTTATAACACAAATTATTTTTATTTTATTCAACATTCTCATCTAGTTGCACGAAATACACGTATTGTGTGGCACCGCCAGACTGAAAAATTTGAATTTTTCAAATCGCGCCATTCAGTCTGGCGGTACCACACAATATGTGTATTTCGTGCAACTATATGAGAATGTTGAATAAAATAAAAATAATTTGTGTTATAACTCTATTTACCTAGTCCTGATGATGGTCCAGACCTAGGACCGAAACGTTGGCTGTTGGTTTAAATAATAAAACATTGTCCAAGAAAGCCGTAAGTTTGTTTTGAATCAATTGAAATAAAGTGGACGAGAAAATATATATTGAATCTTGACGTATAACCCTACTTAAAGTTGGAATATCTTGGCCATCTTTTAGTCTTTTCTCTAAAATATCTAATAAATTACTCCATTTCAACTTCTAGAGTTGTCCGGCTTCGCGGATTGTATAAAAATCCCATCAAAAGTAAGTATTTTCTGCAAAGAACAGATGAGGTATCCTCAAGGTTAATTTGTAAGTTCCTGCCTTTGTGTCAAAATAAACGGTAATTAATATATTTAAAAAACTACAAAATGAATCTCGTGTCCGCAAATAAAAATGAAAGTAAAACTCGTGGCATATCGGACAAAGCGTTTTTGTTTCTCACTTCATTACGACCAGGCCTCCAATGTCTAATGAAGAATCCAGACCCCTACAGACCTGTTTCATCCTTATTAGGAATCATCAGGGAGTCATAGGATTGTACCTGGCAGTTGAAGCTACACAGTGACCATGCACTTTGGTCACTTTGTAGCTTCAACTGCCAGGTACAATCCTATGACTCCCTGATGATTCCTAATAAGAATGAAACAGGTCTGTGGGTGTCTGGATTCTCCATTAGACATTCGAGGCCTGGTCGTAATGAAGTGAGAAACAAAAACGCTTTGTCCGATATGCCACGAGTTTTACTTTCAATTAATATATTGTCTTTATTTTTAATTTTAAACTCGCTGGATAACGTAAATCACTCTAAGTTTAAAACAATTTAAGAAATTTATTGCCTTGAAAACAACAATAAAATACGCCATTTTGAAAGGCCGTATTCAAATGTCAACCCCAAAACATAGAAAAAGTGACGTTTCCGCAACCGTTATGCCTTTTTAGCTATGAAACTGTCAATCGCATCGTTACTCCTAATTTTTTAGATTGGTCGGTTGGGATATCTATTTCCTATCAGTAGGATTTACTAAGATTTAAAATAGTACCACCCACAGGTCTAAATATTTGTGGTGGGTACTAAATTTTAAAACCAATTTTTAAAGAACACTTACCCATACAGAAAAGACACAAAGGACATGGGCCAAATAACATAGGTATTGGGCTTCCGTGCGATGGAATGCGTTAGTACTTACATATGTTGTCACTTCTTTCTAAGCACTGTTTAAATTAGACAAAAGTGCCGCTGGGCCGTAGGAGCTTCACAATTTCAATTCGAAGTTTGGATTTTGAAAATGATTTGATGTAAAAAATGGCAGAATTTGACCTCATTTATTTTTGGATAGCTGAGGGCACTAAAATTCTGTTACCTCACTCTGGGTAATTCTACCATAGGGTAACTGATATTTAAGGTAGGAATTTGACCAAGGAGTGTAACAGTGCCCGAGACGGGAAGACCCGTTAGATCAAAGCCATTTTTTTTGTCCCTGTATCTCAGTGATAACATAGGTGTCTAGCTATTTCTTCACAATTCTGCAGCCTGACCTTTTAAGATTCATTTTGAAACCATTTGAAAATAATACTTACCTTAGTATATAAAAAAGACAAAAGCAACATTTGCAGAGATTATAAATGACCGCCAATCAAAGCTTTCAACAACACCTTGCGTACAAAAGTGGGTTAAACGTATTTATACCATGTATAAATACACATAATAATACATTACTATGCGTGTTTATCACTGACCACAATCATCCGCTAGTAAGTGAGGTACCAAAAGTATGATTAGTACCCTTAACATTGAGTCTGACTTCACAATACCTATGTTATTTGGCCCATGTCCTTTATTGATTATTTTTTATTGTTATTGTAAAATACCACTTAAAAATGGCAAATGGTGAATACGCCAAGAATTTGACACATTATCTGGGTTTGATGTTTTAAAATTGGTGATTTTTTAGACCACCTCTGGTTTAAATTTCATACAGAAAGGACTGTTTTTGAGGCTCGTTTATAATTTCCCTAAGTAACCGTTTTTAAAAGAATTAATTTACCATATTTAATATCCCAAGTTGTTCATTAATCAATAAAACACCTCCAACTTTGTCCAGAAAAACGCCATATTTTGAACCCGTTTTCAGCAAAAAAAATATATTTATGAGGGCACTACGAGGCAAAACAAACATGAGTGAAGGTCACTGACTATGCACGAAAACTGTTTCCAATGAAAAAAAATCCTAAACAACTGTACCTATTCAATTATTTACAAACTGAAATTAAAACAAGGTATTTTATCTATACGCTTAATCATGAAACAAAAGTTTCCACTGAAAGATCACAGTCAAATGTCTGTCAAAAGTTGCAGTTTTCATCGGTCCTTCGCTAATGGTCATTTTTTCATGTTCTACCAGAGAACCGGGCACAGTTCGTTGAGCCGACATGACTCTTTTGTGAACACATCGGTGAATGATCGTTGGATTCAGTTCTATTTTTAGCCGCATTTGTTTACATGACCTCCTTTGATGAAATATTTTAATTTGTGGTTTGCGATTTCGATGGGTTTGTGTTTGTAAAGTTTTTTCATACTTTCAATAGATAAAAACCCCTTTTAAATAAATACAAAGTTAATTTAATCCTTATTTTATGAATAAATATCGAAATGGTTTTGTAACAGTGAGTATCAATCGCGAAAATCAATAAAGAATAGTAAGCTTTGATGAGAGTGACATAACGTCAATTTTAATTTGCTCAACATTACCATTTAGATCCCCTCTAGGGTTAAAAAAAACGTCTTTTAATTTGAAATTTTCTTCTTAAATCCAACAAAAGGTTAAGTTAAGATGATTCTTCACTAAAAAAAATAATTAAAATTATTCTTATAAATCAGACATGTCCAAACCTCAAGGAAGTTGGTATAAAATGCTTAAAACCAACAATTTCACTTAAACTTAGAACCTGTCTAAAATAGGCTAAACCTTTTTAGTAAATCCCACTGTTTATGGTCTATTTTCCCTGGCTCAAAACGAAAAGGACACTGTTGCATCTCAAAAATTTAAAAGGTAGGCAATTGTTAATATTTTAAAACTTAAAATATCGTATATAAATAAATTTTAATCACACTTCATTGAATTTGGGAGACACACACAGTTCAAGGTTTGGCCGATGGATCGCAGAATAACCCTACTTAAAGTTGGAATATCTTGGCCATCTTTTAGTCTTTTCTCTAAAATATCTAATAAATTACTCCATTTCAACTTCTAGAGTTGTCCGGCTTCGCGGATTGTATAAAAATCCCATCAAAAGTAAGTATTTTCTGCAAAGAACAGATGAGGTATCCTCAAGGTTAATTTGTAAGTTCCTGCCTTTGTGTCAAAATAAACGGTAATTAATATATTTAAAAAACTACAAAATGAATCTCGTGTCCGCAAATAAAAATGAAAGTAAAACTCGTGGCATATCGGACAAAGCGTTTTTGTTTCTCACTTCATTACGACCAGGCCTCCAATGTCTAATGAAGAATCCAGACCCCTACAGACCTGTTTCATCCTTATTAGGAATCATCAGGGAGTCATAGGATTGTACCTGGCAGTTGAAGCTACACAGTGACCATGCACTTTGGTCACTTTGTAGCTTCAACTGCCAGGTACAATCCTATGACTCCCTGATGATTCCTAATAAGAATGAAACAGGTCTGTGGGTGTCTGGATTCTCCATTAGACATTCGAGGCCTGGTCGTAATGAAGTGAGAAACAAAAACGCTTTGTCCGATATGCCACGAGTTTTACTTTCAATTAATATATTGTCTTTATTTTTAATTTTAAACTCGCTGGATAACGTAAATCACTCTAAGTTTAAAACAATTTAAGAAATTTATTGCCTTGAAAACAACAATAAAATACGCCATTTTGAAAGGCCGTATTCAAATGTCAACCCCAAAACATAGAAAAAGTGACGTTTCCGCAACCGTTATGCCTTTTTAGCTATGAAACTGTCAATCGCATCGTTACTCCTAATTTTTTAGATTGGTCGGTTGGGATATCTATTTCCTATCAGTAGGATTTACTAAGATTTAAAATAGTACCACCCACAGGTCTAAATATTTGTGGTGGGTACTAAATTTTAAAACCAATTTTTAAAGAACACTTACCCATACAGAAAAGACACAAAGGACATGGGCCAAATAACATAGGTATTGGGCTTCCGTGCGATGGAATGCGTTAGTACTTACATATGTTGTCACTTCTTTCTAAGCACTGTTTAAATTAGACAAAAGTGCCGCTGGGCCGTAGGAGCTTCACAATTTCAATTCGAAGTTTGGATTTTGAAAATGATTTGATGTAAAAAATGGCAGAATTTGACCTCATTTATTTTTGGATAGCTGAGGGCACTAAAATTCTGTTACCTCACTCTGGGTAATTCTACCATAGGGTAACTGATATTTAAGGTAGGAATTTGACCAAGGAGTGTAACAGTGCCCGAGACGGGAAGACCCGTTAGATCAAAGCCATTTTTTTTGTCCCTGTATCTCAGTGATAACATAGGTGTCTAGCTATTTCTTCACAATTCTGCAGCCTGACCTTTTAAGATTCATTTTGAAACCATTTGAAAATAATACTTACCTTAGTATATAAAAAAGACAAAAGCAACATTTGCAGAGATTATAAATGACCGCCAATCAAAGCTTTCAACAACACCTTGCGTACAAAAGTGGGTTAAACGTATTTATACCATGTATAAATACACATAATAATACATTACTATGCGTGTTTATCACTGACCACAATCATCCGCTAGTAAGTGAGGTACCAAAAGTATGATTAGTACCCTTAACATTGAGTCTGACTTCACAATACCTATGTTATTTGGCCCATGTCCTTTATTGATTATTTTTTATTGTTATTGTAAAATACCACTTAAAAATGGCAAATGGTGAATACGCCAAGAATTTGACACATTATCTGGGTTTGATGTTTTAAAATTGGTGATTTTTTAGACCACCTCTGGTTTAAATTTCATACAGAAAGGACTGTTTTTGAGGCTCGTTTATAATTTCCCTAAGTAACCGTTTTTAAAAGAATTAATTTACCATATTTAATATCCCAAGTTGTTCATTAATCAATAAAACACCTCCAACTTTGTCCAGAAAAACGCCATATTTTGAACCCGTTTTCAGCAAAAAAAATATATTTATGAGGGCACTACGAGGCAAAACAAACATGAGTGAAGGTCACTGACTATGCACGAAAACTGTTTCCAATGAAAAAAAATCCTAAACAACTGTACCTATTCAATTATTTACAAACTGAAATTAAAACAAGGTATTTTATCTATACGCTTAATCATGAAACAAAAGTTTCCACTGAAAGATCACAGTCAAATGTCTGTCAAAAGTTGCAGTTTTCATCGGTCCTTCGCTAATGGTCATTTTTTCATGTTCTACCAGAGAACCGGGCACAGTTCGTTGAGCCGACATGACTCTTTTGTGAACACATCGGTGAATGATCGTTGGATTCAGTTCTATTTTTAGCCGCATTTGTTTACATGACCTCCTTTGATGAAATATTTTAATTTGTGGTTTGCGATTTCGATGGGTTTGTGTTTGTAAAGTTTTTTCATACTTTCAATAGATAAAAACCCCTTTTAAATAAATACAAAGTTAATTTAATCCTTATTTTATGAATAAATATCGAAATGGTTTTGTAACAGTGAGTATCAATCGCGAAAATCAATAAAGAATAGTAAGCTTTGATGAGAGTGACATAACGTCAATTTTAATTTGCTCAACATTACCATTTAGATCCCCTCTAGGGTTAAAAAAAACGTCTTTTAATTTGAAATTTTCTTCTTAAATCCAACAAAAGGTTAAGTTAAGATGATTCTTCACTAAAAAAAATAATTAAAATTATTCTTATAAATCAGACATGTCCAAACCTCAAGGAAGTTGGTATAAAATGCTTAAAACCAACAATTTCACTTAAACTTAGAACCTGTCTAAAATAGGCTAAACCTTTTTAGTAAATCCCACTGTTTATGGTCTATTTTCCCTGGCTCAAAACGAAAAGGACACTGTTGCATCTCAAAAATTTAAAAGGTAGGCAATTGTTAATATTTTAAAACTTAAAATATCGTATATAAATAAATTTTAATCACACTTCATTGAATTTGGGAGACACACACAGTTCAAGGTTTGGCCGATGGATCGCAGAATTTATACGATTCCATGGCAACTGCAGGTGTTTTGTCAACAAACTTTAAATCGGTCCGCAGTGGGAGTATTTTTAGGTTTTCTGACAGAAAACCATTCGAGGTTATGTTTATCTTTCTCGTCCCACTGTGGATAAACAAAAATAAAGTCTCCGCGTTGCGATGGAAAACAAATTCAATGACGTAAAATTTTACAAAAAAATCAGGTCGACATAGTTAAATTGATTTTCCGTACAGTGTTGCTCAAAACAATTCCCCAGATTGCAACTACGACCTTAAGCACCAAATAAGCTGTTCGGTCAATAAAATCAACCATCACCTAACGAATTAGAAAAGCCCTGTAGATCTTGCGATTTTCGATCAGTTATATTTTTTGAGATAGAGGCACAATATTTTTAAAAAAATTGGGGTTAGAATATCTTTAACCATACCCGAAAGTGTGGTATTTACCGGTTATGTGACTGAAAGTGGCTATACACAAGCAAGGAATCTCTCAAATGAATTTTCAGGCTACAGATCTTGACCCAGGCGGCTTTGACACACCCACCTGTTGCATTTTTTGTAGGTGGTCGTGTCGATCGAGTATACCGGAAATAAGCGCAACGTCGCCTCTGATTGAGGCGTGGTGATCTTTTTCGGCAGCCAAATCTAGAATGCGTAGACCATTGACGACCACTCCCGATATTATTCCGGGGAACGGTCGTTCTATCTTTTTCTTTCCGCGACTCCATTTTCCGCCGACTTGGATTTGGGACTGACTGTTGAAAACTTGAAGTTGCTCTCCTGGAAGTAAAGGAAAAATTTTAAAAAAAGTAGAAAATTTAAACATAAAAAAAATGAATGATCCGAAAAAATAAAAAAAACATAAAAGCCGTAAATTTTCGAAAAAACCCAAAAATATTTTAAATAAGTTAAATTAAGATAAAAAAAGATTTGTTTGTTAAGTAATAAAAACGTAAAAAGTGAAAATAATAAGAAAGAGGAAAATTGAGAAAAAATTAAAAAAATCAAAATAATATAAATTAAATAGTTTAAAAAATAAATATCCAAAATATTAAAAAAAGTTAAAAATATCTACCGAAGCTAAAATATTAAAAAATAAGCTGTGTTGGGTTTGAGTTGGGTTGAGGTAGAATTAAAAAATTCAGGAATGCTAAAAAAATTAATTAAAATAATATAAAATAGAAAAAAAAAAACAGTTTAAAAAATGAAATAGATGAAAAAAGTAAAAATACAAAAGAATTGAAAATAACTCTAAACACTAAAAAAAGGTATAAAAATAAAAATTTAAATAAAGAAAAATAATTAATAGTAAAAAAAAAGTTTCAAACTCGAAGAATTTAACGGAAATTTTGAAAAAAAACAACAAAAGTTGAAAGGGAACGAAATGAACTTTGTTATAAAAAATGCCTGTACTAATTCATACCTGGAGGATAGCTCGTTTGAACATTATAATCATCAACCTGCAGGGTGGAATTGTGTCCCTTCCTATGAAATTTGACAACGTGATATTGATTATCATTCACTTTGACAGATATTTCACCTAGTGGAAGATCATTGGTTCCCAAGTTATAGACTACGAAGACGTTACCTTCAACCTATGTAGTAGAATAAAATTAATTGTTAACAATTACAATAATTGTCCAGAGATTGGCAGAGTTTTTTTGTTAGACTTTTTTATTTATAACTTAATTATACTTACTTAAGCGTTAAAATTATTACATTAAATATTGAATATTCAATATTATGTAAATAAACTTACAATATACATTTCGATGTAGTCATTCGATGAGCCGCTTATTATTCTGAGCAACACAGCGTCCGCCTTGGTGGTAATGAAGCCCAAAGCGATCGCATCCTCTTGCATTTCGGGCCTGTTGTCCTCTTGGAACGTGTAGGTAATGATGCCCGGGTTTGGTCCGAATTCATAAGATACTGATTCTAAAAATAAACCCAGTTATTTACATAACAAGTGTAGAAAGTGATACTTTACCGCACGCGATGACAGTTAACTGAACGAAGCGGATCGAGTACAAGATTTTACCTATAAGCCTTAAAAATTCCCAAAAAAGAAATACAAATATCGGTATTTTAATTATCTGAAGTAAACGTAATCACTTTACAGCACAGTATGCGGTAAAGAACAATCTTCTATATCCAAAAGAGTGTTGTAAAATACTCCGAAAAGTATGGGTTTCCAAATATGTTTGATGGTGACGCTCTGTTGAGAAAATACATTCTGGAACTTCCGCTTGAATAGATTTTTCTACTTGGCGACGATCTTTGCCTCTTTCCATTCCATATGATGTTGATTTTTCAACACTCTGATGCATGTGAAGTGCTTATGCAGCCGATTATGCCCTGTTAGCATTCCTACTAACAGTCCAATGTCCTTGCGAGTTTTTCCCAGGATTCATTTAATTCTGGCTGCGTCTGGTCCACTCACTTATTAAGCTCGCTCTATACCTGTTTTCTTGTGATTCCCAAGAGTGGTTCCGGTCCAGTATATCGCCTTCTCGTTCCCTTGGTATTCCCTCGTGGCCTGGGACCCACATCAGTGTCACCCTCTTGTCTTCAACTAATGTCTGTAGAGCGTTAACGCACTCCTCCACTAGACTACTGACAATTTTTGGTGAACTAAGAGTCTTGAGGGCAGCCTGGCTGTCGGAACATATGCAAATGTCCCTCCTGCCATTTCTAACGTCTGGTAGGGTTGCCGCCATGATAATGCCGTATACCTAAGCGGGTAGCTTTCTTGAACTTCTAGGTTTTCCACATAGACTCCTGCGCCTGTTGTCTGCCTGGCTGACAGTTTTGATCCGTCAGTGTAACAGACCGTCGCATCTATGCTTAATTCGTTTCGGAATTCTTCTCCCTGCCACCCATCCCGTTCAGGTATTGTGACTTCGTACTTTTTGTCAAACGTCCATGGTTTCGAAGGAGTCCTTATTGGAATATTTAGAACTCTTTGGTTAGAAAGCGTGGTAGTACTGATGGCATATGTGGCATTTAAAAAAAATGTGCTTGACAAGTTGATATATTAGGGTCAGGGAAGGCTCCCCTTGGCCCCTCCTGCGCACACCTATGTATGGTCCTGATGAAAATTTACTCTTACCATCTGAGCATGTTGGTCCAGTAAAGGTGGTAAGATCACAGTCGCAGGTGTAAGCGTTCCATTGTTGGACGCACGTTCCGGCGTTGGCGCACACGTTGTGGCTACATTTGGCAGTTTGACCTTAAAAAATTTTAAAATGTTTTCAGAGCGAAAAATGTAGCTTACCATCATACATTTTAAAGTGGCGTACACAAAAATCGAGTTAAGGAAAGGGGTTGGAAAAGAATAGATTTTTCAAAGTTAGTTTTATAGATATTTAATAAGAATCACGGCCCTCAAATCCATGGAGAAGAGAAGCAAAAAGGGTTTATGAATTTTAGGGAATAAAAGGGTACTTTTAATCCCTTATTGACAATTAAAAACTAGAGTATCACAACGAGTACGAGAATACATTATTTCTTACCAGATTGTAGCCCTGCCTACGGTGCTGCGGTGCAACTATATACAAACTTTTCGCCTCGGGATTAAAAGTGCTACGTTAGTTCCTCGGATTATAATATACTGTTAATATGTTTGGTATCGTTAAATTTATCAGCAAAATTACCTTAAGGATATTATAAGTACCTCAAAAATATTTTTTTTGCATACTGCTAATAAAAAATTGTTTAAAATTAAACTGAAATTGTAAATATCAACGTTGTCATACGATAATGTTTGCAATTTAATCAGGAGGTCCTTAAAACAATTTAACCTCATTTGTAAGATTTTAGTGCAGGGTTGGACTGCAGGTGAAATTTTTGGAAAAAGTGAGTTATTTCAATTTTTTAATTACAATATCGAGGTCAATAATAGCAAGTACTTCGCCTGCACTTACGCTCATGCAATTTTAAAAGACTAACTCTGGGCGGTGGCGTTCACCCCTAAATACCCCTTGCCCCTTTGTATACGCCACTGCCTATAATAAAGTAATTTCTAACAGCTTTACCTTCCCCTTTAAACGAGCCCTATTGCAAACATCTTTAGAGATAAAGCCTCTTATATGCTATCATAAAGCAAACAGGGAATATCATAGACTTTGGAAATATACCTCTGCACGCGCATCCAGGCGTATTGCGAAATATAATATATCCTTCGCGTCTCTGTCATGACCTATTTTGAATGAGCTTTTTAAACAAAGAGATGAGTGACGATATTCATTTAAAAATTGAAAAGAATGTTGGAGTTTTAAAAGCACGTCAAATTTTAATAATTCAACTTTGTGTTTATTTTATTGACTAATCGATATTCATAATTTGCAAAAAAAATTTTTTTTCTGAGAGAATGCACATTGATTGAAAATTGGTTAAACCCTTATATTTTATATATAGCTATTGCCACTTCGTTCGCGTGTTCCTCATTCCCCTTCACTCCACGCCCTTCTCATTCACCCGTACATTATCATTCCTCTCAAACTCACTCATAACTTTTGTTTCCGTAAACCAATTTTGATAAAATAAAGCCTATGTCTTGTCCAGGAGTCCAAAGAATACATTATAAAATCCTTGTGATAGTTTTTTTTAGAATTTAGAGATTTATTATATGTACTGCTTCAACTAACTAATTTCAATCCCAAGCAACAATTATAGTCAATTTCACGGATGCCATTACAGTATCGTACTATATACCATTACTAGAAGCACGAAAAAACTTTACAGTCCGAAGCTTACTTCATAGTTGTCACATTTAATTTATTTAATATTACTGCTTTTACGAGGTAACGACTCTGCATGTTCCAACAAAAGTAAAAATATTAATATTTAATTTTGAAATCCTAACCTCAAATAATTTCTATTTTTTATCAACATTTTAGATGAAACTAGGTAAAAAATGGGGTCGCGCGTTTTTTTATCAAAAAAAATCAGCATTATTAATCAGTAAAGTGTTATGCGTTTATAAATTTAAGATGTTGTGACTTCAGAAAAGTGGTTAATGAAATGGTAATATCATTATTCATATATTTTATGGTTTGTGTCCTAATATATTTTAGAAAAAAATCAACATATTTTCAATTAATAATGTGGGAAAGAGAAAACCTATAAAAACACTATAAAGTCAGATATACTACTTAATGTGGTAAACAGGACGTCGGAATAACGTTCCCGTTTAGTAACCGCGACGACATAACAACTATCAAGAGTAATCATTACCGTCGCGATGTAGTTGTATAACCGTCCCAATGCATTCCCAAAAACGGTGAATACCTCGTGGTATAGTAGTAGTCTCAGCAAACCAGGCGGTGGCTGTATAGGCACTTGTAATGCAGTCGCTAAAATCGTCCTGTATTTCGGAACGTGTTTGGCGCTCGCTAATTCGCATTCATTCCGAGGTTGGTTAAACGCCACCAAAATGCGCTTTCTAATGAGTAGGTTCTTTGCTTGCTGAAAAACGCCTGACCGTATTAAGCGTTTTGTCGCTTCGCGCCAGCTCTAGGCAACCTTTCTCGCGGCTTGTTCGCAACATAGAAATAAATCATATTTCTATGGCTCGCAATGGTTGAAGTTAAAAGTTAGATTTAGAAGATTCGTGGCGTAGTGGTAGAGTGACTTTCACCCGGGACGCGCAGGTTCGGATCCCGGTTGCGTCCAACACTTTTATTTTTAATTACAGTCAAAATATTCGCGCCCACCCGCCTGTCGGCCGACACATGCCCAAGCGGTCATTGGCGGTATACATGCCGCGGCGCCCGCGCCAGCTGGCTTCCGAAAAATTGTAAGACATACGCTAGCGTCCAGACCACGTTGTGTTTGTTGGTGTAAAACCGTCGTCGTGATATGACGCTACAATTCTATTAGAGATAGGGCGTGGAGGCGGCCATCACGTTGCAACTAAATAGAAGTGTTATTGTCAGTGTCAAAAAATTGCAATGAAGTGTATATATTATATTCATAATATGCAGAATTTTTTTTTGGTTTCTAAGCACATAAAAACATACAAAATGATAAAACCATTACCTATATGATGCTTCAACTCTTGCCAAAGGCATTTCTTGTATAAATTGATTTAAGTAAGGGTTGGTATTCTAAAACAAGAATATTATTATTTTTAATTAAGCAGACCACTAAACTTACTTTCACATCCAGGTGTCACTTGAGAGCTGTGCACTACCGCATCTTCCATCATATTTGGAGATTCACCGTTTAGATCTAGTCCAGCGATGCATCCCTCAAAACCATGTCTGTATAATACAAAACTTACTATTATATAGTCCAATTTTTTGATGAGCGGACTGACGTCATTTTTTTGGATCTCTGTTTGATACATTGTTTTAGACAGCGACAATATATATGTAAAAAAAGTCATGTCGTTGATTGTTTCCACTGTTATTTCAAATTGATAACAACAAATTATTTGAAATGCTAACTGTTGACAACAAAGAAATACGTTTTCAGAGGCAAAAATGCAAAAAATGCAAAAAATTAGACTATATATATTGGGACTTCTTTTTTAAGAGTAGAGATTCTTTTTTTCTGTCAGTGACCTTAGCTCAAGATATGTCAAAGTGACTTTCAAAACGGGTCTTGTGATATCCATACTTTTTGGAGTAAAATATTTATTTATTTTATTATTTTATTGTTATATTATTATTATGTGTTGTGTTGCATAGAGTTTTCGTAGTATTTTTTTGTCAACATGTATTTTAATGTCATTTTATCACTAAAAACATAGTCCGTAGGATATCGGCTTGTTTTAAACAACATAACTTTTATAAGTTGTATTATGTAATATTTTGTGTAATTTTTAACGGATTTAATATTAGCGACATAAAGCTATTTTTAACTCATCGCCGTATACGTATCCGCATCTAGCGAGAACCAAGCACATTAATTGGTCAGAAACTTGTACCTCGTTCGAAAAGAGCAGATATGTGCTAATCTAAGCTGTTTTTGAACGCGATAGGTGTTGAGATGCGTTAGGTATCACGTATCATTACGGCACACGTATCGTATCTCAGCACCTATTGCGTTCAGAAACACCTTATATCTGCTCTTTTCGAACGTGCTACAAGTTTCTGACCAATCAATAGCTTTATGTCTCTATTGTCTTGCAGGTATTTCCCCATAAAATTACGCCGTAACATAGTATGGATTGAATTAATGCCATGTACACCATTTTCAGTGTTTTTAGTGTCATAGTATATCTAAGTTGATAAAACTTATAAATAATGTTTCTTATTTTGTTGTTTATGTACTCGATATGTTTATGCCAGTTTAGATGTTGATCGAAGATTACACCAAGGTATTTTGTGTGGGTTTTTTGTAATATTTCACAGCAATCGCAGTTTACGCGGTCACATAAGGCAGCGCCGTAGCAACATGATTTGGGGCCCCGAGGCAAGGACAATTTATGGCCCCCTCCCCACTAATAAATGTATAAATGTAAATTTTAAATTTTTTTATAAAAATTAAAGATTTTACTATTAGATATATAATATTGTTATTTATTTCATTTACCGCATATTATTGTCAACATTATCTGTAACAGTGGCAAGTCTTGAGATGTCACTAATTTAAAAGTCCCTTTTCCTGGCTTTTTCATTCGCAAATTCTTTTATTAGAGTCGTTAAGTCCGTTTCAATGGAAAGTCAACCTAAGCTGCTTAATCTACTTTGACCCATTTGTGATCTTAGGTAATCTTTAAATAAATGATTTACTAAACGACCTCTCATGAGTTGCCACTGTTACCGGTTATGTTAAAAACATTAAAAATGGTAAATATTTGAACAAAGTTACTTTCTAGAACTCAATATTGTTTAATAATTAGCTCAAAAATGATGATTTTATTTACTTACTATAGAAGGCTCTATAATTTCAGAAAATTTGTTTACACTTTTGTAGAAGAATTTCTGCAGTAGAACTTGAAATGGTTTTGGGATCCAAAAAATCAAAATAATCGCATACCTCTGAATCCAATCTGAATTTGACCTGTAAACCTGATCAATAACATAAAAATTGAGTATGAGAGTTGTAATATTAGTTTGGGTTAGAGAGGGGAAAAGCGCAGGCCTAATAAAATTAACAGATTTTAGATGGTTTATTAAAATAAATAAACAATTTTATTTACTGGAAATACTGACTGGACAGTCATGTGGGCACCCTTGCATCGCCGGGCCCCGAGGCTTTGCTTCGGGTTGCTAGATGATAGCTACGCCACTGCATAGAGGGCTGTGAATTTTAAGTGTTAAGTTTTCCGGCAATTTTGTTTTTGTTTTATTAAAGCAAATTAAATTTGTTTTTTATAAGTTCAATATAAGCTTACTAAAATCAAGCCAATGTTTGCCGTTGATGTACTCGAATTCGAAATATTCAAACATTTGCATCAATGGCTTTAAAAAGAAGTTTTAGCCTACTCGGCAAAAAATAAAAAAAGTGATTCGAACGGTGTCTTAGTTTTTACATAATGTGCCTTCCATTCAAAGTTTAGGCAATTCTGATATTTATTTGACTCCAAAAAGTTTGGATATACCATGACTCGTTTTGAACGTCACTTTAACATTTTCTGAGCTAAGGTCACTGTGAAAAAAAACGTAGAAATTGCAAAATTAAGCACAAAAACAAGTTATATTTTTCAAGCTCTATAATTGGTTAAAAAATAATCCTCAAAACACCGGCGGGGGAGGGGGCGCTTAGCGGCTCAAGCCCCCAGATCCTCTGATAATCAACTCTAAAAACTGAATTTTCAATTCAATCAAGCCCCCCCCCCCGGAAATAATTCTTGCGTGCGCAACTACTTAAAAGTTTGTATAATGAAGTCCGACTATATTTTTTTGTTAATAAATCACATCGTATAGTCCCACCCCCCTCCCAAGATTTTTTTACCCACACAAATGTCTCTTTAACAACAACAACCGCTATTTAAAAAAAATGAAAGATATGTGAGGACCTGAAAGGGTAAAGTGAAAGAACACAGAAGATTCCTCTTTTTCAGAAAAAAATATTGTATTATAATTAAGGTAATTTAAATTGGATTTTTGTAAAAGATTTCTGAAATAAAGGTATGTTCGGGTGACGAGAAAGCTTTTCGCTGAGTATCACGTGATCCACGTGATCTATTTAAACTTTTAAGTATTTTCAAAATAAAGTAAAATTCTGCCCAAAATTTAAACCCTTTCTGAAAACACTGGCACCACTGTCGATAGGATCGTATTACGATAAATTTTTATTTCTGAAAAAATTTTCAAAAAAGGTAAGATATTTTTTAATTTAAACTTGCCTGGCTCTAACATCATCCTGAGGTAATTGAGCGTACAAGTCTTTGTAAACGCCGCCCAAATACAGGATGCCGTCAAGTTCCAAATTGCCCGAACCGTAATTGGTTGCTATGACGATGTCGTCGTCCACCATTAGGGTGTGCTGCCTGGCAGATGGTCTTCGTATGCCCACCGTGTGCCATCTGTTGTCGTTAAGGTGAGATCTGGAAACGAGAATACCGTCAGGTAAGGGTGAATTTATAACACGGGTGGCAGCAGGATTTAATGCAAGAAATTCTCAACTTTCTGTCTTACAATTTTTATCATACGGGGAGTCTAAGGGTCTTCTTGATCACTATCTTAATGGCAGGGCCCAAGCGGTGGGAATTAATGGTATCGTGTCAGATTTTTTACAAATAAAAAAAAATATTCCTCAGGGCTCTGTACTGTTTACATCATAATTTTTCTGATGACACACAGGAATATATATCATTTAGTTAGTTATTGTAGAATAAAGCACTCAGGCCGTAGCATTGTTTAAAATTAAATAAGAATAAAGCAGTAGGTATAATATTTGGCAATAAGGTTAATAGGAAAAAATTTCGTACAGATTACTCTCACTCAATATCAATTGATATTTATCCTGCGGAATTTAAGACCAAAGTTAAAAATCTCGGATTAATTATAGATCAAGACTTGAAATTTGTTCCGCATATTAATAAATGTCTTCAAAAGAGTTTCGTTAACCTTAAAATGACTTTTCAAAATAGATCTTCGTTGCCCAAACCTTTAAAAATCACCCTTTGCGGCTCCTTAGTGCTTTCATGTTTCAATTTTTGCGATGCTGTGTATGATACTTGCATAACTGCCTTGGATAGTGTACGCATACAAATAATGCAAAATTTCCGTCTTCGACCTATTCATGGAATTCGTTCGCAATAAGTTACAAGCTATCGAAGACAAAATGGATAAATATGAAAAGCAGAAGGTACATGCACTCAAGCCCTTGTTTGTTTGACTTTGTTTCACAAAGTAACACAGCAAAAGTTACCTCCGTATTTGTATAATAGGCAGGTCATAAACCAAAAATATGTATAAAATTATTTCAAAATTTTACAAAAATAAAAAACGTACATTTGCAATGCTTTTCGTCTTCTGTCTCTTTTATTTTTGTAATGTAATGTTTTAATAGCACAGGCGGTAGAACCGATGAAGCTATTGTTTTGTCTGTAGAGTTATTGTATATTGTTTAATTATTATCCTGAAAGATAAAAACTTTATTTATAGATACGTAGGTTAATTAGTCTTAGTTTCTTTCCTTCCTAGATTAGCTGAACAGACGACTGAAGAGTGACCATTCTTGAATGGTTATTCTTTTGTCGAACTGAATCTCGTCTAGAGGCTTATATTATCATTATCATTATTATCATTTTTTCTGCTAATTAAAAGTCCCTTATTATTATTGGCTGAAAATTTTGGCAATTTTGACAGCTTTTTTTCTACAGTCCATTCTATTTTTATTTAGACAAAACTTAACCTCAGTGACCCACTGAACAAAACCAGGTTTGAAAGTTAATAGAAATCCAAACGCCCTAGATTTTTGTTGTTATCAAATTTGAAGTTTTCCGGTTAAGTTCTTTTCTGACAGAAATTTGGGAGGAAACAGTATTTGTTTACATTTTTGCGTGAAAATAAAATTATTTAAAAATACCTTACAAATGTGCCATTAGTAAATCTAGGTTTGTACTTTTTGACACTGATATGTCGTAACAAAATATGTAATCCAGAGATGTGGGCAAACAATTTAAAACGTTGCGTTAATGACAGTGATGCTTTTATCGATGCTTAACTGTACAAAAAAGTTTCATGAAATCTTCAAAATAAAAGTGGCAATACTGGCCCAACTGTAACCAACTGTCTCTTTAGGGAGAAACAAAATTACCAAAACGTCAGATCGAAAATTTCCGTTGAGAGTTGATGACAATTAAATGAGTATAAATTTCGGGTGGAAAATACTCTATAGGCAGCCGTACGATTTTTCGTACAGAAAGTTTTCCATTACAAGGCATGTTCCGGCTCCTTGATCCTTTTCTGGTCCTATTTTTGGCCAAGTTGGCCATGACTTCTTGTTAACAGCTTTTAGCTTTTGTTTCTTTTGGCAGTTTTGACACTTCTAAAAAAGCTCTTTTAAAGTTTCAAAAGTTTTTGTTACAAAAATGGACTCAACTCTATAGAAAATAAGTTAAATTCGGAGGATATAATAGAAGCTGCTTCAAGAGTCACGTCGATTGCTGCTTGAAAAATCTACCGCTACCAGAACTCGGAACTTTGATGCGTTTATAAACTGGTGCGAATTAAAAAATGTTAAGAAAATTAATGAAGATGTATCGATGGCATATTTTTCGAAAAAATCGACTACATTAAAGTCATCAAACTTGTGTAACATATACTCACTCAAATAAATAAAAAAAAAACCTAGAAATCTGCCGTTCATTAGTTGTTTTATCACTATTCTGCTGGGTTGTCCAGGGTCGGTCATAACTGGTCGTCAGTCATCCAGTGGCGTAGTCAGAAATCGACTCAGGGTGTCATCATTTAATAAAAATCAAATAAATAGCTATAGCAAATTTTTAAAAATTAGGTAGGTGCCTATTGCGTGAGCTCTTGAATTGAAAAATACTTATTTTTGAAAGCAAGTCTCATTTAAAATTAACCCGCGCTGCAGGCAAAATTTTTGAAAAAAGTACACTAAAATGTTATTTTTTACGCGTTTCAAATATTGGTATAGCACCGCAGGCGAAAATTTGGGCAAAAAAATCAAAAAATTCTTAATTTTTTTTTATCTTTTAGGTTTTTTGTAAAATATTATTGAGAAAGTAAATTGGATTAGTAGATGCCAAGAAGGGGTGGGTTGCGGTGGTGTATATAGATTTGTTGCCAAATCATAAATATACGCCGCAGATGAAAATTTTAATAAAAATTATACTAAGAATGCCATTTAAAACACGTTTTAAATGCTGGTGATAAAAATTTGTTAAAATTTAACTAAAATTGTAACAACGAAAGACATCGTTGCACCGCAGGAAAAATTTTTAATATTTAAGACATCACACCACACACACGTCAAAAACCGGAGTAAAGGGTTAGAAAATTGGGAGAGCTATAGCTCTCCCTGAAGCCCTTCATCATGATTAATTTATTGTAGATTAGGTTGGACCTCCTAGAGGGGGTTTTAACCCCCAAACCCCCCCCCCCTGACTACGGCACTGAGTCATTACTGAATTAGCTGTCTGAAGCTAATAGGCCGTACACTAAAAAACAAAAGATCAAAAGATCTTGGGTGGAAATAACGAAAATTCAAACTTGGATGAGTATCCCACAAGGAACACAGAAAAGATCAAAGTGAAAAGAGAAATGAATAAACGATGTTTCGCCCTGGGTAACCAGCGTGGGCTCATCAGTAGTTTCACTGGTCACCCTCGACTATACATCATTAAACATCATCATACACTTAGATTTCCAACCTTGAACCACTCACAAATAGGCATCGTTCCGCACTGGTACTTACTTATTCAAGTTACCTAATACGAAGATCATCTTTTGATCTTTTGTTTTTTAGTTTCTTTTCGGTTGAAGTAACTGATTTGGAGGTTTTTTAACTTCTTCTTTGTTTTAATTGCCTTAGGAGCATAATCCTACTGGAAATATTAACACGCCAGGACGAATTCGTATTAGGTAACTTGGATAGGTAAGTACCAGTGCGGAACGATGCCTATTTGTGAGTAGTTCAAGGTTGGAAATCTAAGTGTATGATGGTGTTTAATGATGTATAGTGGAGGGTGACCAGTGAAACTACTGATGAGCCCACGCTGGTTACCCAGGGCGAAACATCGTTTATTCATTTCTCTTTTCGCTTTGATCTTTTGTGTGTTCCTTGTGGTATACTCATCCAAGTTTGAATTTTCGTTATTTCCACCCAAGATCTTTTGATCTTTTGTTTTTTAGTTTCTTTTCGGTTGAAGTAACTGACTTGGAGGTTTTTTAACTTCTTCTAGGCAGTACACTAGCATTTTTCTGATGATTTTTGCAATTTTGCACAAGCTAAAAGTACAAAAATAATTTCTAACCACAAAAGTTTACTTGTTTTTCTTTAGTTTTGATCTTGAAAACTACTGGCCTTAGCGCCAATGGCTATCTAACCAACAAGAAGTAGAAAGCTAACATTTTATTATTAGGGGACTGTTCATAAATTACGTAACGAATCTAGGCGTTGACGAAAGTGGTAGGTACTAAAATATTTTTCTGAAAAAAAAGTACGTACGATACAAGACCGGAAAGTCTCTTTACAGATCTCCTCAAGTTTATTTTCTGCGTCGACCTGTAAAGACCAATTTTCCGGTCTAGTGACGTAAATACCTATTACAAACAAGTAAAAAAGAAAAAAAAAATTAAAACGCATTAAACACAAGATTTTAGACACAAAATAGTAGTTTTAACTGGGGGCTAAAATAGTGCTTTTTTTACAAGCGTTGGTTTAAAAATCGAGCGCAGCGAGGTATATAAAAACGAGAGTAAAAAAAGCACAGTTTAGCCGCGAGTTGTTAAAACTATACGGAAAAAAATTGCACCAAGAACAATTTTGTGAAAATATTATCAACGAATTGTGAAAAAAAACTAAATATTTGTTCATAATATTTTTAGAATTGGGTACAATTTTGAGACAAATTGTTCTTGGTGCAAATCTAAAAACAATTTGTGTAAAAATTTTACACAATTGTAAACAATAACTCCACACATTTTTCCTAGTGTATTTTTTTTAATACCTTTATCAAAAAATCCAAGAAAAACTCGAAAATACTTTGAAAAATCTCGAACGGAGAGAACTTCTCGCAACACAATATCTTTACACTATAAATCAAGGCGGCTTGTAAATGAAATAGCAATCGTTACCATAACGATGTGTCTTTTTACTCGGTGACATTCATTGTTGCGACATTTTGATTTTTGACAATTTGATATTTTGACGATTTTTTAAATGATTTTATCGTAAATACTTGGTCAAAACTGGTGGAAATGACTTAATTCTCAGGCAAGAATAATTAGATTTTTTTAATATTACTATTTTCCGCTTTTTCTATTTAACTTTGGGTAAAAAACGGACATAAATCTTTTTTTGCACCCGTGATCAAAAAAAAAAGTTTTTTTGCATCGGTAACCAAAAAAGCCATGCTCTAGTTATCTGCAAGCAGTTACTAAAATCATGTTTTTGATGAAGGTATAAAAAAAAGTTTTAATAAGGGAGCGAAAATAGCTGATGTAGCTGAACTGCCATCTGCCAACTAAAGTTTAGCCATCCCCAACGCGAACGCTCCGTAATGTGCAGGGAAAAAATATACAATTATAGTATATTTTTGGTGCAGGTAATGAAATTTGTATAGTAAGTACACCTGAACTAAAACTGTAGAGGGGCAACTACGAATCAAAAAGTTTATAATTCAAACTTTAGGATTTATATACCTTTAGGCCAAATGAATTAAGGGTTTTTAATTTTTTTTATTCTTTTTTTTTCAAAAGTAAATTTAAAAACAAACATATTTTATCTTTCATTCTGGAAATATTTGAATATTTTTTTTTGTTTTGGACTGTTTTAGTAAAAATAAATTGGTGTTAAATTCTATAAACGAAATTTGAATTCTCGGCTAAATTCCAGGCGGTAAAAGAAAAGTCCTGCATTAAAGGAATAAGACACCCATTACTTTAAGAGTAACTTTTCAAAAAGAAAATAAGAAAAAGGAAATGCACAGCTTAATAAGAAATAAAACAGTTATTGCACTACACGCCTAAATTAAGGACTGGAAAGTTTCCTACTTTTATGACGTCATAACTATGAAGTGGCCAGATCGAGTTTTTCTAGCTTTCCCTGGTTAAGTTAGCAGTTAAAAATTCGTCAAAATATTTAACAGGTCATAAAACTTTGAGTACATTAGTTTGATAACTCTGGCAAAACAATTTGAAAAATCCCATAATAAAACTGAATAAACAAAATTGTAACTGAATAAAATCTGTAACTATCTATTTAATTTTTCGGGAACTTCTTTGAACATAACGAATTCTTTAATTAATGTTTTCTTGCCGGGATAAATTTTATGTTTTGTACGAACCGTGCAGGGCGAAAGATATTGGACAAATTAAGTCGTGCGGGAACGTGCACGTTAAATTTTTCAGATCGGACGTATTCCGTCTTTAATACTCAATGCAATTTTCTTTGTTTTGCTCTCTTTTATTCGGAAAGTTTTAGTCATCATTGCTAAATAAATGCTAAACTGCACTGAAAAAAAACTATTCTATATTTAAGAATAGTTGCTTCAAGTATATTACTCTTAGTATAAGAATAGGGATAATTAGAATAAAGTAATTACCTAATATTCTTGATCTATAAAGGATCTTACACTTAAATAGAAACCTAATATATCTCAAATAAAAATAGGTGATAATTTAAATTAAAACCACACCTATAGCTTATTATTGTTTCAAAAAACAGGTAGTTTATTTGAAGTAGGACAATAAATTTTTCTTTGAAAGGGAAAACATATTGAAACCAAGTAGAAAAAAAAACTTGTCACTTAAAAATATGTTTCAAATTAATTGAATCATACTTTAAAGTTAAAGAGCTTGCACTAAAAACAAGAATCTATTGTTATCTAGAGGAGCAATTAATCAGTACTCAGTTACAGTCGTTGTCAATCTTTCTATACACATAGAATGCCAAGATTTTAAAAATGCGAACTTTTTCAATGTTTATGAAGTCTAAGAAATGCTGTGATGCCTCTGCAAGAAGTTGCAATGCACTCAGCTGCCACGAGGCTGTTCTTATGTGGTATGACTGGTATGCACGACGGCGTGCAAGCGGTTCTGTCCGGGCGGCCATTTTTGCCTAATTACAAAATATTATTTAATTTAAGTATAGTTATTTTTGCTTTAAAAACATGTTAATTCTCCTTCAAATAACGTTTTGTGTCAATACGATCTAAAACAGTGTTCGAAACAAGCAAAGAATACTTATAAATTAAGTTTGCTTAAATTAAGGAAATATACGGAAAAAATCTATTCTATATTTAAGAATAGCTCTATTCTTAAAAAATTACATTTGCTTTAGGTATATTATTCTTAATATAAGAATAGGGATTATTAGAATTAAGCAATTACCTAAGGCTCTTATACTTAAATAGAAACGAAATATACTTTAAATAAGAAGAGGCGGTAATTTAAATCAAAACCAAAGCTATTATTAAATCAAATAACTTCTAGAGGTAAACCGATAAGAGTTTATTATTCTTTCAAAAAACAGATAGTTTACTTGGACTAAAATCAGAAATTCTCCTTTGAAAGCGAAAAAATATTAAAACCAAGTCGAAAAAAACTTGTCACAAGAAAAAGATAAATCTTGACATAAAATATGTTACAAATTGATGGAATCATACTTTAAACTTAGTTTAACTACAAAGGTTTAATGTGGATCCTTTTATTATTGCTATAAAGGCTTAGTTATTTTTAAAATAAGAAGAGCTGTACTAAAAACAAGAAATATCCCAATATCGAATCGCACCGTAAGACCGCTTGGCTAATCCATTCTCCCTCTTTGTTGTTTGGTATGGGGGCAACAAAGACTTAATAAGTTTAAATGCCTAAAAAGTTAAATACTTCCCTTACATTAATAGGAGAAACCAAGTATCATCATGTATACTCACGGTTGTCAAGTCCAAAATGTAGCGTATTTTGACTTTGTTTCGAACGTGTTACGTATACCGATACGGATGCGTTGAAATATTTACTTTAAATGTTTATTATTATATTACCATATATTATATATATGCTACTTTTGTTTTAATTACAATTGGTGTTAAGTGAAATGTAAGGTCGGTTTTAGTCAAGTATAAGAAATATTTGAGGTAAGTATAATTTTTTCTTAATAAGTATAAAATATTATTTGATTGAAGTATAGTTACTTTTGCGTTAAAAACATGTTATTCTCGTTCGAATAGCATTTCACATCAATACAACCTAAAGCAGTGTTCGAAAGCAGCAAAGAAAAAATTTGAATTAAGTATAGCGTCCGCTTAAAGTAAAGAACCCCATTGTCTTAAAATAAGTATAGACCTATATTTGAATTATCATATAAATTACACTTGTCTCAACGCTAGTCATGCATTATATTTAAGAATATGATATTACTTGGATAAAGAATAACTAGAGTTGAGGATATCGAAGATGAAGCTATTCTTGGATCAAGATTAATAATCTTGTTCCAAGAAGAGCTTCTTTTCCGTGTACCTTCTCTTAAAGTAAGTTTAGACCTATACTTGGATTTGCATATAAATTATTCTTGTGTCGACGCTTGTCATGCATTATATTTAAGAATACGGTATTACTTTTATAATGAAAAACTAGAGTTGAGGATATCGAAGATAAAGCTATTCTTGGACCAAGATTAATAATCTTATTCCAAGAATAGCTTTTTTTCCTTGTACGTTAGTAAACGTCGGTATATATGCTGTAAAAGTAAAAACATACGCAAAACGAGAGATGTATGACTTTGGTATTCATAAGGTTCCGCGGGGGAATATGCCCAGGTGGGTTATATGCCCAGGTGGGTTATATGCCCACGTTGACTTTTTTTAGCTTATCAATCGGATATCGATAGGTGGCATCAGAATCGGTTAAAAGTGTTGTGCGAAAGTGACTCTTAGGATTTTGGCTCAGTTGAGCGGTGGCGCTTGAAGAAAATTTAGTCAAATGTTTTTTGTGCTCTCTGATATATAATACGGTAAGAACTGATAGCGTGGTACGTCACAAATATATATTTTTTTAAAATCTTATTTTAGGTTTTTGTTAAATGTTGGCAATTTGTGCGTGTTCAAATTAAAAAAAAAACCATTAAAATATCTAAATCTGTAGACGAGATTTACAATATAGTGTCACAACCTAAATTAGCTAATATGCTCATCCCAAGTTCCGGTAATTTGCACCTATAGGCAAATTACCCGCTCTGAATGTTTTTATTAAATACATTTACTCGATCTGTCGGAAAATATGAAGTCAGTAGAAGCAACTAGAACTGGACAATGCCTTGGATGTGGTAAAAGCGGAAGGATCCAAAAACTCTGTATTCAAAAGATTTCATATTCCTAGGAGAACATTAAAACAATACCTTGACAGAAAAAGAACTAGTCCAGAGGGTAATAAGGTTGTTCAACGTCGGCTATTCATTGACCGAAAAAATTTTAAGAATCTCGGTTTCTCTCGGTCAGGAAGATGTGACTAAGGATATGAGACTCTGCTTTGCCTGTCTTATATATGTCCACGAGAAGTGTGTCGGACTGACAAAAATAACACATCAAAGTTTGTTCGTCCCGATTGCCAATAAGTTATTTTTTTTAACTTAAGTTATTTATTTTAACTTAGTTAATTTTTTCTACATATTATGGTACTTATTATTAGTCTTCAAGTTAAGTTAAGTTTTTAGTCAAAACGAATTATTTACCGATTACTGTAGTCTTCAATTTTAGTTTTAAGAAGAAGTTGTTAAATTGAAAGATTGAAAGAAAATAACCTAGTTACTTATCGTCAGTCCTTAAGTAAAAAAAGTTTTTTTCTCCGCCATATTTTGTAGTTTTAGTTAAAAGTATTAAGAAGGAAATAGTCTGTCTAGCATATATTTTTTATTTACATTTCTTAGGTACTTTACAAGAAAAATATTATTAAAAACTTGTGTAAATTACCGACCTACGGGTTGGTTATATGCCCATTTGCACATATTTTAAAAAAATTAAATAAATGATCATTGTTGTAAGAATTCCTTTTTTTTTATTAAAGTTTAATAAAATGACGTTTAAAATTTGGGATGGCATCAAATTTAGGTGCATTTTGTTTTATTTTATTTCTAAATGAAAATTTTTCTTAACCTGGGCATATTCCCCGACAGTACCTTATTTTAAACCATTTCAAGTGCCATATTGCCTAATATATGATAATTGCTTGATCTGAGATAGACAAAGGCAAGAAAAACGCTCACGAATAGAGCCAAAGACTTTTAAAAACTCTATGAGTGAGCTCACTGATAAATGTATTACACTGCACTGTGGTAAAAGCAATCTCACCTTACGGTGTCTCGAAGAGTTACAGTGCCATCGCCGACGTTCACGATGTAATTTATGTGGCCATCCACTAATTCGACCGCGATAAAGTCTTCTTTTTTACCCCCGTTGAACAGCAATAAGCCTGAAAGAAGGAAAAAAAACATTTATTTTTGTTAAACGGTCCTAAGAACTACACAGAAAAAACTTTTCATTTGCCTCAATTAAATATTTATTTGATATGGGCACGGTAAATATTTATTTACTGAAATAGGAACTTTTTATGTTTTTTGGTGTTTTATAAGATTTCTGTCAATGGTAAATTTTTTGGCTTTGGTAATGCACCTCTTTTTAAGTTTCTTGTAGTTTAATTTATTTTTGACAATTTTTTGGCACTTGTATTGGGAAATCAATTTAACTGTGTCGACTTGATTTTTTTGTCATTTTTACGTCATTGCATTAGTTTTCTATGGTAACCAGGATTTCTTATTTAGTTCACTATCTGGTGGGGCAGAAAGGTTTTTTTACCATTTTTATCGCTATTGGTAAAAACAAAATATTTTTTGAGCCTTTTTGAATTCGCGTTCTAAAGTTTCGAAGAGTAAATAAAAGACAACCATTTACTACATAATTACCAGTTAAAAAACGCTACACAACTACACATTATAAAATAATCACAAACGACAACTGGGTGCATGTATTGTCTTTATAGTTGGAATGGAAATAATCCTACCAGCCGCTACCACTGGTTTTAGATCAACAACTCAATACAGTTATAAAAATCGACTGCGGCTGCTGACGCTAGATGAAATGGATATATTTTATTTTGAACAGGAGCGTCAACGACTAGCAAGAGTGTACTACCCAGAAAGTTTTCATGCGTGTTTTTGAAACTAGGTTAGGATCTAAAATCTATCCTTTGCACTCCAAGTTTTCACTAGTACACTTGTAAATACAATATTTGTTGGTTAAAAAAATTATTGAATCAAAATAAAAACAAAATTATGTTGGGTTATGGGCGCCGAATGTTTCCATGCTAATTCCTAGTAATTCCAGTGAGCCAGTAAAGTTCTCTGGATTGGTGAGAGATTTTTAGCGGGCGACCGCACACGCGGAATGGTTTTATATATACTTTTTTAAAGGTAAACATAACCTCAAACGGTTTTGTGTCAGAACACTAAAAAATACTCTTCTGTCCCACTGCGGCCCGATTCAAAGTTTGTTGAAGATTAACATAGGGGGTTTTAGGATAGTTGGTGTTTTTTCATTAGAGGGCGCTTTTCTTATTTTGATTTCCCAATAGAAGAGATAAAGTTTCTAACATTTGAAAAAGTGTCTTTCCCAAACTGTTTAATTTAGTTTTATAACGTCGTGTTGGTTAAATAAAAGTCGGTTGAAGATGTGTGCGTAAGCTAAGTATGCACTGTAAAAAATGAAATTTTTGGTTCACTCAATGGTCATTGAGTGAAAAAATATCTCAATCAAAATAGAGTGAAAGTCACTGACAATAGTGTATATTAACTCAGAATTGTGTGAAAAGTTTATGACATTGACAAGTTGACACATTGACAAACACTGAGTTTAAATGTCAACAAATTTAACCCAGTATTTCGTGGACTCGTTTTGACAGAAAATTCCGTTAAAACAAGTTCACGAAAAATTGAGTAATTTTTTTTACATTAAAATTTTTACTTTCACTTAATTTTCAGTGAGATATTTTTTAACTTATTATTTTATATTAATTTAGAGATACTGAAATAGCAGTAGCTGACATGGTAACTAATATTCAACATAATGTTGACCAAAATAATAAGTGCTGCATAGTATCCTTAGATTTGTGTAAAGCATTTGACACTGTTAATCACGAAATTTTAATAAATTGTCTAAACAACATCGGGATTCGAGGCAAACCTCTTTTATGGTTTCAAAATTATTTATTAAATCGACTCCAATATGTTGAAATTGGCAATCATAAAAGTTCTAAAGGAAACATAATTTGCGGAGTTCCACAAGGTTCATCCCTAGTTCCAATTCTCTGTTTAATATATATCAACTTAATCACAAATTTAAGGCTAAAAGGTGAAATAAAATTATTTGCTGATGACACAACAATAGTTTATTTTGCAAATAATTATTTCCAAATTTATAGTGATATTCAGTTTATAATTAATTAACTATAATAAATCATCTTATATTTTTATTAACAAAAAGAAAATTAATCAAAAAATAGAACCAATCAATTTAATAACAATGAAATTAAATATACAAATTTTACAAAATTTTTGGGATTATTCATCGATGAAAGATTAAACTGGGATAAACATATTGAACATTTAAGAAACTCTATTTCTCCTTTAATTGGTGTTCTTTACAAAATAAGACATTACATACCATTAAAACAGCTAAAAAAATTTATTATGCTTTAATTTACTCCAAATTATAATACATGGTATCTATTTTGG
The DNA here is from genome assembly GCA_963921995.1 of Oxystoma pomonae. NCBI lineage: Eukaryota > Metazoa > Arthropoda > Insecta > Coleoptera > Brentidae > Oxystoma > Oxystoma pomonae. The sequence goes on from OY998163.1 coordinate 143,707,421, forward strand.
GGGTTTGCAAATAAAACCACAATAAAACCATTAAAAAAACACAAAATAAAGCAATCAAATGCATTCATAAATTTCCATTCTTAGAACCCACAGAAAACATTTATAAACCAAAGGGCTACCTTGATATTAACAATCTACATATTTTAAAATTAGGCATTTTAATTCATTCAATTTACTGTGAAAGTAAAAAATTTAACATTAAGTTAATTACAAGTAATGTTAACCACTCATATAAAACAAGAAATAACAAAAAACTTATTTGCAGCGCATCAATAAGCAATTTCGGTAAAAAATAAATTATTTGTGATGGAATTAATATATACAGTAGAACCCCAGAAGAAATAAAAAATAAGAATATACAAATTAAATTTAAGAAAGACTTGAAAAAATATCTTTTAAAATGATGCAATTATTGTATTCCCGGTTTTTAATTGTATTTATTATTATTATTAGTACTTTTTTATTATATAATTTTTTTAATGACAATTTATTTATTACCGTTTTTACAATTAATATGATTTAAATTTAATAATATCTATAAATATTGACTTAATGCATGTTGTACCCAAATGTTTATGTTTTTTTTTTATTCCCTGTAATGAACTACTTGATTGGTTGGAAATAAATACAAAAAAAAAACTCAAAGGCCTTTGAGTGAATCAAAATTTCTATTTTTTAACGTGTATGCACGCTGTCACGACCGTCAAAATGGAACCACCCAAAAGGCAATTTATAGCGAAAAAAATTGGTACTTACCATTCGCTTCTCGTGTCTTGAACATAAAATCGATATGTATGCTGGAGTAAGCCCTTAGCATGGGCAAGCCAATGAACGTGTGTTTGGAGCGGAAGGTAACAGGCCGGTGCAAATTATCGGTAGCGTGCTTTACGAATTTGCCTGCCACTTTGATTTTGGGAAAGCCTGTAAAAACGTAAAATATGTGAAAAAGTAAATTTAACGTAAAATATCCCAGTTTACCTAAAAAATAACCAGAAACGTAAGTTGCGTTTTTTCCGCAACGTTGCGGTGGAAATTTCGACGTCATTCCACCAAAACTACACCCAAAGTTGCAAATACGGTAAAGAGCAAAATTATGATTGTTTTCCACAAACCAAAACTACACTTTTTTGCACTCGACGCGCGTTTCGCTAACAACGTTAGCATCATCAGGAGACGATAAACAATGTGTAGTTTTGGTTTGTGGAAAACAATCATAATTTTGTTTTAGTGCAACCAAAGGTTCCAAATTCCCAACACGGTAAAGAGGCTTAAAAATACGTTTACATAGGGTGGGACAAAAAATTTGTCACTTTAACTTTGGACGCGCTATAACTTTGGACCTAATCGGCCGATTTTCGAAATTTTTGCCTGTTTTTATAGAGAAAAGTTGAAACTTCACGAAGCGTACTCAAAATTTGCCATATGAAAAAAATCCAAGAAGGCGGAGCGCTTTAAAAAATGTGAAAATTTCACACCCCTACCTGCGAAAAATTTTTGTTCGACCCTGGACTTAATTTTTGTTAATGAGGTATCACACATCTAAATTGGTTATAAGTTAAAAAAAAAATTTAATCAGGAGTATTTAGACCAAAAATTGTAATATCTTTAGGAAGGTGCACTGTTTAATGCTAGCATAACTTGCGACTTAGTTGTCCGATTTTGAAAATTCTAAGCTTGTTTGAAAGTTTGAGACAATGATGTATTTAAAATGAACTCTATGTTTCGGACTTCAATTGTCTATATTTTATTTATACACGACGTTTCGATCAGTCTTCAGGTGCAAACTACAATCTATTTCTAAGGCTACGTACTTATATACTATGGGAACTCACTTAACCGTGAAGTTTAAGAAGTTGGCTCCGCCCAAAGAGGGGCTTCCAAATATTTGGAATTTCAACACTTGGTTTACTGAAAACACCTTGATTCTGACCAAGGCAGCTTCAAGGAATTTTCGTTTCTTCCAGTGTGACTCCTTGTGCAAAACCTTTGCTTCAGTCCACGTCATTCGGTGTTGTTTTGACTATGCGTGTTCGGCGATTCCTGATTTCGTTGTTTCGAATCACACGCGGTTGACACCGCAACATATAAACCTAAGCTCTGGCTGAGATATGTTGATGATACTTTTATTGTCTGGACCGGGAATGACCAACAACTTTCAGAATTTCTTCACCACCTAAACAACATAAAACCCACGATTAAATTCACAATGGAGTTGGAGCAAAATTGTCAAATTCCTTTTCTTAATGTACTTGTCAAACGAGTAGAAAGCGACATCAGGACAACAGTCTATCGTAAACCCACTCACACAGGACAATATTTAAATCAAGGTTCAAATCATTCTGCTACAACCAAACGAGGTATAATAAGAACTTTGTATAATATAGCCGTTCAAATTTATAACAATTCTCATGACTTGGATATCGAAATAAGAAACATAAAGAAGGATCTGCAGCAGAATGGTTACAACCTTAATCTTATAACCGATACTATTTCTAAATTTCAGCAAACAGAACAGAGTTTACAAGACCAAAACCAGGCATATGCATTCCTCACAATTCCATACATTAAAGAAGTATCAGAGAAAATTTGACGAGTAGCGAACAACTTTAATATTAAAACAGCTTTTAGATCTAATAATACAATTCGAAGCCTTCTGAGTAAAACAAAACCGGAGAACAAACAAAATAAGGAATGCATTTACCAAGTTCCTTGTGAGTGTGGTGAATCATACATAGGTGAAACAAAAAGACCACTATCTGTTAGGCTTAAAGAACATCAGAAGAATACCCAAAGAGATGAAATAACGAAATCAGGAATAGCCGAACATGCATGGTCAAAACAACACCGAATGAAGTGGACAGAAGCAAAGGTTTTGCACAAGGAGTCACATTGGAAGAAACGAAAATTCCTTGAAGCTGCCTTTATTGGGCAGAATCTAGGTGTTTTCAGTAAACCAAGTGTTGAAATTCTAAATATTTGGAAGCCCCTCCTTGGGCGGAGCCAACTTCTTAAATTTCACGGTTGAGTGAGTTCCCATAGTATATAAGTACGTAGCCTTAGGAATAGATTGTAGTTTGCACCTGAAGACGATCAGAGATTATACTGATCGAAACGTCGTGTATAAATAAAATATAGACAATGGAAATCCGAAACATAGAGTTCAATTCTAAGCTTATTGATAAGAGAAAACATGATTTCTTGCTATTCTGGCTCAAAATATGACATATGTCGAAAATCAAAGATATAAAATGGGTAAATTTCAAAATTTTTGTGCGAGCCTGGACTTCATTTTTTTCAATAAGGTAAAAGCCCCATGCCTCCTATAAACATTTTAAATCAGGAGTATTTAGACCAAAAATTGTAATGTCTGTAGGAAGGTGCACTGTTTAAGGCTAGCATAACTTGCGACCTAGTAGTCCGATTTTGAGAATTATACGCTCTTTGGCAAAACGACACACGAGTCTTCACTAATTTTGTTTAAAATTTGACATATGTCAAAAATTGGGCGACTGGTTAAAAAGTTTTCGTGAAAACAATACCATTTCTGGTCTAAATAACCCTGGTCTAAAATATTTATAACTTTAGATAAGTGATACCTCAGTAGGCAAAGAATATAATGTGCTTCTGCCTCGTTGATAAAAATCAAGTTCAGGGACGCACACAAATTTTTCGCAAGGGGGTGAAAATTACCCATTTTTTAAAGCTCTCCTCAACCTTTGATTTTTGTCATATGTCAAATTTTGAGCCTGGTTGGCAAAAACTCATGTCTTGTCCTACCAAAAGCCTAAAGTTTTCAGAATCGGACGACTAAATTGCAAGCAATGCTAGCCCTAAACAGTGCACTTTTCTACAGACATTATAATTTTTCGTCTAGACACTCCTGATTTAAAATTTGTATAACTTTTTTATCGTATAATCAATTTCGAAAGAAGAAAGTATGGGGCTTTTGCCTCATTGACAAAAATCAAGTTCAGGGTTGCACAAAAAATTTTTGCAGGGGGGGGGGTGAAATTTCCCCTATTTTTATAGCTCTCCGCCATTTTGGATTTTTGACAAATGTCAAATTTTGAGTCGCGTCAGTAAAGTTTCATCTTTTGTCTATTAAAACAGCCAAATATTTAGAAAATCGGCCGATTGAGTACAAAGTTATAGCGCGTTCAAAAAGTTACAATTTTTTTGGCCCACCCTATATATGCAGTTTCAGCAAGTTGAAAATAGATTCTAATTTTTATTTAAAAACACAATGACCAATGTACTTTTTTTGTAATTATGGTGTTTTGCTTCTGTCGCTGCGCCCTCGAAACCGCAAAAGGCGGCTAAGTCGTGACAGTACTTGCGCGATCGAACTTTTTACTCGAACGGATCCAAAAGGTTTATGCATTTAAATGTAAACGTAGTTGTGATCGAGACGACTTGATACTCAACTTGTAATGCTTGTTTGTCTATCGTATGTTCAGAAATAAAGTTATGACTATCTTTGTTTGACTTGTTGTATATTATCTTTGTTATATGGAATTAGTTAGGACAAGTTGTAATACAAAAAAATAATAAAAGGTGTTTTTTTGTAGATATTTATTAAAGAACACAAAAAAAATGAACTGATTTATATGCAAAAGATGAGGAAATCGAAATTAATTACCCAATGTTAATACCTACCTATGATATTTATATAATTATTTTCCTATCTCTTCCATAAAAATTTAAACTTGAATATCTTCGGGAAGATAAAAGATAGACCCAAAGTGTTTGGTATTTTTGAAAAGCTTATTTTTCAAGGATTCAGAAATTAGGTTAATATACAGGATGATAAGTTTGAGCTATATTTTATTTTTGGTACACCCTGTATGAAAGGGTATAGTTTTTTTTAAACCATTTTTTTAATCTAAAATGATCCTATATAAGTTTTTTTTTGAAAACACCCATGGCTCTCCCAAAAAAAACATTATTCCAGACGTTTGGGACACACTGTATAATAAATTAGTAGAAATACCTTTTCTGTACAATTATTTATTTATTTTTGTTATTTTATTTATTTATTGACGAACAAATTTTCCATATTTTTTACAAAAAAAGGAAATAATTTTTTTTCAAAAATACTTATAATAAGGTACAACAAAATTAGTTATTTAAGTTATAATTTTTAATAACATTTCAACTTAAACAATACATTATTCATGTACATATAACTGGAATAATTTCAGATAGCTTTCTGAGGAACTGTTTTTCTGTGCAAGAGAAATCTAAATCAGGAAATTCGTTGGAGAATGACATGGTTCTAGGGAAAAATGATTTTTTACCATAGTTAGTGCGATAAAATGGTATATGAAAAGACAGATGATTTCAAGCATTGACTTGAGAAACATTTAAAGTAATTTTACAAATAAGCTGAGGACAATCAACCATTGAATTAAAAATTTTAAAAAGATTATGCAAATCATGGAGTTCTCTGCAAGTTTCCAGTGAAAGGAGATTCAGATTTTGGTAAAGAGCTGGATAAGTATTCTCGTTGTCAAAGAATTTTAGTAAATATGGAATATTTTTTTTTAATTTCTGATTGGGGCTTCTAACCAAACGATATAGATTACCAAAAACCTAGTTTTAAATTTTTTTATTTGTCTGTCTGTTTGTTTGTTCGAGTATCACGAAGAAACTACTAGACTGATTTTGATGGTAATGCTGCATTCCTTGGACTCCTGGAGAGTACATAGGCTCTATTTCATCAAAATCGTTTCATAGCAACAAAAGTTATGACCATTTAAAGCAAGAAAAACAGGAAAAGACGGATGAAAGCGCAGGCGAAGCTGAGGAGTCTTCAGTTAGAGCGCTTTCATTTATTGCTCTAAAACAACTCTCGTCCGAAAAGGATTTAGATGTTCCATTATGTACTCCTGGTCCGAGTAGCGTGTTCGGTTTTCCAAATCTGTTACACCGGATTTGAAACACATCGATCTTTCTGCTCCCGGAAAATCGTGAGAGTGGAGGATTTAGAGCAAAACAATGTCAAAACCTTTTATTTTTTTTGCTGTTTACAAACTTTTTGTGGTTTAAAACAAACCAAAATGGATCGAAAATATTTTTTATTGAAATTGAGGAATTGCTCCTTAATTCTTCTACTTCCTCCGAGAAGGAAGAAATGTTGGTCCACTTGTATTCGATAGGGGTAGAACTCAAAAGCAGGTCAAAATACGCAATTATGGTCCCCGATTATACTGAGGAGCAAGTAAGCCAAACAAGAAAAGACATAATAATTTTAAGATTTTAACGTGTTCGTGTTGTCCATACTACTTGTACTATATAATTAAGAATCGCACAAAATATTATAGTATTTTCCGAATCTTTTACATAATAAATACACAAAATCAACAACAAAAAAGAACAGGACAGAGATTACAAATGCAAATGCATTCCTTACAATTGCATATATTAAAGCAGTATCAGAGAAAATTCGAACAGTAGCAAACAACTTTAACATTTAAACAGCTTTTAAATGTAATAAAACAATTCAAAGCCTTCTTAGTAGAACAAAACCGGAAAACAAACAAAATAAAGAATGCATTTAGCAAGTTTCTTGTGAGTGTGGTGAATCATACATAGGCGAAAACCGGCTGTTAGGCTTAAGGAACATCAGATGAATACCCAAAGGTGAAACAACGAAATCAGGAATCGCCGAACATGCATGCTCAAAACAACACCGAATGAAGTGGACAGAAGCAAAGGTTTTGTACAAGGAGTCACACAAAAATTCCTTGAAGCTGCCTTTATTGGGCAGAACCAAGTGATGAAATTCCAAATATTTGGAAGCCCCTTCTTGGGCAGAGCCAACTTCTTAAACTTCACGGTTGAGTGATTTCCCATAGCATATAAGTACGTAGCCTTAGAAATAGATTGTAGTCTTCACCTGAAAACGATCAGAGATTGTACTGATCGAAACTTAATTTCAAACACATCGTTGTCCCAAACTTTCAAACAAAAAGGAAGTTTTTTAAAAATGATTAATTTCAATAAAACCCTAACAAGCACACCCCACCATATGGCCACACACCCACAGGAACGAAGACACAGTAATACCTTCTAGATCTTCGCCAACATACCTAAAAGTGAAAACCGACAAAGACTAAGTACCATTTTGGTTTAGCAATCTTGTTTCAAAAAAGTTGACAAAAGAACAAAAATGACAAATTAAACCATATATCGCATACTTAATTAATACAAAGGCTTGTATCTCATAAATTGATTGTTCGCTCTGATGATGGCTATTATAGCCGAAAGCGCTCAGCTGTACATTAAAATAAAAATTTTTGCACTAAATACAAACCTGTCCTTTTCAAAACAAAAACAATTTTTGAAGGCTAGGTATACAAATGACTACACTAATTTTATTTTTTTAATTAATATTCAGTTCTGTTTTCTCTTTGTGGACTCGCGTCTGCTTCAATCGGCTTTTAAATTTCAAAAATATTGAAACTGAAATAAATAAATTAAAGTAACATACGTGGCATATCGGACAAAGCGTTTTTGTTTCTCACCTCATTACCACCAGGCCTCCAATGTCTAATGCGCAATACACTTAACACGGTATGACAATGCGCGTTTCGGCGTGACGTCACTTTGTGACCCCGATACCAAAACATGTGCATAGAATAGGTATTAATTTTCGTTAATGTAATTTTGGGCTGCCGCGCGTTTAATGTGTTTTTTGATTTGTACGGGTTGACCTGCGTTTGTTTAGATTTATATTTTATACGTATGGCGTTTCCTAAAACCATAGCCTAAATATATAGGGCAATGCTAAAACAGAAGTGTTAAAATAAATAATAAAAACTTACAATTTTTTGACTTTATTTGGCAGGCAATTATCGATTTCATTTCTACAACTTTTTCCCTTGGTAATCTAAAGTATTTAATGTTTTTTCTAATTCTGTAATAATTTTCACATTCAAAAACAGCGCACTTTCACATAGTAAATAATTATTATAAATAAATTTTGACATTGACATAATCATTACCAAACAACAAAGTGGTACTTGCACAAGTTGCGTGTTGTTATCGCAGAACATTGTAGAAGGCAGTCTCTCAATCAAATCGTATTCTTTTGGGAGGGCGAGCGAGATTATTTTTGTTCTTTTACGCTTTCAAATAAAACATGTGAGAAGTATATCAGCGCAGTGAACTGATTCTGTCAATCGAGCACGCCAGTAAAAGTTCGAATGTTGACGTCAGTGTATGATTGCGCGAAAACCGACGGAATTGGGCATAAATAGTAGCATACCGTGTTAAGTGTATCGTGGTCTAATGGAGAATCCAGACACCTACAGACCTGTTTCATCCTTATTAGGAATCATCAGGGAGTCATAGGTTTGTACCTGGCAGTTGAAGCTACACAGGCACCATGTACATCTCTCGAATTTAAAACAAAAAGTTTGTAATCCGCGGGGACCTAGTACCTGTGTGCACCACCTGTCGAATAAGCTGAGTAAATACAGAATCCTGTACCTTTTAGCAGGTTATAAAGAAGAAACCTGTAAAAATATAAGGTCACTGTAAAATGACTCTTAAAAAGATGTAACGTTCGCAGCAGCACCGCCCCCATTTGGAGCTTCATACTACGCGGCCCTAAATTTAAGGCATCAGCAAGCAATCGCTCCGGAGGAGGAGGCTTGTTGCGCGGTACTAAAAAGCCAAAATATTTAAAAAACATCAAAGTAAATCTCGTGTGTGCAAATAAAAATTAAAGTAACATTCGTGGCATATCGGACAAAGCGTTTTTGTTTCTCACCTCATTACGATCAGGCCTCCAATGTCTAATAGAGAATCCAGACACCTACAGACCTGTTTCATCCTTATTAAGAATCATCAGGGAGTCATAGAATGTTTTTGTTTCTCAGCTTATTCGACAGGTGGCGCACACAGGTACTAGGTCCTCGCGGATTACAATCTTTTTGTTTTAAATTCGAGAGGTGTGCATGGTGCCTGTGTAGCTTCAACTGCCAGGTACAATCCTATGACTTCCTGATGATTCCTAATAAGGATAAAACTGTCTGGATTCTCCATTAGACATTGGAGGCCTGGTCGTAATTAGGTGAGAAACAAAAACGCTTTGTCCGATATGCCACGAATGTTACTTTAATTTTTATTTGCGAACAGGACATTCACTTTGTTGTTTTTTAAATAAATAAATAAAAACGTGAGGTTAAACTATAATTTTTCGAGCAAATGGCGTGTTCGATAATCATCTTCTGCGCGAGGATTCAAAGCACCCGTGACGTTACTCTACTCTACTCCGGTTCGATCTGAGAGTACGTAAACTGAAAGCGCTATTAGTCTTCAATGAATCCCTACATTTTTCGCCTTTCCGTCTCCGGCAATATTAAACCAACGATAATAAAAAAAAACATAAGCGATACCCATCATAAAAGTGCATTAGTTTTCGATTTTAGTAAAAGATAAAAACGAAAATATGCTGACAAAGACAAACGACGTTATAATGACGAGAGCGCACATTTACTTCGTTTATACAGGCCTTTCAAAGCGCTTTTATATTACGACAGTTTAAAAACGTCTAAACATCACTAAAACTATACAACTATGAGGTACTATAACGGCCCTTCCCTTGCATTTCCCAAGAAAAGCACTTGAGGTTCTCTCCGACACACCTGGTTACTAAGTTTTTACAATTTTTATACGCAAATCTTAACAAAACAAACAAAAATTTAAATAAAAACTAAAAGTGCCGCTACCATTTTGTTAATAAAATAGTGTTTATAGTACCCAGGTGACGTTTCAAAATGGCGGCCAGTTAAATGTTGGGCTCACCTGTGAGTATAGGCACCTCGAATACAAATAAAGCGTTTCTTCGTTTTTAATTTCTTTTTTGTCTCTATTTTAGTTATACCCTTATCGGTTTAAATCAATACAAGCTACACCCCCCCTCAACGAAACTCAATTTGAATATAATAAAAATTATGTACTAATTTAGTCTTTTTTTAAAAAATTTTGTATTTAATGAATAACGGAGTTATTCGCACTTAAAGGGGAGTGGGGGCGTGGCTTGGCGCTAAGCTGCACCCCTTCATACTTAGGAGACAGATTTGATAAAAGTTGATATGTCATAATTTTGTACTAATTATGTACTCTTAAAGAAGGATACTTTTAGTTTAAAACAACCATCGGTTCGTAACAGATTTATTTGTTTGTTATGGGGTGTGTAGCTTGATATCAAAGCACACCCCCCTGTGCCTGGGAAAGAGATTTCAAAAAAGTAATTATACCATAATTTGCTACTAATTATGTACTAATTTTGTCTCCTTCTAGAAAATGGCCTACTCTCAAGGTAACTTAATTTTTTTTTGTTTTTATGGGGTCTAGCTTGATATCAAGGCACACTCCATAAAAATAAAAAAATATGAAGTTATCTTAAGGGGAAGAAATTAGTACATAATTAGTAGCGAATGATGGTATACTTCCTTTTTTGAAATCGCTTTCCTAGGCAGAGGGGGGTGTGCCTTGACATCAAGCTACACACCCCATAAAAGCAAAGAATATGAAGTTATCTTGAGAATAGGTAACTTTTTAGAAGGGGTAGTAGTCAATTAAATTAAATAAATTAAACTAATATTTTTTTTTAAATGTATAATTACTTTTTTATATCCTCCTTTTTTTTTTGTTTACCGATGCAAAAAAACTTTTTTTTTTGATCACGGGTGCAAAAAAAGATTTCTGTCCGTTTTTTACCCAAAATTAAAGAGAAATAGCGGAAAATAGTAATACTGAAAAAATATAATTATTCTTGCCTAACAATTAAGTCATTTCCGCTAGTTCTTACCAAGTATTTACGAAAAAATCATTTAAAAACATCGTCAAAATATCAAACTGTCAACGATTAAAATGTCGCAACAATGAACGTCACCAAATAAAAAGGCACATCGCCATGGAAACCACCATTAATCTTTCATTTACCAGCCGCCTTGATTTAAAGTGTAAAAATGGTGTGTTGCGAGAAGTGCTCTTCGTTCGAGATTTTTAAAAGTATTTTCCTGTTTTTCTTGGATTTTTTGATGAAGGCATTAAAAAATAGTGTTAACAACTCGCGGCTGAACTGTGCTAATTTAAACCAACGCTTATCAAAAAAAAAAACTTTAGCCACTATATATTTATTAAAACTACTATTTTGAAATCTCTTTCCTAGGCAGAGGGGGTTGTGCCTTGATATCAGGCTACAGACCCAATAAAAACAAAAAAATTAAGTTATCTTGAGAATAGGCAATTTTCTAGAAGGCGACGAAATTAGTACATAATTAGTACCAAATTCTGGCATAGTCACTTTTGGTCGAATCTCTTTCCTAAGCATAGGGGTGTGTCCCTTGATATCAAGCTACACACCCCATAACAAACAAACAAAAGTCTTAGGAGCCGATGGTTTTTGTAAACTAAAAGTACCCTTCTTTAAGAGTACATAATTAGTACAAAATTATGACATATCAACTTTTATTAAATCTCTCTCCTAAGCATGGAGGGGGTGCAGCTTAGCGCCAAGCTACACACCTTCTTTTAAGGGCGAATTCATTAAATACAAAATTTTTTAAAAGGGGATTAAACTAGTACATAATCTTTAAAATATACGAATTGATTTTTTGTAGCACGTTTAGTTTTTTATGGAAATTTTTTTAAATATTTCAAAATATGCAAAAATTTACGTTTTAGAATTTTATGCGCCATTCATTAAAAAATCAATTAAAAAAAATTAGAGTTGTATAGAATCTTATGTTGAGCAAAAAATGTTCTACAAAATTTTTTGGAGCTTCTACACTTTTTCACAAAAAAAATTAGTTTGGAATTCAATTTTATTAGCCTTTTTTGCACCAAGGTTTTACCAAGAATTTGACGCGAAAAAATAAAAGACCAAATGCAAAAGATAGCTGTGTTCTTGGTCTACCAGCTAGCATTAAAAAAATATATCTATGTAATAATGTTCACTTTGTCAAAGTGACAGGATTTGTCCATAAGATTTATTGTCTAACCCATGAAAACTAAGGAAAAATTAATTTTAAAACACGTTTGAGATTTTTTACAGATTTGAATTAAACAAACTGAATTTTACACATAATCGAATAAAATTTTTGCTCTTGTGGTGGCTATCTTGAAATCCAAGATGTTAGACGCAATTAAAACCAAATTTTCTTTTGTGCGCGATAGTTGTTTTTTTTTTAAATTCCGTCCACCATCTTGTATTTCAATATAGCCACCAAAAAAGCAAAAATTATTTTTATTTATGTATTATAATGCAGTTTGTTTAACTTAAATTGTTAAAAAATCTCAAATGTTTTTAAAAATTTATTTTTTCTTATTTTTTATGGCTTAGCCAATAAACCTTATGAACAAATCCTGTCAATTTGACAAAGTGAATGTTATTATACAGGGTGGATTCTTTAAACGGAACGGTGCTTCTAGCGGGTTAGAATTTGATTGAATAAAAAAAGTCCAAAAACACGTCCTTTAATCATGCTATCTTGGATTCTGTCTTCCGCAATACCACACAGTAGGATCGATCTTTTACGATAATCAAGATATTTTTATCTAAATCCGTATGGAACACTTATTCATTTAATTATCCCCCGTAAAACAGGGCATAGACAACAATTCCATGCAAGTTTAAATGCCTCTTGGAAACCATAAGAGACAGAGTGTTAGTGTCTGGTATTGTCAAAAAGATACTTTTTTTTTAGAATTCAAAAATGTGCAACTATACAGGGTGTCCTATTTAAAAAAATATTTTTTTGCCATACCTCGTAAATAAAACGACATAAAAATAATCCAGGATAGCACGATTAAAGAAAATTAAAAATCTCAGTTGACGTGTTTTTGGATTTTTTTATAAAATCAAATTCAAACCCGCTAGAAGCACCGTTCCGTTTAAAGAATCCACCCTGTATGTTTTTAATGCTAGCTGGCAGACAAAGAACACAGCTGTCTTTTTTTACAAATTTTTAAATATTTCAAAAAAATTCCTTAAAAAACTAACCTAACTGAATGCTTTATTGTTTGCTGTGTTTATAGGGTCCGAAATAACAATTTTTACGTACCACAGGACAGTTCTGGCATGTAACTGCCTTATAAATGTCACCAGATTATCACTTTGCTGTGTTACGGTTTCCAAAAACTCATCTAGGTGTTAAAAGCAATTTAGCGATGATTATATTGTTGTAAGAATGTTCTTACAGCAACAGTTTACAGGAATATCCTATAAAAGCTCCTTCTTTCTGTAAGAATATGTATACGGTGTTATTTATACGGTGTTACTATAGATGAGAATTGACGCAAAGTACCAATAATAAAACAATTTTAAATAAAAAGGGCTCTATAAGTTTTTACCTGTAATTTTGCTCTCTGTAAGAATTTTCTTACAGCAACAATTAAAACTGTTTCTTTCTGTAAGAATATTTATACGGTTTTACTATAGAGCAGAATGGCTGCAAAGTACTTTAGGCTCTTAAAGTATTGTATAAGAGTGTTTCAAGCCCAATAATAGTTATTTTGCTTTATGAAGATACATTACAAGAGAAAAAAGGTGATAACCATCATATCCGATCTCTAATAACACAAAAATGCACTTAAGTGGTTGATAGTGGTTGAAAATATTTAGCTACTACTAATTTTTCCTTGCTTTTGTGTTATCCTCATAATTGGCCAACTGCCCAATTGAAATTGAACGTGATTTTGCTGTCTCACATAACCTTAAACAACAAAAAGTAAACAGAAAGTTTAAGTTTATAAATCCACCTTAAAGAAAGGACCTGAAACTATAAACGTGGACCACTCAAATTGGAAAAGATGCGGATAATGGAAAACTAAGGTGGACATAAATCCCTACAACTAAAAATTACTGTATGGTTATTTTGTACTTGCTATATATATGTTATAAATATTTACAACAAGACGTCCATCTTAGAAATGTTCTCTCTTTCTATGAATTTAACAATCTATCTCAAAAGCAATAAAATCCTTAATAACATAAAGGTATAAATATAATTCATAGAAATACATAGAAACGATAAACCATGCACAAACATTACATAATTTTTTAAAAAACGTCTTCTGTCACTTAAGTACATTAAAAAACCAGTACTTCTCTTACTTTAGGAGTTCAAGTTGCATCAATAGAAGTAATAGTATAGATAGGTGTTGAAACTATTCTATAAATACCACATAAGAGTTACGCAGATCTTTTATACAGTTCTTATGGATTTATCTATCAATAGAAGTAATTTGCTCTATATGGTGGTGTCCATTTTGCACTTAATAACCGGTCTAGTAGCGTCTTACAGAACCCTTGCTGAATGTTGTGCTGATTGTTTTGTTACTTACTCTCTAAGATATATGGAAGATTTTTTATCTTAAATAATAGTGCTGGATGGTCCAAACATAAAAACACCTAATTCAAGAAATATATATTTTTTTCCTGAGATCGACCAAAAAGTGAACTGTGCGAGTGGGTGGAGGCCATTCAATAATAAAATCAGTTATTCTTTCATGCATATCTTTTGCCTCCCCTCCACGATATAACATTTTCGTACGGTTTCGAAAATAGGACCACTGGCCCAATTCTTGAATCACTCGATTTTTAGTCGTATAAGAATCATATTCCGCCAAAAAATTGTCGAAAAAAGAGTCAGTTTTTACTAATTCAGATTCCAAATATGCCCACAAATTCTAACTCGTATGGACAATGCACAATATTTAATTAAAATAGGCCCAAAATTTAATAAATATTCTATTTTTAGCAACTTAAATTTGATCAACTTCCCGACATCCGATCGGCTTCAAATTTGGCATGTTTATATAGTTGCGGAAGGGGGTGCAGGGGGGTACAAAATTCGTTGAAACTTTGTGTATTGGGACACTTGGGGATGGAGAATTTTTAATCGGATTTTGAAAATTAATGAAAGTTAAATATGGCGGATTCAAGATGAACGATTTTTGGTCATCTTTTGCTAACCAATTTATACACATCGGATTGCCTTCAAATTTGGCATGCATTTATAGTTCCGGTGACAATACAATAATATGTCGTTATTAGGCACCCCTCCCCCTTACGAGGGGAGTGGAGGGGAAAAATACCTAAGTTTGTCCGATTTCAACCAAAATTGGTATACGGGGCTTTTACGAATTTCTGATCAGATTTTTGAAATTAAGTATGGCGGATTTAGGATGGACGATTTTCGGTCATGTTTTGTTAACCAATTTTAACTGACTTATCTTTATCCGATTGTGTAAAAACTTGGTATACGTTTATAGTTCCGGTAAAAATACAATAATATGGTATTCTTAGGTACCCACCTCCCTCTAACGAAGGGAGGGGATTATGAATGATTATGAATTTTTGATCAGATTGGAAAATTTCAATATGGCGGATTCAAAATGGACGATTTAGTGAATCTGAAAATTAAAAAATTAATTTTTATTAAAAAAACTTTTAAAGGGCAAGCAATTTTTTGCTAAAATGTGGTCCGTGTACGACTGAAACTTAAGCGATTCAAGAATTGACCCCTGGGCTTCGTAAGCTTGTCTTCGATATTAGCAAAAGATGTTAGGGGCGGATTTTACCTGATATCGATTGTTCGGTGCTCAGTGCTCTTGCCAGTTCGATGTAGGGAATATTGTTGAAATAAAACTGCTGCATTTCCCCTATGAAGTTGGGCACTGTGGTGGACATGCTTATTTCTTCTTCTACGTGGTATAGGCCGCCTATGTGTAACGTCCGCCATTGGAGTGTTGTGTACTTTCCCTGGATTTCGGCTAAAACATAAGAAATACGAAATAATTTAGCTTACGGCTAATTAGAGAGAGGAAATCCAGAATTGTTTGGACACAAAAAAAGCAACTCGATTTTTTTCGTTTTATGTAAAGAGAAAAATGCATTTAAACTCTCGACTCGTTTAAAAAATCAAAAAGTCCATTACATGTGACTTCATATTATATTTGGCTAACCCGCGATTAAACTTCTGGATCGGATCAGGGCCAGTGACTATTTTTGAACTTTATTGTTAACTATTAACAGAAGGATTAAAAAATCTTAAATTTCCCATCGAGTTGCTGCATAAAATCCTTTTTTAATAGAAGAAATGTTCTTCATGATTATGAATTCTGGGAGGGGGTGGTTTTGACAGATGAAAAGATATATCAGTCATCTTCGAGCAGCAGAAGAATTTCAGTGTATCGTCCACCAAATTCTAGGTTTGATCCAAAATACACCAACCAAATTAAGGAAGCTGAACATTTTTCAGTGAATATGTGGGGCTGGTTTAGCGGTAGAGGTTTGGGTATGTTTTGGAAAATCGGAGTAACATTCAACAGTCAAAGATATAAAAAAAAACAAAAAGAAGTTGAAAAGCCTTCAAATCAGTTACATCAACCGAAAAGAATCTAAAAACAAAAGATCAAAAGATCTTGGGTGGAAATAACGAAAAATAAATAATACTTTCTAACCTAAAGGGATCTCAAAATTAGACAAACTGTTATGCCTGTCAAACCATAGGTGGCTTGATTAACTACTCACCTCCTTAAAAATGGAAGAAAATCAGGGCCTACTATAAGTTTCTAAAATTATTGCATAGATAATATTTCCAAATTTCTGCAATATTAAGGAGGCTTTGAAAATTAACATCAACCATGAGATTGTTTATTTTAAAGATCATTGACCAAAATAAGCATAGCCTGCTATTGGAATAAAGAAAAAGTCAAATATTTCTAAAACTACTAAACCGAATTTTATGTGTGATACATCATTTTTAAGGAAATTTTATGCTCATTTTGGAAAGAAAAAGATAAGGTTCATTACATAAGAAAAATACATACTTTATGATATATCTCAAAAACTTAAAAAGCTGTTTCCACCAAAAAGCTCCCCATACAAAAATCTATTAAAAAACCTTGTACACAAATCACAATTTTCATAAATAACACAGTTATAAGGCCTTTTCCAAAATGCAATCATTTGAAAAATCTTCTGTAGTTCGAAAACGGCTTGACATATCATAATGCGGTTTTCACCATTTAAGCTCTCTTGAAATTTGAGCCTCGCATGTGGGGGTCAGTTTTTTTCTATCTCCCCTGAAAGTACCTTAAACCCCCCAAAAGTGTCCAATTTGAAACACCGTGTACCTCTACTTTTCTATCATACATTATCGTTTTGTTTGTTTTTTTATTACAAACATTACTTTTAAAAAATATTTCATTGGTTTCTGGGTAAATACGCCGTTGTTAACCCCGTATAATCGCGCCACTGCTTGTAGCTACACCACTGTCTTATTATTTGTCACCCAAGCTGCACACAAAATAAAAGACAGCAAATAAAGTTGTTTGAGTTTTGTATAAAACGGAAAATCTAGGACGACAGTTAAATTAAAATAAATCAAGTTGGGTTTGTATACTTTGTTTACAACCGGAATTAAATGAAATTTTAAACGGATAAATGAAATAAATGTGGAAACAAGGAACACAATTTCAAACTTAACTTGGTTTTAAACAAATAGGAATAAAGCAACCTATTAAAAGTGGTGGGTAATAGGAGAACGAATTATTGATAATAAATTAAAAACATAGACGTTTGTAAAACACTTTTTCGCATTTCAGAGACTAAAGTAGATAATTTAGTCCCTTAGGGACTAAAGTAGCGCCTAAGTTTCTGAAGCGAGGGACTAAAGTAACCTCTTTAGTCTCTAAGCGAGATACAAATATGCAAGAAGAACATTCTCGTTATTGTCGTATTCAATATTGTTGCACTTGCACCATTCTTTTCTTACACAACAAATACCTTGGCAATCAAATCGTTTTATAAAAAACAATACAGAAGTGCAAAATAGTACATTATAAACCTAGGGACTAAAGTGCCTCTTTTAATCCCGCCGCGAAAGGTTTGTAGCCCGATTGTAAGGAGGGCTACAATTCGCCAAGGGATTAAAATACACTTTAGTCACGAGGTCTATATACTATTTTATGCACTTTAGAATGCGAGAAACTAAAAACAAAAAATCACAAAACTAACAGTAGACCACTTAACGGTACTCTAGTTTCAAGATTGACAGCTCGTATTACTGATAGTTGTCATTGATTGTTGTTGGCATGGTGGATTCACTCAAAATTTATTGTGCCATGGAAGTGTTGCTATGGCACAAAACAAATGTCAGTCAGTTGTTGTTATCAAACGGCGTCACCAAACGGTGAGTCCAGAAAAAGCGTACAGCACAAAAATCTCACGAGGTTTACAAGAAACAGTTTTGTAATTGCCGAAAATGGTGCGCTGAACAGCATGCAGATAATTTTACGGATGAAAAGGTGCTCCTGGCATACATCCTAAAGAAGTCTAGGAACCTCAAGGAATCTTCTGTATGAAGCCAATATTCCATGATCAAAGCCACAATAATATCTGAAGCAAACGTCGACATCAGCAAATATAGTAAACTCACATCATTTTTAACAAATAAAATTTCAATAAATTTATTGTTTAATTTGGAAAAAATTACTTTAATCCCCCAGGGATTAAAAATAATTATAATTAAAAGTGCCCCTTTTATCCCTAAAATGAAGGATTAATGGTGCACTTTTAATCCCTAAAGTGTATAAAATAATATAGAAACCTCTGGACTAAAGTGTCTTTTTATCCATCGACGAATTGTATCCCTTCTTCCCTTCGGTCGAGCTAAAAAGTTTTCGCCTCCGGATAAAAAGTTACACTTTAGTCCCTTGGCGTATAATATACTATTATCTACTGCCTTATCAGAAAATGACATTTTCGACCCGCATATGAGAGGTGAAAATTCCACTTTACCTCCCTAGGTTTTTGTTACTTTACCATGTACCGCGTATGGCTCATGGATCCTTACTGTAAAATGAGAATAATCAAAAATCGGTATATTACATAGGACCACAAACAGGTACACTACACCTTTGGATATTTCGAGCCACTGAATCTGAATCCGGTCTCAGAATTTCCCCTGGACTCTCTAGTTTTCCCCTAGCTAGGGGAAATGCGTGAAATCTTAGAAATTTCCGTGTCTGTGACAACAATTTTGATCTACGCAACATTAAATAAAACACGTTTTCAAATATCTTGAGTCGCTTAGTTCGAATCTCACTGTAGAATTTCCCTACAGTAACTCAGAAGTCGATTAGCCTAGGTGAAAAAGTGTTTGGAAGGTTCTATTTTTGCGCAAGAAAGCTTATAATATATTTTCGTATTTTGAGTTCCTGAATTCATATCTTTCCTAAAAAATGTTCCACAGTACTTCAGAATTTGTCTAGCCTAGTAGTCGGCTGTTTTTTTTCAAACCTATAGGATGATTTTGTTCTAATTTGGCACACACTTAGACATGACTCCGGGGACCACCAAACCAATATAAATTTTTTCGGCGACGGCATACGTTAGGCGTCGCGATGATTTTGACCGCTTTATCTCGGTCATGTATGAATATTTTAAACTTTTGGTTAAACCTCTTAAAAAGCGACGAAATGGCCTTTAATATGGTGTGCAAAACATGATTTTTGACTTCCGGTTGATTCCATAAATAAATAATCATTCTCTTTACAGATCTGCCAAATATGTTTTTTAAAAGGCTATACAAAACGCTAGAATATTATATTTAACAAAGCACGATGGGCCGGCCCTTAAGTTTTAATAAAATTGAACAACATATATATAAAAAAAAAAGTTTTTGCTAAAAACTTCAAAAATAATAAAAATTATGTCCCGCTTTATATTTTGTCGTGTGTTTAGTAATTTTTTCAGGGGATTACTGAAGTTTTCACAGCTGCTTGAAGACAATAAAATATCCTTTTAAAAACACCAAACATAGAAGATTTTTACAAGTCGCCCAATTTTACTGAAAACACCATTACTCAGTTTTGAGCAGGTAAGTATTTTTTATCGGGGCGGGGGCACCTAATCGGCAGTACGTACATAAAAATAACATTGCTTTTTTTCAAACGACCGGAAAATAGCCATTTTCCGTCCCTTGATCCTTTTCCGGTCCCATTTTTGGCCAAGTTGGTTATGATTTCTTGTTGACAGCTTTTAGCTTTTGTTTTTTGGGCAGTTTTGACACTTCTAAAAAAGCTCTTTTAAATTTGTTTCAAAAGTTTTGTGTACAAAAATGGACTGTCTAGAAGATGAGTTGAATCCGAAGGAAATAATAAAAGCTGCTTAAAGAGTCACATACACCGAAAAATCGACCACAGATTTTTAATTCTCAAAGTAAGTATACTATACATACAAGTAAATAAAGAACAAACCTAGAAATCTGCCTATTATGAGATCTTTTATCATTATTTTGCTTGATAAATTGGCCATGGTTGGCCATAACTGGCCAGTCATCACTGAATTAGCTGTGTGAGGCTAATAGACACTATACACTATAATTTTTCTAATGTTTTTACAATTTTGCACAAGTTAAAAATACAAAAATCATTTCTAACCACAAAACTTTACTTGTTTTTCTTAGTTTTCATCTTAAAAACTAGCGGCCTTAGCGGCAATGGCTATCTAGCCAACAAGAAGCAGAAAACATCAGTGGACTGTTCATAAATTACGCAACACGGCTAAGCGTTGACGAAAGTGATAGGTACTAAAATGTTTTTTTTACCGTTTAAAAAAAAAGTACGTACGATACACGACCGGAAAGTGTCTTTACGGTCTCCGCAGGTTTACAGGACTGCGTCGACCTGTAAAGACCAATTTTCCGGTCTAGTGACGTAAATACCTATTACCGCCCTCTCTTCACTTGTCTCTCCCATTTGATGGTTTAATCCATAATAATATATGGGAAGGGCCAGAAAATCTTAGACTAACTTAATTTTCTAATTAATTTTTTGTTCCTTAGCCGATTTTTATAAAGTTTGGCATTTTAGGAAGTTAAAAGAGAAAAGTTTACTATTTTTGTACAAAGGATGTAAAATGTCAAAAAATCAAGATGGAGGACGTAGTCAAAAACTTAGTCTGGAAAAAAAGATCTGAAACTTTTTTTCGACCTCCCTGAAATTTTTTATTTCCAAAATAGGAAACCTTACAGATCTTTTTCTCCAGACTAAATTTTTGAGTACGTTCGCTATTTTGAATTTTTGACATTTTACATATTTTGTACAAAAATAGTAAATTTTGTTCTTTTAAATTTCTAAAATGCCAAACTTTATAAAATTCTTCTAAGAAACAAAAAAGTAAGTAGGAAATTAAATCAGTCCAAGATTTTCTGGCCCTTCCTATATATTATTATGGATTAAACCATCAAACGGGAGAGACGAGTGAAGAGTGGGCGGTAAAAAATGTTATTTTTATGTACGTATTGCCGATTAGGTGCACCCACACCGATAAAAAATGCTTACCTACTCAAAACTGAATAAAATAACAAAAAAAGCAATCGTTTTTTAAGTAAAATTGGACGACTTGTAAAAAAAAATCCTGAAGGCGTCCAAGATTCAAGTTCGGTGTTATGAAAAGGATAATTCATTGCCTTCAAGCAGCTGTAAAAATGTCAGGAATCCCTGAAATTTTTTTTAAATACACGACAAAATATAAAGCGTGACATAACTTTTGTTATTCTTGAAGTTTTTAGCAAAAAGCTTTTTTTATGTATCTTGTTTACTTTTATTAAAACTTGGGGCCCCATCGTGACTTGTTGCATTTAATATTCTAGCGTGTTATATAGCCTTTTAAAAAACATATTTGGCAGGTCTGTAAAGGGAATGTGGATTAAAAAATTTGAAGTTAAGCAGCCGGGGTCAAAAAAATTGAGATTCCAATTTTTTTGAGATTTTTCCTTTGCATGAATTTGCATTTTTTTTATAACGACGAATAGCTAGGACCCTCTTTCATAAATAGAAAATATATTTTTTTTTTGTAAATTTTTAGAAAAAATTTTTTTTTAATATTTCAAATTGATTATTTTTTTACGTAATCAATCGGAACTAAAATATCATGTTTTGTACACTACGTTAAAGCCCATTTTATAGCCTTTAAGAAATTTAGCCAAAATTTTAAAATGTTGACACTTGACCGAGATAGAGCTGTTAAAATGACCCTATGTGCTAAAAAAAGTTTAGCGCGTCGCGACGCCTAACGTACTCGTCGCCGAAAAAACTAATATTCATTTGGTGATCCCCGAAGTCATACCTAAGTGTGTACCGAATTTAAATAAAATCATCAAAAATCTTCCTAGATACTGGAAAAAAGATATAAAAAACCCCCGACTATAGGGAAAAATGTAGAAAGTTGCGCAAATATCGAAGTTTCATGCAGGCCTTTTTCGTATGGGAAAGCTGATATCTTTCCGTTTTTTAAGTTGCATCAGAATTTTTATCCAGCTCCTAACAATTGCCCTAGCCTACGAAAAAGTTAGATATCAGATATGAATTCAGTTACTCGAAAGACGAGAAGACATAAGCTTCTCCGTATGAAGAAAAGGCTACGTGAAATTGTAAGAGCTGGATAAAAATTCTGATGACAGAAATGAACACGGCAACTTAGAAGACGTATGTTATTAGGTAGTACATAAATTCAGATACCTTCCTCTGTGTAGCTATTCCAGTGGCGTAGCCAGAAATCGACTTTGGGGGTTTCATCATTTAATAAAATCAACTATAGGAAATTTTTAAAAATTAGGTAGGTGCCTATTGCTTGAGCTCTTGAACTGAAGGGAGGGGAGAGGGGCGGTTTATTAGGTGTTGAGTTAGTGTATACGAAACAAAAATACTTATTTTTAAAAGCAAGTCTCATCTAGTTTCATTTGCGTATTTGTTTTAAAAATAATCCTTAAATGCGCCGCAGGCAAAAATTTTGAAAAATTAACCTAAACTGCTATTTTACGCGTTTAAAAATTGCTTAAAGTTTAACAAAATTGTAACAATATTTAATATTGGTATAGCGCCGCAAGCGAAAACTTTGATAAAAAAAATACTTTAAAAATTTTGATCTCTTAGGTTTTCTGTAAGATATTTTTGGAAAAGTATAATGGGTTAGATGCCAAGAAGGGGTGGGTTGCGGTGGTATATACAGTGCGGACGTAAAAAGACCCTCTCCCTGCTAATTATTGAACGGGTTGAGGTATCGACTTCAAAGAAAAACCATGTTTAATGATAACACTTTTGCTACTTTTTGACGTATTCTTTATCAGCGTCCTATTGACGTAAGTCTATAAAGTCATTTAAAATACAGTGCGCATTTGTGGGGAGTTATTTTCTTTTTCCTGACGTCAAGTGAAGTGGGTATTCTAAAAATCAGGAGAGAAAAATTACTCCCTGTATGTAAACAACTATTAAAACAAAATATTACATCACTGCAGTCACTACAACAAATAAAAACAGTAATAGTACATTATAAACCTAGGGACTAACGTGTCTCTTTTAATCCTGAGGCGAAATGTTTGTAGCCCGACCGTAGGGAGGCCTACAATTCGCCAAGGGATTAAAATACACTTTGGCCACGAGGTTTATATACTATTTGATGCACTTTAGAATGCGAGAAACTAAAAACAAAAAATCACAAAACTAACAGTAGACCACTTAAAGGTACTCTAGTTTCAAGATTGACAGATCGTATTACTGATAGTTGTCATTGATTGTTGTTGGCATGGTGGATTCACTCAAAATTTATTGTGCCATTGAAGTGTTGCTATGGCACAAAACAAATGTCAGTCAGTTGTTGTTATCAAACGGCGCGGCGTCACCAAACGGTGAGTCCAGAAAAATCGTACAGCATTTTTTTTGAAAATGAACATTGAAGAGGTCGCGGAAGAGACCATCGCTAGCCTTCTTCCAGAAAAATCTCGCGAGGTTTACAAGAAAAAGTTTCGTGATTACCGAAAATGGTGCGCTGAACAGCATGCAGAGAATTTTACGGATGAAAAGGTGCTCCTGGCATACTTCCTACAGAAGTCTACGTCTACGACGTCGACATCAGCGAATATAGTAAACTTACGGCATTTCTAAAGAGACAGAATGACCATTATAAGCCGAAAAAGTTCAAGACATTGGATTTCGACAATATAAGAGATTTTCTTCAAAATGCTCCAGATGAAGAATATCTAGCCCAAAAGGTAAGATTCTTTTCGTTACTTGAGTATTTTCCTGATAGTACTACTAAAAATAACACCATCGATTGTGTACAAAACTTTACTAATAGGAGACTAATTTTGTTGCAGGTGGCGCTGATTATGGGATTCGCTGGAGCATGTCGAGGAACGGAGCTCTGCCAGTTAGACTGCAGCGATGTCTTCGACCATGAAAGCTATTTTCTGGTACACCTACGGGTACAAAATCAGGCAAGGATCGCTCATATGTGATAAAAACGTCCAGTGAAAACTATACGAATGTAGTGGAAAATATATTGGTCTAAGGCCACCTACACAGCATACACGATTTTTTGTGTCTTACAAAAATGGTAAATGCATGAGTCAGCCTATAGAAAAAAATACCTTTGGGCAGCTACCAAGGAGAATTGCTGGCTACTTGGGATTACCAGACAAAAATCTATATACTGGGCATTATTTTCGCAGATCATCAGCTTCTTTACTTGCCGACTCGGGAGCAACTATAAAAAGACATGGTGGCTGGAAAAGCAGTTCGGTTGCTTAAGGTTATGTTAAAAATTAATTGTATCAAAAGAATAATGTTGCCGATCAAATTTTCACCAATGTCTCCTCCGATGTCGATATGGCATCAGCATCAACCATAGGAAGATCAATTTCAGAAAATAAGACAATAACGGCAGCGGCGACAGCTACGTATGTGGAGAATACGTCTATAACTAAAAATGTTGCCTCCAACTGTCCACTCTTCGTAAGGCTTGCAAATTGCACCCAAGTAAATGTAAATATATATCATACTAAGAACTAGATTTAAGTAATGCATATGCTAATTATTTTTTTCGTTCATACATTTTAACAAATAAATAATATTTCAATAAAATTATTGTTTAATTTGGAAATATTTACTTTAAGTCCTCTAGGGATTTAAATTATTTTTAATCCCTGAATGATTAAAAGTGCCCCTTTTATCCCTAAAATGAGAGATTAAAAGTGCACTTTTAATCCCTAAAGTGCATAAAAACATTTTCCCCGTTTTTCTTGGAAATGTCACCTTTATATGCTTATTTCAAAATATACAGTGTGTTTTAACGAAAACGAAAAAGAGGATTTTTCACGGTTTCTTTCATTTAAGAGAACTTCAAAACAAGTTATCACTCGACTTTCCCTATTCAAAATATAGGCATGAAGTTTACCCCTCAAAGAGGGTGTGTGCTACAAAAATTTAAAGATAGCCAAAAAGTGCCCTTAAAAATCAGACTCTAGATACGTGAAAACACGCTGTATATGTCCTTTAATTGTTTCCTAACGTTACGTCTTTTTACTCCAATACATTTTGCTGCCTTCAAGAAACATTTACATACATCTCATTTAATTACAACAGTTTAAAACCTGTTAATAGCAGTGCACCTTAAAACAAGGCTCGAGACGTTGTTTAGAGCTAGTTTTAACTGTTTATAACGAAGCGTAGAATTAGGAGAAAAATAAGATTTTGCATTTTGCTTAAATGGCTGTCGTTCGATCTAGACTTTACGTTTTTGCAAAGATTTGACACATAAAAAATATTTCGTTACATATACCTAAAATTAAGTATAATAGGTACATTATGAAACATTATCGATACATCGATACATTATGGTTCCATTATTGGTACATTATGGGTACATTATGGGTAAATTATAGGTAAATTATATAGATCGATACATTATGGGTACATTATTGGTACATTATGGTTACATTATGGGTATATTATGAGCTAACTTTAATAAAGTCAGCGCCATTCTTGGTAGTTACGCCCGACTACTACATATTTTAGGCAGTGTACCCATCTGTTCTTTAAAGGCGTACTTGGTTGCCGGTGCTGTCCGAATGAAACCTACGTTAGGGCATAGCTTTCTTGTGCGAGGTACTATCAAAATAATGTCGACTTTCATAGTGTTTGTGCCGATCTTTAATAACTCGAGCAACATAAGCTTGTGAAAATCTTAAAGCAGCTTAAAAATTAATTTTAGGCTAACCAGGGTTTCAAGGTGAGGGTAAGTTACCTTACCTCGGAGTTAAACTAAAAAAAAAGTATTGGCTTAAGGTCGTAGTTACAATCTACAATTGTTTTTAGCAACACTGTACGGGAAATCAATTTAACTATGTCGACCTGATTTTTTTTGCAAAATTTAACGTCATTGAATTTGTTTTGCATGGAAACGCGAAGACTTTATTTTTATGTTTATCCACAGTGGGACACCAGAGATTTTTTAGCACCGGGTGAAACATTTGGGGTTAGGTTACTTATGTTGACTTTTCGCGTTCAGCGCCGCTAAAAAACCAAGTAAAATACTAAAATAAAAGAAAACCTTTTATTGTAGAATTACCTGCTAAAAAAATACTATCCAACTACGTATTAAAGTAACTGGGTGTAATGTTTAAGGTTGCATTTACAGGTGTGTTTATAATTGAATTGGAAACACCCCCGCTAGCTGATACCGACAACAGGTTAACTTAAAAGCATGCAGATTTAAAAATCGCGGCGCTAGACGAAATAATCGTATTCTATTTTAAACAGGAGCGTCAATGACTAGCAAGAGTCTTTCCAACCTCTAAATGGAGCTTTACTGACCTGTTTTGTTAGTTCTCAAGTATCCGTGTGTTTTGGAAACTGAGGTTCTAAAATCTATCCTTTGCATTCGAAGATTTCACTAGTACACTTGCAATGCCTCAATAATTTAAATTAAAAAAAAAATGATTGAATCATAATAAAAACAAAATTATGTGGGGTTATGGTGAATTCCTAGTAATTCCAGCGGGTCAGTAAATTTGTCGTGGTTCTTTGATAGACTCGGGGTAATGCCCGCTCAGTGCTAGGCCTTTTTCGGCGGGCGACCGCACACGCGGAGTGGTTTCATATTCGTTTCAGAACAATGTTTTTGAAAACACATTTTTGAAAGATAAACATAAAATACTCTTCTGTCCCACTGCGGCCCGATTTAAAGTTTGTTGACAAAACACCTACAGTTACCATGGAATCGTATAAATTCTGCAATATATCCCAAATTCAATGAAGTGTGATTGATTGATCGATTTTCGTTTCCGGAGTGCACAGGGTTTTAGAAAAAAGGAAACTTAGTTTTTATTTTCGCTAAAGCAAGGAAATATAAAAGGGAAAAATGTAATCCAGAGGAAATTGTGAGTATTTCTCTATTTTTTTTTGTAAATCGGGTTTGTTCTAAACCGCAATTATTTTGAGGCTTTTGGGATAGATGACAATACCATTTTGTTTTAAAGAAAAAATAATTAAAAATTTTGAAAAATCCTTCAGATATTTTTGTTAAGCATTGAAAAATGATCACCCCTGCAAAATTTCAGGTAATTCCGATGTTTAGTTTTCCCTGTGCACTCTGGAAAAAGATTAAAAAATTAAAGAATAAGGCGTTGCCAGTTGTACTTTTTTTTACTTAAAATCTGGGGAGAAACTATAGCCTTAAAACAGCAAAAAACTGAGATTTGTAGCCCGAGTTAATTTAGCTTTCTGGTAAACCGCTATTGAGAAACCGGCTCTAAATGGAATAAAAAAACAATTGAAGTGATATAGTTGTTTTTGTGGGATATTAAAGCTTATTTGAGATAACAGATGGGGAAAGTCGATTATACCATGCAATAATTTGTACAAAAAAATAAATCTGCAAAATTGCTCTTCTGCCTTTGAGAGGCTTGATCTTATTTTCTCGGAGAAACGCGTTCTTGGAGCTGTTTTAAAGACTACAATTTCTTTCTAATTTTTATAGGTTTATAGGTTTTTATAAATAAAATTAGATTATATACACAGTTCGACGAAATTTAAAAAGGGGGCGGAATGACGCGACAATTAAGGAGCGAAACACACACACAAAAAATGTGCAAAAAATATTAGCAGCTGTAGCTATTTAAAAAAATATATTGATTCCTTTAACGACTAGACTTACCTCTTATCGGTGATTGGTTATCGAGCTGAAGTTTCAAGTTTGAACCTCTTCTGGAAAATCGAACCGTGTGCCAGTCGTTGTCGTTGACGTTTTGGCCGGCAAGCAGTATCTGTAAGAAGAAAAAATAGTGTCTCATATTTTTAAGAAAACTTAGGTAGGTAATCTAAGTGCATTTCCAAGCCTTAAGGTATCTGTATACACGTCCAACGCTTGGGTGTGCTTTTGTTAAGGTGCAAGAGAGAATGCGAACAGCAACGCAAAACCTATGTCAGTTATCAAGTGACATTCCAGCATTTTTTTGTTTATTTTTTTTGAATTTGTGGCCACAATCCATAAAATGAAGTCTTAATCTTACGAATCGAAAAAAGACTTCTATGCAGAAACGACGAGCATTTGCTCATGGCCAAATCTAAAGGCGCATTTACACAGACAAACTTTCCTTTGATGTTAAAATGCCGACAAACATTTACACGAGCCTCTTGAGCAAAATGTTCAAAGAAATGTTCGAGCAAAATCTGGTACAAAAAAACACACGTAAATTTTGGAGAGAATGTTGAGCAAAATTTGTTTAAAGAATTGGGGGTATAAGAATTTCTTTACAAATTCAAAATATATATTGTTATCGGAATTCATTGAACTTAACTGAAAATAGAAAAACAAAGTTTTGAAATAAGGTATTTTTAATCAAGTGCTTTCCGACGGAAAAACGATTTGATGCCGAAATTTACATTTTACCTCATAAGCAACTTCGAGTGATCTGATTTTTATAGGGGATATGCCAGTATACTTGTAACTTTTTTGGGGTTGTAAAAAGAACGAGAATAAAAAAAATAATAATTGGCATTTATTTATTGTTGTTGCCTGTAAAATATAATGATAAAAATTTACGTTTAAAAGGATATCCCTTTATTTTCCTTCCTAGTTTAGTCTTTTACAATAATAATTATGTCAAATTAAAAAACCTATATACATTTTATTAAATCTCAAATATATGGACAAAAGCACGTTCGGTTTAAATAATACCCGTTTATTACCCACTTTTATAACCCTACGAACCCGACCATAGTCTAAAAAATATAATTTAGCAGTAATTTAGTAGACTGTGTCGCCAATCTATCATCCCGCCCTTTGGATTTCGCAGGTAGTAGGCCGGCCACCCTTTTGAATCGCAATGTTGTCCTTTGCATATTGTTGGTTCAGTGTCAGTAATCGACCTTGATTATTACATTAAATTGACAGTAAATATCTATATCTTCAGCATTTTCATGAACCTTTTGCTTTTTTAAGCAACCCTTGGGACCTTAAACTAACTAGGTAAATCTGTTGTGAGGATATTTGAAAAACTCAAAATTTTATTGGAAAAGAAAAATTTTTCTGGGTTTTTTTTTTGACTTTAGGGAAAAAACCCTTGGAAATAAAAAACTCGCAAGAAAATCCCCGGGCAAAAAAATCCGGGAAAAACCCTAAGAAAAAAATATTATAAGTAACCCTAATCCATGTGACAAAACTGATAGTAGAGCCAATAATAATGTTTCGCTTGCCGTCGGCTTTTTTCCACAAAAATCTTAAATAAAAGTTGGTATTCCATTTTTTTGAAGAATTGAGATCACTGATCACTGATGTGAAATTTTATTTATTCTCATCTTTTAAGGCGCAATTACACAGACGAACATGATCAAACAAAAGCTCGTGCAAAAGATTTAAAATTTTTTGCGTGAACATTTTTGTGAGCTTTTCTTTGAACATTTTGTTCGGGTAAATTTTTGAGCAAATTATTGCTATCTGTTTTGGAAACATATTTTTAAAGATGAGAATAAATAAAATTTCACATCAGTTATCAGTGATCTCAATTCTTTAAAAAAATGGAACACCAACTTTTATTTTAAATTTTTGTGAAAAAAAGCCGACGGCAAGCGAAACATTATTCTTCACTCTCATGGGTTAGGGTTACTTATAATATTTTTTTCTAAGGGTTTTTCCCGGATTTTTTTGCCCTGAGGTTTTTTTGGGATTTTGTTGCGAGTTATTTTATTTCCAAGGGTTTTTTCCTAAATTGAAAAAACAACCCAGGAAAATTTTTCTTTTCCAAAATAATTTTGAGTTTTTCAAATATCGGCAAAAAACTCAAAAATTGCACTTTTAAGCGGTAATCCGCGCCCCATGACTATGAGGAGTGGTGGGGAGAGGAATTTTTTTTAAAACATATTTTTGTAACTTTACTTTACTCTTAGCTTTGATTGTTTTTTTTTTCATTCTTCACACCAGATTTACCTAGTTAGTTTAAGGCCCCAACGGTTGCTTAAAAAAGCAAAAGATTCATGAAAATGCTAAAGATCGATATTTACTGTCAATTTAATGTAATAATCAAGGTCGATTACTGACACTGAACAAACAATATGCAAAGGAGCAACATTCCGATTCAGAAGTCTAGTCTATTACAGCTAAAGTATATTTTTTTAGACACGGGTCGGGATCATAGGGTTGTAAAAGTGGGTAATAAACGGGTATTATTTAGACCAAACGTGCTTTTGTTCATATATTTAGGATTTAATAAAATGTATATAGGTTTTTTAATTTGATCTAATTATTATTGTATTGTGTTTTAAACTAAGAAGTAAAATAAAGAGATATTCTTTTAAACGTAAATTTTTATCATTACATTTTACAGGCAACAGCAATAAATAAGTGCCAATTATTATTTTTTTATTCTCGTTTTTTTACAACCCCAAAAAAGTTACAAGTATACTGGCATATCCCCTATAAAAATCAGGTCAATCGAAGTTGCTTATGAAGTAAAATGTGAATTTCGACATCAAATCGTTTTTCCGTCGGAAAGCACTTAATTAAAACTACCTTGTTTTAAAACTCAGTCTTTCTATTTTGAGTTAAGTTCAATGAATTATAATAAAACTATAAAATTTAAATTTGTAAGAAATTTCTATACCAACATTTCTTCAAACAAATTTTGCTTAACATTCTCTCCAAAATTTCAGTGAGTCTTTTTGTACGAGATTTTGCTCGAACTTTTTTTTGAACATTTTGTTCAAGGGGCTCGTGTATATGTTTGTCGGCATTTCAACATCAAAGGAAAGTTTGTCTGTGTAAATGCGCTTTTAAAAATATGTTTCCAAAATAGATAGCAATAATTTGCTCAAAAATTTACCCGAACAAAATGTTCAAAGAAAAGCTGACAAAAATGTTCACGCAAAAAATTTTAGATCTTTTGCTCGAGCTTTTATTTGAACATGTTCGTCTGTGTAATTGCGCCTTAAAATGACTGCCACGTTATTATAAGCGTTTTTTC
Source organism: Oxystoma pomonae (assembly GCA_963921995.1). NCBI lineage: Eukaryota > Metazoa > Arthropoda > Insecta > Coleoptera > Brentidae > Oxystoma > Oxystoma pomonae. The sequence goes on from OY998163.1 coordinate 143,738,746, forward strand.
AGAGGCAACAATTTTACCTATGACCAACGAATAATACGTAATAGTTTTATGACCATCTCAACACGATTTTAATGGCTCATTTACGTTCCTAGGATAATAATAAAGCTTAGACGTAATTGACGCGAATATTTGAATTACTTTTCTATATTTTTAAGACAATAAATATTTATTATACATAAATAAATCCAATAGTTAGTACCTAATCAAAAATGAGTCTTGTTAAATTGACATATTACGCATTTTTAAGAAAAAAAACTTGTTTTTAAAAAGATACATGAAAAGTCCCTTAGTAACCCTATTCATTTTGACGTTTTAGATAGAACGTCATTGAAAATTTATAGTCCATTCATAAAGAAGGCAAAGAGCAAGCAAAGCATAAAACGATTTAAAACCCATTTTCTTTAATTAATATAAAAAAAAATAGAAAAACGACATTAGTTAAAAATATATATTATATTTTAATTAATATATTTTAAGTAATAATATAATTTTTATGATTGTAAGAATTTTAGATTATTAGCAATTTTTGTTTCTTCCTGGTATAATAGGTACTTATGAGTTGGTTCTAAATATTATTTTTATTAGGTAATTAAGAGTAATTCTCTCTGAAATATTAAAGTTGACTACAAATCTGCTTTGCTTTTTATTATAGTTTTAACTTTTAAAGCGTGTGCAGTTTTTGTATTTAGAAAGTAAAGAAATATGGAAAAATATAGCTTCTACTCCGAGTACAAATAAAAGTCGTGCGCATTTAACGCTTAGAGAAAAATGTAGCAAGGAATAATACCACCTATAAATTAAAGGATGTGGAGGTGCTTTTTCAAGAATCAGTTAAAAAAATAACTCCAGATAATTGGCGTAAATGTGTACAACATGTTTTAAAAGTAGAAGAAAAAATGTGGAAACTTGATTGTTTAATCGAAGAAAATGTGGAACCGTTAATTATTTCTTTGGAAGAAAATGAGAGTGATGAGCATTACTGTTCTTCTGAATCTGAGTAATTTATTCCTATTTTATTTTTGACTGGTTTTCAAGAAACGTATCTACCTCCATTTCATTTTAATTATTTTTGTAGTTATAATAATTGACAACCGTAACATTTTTTTTATGTACCAACCATTTGTTTAGCCTTAATTTAATTTTTGGATGTGCTTATTAATTATAGTTAAAATGCCATTTTTTTTTTATATATATTATAATATTATTTTTATTCGTAATATGTATTTTTATTATTTAATTTATAAATTTTTTCTAATAAAGTAATTTGTTTTATTAAATTTCGTAAAACTTTTTACATATTTACCATTTTCTTCACTAATACCTATATACCACGGTACTTAAAATGTAAGTTTCCTCCATTTGCGGCGCCTATGAGAATAGTTTATCGCTTGCCCTCTACTGTTCTCGGTTTTGGGTTCCATTGTATTTTCCGGTCGAACAGGATGAGGTATATAAAAATAAAGGATTTTTACCTGAGGTACATTAGAAAATTTTTAAAAGAGAAGAAAAAGTGATTGATCACTCAGTACAAAATTTATCCAAATTTGCATTTTTATTACTCTCTCTTCTTTATGAACAGACTTTAGTTATGAAGGTTGTTGACTTGAGAGTGTTTGCGTTCGATATTTTTAATAATTTTTGATATTTATAATGATATTTTTATTGGTCGTAGGTAAATTATAGTACACTAACTCGCATGTCATGGTCATTACACGCTCAGATAAATTAAGACACTCGCCTGCGGCTCACGTCTCAAACTTCATCTTCGCGTTTAATGGCCATCATAACATGCTTGGTATATAGACTACTGGACTACATGTCTGTTTGAACTAGTGGGTTATTTTTGAATTTCTTGTTCTATTATAGATAACATAAAATTTGGAAAATAAGAAAAGACCAATAAATTTAATAGATTCTTATCGGTTATAGTTGGATAAAAGCACTTAAAAGTAAAAATTTAATTGAAACTTTTCTGAAAACACGTCATTTTATAACAGATGGGTAGTAGTAGTTGTATAGTAGTAGTAGTATAGGGAGCGGCCCGTGGGTCTGGAAATTGGGCCTCTTTATGGGCTCTTTCTGCCATACCTCGTTCCGTACCCCTATGCCCTGCTGCAACTCTCTCTCCGGGCCTCCCTGTCTTCTTTACGAAGTTCAATATGTCGGCCCATTTGAGCGAGTGCAGCTCTCCTTCCTCTATCGTGGGAAATCCCCACTTCAGCTGCCTTAATCTGTGCGGGATTCTTGAAAGTGTGAGAAGGGAGTACTCGCCAAAGGAGTACTCTGCTACTCTCATTGTCCTTTCGGGTTTTGCCTAAGAGCCATTTAGTTCTGGTTACATTCGGACCATCCACGAATAGCTTGGACTGTCTGCACTCTGACTCTTGCCTCCAGAGCGTCTTCAGTTCGTTGTTCGCCCATTTGTTGAGGTCACTCTATACCTGTTTCCTTGTTATTTGAAGTTAGTAGACAATGTTGAGCTTGAGAGTAAACTAGAGTTTCGAACTTCGATTGTCTTTATTTTTATTTTTTCACAACGTTTCGAATGCTTATGTATCTGCAATCGTCATAAGGTGAATATTAACAAAAAACTAAGACTACTGGACCATAAAACTACTGGTTGGCTACGCCCTTTCTCAGTTGAAATCTGTTACCTCCGAAAAGTGTGGGTTTCCAAATATCCTTGATGGTGACGCATGTTTGAGCAAATACTTTCTGGTTCTTCAGGATTAATGCTGTTTCTTTGTATTTTTACTTGAATAGGTTTTCCTCCTTGGCGACGATCTGTGCCTCTTTCCATTCCAGATGATGTTGATTTTCCCAGCAACGTGGAGCTTTTTTCGATCTAGTTGTGTCCCCTTGTCGAGTTTTGTGTTTGTGTTTGGTAAGTCGAACTTCCTTAGGTCGGCTGGTTTCTCCGATGTACATATCCTCACACTCGCTTGGCACCTGATAGATGCAGCTCTTGGTGTCGTGGAGTTGTGGTTTAGTTTTTGTCAATTGTGTTCTTATTGTTGTGGTCGATTTGAAGACAGTCCGAAGATGGTATTGGTTTCCTATTCGTCTTATCTTTTCTGAGATTCCTTTGACGTATGGAATTATAAGTGTCGCCTTTCTTTCAGTATTTGGTGTTGGTGTGGTCTAAAGAATTTTATTGATCGTGTAGTTGGAGAAACCATTCCTTCGTAGATCGGATCGAATTTTTGACTTTTCTTTATTCAACGCTTCTTCTGTATGAAGATGTACCTCTGCTTCGACTCTATATCTTTCATCGATGTTTGTTGATTCAATGGCAGTAATTATCTTGATTGCTGGTATGGTTTTGGGTGCAATGGCAACACAGAAGATACTTCAACGACATTGAAAAAAGCAAACTCATACCACACTACAACAAAGCACCGCATATGTATGGACTGCTGAAAATTCATAAGAAAAACATACCTCTCCGACCGATAACCAGTTGTCGCAATTCTCCGACTTATAATCTTGCTAAATATCTTTTACTGATCATCCAGCCTCTTTAAGGAACGTCACCATCATTCGTCAAAAATTCAAAGCATTTCGTTGACCTCCTTAGAGACATCAACCTACAACCTGACGACCAGTTTGTTAGTTTTGATGTCGAAAGTTTGTACACGAACATACCATTGGAAGAATCACTTCAAATCGAACAAAAGGTACTCAATGACAGCCACCTCTCTGACAGAATCAATCTACCAATCAAAGTTCTGTCTGCAGAATTCTTATTTCCAGGAGAAGGACAGATATTTTCGACAGGAAGATGGTCTACCCATGGGATCTCCACTTTCGCCGATAGTGGCCAATATCTTTATGAAATCCTTTAAAGAAGAAGTTCTGCGAACATCTTGTCAGAAACCCAAACCATGGCTAAAAAAAAGGACCACAAAGAAAAAAATTGTCAGATCTTTGTTCTCGACCAAAAATAATTCAACCATAATCACTTCCGTATATCGCAAACCAGCTCACACTGGACAATACTTTCATTTGAAATCAAATCACTCCACATCAACCAAACTGGGAATTGAAAAACTCTCATAGATCGAGCCACCTACATCTGCAATACAGAAGAAGCGTTAAATGAAGAAAAGTCAAAAATTCGATCCGATCTACGAAGGAATGGTTTATTCAACTATACGATCAATAAAATTTTTCAGACCACACCAACACCAAAGCCTACAGACGTAAATACTGAAAAAAAGGCGACACTATAATTCCATACGGGAAAGAAATCATTCTTCGGACTGTCTTCAAAACTACCACAACAATAAGAAGTCAATTGACAAAAACTAAACAACAACGCCACGATATCAAGAACTGCAACTAGCAGGTACAGGTTGATTTATTATATTTCGACACCCCGGTAATCGCGATTAATATTAATGATAAAAAAAATGTTTTAGGGTAAGATTTTAATAATTTTGTCCAAATTTTTTGAAAACTTTGACAAATGCTGTCAAATGTCATTCCATATGTCCAATTTTGACATCAACTTTCTTATTTTAAATTGAACACCCTGTATTTTTTTTATTTTGTTAGTTTTGTTCTCCTTTCTTATTTCAAAAATATATCAATTGTCTAGGTGCGGTAAACAGTTTTCAAGATATTGCATGTTTTCGGTGGATTTTTGCACTCCCGTTAATGCTCTTAATATTAAAGATAGAAAAAAAATTTAAAGCCAAAATTTGTTCAATTTTTTATGGACTTTATATATGTTTTGCCAGAAAATGTCAAATGTCATTTTTATGTCAAATATATAAATACGAATGACAGCAACAACGACAACAAAAAATTTAGTAATCTATCAAATGCTCGAACACATCACCATTTACTTCAACACAAAGTTCATAACGCCTACTTAGGCCAGAAATCGTGTTGATTATTTTGTGCCTCAGGTTTTTATTAATATTAATTGCTTCATTATTTCCTCAATTTTTAACTTCTTCTAAGGTGTTCGGGCGATCTGAGTGAATAGTCTCCTTTAAATCGTCCCACAATCAAATATCCGGAGGTGTTAGAACTGGCGAGGTTGGTGGCCATGATATTGTCCCATCTGAACCAAGCCATATGGGATAATTTTGATTTAGAAAATTTGTTATTGCTCGAGTATTGTGAATTGATGCCCCGTCCTGCTGCCATATTATTGGGTGCTCTTGGATATCCAGTGGAAGGTTATTGATGGAATTCAAATTCAATAACCTTCAGCAGTAACAAATTTTCTAAATAGAGAAAAAAGGAGACTATTTACTCAAATCGCCCGAAAACCTTCGAAAGAAATTAAAAATCGAGGAAATAATGAAGAAATTAATATTAATAGAAACCTGAGATATAAAATAATCAACATGATATCTGGCCTAAGAAGGCTTTATGAACTTTGTGTTGAAGTAAATGTGTTCGAGCATTTGTTAAATTAGTAAATTTCTTGTGGTCGTTGTTGTTGTCGTTATTTAGTTAAGTAGAGTAGTCCTAATTTAGTTAAGTTATTTATACATTTGACATAACATTTTCTGGCAAAATATATATAAGGTCCGTAAAAAACCCAACAACTTTTGTTTGTAAATTTTTTGTTTATCTTTAATATTAACGGCACTAACGGAAGTGCAAAAAATCCACCAAAAATATGCAATATCTCAAAAACCATTTACGGCACCTAGACAATTGATATATTTTTGAAATACGAAAGGAAAGTGAAACTTGACAAAATAAAAAAATACAGGGTGTTCAATTTAAAATAAGAAAGTTAATGTGAAAATTTGACATATGGAATGATATATGACAGCCTTTGTCAACATTAATAGTACATTATAAACCTAGGGAGTAAAGTAGTACAGTTAATCCCGAGGCAAAAATTTCCCTCCCTTCGGTCGGGCTATAATTTGTCGAAGGATTAAGCATCACTTTACTCCTATGGTTTATATACTATTTTATGCACTTTAGAATAAGCAGAAAAGTAAAAAAAAAATAACTATAATTTTTTATTTATTATTCAAAAAATCGCACTCTGTAGACAAACCGCCACATGTACCTTCGCTCTGTCTTTATGTCAAACGATAACATCTAGTATGCCGAAACGCAGAAACATATGCATCGCTATGTCAATAAATTTTACTTTATTTCCCTAGGGAATAAATGACCCATTTTATTCCCGAAAAAGCGGGATTAAATGGGTGCATTTATTCCCGGAAGTAATATTAACGGCTATAACCGGGGTGTCCAAATATAATGAATCACCCTGTACCAAGCGAGTGTGGGGATATCTACATCGGAGAAACCAGCCGGCCTATGGAAGTTCGACTTACCGAATACAAACGCAATACTCGACAAGGGGACACAACTGGATCGAAAATAGCTCAACATTGTTGGGAAAATCAACATCATATGGAATGGAAAGAGGTAAAGATCGTCGCCAAGGAGGAAAACCTATTCAAGCGAAAATTCAAAGAAACAGCAGTCATCCTAAGGAAACCAAAAGTATTTTCTCAAACAAGCGACACCATCAAGAATATTTGGAAACCCACACTTTTCGGAGGTAACAGATTCCAACTGTGAAAGGCCGGAGCCAACCAGTAGTTTTATGGTTCACTGAACACTTGCTAGTATATAAGATTAGGTACATAAAATCTATATGTTTGTGGCGGATTCATAATGTCGAAACTACTTTTTTTGGGTTTTTTGCCACAAAAATATGTTAAAACCCACTGCGTAAATTCCTAAAGAAAGAAATTTTGTTCGTTTGTCAGTGGTTTTTAAATAAGATTAAAAAAATTTGCCTACACACATGCAAATCCTAATTAGAATCTAAGTACTTATCTGACGTTTCGGCAGAAATTCTAATGCCGTTATTAAAGAACTTTATTCTTTTCAAAAACTTTTCTCGATTCTTTTTTAAAATATCTCTCTGTTGTCATACAACTGACTGACTTTTAAAATTTAAAAAATCAGTTGATATAAATACAGTTTGGCTTCCAATTTTAAAACAAGATTTTCAAAAAGTTTTTTTTAAATAAATTAAAAAATAGCATTGATGTTCTTTGGGTTTCTAATGTATTTTTTCTTGGTCAGTTAAAAGATAATCTTTATACTTGATATTTTAAAATAAAAATTTTGTATTTTTATAATGTAATCTAAAATCGAAAACACTCAAACAAATATAATTTTGATTTTACATTTTACCAAATTCACCCAATACCTTGTTGGCTACTATCGACGCACCAAACTCTCAAGTTAATATTTGAAATATATATCAGTCAAAGTCAGTCAGTTGTATGACAACAGACAGATATTTTAAAAAAGAATCCACAAAGCATATACCTACCCGTAGGTACATATTTTATGAAAGAATCGAAAAAAGTTTTTGAAAAGAATAAAGTTCTTTGATAACGGCAGTAGAATTTCTGCCGAAACGTCAGATAAGTACTTAGATTCTAGTTAGGATTTGCATGTGTGTAGGCAAATTTTTTATCTTATTTAAAAACTACTGACAAACGAACAAAATTTTTTTTTCTAGGAATTAACGCAGTGGGTTTTAACATATTTTTGAAAAAATTTCTTTAACTTAGTGACGAAAAACCCAAAAAAACTAGTTTCGACATAAGATTAGGTAGTCTTAGTTTTTTGTTCGCATTCATCTGATGAAGATTGCATATACATAAGCATTCGAAACGTTGTGAAAAATTGAAAATAAAGATAATGACAGTTCAAACCTCTAGTTTACTCTCATGTTTCCTTGTTATTCCCAGAAGAGGTTCCAACAGATGGGTATGTGGTAGTATTAAAGTCAGGCTATGCCAACTTTACATACCGATAAGTCCCTGAACGAAAAATTTCATTCTTGGATATTTTTAAACAACCCACGAAAGTAAAAACAAAAGTGGAATGATAATATCCTGTAAATACATTTGCAAAAGCAGGCAAATATATATCATGTTTACAGGGGGACTTGAAACCCATCTAAAAATGATATAACTTTACTTTTTCTATTAACAAAAATTTAAAAAAAACAAATTTTAATATATTATGAAAAATCATGGTAAAAAATACCAATTACTGATTGTGGAAAAGACACACCAAAAACAAAAAAGAATGTCAAATCGATTCGATTGATGTGACTACGTTCTTTTAGGCTCATAACTGTCACCTGCATAAGGCGGTCATTTTTGTGAAATTTCTCAGGGGGTATTATCATTCTACTTTTGTTTTTACTTTCGTGAAACAACCATACTTTTAAATCATTATTTAAATCATTTCTTCATATATTCATTCCACATCATAAACAAACTCGAATTATAAACTCTACGCTCTCGGAATTCAGAGTGTTCGCGCTGTTTCCATTTTGCAGATGGTCAACTTTAGCAATTATAAACTTGCTGTTAGCGATTTGATTGTCAGAAATAATTTTGGCAATTTCGTTAGCTTTCGGCTAATTTATCTTTTTTTAATGTTGCAACCATATACTTATAAACTTAATAATACACGCCCCTGGAAGTGGAAATTTTGTTAGCGACATATCATGGTCAAGTAGGCCATGAAAATAAAGATATTCGGCCGTTTTGCGCAAGTGCGTTGGATTGATTTTATCCTGACGCCATTTTTGTTTGTTTAGATTTCATCACAGTACGTATACTGTGATTTTACTTTATTTTCTATGTTTATGGCAGGCACTTATACAAAATAAAGTTATTTATCCAGAGGAAAACAAATCGTCACATCAGAATTACAAGGTTCTATCTACAACATTTAATATGAGCTTTATCAAACAAAAAATAAATAGAAGAAAACTGGTGGGTAGTTTCAAATTTATTAAGAAAATTACAAAGTTCCAAGTGGATGATTTTAAATTATTTTAGAATTACAAAGGGGTAATTCCATTGTAATAGGTGTTACGTTTTATGTTTTTGACATCCAATTTTATGTTTGATGTTAATAAGTTATTACAACAAAACTCGAATTAACTCATGTGGTCTTGACAGATGAAAATCTTTATGCAAAAAAACTCACTAGGAATCACCAGAACAATGTATTTTAGGGAATCGAATACATGTAACGGGTGTTATTTTGTTTTTTACGTTTTTTCGACATTGATATGGTTAGGTTTAGTTTTCATAAAAGTTAGCATAGCAACTAATATATTTTTTGATCTTAGTGTGTAGCAGAAAAGGCCACCAAAGAGGTTTAATATATTTTGAGTTTTATTAATTTTTACTTCTTTTATTTTCTTTATCCTCAATTTGTAATGGGTGTTATGTTTGAGTGTTATATTGTAAATTCGTTTTTATATTGGATTTTTTTTAAAGACTTTTTCGGCCAAGAATGGTAAAAATCAATTGCAGTTGAGGACGTATGCTCTATATAATACACCAAAACTACTTTTATACATTGTCATGTTAGTAAAAAAAATAAATAACTGCATGGAAGGAGTAACATATTAATTTTAGTATTAATTAACGAGAAAAAAAAAGTAAGTACTGACATAGTACTAAAAAATGGTTACAATACTTTAATTTGGGTCCTTTGAAGTTCAGGTAGGCGACTGTTGATTAGATAACATTGGGCCAATAATTTTCAAAATAATGCTTGGATTGTATGTTATCTATGGCTGTGAGACCTTGCCATCTCGTTTCTAAAACGGGGGTGATTTCTTTTATTTGGCTCTCTGGTATATAGAATACCAAAAGTCCCCCAGCATTCACTGAGAGGAACTCAAAGCACTCTTTAGGAGTATTAAATATTACTTTGTAAAAATACACCAAAAAATACTGTTGAAGAAATTGTGAAATACTTTTAGAATTATCAAAACGTCAATCAAATTATTTACTTACCCAAGCAATTGTTTTATATTATGTCAAACACTGAATATACACAGCCTACTATGGCTACTTTATTTTTGCAAGCAGTTTTATTTTTTTTTTAAATTTACCTGTAACAGGTGTGACAATATTTAAATACTGTATTTTTTCAAATTTCCTTGTCGTGACTAACATTTTTTTTTGATACTGTCAAAGCGTATTTCATACTTGTTGTAATGATATAGTTTCATATAATTTTTGTATTTGCGTGTTTAGTTAGAAACACTTTTTGTATTTTTTTGTAACGGGTGTGACATAATGATGAGTTCTTACAGTTACAGATCCTAAATGACGTCTTGCATGAATGAAATTTTATATTTATATTTTAGGCACTAACCACTAGTTTTCTTTCTTATAATCTATCTTAACGTGTAAGCTAGAACTCATTGTAAACAAAATTAGAATTTTTGTGCATTATGAGCCTTAAAGCTTTTTTAAAAGATTAAAGTAGAATGCTGAAAGAAAGTACATAAATATAGGCAAAGTTTTGGTTGAACCTATCATTATAAGTATTCCTCTCTTTATTGAGGTAGATTTTATAAAGATACGACACAATTGAGTTTTGTGAAAATAAGGTACATTTCTGTGGAAATACCCAAAGTTCTATCGACCAAAATATTTTTAGTCGCGATTTTGATTATACTTTTTTCCTCTGCCAGTCCTGACTTTTAAATTATCTTTTTGCCGTTTTTAAATAAAAATGTCCCCCACCTTTAAAGGTACGTTTTCTATGATGCGGTGGACGCATCGGGCGTCTGAAGTAATCGTTTCCTTTGGCCCGTCTGCGTTTCGTGCCTATATTCAACCGTTTGAGTCAGACGCAGTCCGTCAGCCGCACGAGTCCGCCGAATCATAGGAACCGTAACTTTAAGTAAGTTTTCTTTTTTGCAAAAAAGCCCCAAGAATTTTTTTTTATTAAACTTATATTCATTCATTTAATTTTCTTAAATTAATGCCAATAAAATTATTTTGTTTTTTTTATCGTTAATCTCCACGAACACAAATTGTTTTATACTTTTTAGTCCACTTTAAAAACGGAGAGCTTTCTTAAAACTTAATTTTTATTTAATTAATTACTTTCTGCTTCCTAGCGTATTTTTTTTTTGTTTGGGAAATACTGTGTAAATTTAAATCTAAAAACTGCAGCTTTGGTTCAAAAGTTACGAATTTTTAAATATATCAACCCCTCTCACCCCTTCAGTCACCCCACACCCATCATCATAGCTTTTTTTATCCATTATAAGGACGTATTCAGTAAAAATCAAATCTGAAAACTGCATATTCATATAGATTTTTAAATATATCAACCCCCTACTACTCCCTAGAGCACACAACAATATCGTTTTTTTGTTATAAAATTAGAAAAAACCTTAGGGAAACTTAAATCTAAAGACTGCATATCCGTAGCAGCTATGATTTAAAAGTTATGATTTTCTTAATTTTTAAATAAATTAATTCCCACTCACCTTCTTAACTACCCCCCAACAACGCAGTTTTTATTGTAATATTATAATGTGACTCAAATTACATAAGTTTACCAAATTTTATTAAACTCGGTTAACGAGAATTTAAAACTTAAATGTACCAAAGTCCTATCTACCACTTGCTTAATATAAAAATTATTTTGAGAATTACAAAGTTCTATCCCAATTTTCCATGTGAAACATTGACAGTTTTCTGTGAAAAAAAATAGATCAGACCAACTTTTTTAAAATCTTCGAAACTAAGTCAAATTAAATTATTAGTTGAAAATATTTAAACCAAACAGATGGCATAGTTCTAGAGCACGGTTTTTTAAAAATGCAATTGCTAAAAGTTTCAAGGCAGGTAGATAGAACATTGTAATTCTAAGGTGACGAAATATCTGCAAAATTTTTGGTATCATCCAGAGAAAACATCTGCCTTGTCACTTTCACATCTTATTGATTTTGCGTTCATTAAAATGCGATTAAAAACGCCATAAGATTACATATTTATTTTGGGCGGCACATATTTTTACGTAAAAAAACGAACACTGCTTGGTTTTTGAAAAGTAAACACTACTGTCAACGTGAAACGTGAACTTCATATGCCATCGGCCATCACAGTGAAGAGAATCGCACTTGCGAAATGGTCAAGGCATGATGAATCTTAAAATAATTTTCTTAAATACCTGTTAAATTATTTTTAGAGGGTGCTATAATACACTTTAGTGGGACACGATTTTTGGTAAATTTAAAGACTGTCAAGAACTTTGATCGAAAGAAATTAACACCACATTACATTTTACACACTTTACACTTTGAAAACTTACAATTTTTGCTGTTTTTTGTATAAAAATGGCAAAATAAAAATCACATGCACGACACCAAACCAGAAATTTTTAAATCGCCTTAAATTATGTCCATCTTTCTCTAAAATACTTTTTTATAGACTGATGTATCCCTTCAACTCCCTTAAATATTTTTGCACTTTACTAAAATATCTCTCCATCTACCTCTAAAATTCTGCCCTCTCTCTCTAAATATTTTTCATTTTAACAGAGAAAAAATGTTTTCAAGATTCAAGATTCTTTATTCCACCAAAAGATCATTACAATAATGATATAGGCATTGTCAAAATTAATAATTATAAAATATAAAATAACAGTACAAGAAGTTAAAATAAAATAAAATAATAGTATCAATATATACGAACTATTATCTATAATACATATCAAAGGTTATACTAAACTTTTTCTTTATAGCAGTTTACTTAAGACACATCTATTCCAAATTAACTGAAATCACAAAGTTCAACAAAATATAAATAATAATAAATATTACCAAAAAAAGACCTTACACAAAGGTAAAAAAAATAACAAAAAATCGAACACAGCTAAACATATCAAGAGAGAGAGAGAGAGTTGGCATAACGCAATAGTCGACGCTACAAAAAATTGTTATCATTCATGAATTCTCCGTATGAGTAATATTCCTTATTCAATAATATTCGATTTATATCTTTTTCAAATGGTTCTTGACCCATTTGTTTTAATTTCTCTGGAATGTGATTGTAGCTTTTAATTGCTCTGTAAATCGTTTTTTGGCAGTACTTTTTTTGAACGGTAAAAAACATTGAAAACTTGAAAAATGTGATAGTTCAGTCAAATTAGGATTTTATTATGCAATGCAAAGCGGGAAAGACGGAATTTTGTGTGGGTATTAGGTGGTCAATAGTGAGTTTAAATCCAAAAATGCGACCTCCTACCCCTACGTTAATACACTTTTTATCGAAAAAAGTGTCTTACGAACTTTACGGAGGATAAAACTCTCTACAAATTTGCATTCATGCAATTTTTCGATATTTGCAATAGTTAATTAACTACAGGTAATTAACTGAGGAAGAGGGGGATAAAAAATGCTTAATTTTGGAACAACTCTCTTTTTTCATCGCGATCCAAAAATCGTCTTAACAAAGTTGTAGCGGTTGAAATTATGAAAATTTTCATAATAATAACTGATCGATTGAACTAATGATCGTCACGCAATAGTGCGTCAAAGTCATTAAGTCGCGTGCTGCTGCGCAAGATTGAACGGATCTAATAATTTAAAAACTTCCCAATTCTTTTTCGGGAATTCGAAAATTTGAAAAAGTAGCGGAATTCGAAATTGAAACGTCATTTTGGAAATTTGAATTCCCGATTATTTTATTTTTGAATTTTAGAGTCCCCAAAGTTGAAGATTCTCACATTTCAACTCTCCCACTCCGGAAATTTTAAGATCGAACTGATCCAATGGTCTGAAAACCTTGTAATTCTTTTTTAAAAACTAGAAAATTTGAAAAATATAAGAATGTTACATAATTTTCTTATTTGGAAAATTTAGATCCCCGGAAAATATAATTTTGCAAGTTGAAATCCGTACAATTGGATATTATAGAATTCCAAATCACTGAAACCGAAAATCTTGAGATCGAACGGATCTAATGGTTTGAAATCTTCTTAATTTTTTTTAAGATTAGAACATTTTGAATAGTACCGGAATTTGAAATTAGAACGTAAATTTTGATATTCACATTTCCAATGATTCTATTTTTGAATTTCAGAATCCCTAAAATTGGAGATTCTAAAATTCCAAATCTCCCAATCAGAAAAATTTAAGATCAAACAGTTCCAATGGTGGGGAAACTTTGTAATCCTTTTTTGAAGACTGGAAAATTAAAAAAATATCAGAATGTATCACAATGGAAAATAATCGGAATGTTCAATCAAAACGTAAATGTTAAATTTCAAATTTCCGATAATCTTATTTTTAATTTTAGGATCTTTAAAGTTGGAGATTCTACAATTCCAAATCTCCTAATCCGAAAATTTTGAGATCGAACAGAAATAATTGTCTGAAAACCTTTTAATTGTTTTGTGAATAGTAGACAAATTAGAAAATATTTAAATGTAAGAAGGAATCATAATTTTGATAATTCAGATTTTAAAAAATTCTATTTCTGCATGTTCGAATCCCCAAAATTGGAGATTCGGATCTGCAGTCCGAAAATCCTAGGATTTAACAGATCTCATAGTTTGAAAAATGGAAAATTTGGAAAAAATCGGTATTAAAAATTGAATCGCAATTTCTGATGTAATTTCTGAAATAATGCCATAATAAATTCCTATCGACAAACAACTATTTAAATACCTTGCAGCCAGTGCAAGCTTTGGATTAGTGTAGTTTTTGTAAAAAGCCACGTGCACAATCTCTGTCAAAACGTCGTTGAACATGAGCTCATTTTCTACGTCACCCCTTATATTCGCGGATTTTATGAGAGTTCTTACCCCTTTTTCTTTGATAATGCGATTTTCGCTGAGCCTCAAGGCCTCATTACAAACGAAGCAGTCACTCATTTTGGAACGCTGGTCGCTTCCCAACTGATTTGATGACTTTTTTCAAGCGAAGTGTTTCCAGATTTTCACAGACGAGCGAATGTATTTACAAAAGAGCAAATTCGGCTTGTCTAGAGACGTTTTTTGACAAAAATATCTTATCGATAATCCGGTAGCCCAAGGGAGCCGGGGTATCGCTCGCCTGATGGACCCAATGGCCAAGATCATGCAGCGCGCGACGTAATGACTGACGCGCTATTGCGTGACGACCATTAGTCCGATCGATGAGTTATTATTATGAAATTCATTCATAATTTCAAACATTACAACTTTTGTTACGACGAATTTTGGATCGCGATGAAAAAAAAGGAGTTGTTCCAAAATGATTAAGGATTTTTCATCCCCCTCTTCCTCAGTTAATTAACTGTAGTTAATTAAGTAATGCGAATATCGAAAAATTGCGTAGATACAAATTTGTAGATAATTTTATCTTCCGTAAAGTTAGTTAGGACACTTTTTTCCATAAAAAGTGTATTAACGTCGTAATATCCCAAAAACAAATTCATCCCTTAAAATCAAAATGGCGGCTTTTCCACAAGGGGTAGGAGGTCGCATTTTTGGATTAAGACTCATCATTGACAACCTAACATCCACACAAAATTCCGTCTTTCCCGCTTTGATTGCATAATTCATCACATTTTTCGTCTAATTTGACTGAACTATGAGTGTTTTATTCTAGAAATCGAAAGTTTGAAAAGAAAGCTTTAAAATGTGAGCAAAATCATGGCATAAAAATGTAAAAGACATAGTAAAAATTGCTTAATCAAAAACGTTACCCCTTAAATTATGCTAAAATATTTTAAGCCTTAAATTACCATCATGGCTTGATCATAAAACGGCTGAAATTTCAAAAATATTCATAGCCTCCTGGATATAGGTGGTTAATCTTGTTTACAAAAATTTTCACGGAGATGCATATGCATTGCAATGCCGTGTATATTAAGTTTATCAGTATATGGTTGCAACAATTTTAAAACTCCGATGCAATAGAGTTTGGTTAGGCATCCAAAGCAGCTGACTGCAATTATAAATGTCATTCTCATATTATATTATATTATTTTAGTTTAGACCATTTCAGTTTTTATTTGTCGAAATTTTATTTTATATTTCGTGAAACGTGCTTAAAATTTCTACTTTAACAAACAACTAACTTTCCTCCCTCTTTCCTTCTTTATCATCCCAAGCAGCATTTTTCTGACTTCCGACTAATTACAACCTAACATGACGTCGGTTTTAGCGCAAATTTAGGTCGGCAGTTGGTTTGTCTATCAAACAACGTATTTTTTACTAAGACCTGAGGTAGGCAACAACTAGTGCATCAGTTGTGACGTCGATACTTACCAAAACTGACGTAGCTAAATGTTGGTGATGCTTGCTACTTATCAGCGACGTAAATTAACGTTAATTTCGGCGACGTAATTTTTAGAATAAAATTTAAGGTCAGGCCAAAGTGAACAGGGACGTCAATAAATTTAGTTGTTCCCAAGATTTTCTGTAAATGGCAACACTGCAAATACGACAGTATTTTATAAATATACTTTACATGGACTTATGTTAGAATAGAAAGTTTAAAAGTTTCTATTGTATAGTTTACAAAATAATCTTATGGGCCAGTCACCTCGGGACACCCGGTATAACGTCCAATTCATGAGACGTTATATTTAGTATGAGTTTTAAAGTAGAATTGTAATAAAATTGACGTTGCCAAACTTTTATTTATTAAATGTAACTATTCCGAGTTCCACCGACGTGGGTGCGTGACCTACAATTATACTACAATATTCTAGGTCGGGTCGTTCTACAAGGCGACGTCGCAGGAGGTGTTCTAGTCCGAATAGGTAAATAATCATTAGAAATTTGGTCGGCGCCCGAAACGCCATTTTAAACGTTTAGCGTCGATGCGCCATTACAACAGTACATTTTATTTTTTTAATTTTAAAGGCTTGATATCTAAATTAACTCATTTGTTGGCAACTAAAATCCTTTTTTTAAATGCCTATAATATTTTACTATAAGAAACGGGCTTCCTTATAAAGATTTTATTTTTAGGTTAATTTTTTTCAAAATTAATTTCTTAATATTTTTGAATTATTTTTGTGGGTTTCTGTTTTTTTAATGTCTATTTTAATTATATTTATCAGTAAACTGACCTTCGTTGGACGATTTGCATCCATAGAAAGTGTAAAACTAACTTTTTTCAGTTACCTACAATAACTAAGATAATAATTATTGTCATCCACAGTTCATTGGGATGTATTTGTTTAGACATATAAAAGTTTTTACCTAATAAGTTTAAACTTGGTGTGCACAGTAAAACTTTGGGTCGTGGGTCTACGTAATTTCATGTACTATTTGAGCAAAACATTGTGCAGCACCCGACGTCGAAACGACGTGACCATAACGTAATATAACGGCCAAATGCTTGTTGGGATACATTTCCTATCCTTTCTTAAATATACTTAACTTTAAAACTGTAAAGTATTTAAGTTAAGAAACCGTTTTTTAAAAGTGTGTCTGTTCGTACTACATTGTCTTTTATATACCGCACTTTGTAAATGTGTAAAGTTTTTTAAAATCATTATTTTTAGCATGTTTTTATTTCGGTTTTACTTTGACAGATTTGTCACCCAACTCCCTCCTTGACAATGACTTTGTTTTTCCGGGCCTATTAAAGCGCTCTTATATAAGGACGGTTTGAAAATGATATCGATAGTGATCGTATAAACACCACTAAAACCCTTTTACACACTAGATCGATTTTATTTTAAAGTGTTTTATCGCTTTACAACCCATTTTAGGGTCATTATAAACACTTTAAAAACGCTTTAGTGCATTTCATCCAACCTAAAGAAATACTGGGCCCTGGTTTTCCAAAAAATATGTTGTTAACTAATAATAATAATAATATAAGATACAATTATATGCTTAAAAAATATTACATTTAAAAAAAATCTTAAATACTTACAGTAAATAAACAATAATCACAGAAGCAATGCAT
The DNA here is from genome assembly GCA_963921995.1 of Oxystoma pomonae. Taxonomy (NCBI): domain Eukaryota; kingdom Metazoa; phylum Arthropoda; class Insecta; order Coleoptera; family Brentidae; genus Oxystoma; species Oxystoma pomonae. The sequence continues at coordinate 143,756,504 of OY998163.1, forward strand.
TAAATGTATTTCTTGTACAGGGTGTATCGCTATATTTTGACCCCCCCTCAGTTAGCGCCATTATTATTAATGTAAAGCCCTATTCTCACTATGCAACTTTTCCCTGCATCAAATTTTCTAATAACAGGTAAAAAGAAGACACAATCTGCTTGTGTCTTCTTTTAACCTGTTAGTAGACATGTTATTGATGCATGAAAAAGTTGCATAGTGAGAACAGGGCATAAGAAAAAAAGGCTGTTTGCATGCTTTAATTGTTACCTGTCTAAAATAGCTAAATGTCATTGCAAATGTCAAATTTTGACACCAAGTTTGTCATTTTAAATGAAACACCCTGTATATTGTTAAATGTCTGAATCGCCCTTTCCTTTCTAATTTTAAAAATCCACACTATAAGCATTATGTGAGAGAGAGATTAAAGCTTATTTTCTCTCTAGTATGGAAAGTATTTTGTCATTTTTCTCGCAAACTAATATAGATAGAGGCATACAGTAAGTAACTAATAGAGGTAACATATTTGGAATATTTTGGATCAGAAAGGAACGGCCGATTCAAAAATTTTATAAAATACAGGGTGTCTCATTTAAAAATTCCAACTTTTTCTTGAAACTGACATATTTAGTGACATTTGCTGAAAGACGTGTAAACCCTCGGAGAAAGCGATTTTATTTAAAACCGTCCTTACATAAAAGCGCTCTTAGCTGCGTATAAACGTAGTAAATGACGTCTTATAGTCGAAACCGGTAAGGGATTTCAAATAAAATTTGTGAAGAATTAATAGGACTTTCCTTTTCCCTCTTAATGTAAAGTATTTATTTTCTTAAACGATATTAATGACGCTAATTTTCGAACTTACAAATAAGGACAGTAACAAATTGTTTATCTCAACCTTACCCAAAACGAGTACTGTGCAATATAGCGTCTACTCACTGTATTGTTTTACGTCAGATTTTTGCTTATTATTTGTTTAGCTTTATTTGAGCCTAAATAATTTACTAGCTATTTAAATTAGCTTGAAAACCACTATCTTACGAAGCAAGTAAACCGTTAAGAAACACAGATGCCAGAGGGGAATAGAAAGGTTTTTGGCGAGTGCGAATCCATGAGTGCCGCCATTTTAATAATAGCTTCTCCTAAAATCAATCAACTAACCTTTATGTGTGGTTCTATTGCTAACCTTTTACTTTGCTTTTGTTTTACTTCAGTTTTAGTTATAGCACTTTCGTTTATTGCTCTAAACCAACTCTCTCGTACTCCAAGATCGATCCGAAAAGTATTTGGATGTTCTATTATGTACAGGGTGTCCCATTTTCGATGGAATTCAATGGGGAACTCCATTGTTATTGAAGATAGAGACATGCGGTTTTGGGAAAGTTGAAAAATGGTTGGAATTCTGTAAAAACATGTCTGAGGCAACCATTTTAGAAAAACACAATGGTCGTTTCGAAATTTTAATCCGACGTTTCGTTTCGTAGATACTTTCATCGGGATCAAAAATTTAAATACGGACCAAAATGTTTACTTCATATTTTATTTTTTTTTAAGTTTGTTTGATAATGAAATATCATATTGTTTATTTTGAAGTTTCGATCCCGAAAAAAAATCATCTTTAGTGCATTTTTTTTTCTCGTGCGGTCCTGTCCACATTTAATTTTTTTTTTAGACCATTTATATTGACCTACTATACACAGACCGCTTCATGCTACTGCGAACATAGGGCGGAAGAAGTCTAATTTGCCAGTGTACGTACATGCAGAGACACCGCACGCCTATCAGTGAAGCAACCAACACTCAGGCTTCCGATCGCCATTCGCTGCCGTTCGCCGCCGTTCGCCTTGTATTTAGTACGCCTCTAACCACGGTGCTGTGTGGAGCGTAGTCAATGAAACCGGAATTTGGTCAATAAATACGCAAATTTTTATAACGTAATTTTCTTATTTTTTGTCACTGATAAATAAGAGCGTTTTATTGTCAACTGCTCAGATTTATCAGTGACGACGTGTTACAATGAAAATAATAAGGAGAAACAAAATAAAAGCAAGTTCTCAAAATAAAATAATACATTCTAAAAACCAAAAAGATTCTCCCAGTCAAAAAAAAATTAAAGCAAATGTTCGAAAAGTCCTCCTTGCTCGGCTAGACAATATCCGAGCCTACTATAAAAACCCCTTCTAACGTTTCCAAGCATGTTAGGGGTTATAATTTGAAAAGCTTCTTCAAAAACAGATAGAAGTCATTAGGAGCAAGATCGGGAGATCGAGCTGGCCATAAATCAGTTCCCCGTGTACTTATAACCCGATTAGGAAATACATTATCAAGATATTCCCTAACAAGGCCAACATTGTGAGCGGAACAACCATCTTGTTGAAACCATGTTTCACCAAATCTTACACCTAACAACTGCCTAGCAGTTGTTAGGTGTAAGATTCAAATTGCAATTGCCGTTAATAAAAAATGGCCCAATTACGTGTTCCCCTACAATACCCCCCCAAACATTTAGTTTTTGGGGATACTGTGTTCTTACGTCAAAATATAAATGCAAATTTTCCCTCGACCAATATCGAATGTGTGTTGGGTTATGACCATTTGACCATCTGCACTTTTTCGGCAACTTCGTAGACATCCATTTTTAGTTTTAAAAATGTATTATTTCAATTAAGAACTTACCCATCTGTTTCTCGAGCAAGGCAGAAATAAAACAAAATAATAAAAACAAAATGAATTTCCAAAAGATAACACTGTAGCGTGCTTCGAATCCATCTCGGTCGTACGGCACGGAGAGTAAATTGGACTTGATTCCCCCTATGTTCGCAGTAGCTTGAAGCGGTCTGTATAGTAGACCTGGACAACCAAGATAAACTATATGAATATACCTGGTGAACCGAAAAAAATCGAACAAATTGTTTTTTGCTATAACTTTACCAAGACAAATAAGCATTTAAAAAAAGCATTTGCTTTGCCGTCATATTAAAATAAAAAATGGTGCATAAAATCAAATGCGCGGCCTTTTTTTAAACTTTTTTTTTATTTAGGTATAAATTTTACTTTTCGACATACAAAACAAAATATTTAGAAAAAAATGGTAACGTATAACAAAAGGGTTTAAAAAAGGTAGAAATTTGATTTTGGATTTAAATATGGCGGCAAAGCAAATGTTTTCTTTTTCAAAAGGCTTATTTGTCTTATCAATAGTTTTTTTTTTAATTGAAACTTGTAACTAGAGTTATAGCAGAAAACAATTTGTCCGGTTTTTTCGGTTCACCCGGTATGTCCGTATAATATATTTTGGTTGTCATATAACCAGCCTAAAAAAATAAAATGGGACAGGGCCATACCAGAAAAAAAAATGCAATGAAGATGATTTTTTTGGAATTGAAACTTCAACATAAAAAATAAATTGTATTTTATTATCAAACAAACTTAAAAAGAAAACTAAAATATGAAGTAAAATATTTTGGTCCGTATTTAGCTTTTTGATCCTGATGACGATATCTACGAATCGAAACGTCGGATTAAAATTTTGAAAAGACCATTGTATTTGTTTAAAGAAATTGCCACAGACAAGTTTATACAGAACATAATTATTAAGGAAGATATCATCAATTGGTAATCCCGACTATGTTTCAACTTTCCTTTGTAGCTCAAAAGCTACAAGGGACAGAATAAATCTGTTAATACCATTTTTTAAAGCTAAAAAAAGTGCGAAAACCGCATGTCTCTATCCTCAATAATAAATAGAGTAAAGGTTTACTCTAAAACTTAAGAAAATATATAAAAAAAACCACTACTCGTATACACATGGGTTAGATTGGGTCGGTGAGATTTTTCCAGGATATATTTAGACTGTTTAGGGGTATATTCAGACTTGTACTTGGACATTTTCAGAGTGTATCCAGGTTTACCCCGAGTGTCGCCAGACTTTTCCAGGGTCCTTCCAGACTTTTCCAGAGTGTATCCAGTCTTTTCCAGAGTGTATCCAAATTTTCCGGAGTCTTTCCAGACTCTTCCAGAGTGTATCCAGGCTTTTCCAGGGTCTTTCCAGACTTTTCCAGAGTGTACTTAGACTTTTCCAGAGTGTCTGCAGACTTTTCCAGGGTGTTTCCAGACTCTTCTAGGGTATTTACAGACTTTTCCAGGGTCTTTCATGACTTTTCCAGGGTATTTCCAGACTTTTCCAGGGTATTTCCAGACTTTTCCAGAGTTTATCCAGACTTTTCCAGGGTATTTCCAGACTTTTCCAGAGTGTATCCAGACTTTTCCAGGGTCTTCCCAGACTTTTCCAGGGTCTTTCAAGACTTTTCCAGGGTATTTCCAGACTTTTTCAGGCTATTTTCAGATTTCTCCAGAGTTTTTCAGAGTTTATCCAGACTTTTCTAGGGTATTTCCAGACTTTTCTAGAGTGTGTCCAGACTTTTCTAGGGTCTTTTCAGACTTTTCCAGAGGGTAACCAGACTTTTACAGAGTGTATCCAGACTTTTCCAGGGTCTTTTCAGACTTTTCCAAGAGTGTATCCAGACTTCTCCAGGGACTTTTCAGACTTTTCCAGAGTGTATCCAGACTTTTCCAGAGTGTATCCAGACTTTTCCTGGATGTATCCAGACTCTCCAGGGGTGTATCCAGACTTTTCCAGGGTCTTTCCAGACTTTTTCAGAGTGTATCTCGACTTTTACTGGGTGTTTCCAGACTTTTCTAGGGCGTATCCGGACTTTTCCTAGGTGTATCTAGACATTTCAGGGTGTATCCAGACCTTTACGGGGTTTATTCAGGCTTTTCCAGGGTGTATCCAGAGATTCTTTCGAGTAGACGGACTTTTCAATACATTTTATATGGGCTATATATATATATATAGATTCAGACTTTATTGTTTCTAAAAACATTTCGTTTTACATGTGCTCTCTCTCTCTCTCTCTATATATATATATATATATATATATATATATATATATATATAGTGCCGTCAAACTAAGATTTTTGTTCATTAAACACGCAAAAACGGAAAAACCGATTTGTATGAATTTTGATAAGACAATAGGGTGTGACCTGGATCTTAACTTCAGCTACTTTTTATTTAACATTTTGTTTCATAACTCGAGATATATGGCACAGAAAATTGAATTTTTCAAGAGTTTTTTTTGGCGCCATTCATCTACGATTTTTATAAGCTTTCCAAGGAGGTATCACACGGTAAGAAAAACAAATATTTTTTTTGTAGAGATGAAGTTTTTTGGGGGTAGCTCCGAAGGGTGTAATAGGGGTCTGTGCGTCAGGTAATAACTATGCAAAATTTTGTTATGATTGGTGCAGGAGTTTTTGAGTAGGCGACAGACAGACTAACAGACCGACAGACAGAGCGACGGCGTCTGGATTCGTGATTATCACTATTCGGAACCTCAAAATTCGTGAAGGATCATGAAAATCACTAACTGCGATTTTTAGATGATTACATTACTTCCCTTAGCGAGGGAAGTAAAAACGGAGTTTCTCATTGAATCCCATCGAAAATGGAACACCCTGTACTCCAACTCCGAGTAGCGTGTTCAATTTTCCGAATTTTTTACTCCGGATTTGAAACAGATCGATCATCTGGTCCCGCAAAATCGCGAGAGTAAAGGATTTAGAGTGAAACATGTCATAACCCTACTTTTTTTGTCAACATTTTTATCTTATTTTTCTACTTCCTCCGAAGAAGAAGTCGACTTGTATGATGCAGGTAGCCTCCAAAAGCGGCCAAAAATACACAATTATGTGTCTGCCCAGGTTTCCCATTATACTAAGGAGCTAGTAAGCAAAATAAAAATAGTTTTAAAGGCTAGGTACCAACGACTAGAATACTTTTAGTTTTTTAATTAATATTATATTCTGTTTTCTCTTTATGGATTGCTTGAAACAGGGAAAATAGAACATATAGAGTATGCACATCACCAAAGAAAAAGTGGCAAATTTCGAACGAGCGGATGGAGCAATCTGAGAGGCATAACGGTTAGGTAAATTTATATTCCCTGGGTAAATTTGATCTCTGGTCCGACTTAACGTATAACTCTACTTTTTTGTTTATGTTTTCTTTTGTGTTGTTTACTTTTTAAAGTTGGAATTTCTTGACCTTTTTTTGAGTTTTTCTCTAAAATATCTAATAAATTGCAACATTTTAACTTCTAGAGTTGTCCTTTCGCGGACACAAAGGTAAGTATTTTCTGCAAATAACAGATGATTCAAGGTCTCATATCATCTTAATTTGTAGCTTAAATTCCTGCCTCTTTGTCAGAATAAACGAATTGTAATATACTATTGTCTTTATTTTTAATTCTAAAATCACTGGCTAGTGTAAATCATTCAAAATTTAAAGAAAATGTAAGAACATTATTGCCATGAAAACAACAATAAAATACGTTGTGAACCCCTTGTGTCAAAGCATAGAAAAAGTGACGTTTCCCGAACCGTTAAGCCTTTTTAGCTATGAAACTAATTTTTTAGATTGGTCGGTTGGGATGTACACTATCGGCATCATAAAAGTGGTACGTGATAAACATAAGTATTTTTTAAATTGTATGGTTAACTACCGGATTATATATTGTGACAGACTGGTACTAAAATGTGGAAATATTGACATCAAAGATGGCTTTCAAAAATAATTTTTATATTACAATAATACGCTAACGCATAAAACAACTGTAACAAAAATTAAAAAACACAACTGTAACGAAAATTATAAAACAATAGAAACAAATTATTAGGTATATAAATTTTAATACCTAGTCATTGCGCCATTCACCTCAATTATACCGTTTAACCTTCTTGGTAGAGAATCAGCCAAAATTTCAAAAAGGTTTTCATTTTCACCAACATCTTCTTCATAAGCATTGGCTATTAACTGGACCAAGTGATATTGATTTCCCGGCACAATATTAAAGCTTTCCAGCTTTTTTGAAATTAAACCCCAGATATTTTCCATAGGATTGGCGTCTGGGGTTTTCGCAGGCCAAGGAAGAACTTCAATATTTTACTCCTGAAACCAAGTTTGGCAAATTCTGACTGTATGAGCAGGGCAGTTGTCTTGTTGAAAAATAAATTGGTCTTGATAAAGTTCTGTGACGGCTGGAAGCATGGTGTTCTCTAAAATGTCCACGTAAGCTGTGCTGTGAGTCTTCCATTGATTCGAAATAGAGCACCATGACCTCTAGCAGAAATCCAACCTCACATATATAGAAAAACTTCCAGCGCAATCGTTGTTACCAGCAATATATCTTTCCTCATAGCGCGTTCTTGGTGGACGATATACCCGAATTTGTTTTCTGTCACTACAGGACTGGAAAACTTTTTCATCGGAAAATATTACCTTTCGCCAAAACTCTGGGTCCTTTAGAGAGTAATTAAGGGCAGAAAGTAACCTGGCCTGTTTTTTTTCATTCGTAAGTTTAATTTTGTTAGCAGCTACACGACATCTTAAATTAGAGCCTTTCCTTACGCGATTTCGTGCCACTCTTAAACATCCTGGAAATTGGGTTAATCTCTTTGCCTGGGCAACAGATGCAAAAGGGTTTTCTTCCATAAAAGCGATAAGGTCATAATCTTGTTCAGCAGTTGAAAGTTTCAATAAACCAGTCCCTTGTTTTCTCTCTATTGTCTGATCTTCTTCCCATCGTTTTTTAATTTTTATAATCGTGGTTTTACTGCGTCCATAATGTCTAGCCACGTCCCTAATTGACCATCCTAGTTATAGTTTTGCCAGGCTTTATCAAATAAAGAAATTTGTGGAGGCATTTTTTATTTATTTGTCAGACTGAAATACAGAATGACATACTTTGATAGTTTAAGACAAATACAATAATGGGTGACTCTGTTTGTAAAAATAGACCAAGGTATTACAACAAAAAGTATTGTGTACCACTTTTTTGATGCCAATAGTGTACATTACCTATATATTCTGTTTCCCTCAAACGACGGTCCAATCTCAAAAATATTGAAACTGAAATAAATAAATAAAAAGTGAGGTTAAAATGTAATTTTTCGAGCAAATGGCGTGTTCGATAATCACTGTCTACGCGAGCACTCAGGTAGGGATTCGGAGCACCCGCGGGTGGATTCGTGACGTCACTGCTCTACTCCGGATCGATCTGAGAGTACGTAAACCGAGAGCGCTATTAAACTGTTGTTGTGGATAGTGCAACAGCGTGTAAGATGTATGTGTTATAGGGCAGTCTAATAAAAATAATATGGCCAATCCAATATGGCCGCTGTAGGGTAAACAAACAGTTTTTCCACAACACGTAATGCTAACTTAAATCGAAAGTTTGTAAAAGTGGAAAAAGATGCAGATTAAGCAAAGTGATATTTTAAAGAGTAATTCTTTCTAAATCTGGGAAAAACAAGCATTTTGTCGAAATTTTAACAATAAGCTCAAAAGTCGCATTTAAACGGGGTAACGTCTCTCTACCTATCTCTGTACAACCGTGTTATTACAAATAACATCATCTCTCTCAAATCAGATAGCGCAACTGTCTCTCTTCAAGTCGATCAGGTTCGATCTTCAGGCTGAACTAAGAGAGACAATACCTATCCACACTGTGCAAATGCGAGGGAGATAAAACCACATGACATTGCCTCTTTAAACTGCAAATTTTAAGTTTATTTCTAACATTTCGGCAAAATGCTCATTTCTCCCAGATTCAGAAAGGATTACTCTCGCTTTGTTTAATCTAGATCTTTTTCCACTTTCCCAAAATTTTAATTTTTATTAGCATTACGTGTTATGGAAAATCGCTTTGTTTACCCTACAGCCACCATTTTTAAAGGGTCATCACGTGATTAATGGCTGACTTTGACAATTTGTTAGACAGATGGATAAGAAGATTTTGATTTAATAGTATAGGTGAGGTTTTACTTTGCACTAAAAAAAAGTGAGGTTAAGTTGCTATCAAAATGGCGGCTCATCAAATCTCAACGTTGGCGCAGGTAGGAAGCGTTGTCTATTCCCCTTTCCTATATCTATGTTACGAAATTACTTTTAACGAGTTCGGAAAGTAATAGAGGAAAGTTCTAATTTAACCGGCTGCTTTATTTTCTAGCAATAAGAGCACGAAATAATTCACCAAGTCGCTAAAGACAACACAAGACAAAAACAAATTGAGCAAATACACTGCCAAAACAAATATCATAAAGCCGGGGTTTTTATTACGCACACCAATTAGTTTTACATATGCAGTCGTACATCTTTTGGATTTTTGCACTTTTTCGCATCCTCTTTGCGACCCTGGAAAGATATGAAAAATTTAATATCAGTATGTATGTCTTGCTGATATCATATGTTTTGTTATGATCACGTGACCTAACATAATTTACTGGTTGTTTGAAAGTTTGAGACAATGATGTGTTTGAAATGAACTCTGTGTTTCGGACTTCCTTCAATTGACTATTGTACTGATCGAAACGTTGTACATAAATAAAATATAGACAATGAAAGTCCGCAACACAGAGTTAATTTCATAATTTAGTGTACTAAGAAAAGACATACACCTCACTAAAAATTGTAAAATATGGCGTCACCCTGTCAAAAATACCGCGTCAAAACTCGTAAAAAAAACTAGTGAAAGTTCACGAGTTCTGGTCGGCATTTCATGCAGTTTATGAAACACTACTTTGGGGTGAAATCTCATGAAATTTCAATGTTGGAAAGAGATTCAAAACTCGACAAACATCATGAGTTTGGCATGAGCCCTGTAATCCGTTTTTAGGAGTTGTGAAGAGTTATGATAATATATGATAAGATTTCACTAGTATTTTAACTTACATTGGTTTTGTCATATAACTATGGGATACTATAATGGCCCAAGTGTCGCAAAATGTGTAACAATAATAACTTTGAAATACAAAGAAAATAATGTACAAATCAGGGTTGGCCATGGGCAAGGCCATAGGCGAAAAATCTACTGCGCTTGCCTGATGCAGACTGCTCGCGTCCAGAGGATTTTTGGGGTCTGCGTTTTTTCCAGGCTAACTTGATTGGGAGAGTTGTTATCGCTACGGCTTTTTCTTCGAAAAATGCGAGAGCAGGGACGTTATATTATCTCATAGTTATATGGGTTTTGTTAAGTTTTGAGCAGATTTTAACAAAAATTTAAATCAAAGTGAATAAGATTTCACAAGGTTTTATGAGAATACATATGTTTTCAGTAGTTTTTAAAGGCCTACCCTTCATCAGATTTCACAATATTACATGAGAAAATCCACGTGTTTTTAGCAGTTTTGAGCAGATTTTAACAGACATACAAAATAAAGTTAATAAGATTTCATGAGATTACCCATGTTTTCAGCAGATTTTAAAAGACCCACCCTCCATCAGATTTTACAAGATTACATGGGAAAATCTACATGTTTTAGCAGTTTTAAGAGGATTTTAAGAGAAATAAGTTGATAATTTTTCACTGGATTTGACAAGTTTTGGTAAAATTGTCTCTTTCTGTTCCTTCTTTTAGAACTTGTCAAATCTCTTAAAATTTCTTCCTAGTCAAATCTGCTTAAATTTATAATATGTGTTGTTTAATTTACTTTTATATAGGTAGAAATAAAATATTTTATACTCTCATTGAAAAACTTGCTTGAAACTCATGAAATCTTGTAAAATCTTTTAAAAACTCATCAAAATCCTGCTTCATAAATCTCATGAAATCTTCTGTGTCTGTTATAAACTTACGAAATCTCTTAAAATATCTTGATAGTTAAATCTTTATTATATACTCTTTGAATTTATGTTTATAGGTAGTCATGAAATCTTTTAAATTCTCATCTTACTTGTGAAATCTGATTGGTGCTATTTTCACAACCCTTTACCCTATTTCTCATGAAATCTTGTAAAATCTTGTAAAAACGTCCCTTCTTTTACACTTGTGAAATCTAGTAAAACCTCATACAAATCTTGCTTGCTAAACCTAATGAAATCTGTGTCTGATATAAACTTATGAAATCTCTCTCTTGCTATAGTAAAATTTTGTTAATTATAAATCTTTATAATAGATTTCTTTTAATTTATTTTTATAGGTACTAATAAAATCTTTTAAATTATCATTTTACTTGTCAAATCTGGTTGTGCTTGTATGTCTATATTCTACACTTTAATGCTTATATGATCTTTCAAATCTTCACAACCCCTTACCGTATTTCTCATGAAATCTTGTAAAATCTTTTAAAAACGTCCCTTCTGATGATCTTTTCAAATCTTCATAACCCCTTACCCTATTTCTCATGAAATCTTGTAAAATCTTTTAAAAACGTCCCTTCTTTTAGACTTGTGAAATCTTGTAAAATCTCATAGAAATCTTGCTTGCTAAACTTCATTAAATCTCATGTGTCTGGTGCAACATAATGAAATCTTGTAAAACATCTAAACATGAAATTTTATTGTCCATAGGATCTTTGGAAATCTTCTGAGTTTTCAATAGTCGGGAATTCTTCGAAAATTATTCTCATGAAACATCATAAGAATTTGTCAGTTTCCATGTGGCATACATTTTTGCCAAGTCAAGTCTCTTCAAACTAATAAAATCTCTTAAAATCTCATCAAGACTTGATCAGTTTTTAAGAGTTTTGAAGTGTTTTTTTTTGGCAGGGCAGTTGTTAAGAACAGATATGCCTTTGAGTGTCAGTTAGCCTCCTTGTAGCAGTGATTTTTCGCTAATGACAGCACGGGCTTTACTCCTACAGGTTTTTTTACCTACGTGTGTATAACTCATGTCCGGAATGACAATTACAAAATAAAATTTACTAAAAAAAATGATTTCTCGAAGATTTATTTATTTCAAATTTTACCATGTTTGTTAAGGCCCTTCTCGATTAATAAACAGCAAGTTACGTAGGTCGATGCTGTAATCAGTTGTTTTAGGTAATTTATTGTACTGGGTGTCCCGTTATATTTGACCCCCAGTCAGCGCCGGTATTATTAATGTTAGGAAAAAAGTTTAAATACAAAACTTGTATTACTGTTTACATTCTTTAAATGTTATGTGTTCTGAAGTAGCTAAATGTCATTGCAAATGTCAAATTTTGTTAGCAAGTTTGGTTATTTTAAATGAAACACTCTGTATATTGTTAAATGTTTGAATCGCCCTCTCCTTCCTAATTTCAAAAATACCAAACACTTTACCTCTATATATGTTACTTTGCAAGAAAAATGCAAAAATACTCCCCATAAGCATAACGTGTTAGAAAGAGATTAAAGCTTAGATTATTCTCTATCTAGCACATTGGCCTTATGGAAAGGATTTTGTAATTTTTCTCGCAAACTAATATAGATAGAGGTAAAGTCTGTTCATAAACAAGAGAGAGTAATAAAAATGCAAATTTGGATAAATTTTGTACTGAGTGATCAATCACTTTTTCTTCTCTTTTAAAAATTTTCTTATGTACCTCAGGTAAAAATCCTTTATTTTTATATACCTCACCCTGTTCGACCGGAGAATACAATAGAATTCAAAACCGAGAACAATAGAAGGCAAGCGATAAACTATTCTCATAGGCGCCGCAATTTGGGGAAACTTACATTTTAAGTACCGTGGTATATAGGTATTAGTGACGAAAATAGTAACTATGTGAAAAGTTCTATGAAATTTAATGAAACTTTATTAGAAAAAATTTATGAATTAAATAATAAAAATACATTTAAGGAATAAAAATAATATTGTAATATATATACCAGAACGGATTGGCGTTTTAACTATAATTAATAAGCACACCTAAACGGTTACGGTTGTTAATTATTATAACTACAAAAGTAATTAAAATGAAATCGAGGTAGATACGTTTCTTTAAAATCAGTCAAAAATAAAATAGGAATAAATTACTCAGATTCAGAAGAACAGTAAATGCTCTCATCATCACTCCCATTTTCTACCAAAGAAATTTTCTTTCAGTTTCTTCGATTAAACAATCAAGTTGTACACATTTATGCCAATTATCTGGAGTTATTTTTTTTAACTGATTCTTGAAAAAGCACCTCCACATTCTTTAATTTATAGGTAGTATTATTCCTTGCTACATACCCTTTCATTTGAGCCCATATTAATTCTATTGGATTCGGTTCACAATGATAAGGCGGCAGTCTTAATACTGTTATGATTCGTTTTTCAGCCATATCATCGACAACTTTCTTATTGAATTTTTCTTTGTTCGGCGATTTTAATGATTCTAATTTTCTTTCATGTAATATTCTATAGATAGTTGATTTTCCAAATTGGGCAAAATTAGAACACTTCGTTTTATAGTCTTTTTGCAGATTATCGAACACACTAAGAACTGTTTGTTTTTCTCTAAGCCTTAAATGCGCACGATAAAATTCCTAACATTTTCCTTAGGGATAGGATTTCAATAAATCAAACAGAAATGGCATAGAAAGTTCTGCGCGAACAAAAGAAACAGGTATATTGAGCAATGGTGCCAGTTTGTTATTATCTCCGGACTGCTTTCATGAGAAAAAGTTGTCGCCATTCTTTCATTGTGAGCATAAATCATAGTTGCAATAATAACCGTTGACAAGATGTCTACAAATTCCGCTAGATGGCGACCACACCATGAGATGATCTAATTAAAAATTTGATGTTTTCAGGTCCAAACCACAGCTTTTTCTTGCTTAAAGGAGGCGGCAGGGTCCATTATTTACGATACTAAGCGATAAACTCGTGAGGTTGTTAACATTAGAAAGAAATATCTTCGCTTTTAATTAAATTTCTTTCCATACTGTTCTACTAGTGACATCTATCCGGAAAAGGCCAAACCATGCAGCTAGCACTAGCAGCCAAAGAAATCAATAAACGGCGCTGTTTTTCCTGCAGAGCTTTTTGCTTGCGATATTATTGATTTTAAATAAAGCTGGGCCTACACTACATTTGATATTTTCGAGGTGTTTTATGACATGATCTCGAAACATGTAGCGAACTAATTCTTCAAAACTAATGGGAGGGTAAAAGCGAAAAATAAGGGGATGCCAATATTTGTAACACCCAAAAAAAAGTGAAAAGATTTATTTTGCTTTGTTTCTTTACAAAAAAACGTTTTTTTTTAAGAAAAACTTGAGCTCTGCCACTTTTTTTTTATTTTTTTGTTCAACTTTATCGAAATTTTCGTCATACCGTAGAAAAAAATTATTTCCTCTATGGTCATACTCTACTTTTATTCGAAAAAATTTAGACACAGAGACGGGACCAGTTTTCCTAAAACGGGGGATCTTGGTTTCGAATGAGAAGATAAAGGGCGCCGCAGGCAAAAGTTTTTCAATTAAATTAGCCGAACGCAAAAATGTTAGAAAAACAAAGCACGAAATAAAAATGGCACCGCTTACAATTTTTTTTCAAAAATTACGTAATTTCGGGAACGCAAAGAAATAGGCCTAAAGAGTATAATTTTTAAGAAAAAAATATCAATTTTTTTGCCCTCCTCCACTGGGACTACAGGGGCCGTGCACAAATTACGTAATGGTCATAGGGGGGAGGGGGGTTACAAAACGTTACCTAGGGGGGAGGGGTGTTTTTGACAGCGTTTGAATTTGTGTGAAACTAAGAAAATTTGGAATGAAAATAAGTAAAAAGTTTTTTTTTGGGGGGGGGGTAGTGGTCTTGAAATTGTTACGTAATATTAGGGAAGTGGCGTGCCAAACCGTTACAAAACATTACATAGGGAGGGGGTCAAAAATTGGTAAAATCACCGTTACGTAATTTGTGCACGGCCCCACATCTGACTGTTCCTCCTTTTTGATTTCGAATCAAAGTGCAAAACCCGGGTTGGACGTTCGAAGGCGTCAACCCGTCCTATTTGCTTGATGAAGTTTCTACGGAAATATCTCAGTCGATTTCTCCGGCCGTGTATGAACGCTTAGGTTAGGCATTTGCATGTATCTCAGTCCCCAGCCTGTAAACAGTGCGTAAGGACAATGGTTACAAAATTAAAAGCCGAAAAATATTTTTTTTACGATAGCTCTTATCAGTTTGGTATTAAAGTCGAGCAAAAACAATTTTTATTCCAGTCCTAAAGGTATAAAAATGGAAAACATTAGAAAACAACAACCTGGAATGGATTTACTACGTGTAAGATGTAGTGACAACATCGCCCCATGCCCATCCTTTTCTGTCTAATGTGCTTTTCCGTTTGTCTGCGTCTTATATATCTTATATATTATGCCCCCTAAGGAAGCTTAGGAACCCTGTATTATTACTTAAACTTAATCCTCTAATTATGCACCTGAAACAATTATGGCATTATCTGCATACCTACGTGTTATAGTGCAAAAACAGAACATGCACGCTTTTTCTATTTTTTTTTAAATTTAAATGTTGGCAAAATACCTACGCCAATGGTACGCTCGAGAAAATGGGTTTTAAATCGTTTTGTTATTCTCTCTTCTTTATGAATGAACTTATAACATATTTGGTATATTGGGATCAGAAATAAACGGCCGATTCAAAAATTTTATAAAATACAGGGTATTTCATTTAAAATAACAAACTTGGTATTTAAATTTGACATTTGCAATGACATTTACCTATTTTAGACAGGTAACTCTTAAATTATGCAAACACTTATACAAGTTTTGCCTTTAACCTTTTTTTCTAACATTAATAATAACGGCGCTAACTGGGGGTTAAAATATAGTGGGATACCCTGTACTAAGAAAAGACATACCCATCATATCGCTGTTAACCTTACGGGCGTGACTTAAGGCGAATTTTTCATAGTAAACTACTTATACCATGGTTATGGTTATCCAAACCACTCGTATTTTCGCCTGTGTGGTTTGCAAACCACAATCAATTATATTTGAAATGGCGCATTATGTGTGACGTCATATTTAACTAAACCATAAACCATGTCATTTTTACGATTGGGTTTTCTTACTATGACGTCAGACCAAACTAACCTGGCAAACTACCTCTTGCAGATAGTTTGGGATTGTAGTTTGAAAATAAGGTTAGGCGGTCTTCGCTTGATGAGGTCTGTGTTGGCTGATAAATTTTTGCACTTTGAAAATACATTTTTTTTGTGCATTTTCATTATATTTATACTATGTTGGGAATTTGGAACCTTTGGTTGCACTAAAACAAAGTTATGATTGTTTTCCACAAACCAAAACTACACTTTTTTGCACTCGACGCGCGTTTCGCTAACAACGTTAGCATCATCAGGAGACGATAAACAATGCTTTGTTTTTTTTTGTTTTTTGTTTATCGTCTCTTGATGATGCTAACGTTGTTAGCGAAACGCGCGTCGAGTGCAAAAAAGTATAGTTTTGGTTTGTGGAAAACAATCATAACTTTGTTTCATTGTATTTATAAATTATTCTTTAAAGTGAGCCACGGGCCATCGAAAATTTTAAAAATCCGACAAAAAAAAGTTATATACATCTAAGAGTCCTTAATATATCCCAGTTTAATTTTTTTCGCATTTTGACCACCATTTATAAACCCGACGTTATCGTTCGACGTTGACCATTATCTGGGATTTCAACGTCGGTTTTATAAGTGGGGGTTTGCCCTCCTCCATATCTCTGATTTTTTCACATCATACAAGTAATAATGCTGAATTATGCAGTGGTCGTTAACAAAGAACTTCTCATTATGAAAACAGATGACCCATTGTTGTTTGAAAATATAAGAAAAGGTACCTTACCTATGTATCTTATAATTTTCCTGTTGCCCGGCATTATTCGTAAATTTTGTTAGGTAGCATATATCATGGTACACTTGGATTGCTTTTGATACTTACCTATTTAAAAAATGCAATTGCAGTGTACCTGAAGGTGTATACGAGTGTTTGAATAAATATGAATTGTCGAAAGGCTGATGGTGTTGCTTTATTTTTGGTAATTATGCAGCATACGGTTTTCTGCCATTTTTGATTTTTTATGAAAAATTCTTTATGGGGGCACCTACTAGAGTCCATAGAACTCCAAATCCGACGGCGCCGTTTGTTTTTTTTTTATTTTTTTTCACTAAAACAACCCAATCCAATACAGCCAAACCCAAAACAATCAAAAAACACATTACAACCCCCCCCCCGGCACACTTTTTTCTCTTAAAAAAAAAACCGGCGCCGGCGGATTTGGGGTCCTAGGGACCCTCTATAAAGAATTTTTCATAAAAAATCAAAAATGGCAGCAAACCGTACACTGCATAATTAACTATTTTTTTAACTTTTGGTCTCTTTGTTTTTTTTTTTCTGGCCCACGCGCATCTAAATGCTTTTGAAATTGTACTTCTAAATTTTAATAGGGAACCTAGGTAGGTCTCGAGTCCATGTGGGTATGCATTTTTGATATATTTGCATAACTGTCTCTAGGTTGGTAAAGCAGCACCATATAGTAGTACCTAGTAGTAGTTCTGGTATGTCCAACCTTTTATTTACATAAAAGTGAGTTTAGAAAGAGACAAAGTCGCAGAACCTAAATTGGTATACTCTATTTGTCAACCAAATTAGCTGTTAACTAGTGAGTTAACCGTGACGTCATTCCTGACGTCATTATCCTAAAAAACCACAGAGTGGTTAGGGTCATGAAAAATTCGCCTTAAGGGTCAATTGCACCGCACTGTTAAACCTATTTTAAATTTAAATGATGTTTATAACGTAACACGTTGTTATTTTAAGTTTATTATGGAAGCACATTCTAAACATTGGTTCGCCATAAGATCTAAAGTTTTGTCAAAACGATAAAAATCCTATAGCGTATTCTGGTGCTGGTGCACAACTGGGTCGGTTTCTGTGTTCCATTGACAGGCACTTTTTTAGTTTTCCTGTTCCATTGGGAACTGACACCCTAAATTCACTGTGTCACCGTGCCGCACCCAAAACTGTTTGCCGCCATTAAAAATCCCAATTGCGAACAGCGAAAATGGCAAATGTGAGAGATTTTTATACATTTTCTTCGCTGCTGTGTAGTAGCAGCGACGAAGACGACGAAAAACAATTTTGTGCCATACATCATCGCACAGGTATTAGTGAAGGGGCATGTGTAAGTTCGTGGGATTTTGAATGAAGAAGTTTTGGGACTATGTGGGATAGACAGCTCTTTAGTCACAAAATCAAGTGTTACCGGGTGTTTTGTTCGCATCCGTGTAGAAGGGGTTGATATGACGTCATCTTTTAAGATGGCGGCCAAAAATTCCATATAGTTCAACGACGAGGATTCCAAAAAATTTACTTTCAGGGTCATCCGAGCTTAAATGACCTTGAAAATCGCAAAAAACGCGATTTTTGTAATTTTCTCTACAAAAATCTTAATAATTCGTCGCTTTGTCAGACTAACTTCAAATGTACCTCAAACTATTAGGCATATATGCCAAATTCGATCCTTGGAGTTTGATGCAGTTTCACGATCGGGAAAAATACTCCAGTAAAATTAACATATTGCAAAAATAATATACTAAAGGGCGCTATTCATCAACTATTAAAGGGAAGAGGACCAAATTTGGTAAGAAAGGTCAAGTCCAACAATATTGTTAAAAAAATTTATAACTAAATAATTATATTTATAACTACATTCTATTTTATCCAATTTATCTTACTTATCGCCGCTTACTGTGAAAAAAAAGATTAGTTGATGCATGACCATTATTGACCTTGAAAATACCATATAAAAGTGAAAAACCCACTTTTTGTTGTAATTTTTCCAATTTACCACTACGCAAAAACTTTTAAGTTCCGGAAATGAAATTATATATAACTGAAAACTTCATTTTGAACCTCCCTACTACTTTTTTTTGATCTGGCGTCCAAGATGTTTATGCTATACCCCGGCAAAAATTACCTATATGCCTGTCGTTTTTATTAAGTTTAAGAACTTTCTACATGGATGCGAACAAAACACCCGGTGTAAATAGCTATAACCTCGTCCTTGAATTTTGTCATGAAAGTTAATAAACAAGTATGGTCATGCCTTACTGTCATAATTAGAATTTTTTATGCTTTTTTGATCGCCATTTTGGAAAATAGCACCTAAAACACCTGGTCCAGCATATGGTAATAAATATTTAACTTCTGCTAACTCTCTTAAAGTTAATTTAAATGACTTTGTTGGCTAGACAAGTGAGTAGAACCTAAAATTCACAGTTCTGGCACTTAATAAAAACGACATATAGCTCATTTTTACCGAAGTATAGCATACACACCTTGGACACCAGATCAAAAGAAAAATGATAGAGAGGTCTAAAATGATATGTTTAGTTATGGCTGAGATGTTAATTTCATCTCCGGTACTTTGCGTAGTTGTTAATTGGAAAAAACACTACAAAAACCTGATTTTTTACTTGTACATGGTATTTTTAAGGTCCATCAATTTCATACATCAACTACATTTTTTTTTATAGTAAGCGGCGATAAGTCAACAATAATTGATGGCCACGTTATCATTTACACAAAATGTAATTGTAGGTCGCCATTTTGATTATCAATTTTACTGGAGTATTTTTCAAGGTCATAAAACTTCAAACTGCATCAATCTCGAAGGATCTAATTTGGCATATATGCCTAATAGTTTGAGGTACATTGGAAGTTAGTGTGACAAAACGTCGAATTATTAGGATTTTTTAAAGAGAAAATGGCAAAAATCTTGTTTTTTGAGATTTTCAAGGTTATTTAAGGCCGGATGACCTTAAATTGGAATCCTCGTCCTCGAATTATATGGCATCGAGTATTATCATGCCCCGGTTGCGAAAGTTGTATTATTATGATATTTGGCCGCCATCTTGAAAGATGACGTCATATCAACGCCTTCTATACGGATGCAAACAAAACACCCGGTAACACTTGATTGTGTGACTAAAGAGCTATAAATCCCACATAGTCACAAAACTCCTTCATTCAAAATCCCACGGGATAGAAATTATCAATCGACATATGCCCCTACACTAATAGGTTCTTCAATGGTTACGAAGTTGAACACACCTCGTTTGGCAAACGGACGTGTAAATATAGCAAAAGGGTCGCGACTCGCGATTTTATAAATCAATCCGAAAATGTGAGGTTAACCGCTTGCCAGATCCGCTGTTGCAGTCGTGTTCCAGTCAAACAGCACCAGTGCCATTTTTTTAAAGCATCCGGTCAGTGTCATTACGAAACTGGAAACAGGCGAGAGCGGAACTAAATTTTACGATGGAATACGCTACTAGTAAAATGCATTTACCTTGTCCTTTTCCCGATCCTCCTTTTTCTTCTCCTTGACGTCGAGCCTCAATGCCAGCCTGATCCGTCCCGCGGCGACTGCCAATTCGATTCTATCGCCAGTTTCGGTCGTGCTCGAAATGAGTAACAGTCCCAGCGGCTTACCGGTTCTAAATCTTAAAATAATGTCTTCCGTTTGGGTGATCATTTCCGAATCCATAGTCACCGCCATGTGCTGAGAGCCGTTGAAACTGCAACATACATTATTCATTTTAGGTCTAAATGATTTTACAGTTCGCCCCGCAAACATCTTATTAATAAAAGTATACAAAATTAAAATATATGACTTTTCTCCACTCCACTTTCATCAATGTGGTTTTAGACGTTTTTGAAAATATGCAATCCTGTTAACGGAGAAAAATGCCAACTCGTTTAAAAAATACAATACATGTGACGTCACATTTTATTTGGCTAGCTAGCAATTCAACGCCTACTAGATCTAGTATTTGTTCCAAATGGGGTTCGTGCGTTAAAAAAAATGCAGATTTTATTCTTTTATTATGATTTTGTGACCCTTAAATGACCAAAAACTTGTCTTACAACATGTTTTTGCTTTATCATCTTGTAATTTCGCTTCAAACTTGGGACCGAAAAAACCTCCCTAAGTCCTCCTCGTGACGTCACTGGACTTAACGTGGAAAACTTCAGGGTAAACACGACCGGTTGTTTTGCTAGCCGCCCGAGTACGGCCAACCAACGAATTGATAGTTTCTGGCTAGCCATTTTACTTAATCGCTTATTTCGGGCATGCGCAGTTACGAGTTAATAACGGAATCCTTTACTAACCAATAAAATTTGACGTTACCCGCCGGTGAATACCGTATCCCTTATAATTGACATGGTTGCCGAGAGTAAAACGCTAAGTGGAAAAACAAAATATTTAAATTGATTTTTAAAAGAAAATATGTTATGTATTCTTTTTTATGTTGGGAATTTGGAACCTTTGGTTGCACTATAACAAAGTTATGATTGTTTTCCACAAACCAAAACTACACTTTTTTGCACTCGACGCGCGTTTCGCTAATAACGTTAGCATCATCAGGAGAAGATAAGCAATAAACTAAATTAACCTATACTCTATCTTATATCTTATCTTTTAGTGGACGGAGATAAGACTAATAATTTGTGATTGGTCACGCTTTATAATCTCCCCTCAACTAAAGAATAAAGTGTATTAAACGGAATGGGGTCTCTATGTTTATTTAAACTATTTCTGGATTTAATAATTTCCATAATTTCATATGCATTCGAAAGTCTTTTGTTTGGTACACTTTTTAGAAGTTTTAGGTTATCTAATGTGAATCTATGATTGTTTTCAAAAGCATGCTTTGAGTATTTCCCCAGAGTATGGTTCAGGTATGTAGACGATGTGGTTGCAGTATTCAACACTAAAGTAACTAGTGTTGAAAATTTTATGGAAAAATAAATAACAAATTTCTCACAATTAAATTTACTTATGAAACAGAGAACAATGGTACACTGACATTTCTATACACTCTAGTTATAAGAAATAAAAATAAATTAGAATTTGACCTATACAGAAAAGGAACGGTCACCAACAGGTATATTCCAAATTGCTTACAACATAAGCTTGCAAGTTTGCACTTTTTAACATATAGATTAATAAATTTCCCCTTAAACAAAGATAGATTTGAAGCAGAAAAGAATAGGATTAGGAATATAGCTGGCGAAAACGGTTACGACGAAGGCTTAATAAATAAGCTGATAAATAGACATTCTTTTCAAAAGACCTTTCGGAATTCCACTTTTTTTAGACAAAAAGATACCTCCGACTCTAAATTTGTATCAATTCCTTATATTACTAATTATACGAAAGGATTACAAAAAGTATTTAATAACACCGGTCTTAAAATAGTATATCAATCCGGAAACACAATAAGAAGTTTACTAGGAAATCTCAACGATAAAACTACAGTTCTAGAATTTAAGTGAAATTTACGAAATTACTTGCATGGATGGTGACAATAAATATGTTGGCCAAACGAGACGCTCTATTCAAACACGATTCAAAGAACACTTAGCACACTTAAAATACGGAAGAACAGAAAAGTCAAGTGTGGGCGAGCATGCTTTTGAAACCAACTATAGATTCACATTAGATAACCTAAAACTTCTAAAAAGTGTACCAAACAAAAGACTTTTGAATGCATATGAAAGTATGGAAATCATTAAATCCAGAAATAGTTGAAATAAAGATAGAGGCCCCATTCCGTTTAGTACACTTTATTCTTTAGTTGATGGGAGATAGGATTATAAAGCGTGACCAATCACAAATTATTAGTCTTATTTCCGCTCACTAAAAGATAGTATATAAGATAGAGTGTAGGTTAATTTAGTTTATTGTTTATCGTCTCCTGATGCTAAAACGCGCGTCGAGTGCAAAAAAAGTGTAGTTTTGGTTTGTGGAAAACAATCATAACTTTGTTGTATTCTTTTAATTGTAAAGGTAAGTGTCAATTTTTGTTTAATCATTTTCTCTGTTGTTTTTCTAGTTTTTAAAGGTTATTAATAAAATATTTTAAATGAAAAATATAATCGGACTAATTCTTTTCATAAATCCTATTAATAAATACCGTATAAAGTCGTCTTTAAACAAATCAAAAGCGGCGTGCAGCAACTAAAAATGCTGCCTTAAAAATAACGTGACGTTAGCGACGTTTCATAAAAGGTTTTTTTTTCTTTTTGTTTTCTGAAGCAGTGCGTCAAATTGTTTTTCATAATAATAAATACATAATCTGTGGCTTTAAAATGCAGTGTTGTGGCTCCTGGCTGTGCAAATAGCCTATATACCACCGCAACCCACCTTATAATTTATAAAATATACCATATACCAATATTAAATATTGTTACAATTTTGTTTAATGTACAGCAATTTGCTTGTCAACAACATTTAAAACGCGTAAAAAACAGCATTTTAGTCTGCAAATGAGACCAGATGGGACTTGCTTCTAAAAATAAGTATTTTTGTTTCATATAGACTAACTACACCTATTAAACCGCCCCCTTCATTTTAAGAGTTGAAGCAATAGGCCCCTACTTAATTTTTAAAAATTTGCCATAGGTAGGTAGCTGATTTTGATTAAATGATGAAACCCCCCCAGAGTCGATTTCTGGCTACGCCACTGAATAAACCCGCCTTTCCAACTACAACCAAAAAACAAAATTATATTTTTTTTTTGGTTTTGAACACGCTCTAAGAAAACAGAATCTTTTTATTCACCTATATATTTAAACTCTAGTATATCAATAGGTATTGAAAAGGTAAGTTATCACAAAAATTTAAACAATCTTGCAATGGATCACAGCAACAAGACCGGACGTTAAAGTGGAAAACGTCAAAAATAATTTAGTGGCTAAGCGCAAACAAGGTCACCGGCGCGCTAACTTCAGAGCATGATGGCCGAATTAGCAGTTTTTCAAAAGATTTGGAATTTATAGTCGATCTTTAAGGCCTTCCTTCGGAGAGGATTCCTTGATTCCTCATTGAATAAAGCCTTCCTCGAGAAAGGCTTGCTGAAGGACACTCTGAGGTCGCGCAATGTGTGGCAATGTCGCATTTTCGCGGCTTTTTTTTTGTTGAACTGTGGTGGTTGTGAAGAATGTTAGGTTATTTTTTAATTTTTGTGATTTTACTGATTTTGTCAAATTGCATGTTGTAGTTTTTAAAGCTATATAAATAATAAGACATGGAAAAATGAAAGGAGACCAGAACTTGTTTTTCCAATGAGGAAAAGGAGTACTTGTGTTCACTGGTGACAAAATTTTCCATATTGGAATCCAAAAAAACAGGTGCCAAAACACTTCAAAGGAAACTAAGGGCATGGGAAAAAAATAACCAAATATTACAACAGCATTTTTTTCTGTAAGAACAATAAAATAGACGAAAAAACTCTGGGACAATATGAAATTCGCTGATATGGTGGGAGGGGTTCTTCTAATTCTGCCATATCCTGTTAGTCCAAGTAGTCCAAGAAATCTTGAAGTTCGTCCATTATTCATCAAAAAAGAACACAAAAAAACTACTCTTCAAAAATCACACCAATAACAATATATAAAACCTGAAACTTATCTGAAAAAAACGACCCAAGGCCTCCTTCAGGTAGCTCCCGAGCTACCAGCGACTATAAAATGCATTTCCGATCTTAATGAATCCACGAAGACCATGCGTTTTTCTCCGCCTATATTTATTTTTTTTTTAAGAAAGAAAAGATAGGAGTCGACTATTTTTTTACGTAGTTTTCAGATATGCGGTATAATTTCAATGAGGCGGCCGATATTTAAACACATAAATTAATACTGTGTATCTACAGGATTCGACAGTTGTCGTCTAGAGTGCCGAAATGCATGTGTCTGAGTAAGAAAGCTATTCAATTCAGAAGCACTGAAGAGAGATGCCGGCTAGGCAACGTTGTCAAGCAAACAGTTTACGAAAACTGCTGCACTTTCTAGGTCTTCAGCGCTTTAGTCTCTTTTATTCGAAGACGCGGGCGTAAAGGAGATCGTAGACGTATTTTTTCTCAATTAATCACTTAGAAGATCTTAAGATTATTTTTGTTTATTTGATAGTGAAATGATGCAACTAAAATACTACAAAATATTTTTTATGTAAGACCTGAAGAGGGAAGAGGAGCCCCATTTCCTCGGCAATTTTTGTAAAATGAAGGAGTATAAAATAAACAGAATTTAAAAAAAACACCCTTATGTTTCTTTCTGTTTTAAACAAGACGTGAACACGGTTACAAAAGGTGTTTTAAGCAGAAATAGTAGAGGGTTGCGTAGAAAGACTGCCCTACGTTGTTTTAATATTTTTTATTCTTTTAAAAAAGTATAATTTTTTTTCAATTTATTTCAATAAAATATTTCGTGAAAACGCGGGACTACTACGATAAATTGTCTCGTAGAGTCGTGACTTTAGCGTAACTAGTTATGGGAGACTTTTCGCAGCATTATTGATAGAGCAACGTCAATTGTTAGTAAAAGTTTATGGATAAATGAGCATTTTAATTAATTTAGCAGATTCTAATTTCAAACTAAAATAAGAAAATACTCCTATTCACTCTTTTGCGCGCTTTGAAGGCAATATTTAACGATAAATTTGACGTGATCTTAAGAAAGGAGTTTAGTTATAATTACTAAATCTTATTAATCACAACAGAAGGATTTTGTGATGTACGGCTTAAAAGATATTTGTTTCGGGGAAACAAACCATAATTTTTAAATTTAAAAACAAAAATTTGGTAGAAAGATCAAGTCAGTGATTATTATTGACACACCTATTTATTAATTATAAATAACCGACTTTTTAATAATAACCAAAAATGGGATTTGGAAACGGTCCTATTTGTTAATAGTAACCAAATATTATATTAACTAGTAACAAATCAAGGATAGTTGATTAACCAGACAAAATTTGTTTATAATAAATATTTAAAATTTAGCTAATAATGATGATTTCTTTATGGTAAATAAATATCAATTATCTATAAACCCTGAGTTGTTTATAATAAATAAATATACTTCGCGCATGTACTCTGATTTGGTTATAGTAAACAAATATATGTTAGCTATTAACAGCGATTTATTAACAGTTAAAAAATACATGTTAATCTTAAACTCTTGATTTGTTCTGTGTTTCGGGTAGTTCTAGAGGAACATATGAAAAAAACCAACACCACATTACGAGACTTACAACAGGCGGTCCCGCTTATAGACATAAAATAAATCAACGCAAAAATTTTTGTGAAAATATTGTATTCTTAGATATTTTGACTGGCTATGAAGGGTTTTATATGATTTCTCATTTTGTTGAAATTTAACTGTCAATTAACATCAAGCATAGCAATAATCGTAATACACAAAACTCGTATGTATGTCCAATATAAAATATAAAAATGACGCGACGGCGCGGCGGCCAAAATTTGCGAAAATGGCGAAATGAAATTGCTGAACTAGTGACCGCATTGGTTGACACTTGACGCCCAATGAGCATTTTCAGAAACTTCTGGTGACAGAAATTTATATAATTATTATAAAGAGGGTTCCATTGATACCTTAGGGTATTCAGAAGTTTCCTACAACAATTGAGTTTGTATTTTTATTTTATTAAAGGCTCTAAATTGATGGTACCCTAAAGTAACATAAAACTGGCGTTAAAAATATTTCCACGGACATCTTTATAAAAATTAAAGTCATCGGTAACAAATGTTATATAAATTGGTGTTAACAATGTTTCCACCAACATATTTATAAAAATATAAGTCATCAGTGACAAAAGTTATATAAATTGGTTTTTGAAATCTTTTTGTCAACCCACCTATAAAACAGTAAGTTACTATCAATTAAAGATATATAATAGATTGGTTTTTAAAATGTTGCTATCAACCCACTTATAAAACTTAATTAACCAACAACAAATTTATATAAGATAAGATTAAAAATATTTCGAGAGACACTTATAAAAATTTGGGAACTCATACAATAGTTATATAAATTGGTGTCTGTAATATTCTTATGAACTGATTCATAAACCTTTTTTGACCATAAGGTTTTTTCTATAATGTTGTTATTAATTTCTTTATATAGTGATTATAATACAACTGTTTTTAGAACAAAAAAAACAATTTTAATTTATTTTGGCAATTATAATAACAAAACAAACAAGATTTTTTAAGGTTAATTTTGTAACATCAAAAGGCGCGTTTTTGCGATATCAAAAGGAGCGTTTTTGCGACATCAAAAGGCGCGTTTTTGCGAGATACCATACCATTATTATCTTGTTTTAATTACATCAATCTGAGAGAGATAAGAGATCCAAATCTTCTTGAGATTGGATTGAGAGTTGCCGATGACAGATATCGGGATCGAATGCATTTTACACCCGATTCCCACCAGCGTTTCCCATGCGCAGTCACCCTGACTCAAAAAACTCATCACGTGGTCCGACATGAACTTGTATAGGCAAATCTGGCTTAGACCACGTGATACGTGTTTTGATTCGGGGGACCCACAAATGAGAAACGCATAGATGGGAACCGTGTTTTAGAAAAAGAGAACATGATAGTAACCGTGTTAAGGACGCAAAAACGCACCGTGAAACGTCGAGCGCATACGCTGATACTGCTGGTCGGCGGCAAATGTGAACACCCCGGAAAATACTCGCCTGTACACCCTTCGACCCCGCAATCTAACTATATTCTTGAGATAGTTACCTCTGACAGTTATGCGGGCTTGAAGTGTGTGGAGGCGGGTATTTTTCCTGGTATGTGTAGTATGTGGATCTCTCGAGGAATGCATTTAGGAAAAGAGAACATTGGTAACTATGTTAAGCTCGCAGAAACGGACCATCAGTGTTCAACACTGCGCCATCTGCAGCCCTTTGTTCCAAGTAGCATCATTTTTTAAAAGGGTCATAAAATAGTGTTGACGAGGTAAACAGTGGTATAGTTGTATGGTTTTTTGGAAATTTTCGCCATTTTAGATTACAAAAATAGGTTTTTGGCCTAAATAAAAACGTTATTTATGGGGTTTTAACATGTGTTTCAATCGAAATATTGCTTGTTAGGGTTAAGAACAACATATAAAATTCAATATTTGTCCCAGAAAGAAAAAAACGCGTATGAAAAAAAAAAACTGATATTTAACTGAATATTTTTTTTTCCCGTTTTCTCAAGTATTTTTGGAGCCCATGAAATTTACGTGAGTGTATTCGAAAACTATACAGTACACACGGAACCGCAGCTG
The DNA here is from genome assembly GCA_963921995.1 of Oxystoma pomonae. Classification (NCBI taxonomy): domain Eukaryota; kingdom Metazoa; phylum Arthropoda; class Insecta; order Coleoptera; family Brentidae; genus Oxystoma; species Oxystoma pomonae. Next base: position 143,784,452 of record OY998163.1, read on the forward strand.
ATTTTCAGAGTAGGATGACTTGAAAAACAGCTTTTATTTGACTATAGTATATTCATATTCCTGCTTCAGCTTATCTCACTTTCATTTTTATTTATTTTAGAAGATTCCTTAACACCATTTTATAAATTTTTTTATTGTAAAAAGAAAAAGAATAATACATAACAGGCAAAGGGAAGAAAGATGGAAAATTTATATTTCTTAATCCATAAAAACCTTTAATTTGTTATATAGTGTTGTTAGAACAGTTGTAAAACCTTTTTATAATAATCTCTATACTTGAAGGCTCATAAGGAAGTTTTATAAAATCTATATGTTGTTTTTCTATCCATTACTATGTACCATAAATTTTTATAAGCTGGTGTTGAGCAGTTGTTTTTCAAGTCTTTTTTACTCATTTAAGAGATATATTAGAGTTATAAAATTATCACCAGCACTAAGTAATATAACTTTTGGTTATTTTATGAAGTTTTTATATTATTTGCTGTAACTTTTATATAGACAAAAATGCAGTCGTTGGCGTGCTCCAAAATACTCGATCGAAGGTCCCGCGCATGCACGGGATCTTCGATCCAGTGCGCATGCTTATTGTCGTCCTTTTTATTCTCAGACAAAATATTTGCGAATAAAAAACAAATCGCTTTTAACCAATACTCTTGTGCTATTGACTTCAACAAAAACCATCGACCTTTTTATCCTCAGACAAAATATTTGTTAATAAAAAACAAATTATTTTTAACCTATACTCTCGTGCTATTAACTTCAACAAAAACAATCGATTAACTGGAAATAGGACCTGTGATTACATAGTACTAAGAGCTTGTTTATTATAACTCTGGGTTTTTTTTGGGATATATAATAGTGACCGCATTTGCTGAAACTTGACGCTGAAAGCCAAACAGTCGTTGGCGTGCTCCAAAATACTCGATCGAAGGTCCCGCGCATGCACGGGATCTTCGATCCAGCGCGCATGCTTATTGTCGTCCTTTTTATCCTCAGACAAAATATTTGTGAATAAAAAACAAATCGCTTTTAACCAATACTCTTGTGCTATTAACTTCAACAAAAACCATCGACCTTTTTATCCTCAGACAAAATATTTGTTAATAAAAAAAAAATTGTTTTTAACCTATACTCTCGTGCTATTAACTTCAACAAAAACAATCGATTAACTGGAAATGGGACCTGTGATTACACAGTACTAAGAGCTTGTTTATTATAACTCTAGGTTTTTTTTGGGATATATAATAGTGACCGCATTGGCTGAAACTTGACGCTGATAGCCAAACAGTCGTTGGCATGCTCCAAAATACTCGATCGAAGGTCCCGCGCATGCACGGGATCTTCGATCCAGCGCGCATGCTTATTGTCGTCCTTTTTATCCTCAGACAAAATATTTGTGAATAAAAAACAAATCGCTTTTAACCAATACTCTTGTGCTATTAACTTCAACAAAAACCATCGACCTTTTTATCGTCAGACAAAATATTTGTTAATAAAAAACAAATCGCTTTTAACCAATACTCTTGTGCTATTAACTTCAACAAAAACCATCAACCTTTTTATCCTCAGACAAAATATTTGTTAATAAAAAACAAATTGTTTTTAACCTATACTCTCGTGCTATTAACTTCAACAAAAACAATCGATTAACTGGAAATAGGACATGTGATTACACAGTACTAAGAGCTTGTTTATTATAACTCTAGGTTTTTTTTGGGATATACAATAGTGACCGCATTTGCTGAAACTTGACGCTGAAAGCCAAACAGTCGTTGGCGTGCTCCAAAATACTCGATCGAAGGTCCCGCGCATGCACGGGATCTTCGATCCAGCGCGCATGCTTATTGTCGTCCTTTTTATCCTCAGACAAAATATTTGTGAATAAAAAACAAATCGCTTTTAACCAATACTCTTGTGCTATTAACTTCAACAAAAACCATCGACCTTTTTATCCTCAGACAAAATATTTGTTAATAAAAAACAAATTGTTTTTAACCTATACTCTCGTGCTATTAACTTCAACAAAAACAATCGATTAACTGGAAATAGGACCTGTGATTACACAGTACTAAGAGCTTGTTTATTATAACTCTAGGTTTTTTTTGGGATATACAATAGTGACCGCATTGGCTGACACTTGACGCTGATAGCCAAACAGTCGTTGGCGTGCTCCAAAATACTCGATCGAAGGTCCCGCGCATGCACGGAATCTTCGATCCAGCGCGCATGCTTATTGTCGTCCTTTTTATCCTCAGACAAAATATTTGTGAGTAAAAAACAAATCGCTTTTAACCAACACTCTTGTGCTATTAACTTCAACAAAAACCATCGACCTTTTTATCGTCAGACAAAATATTTGTTAATAAAAAACAAATCGCTTTTAACCAATACTCTTGTGCTATTAACTTCAACAAAAACCATCAACCTTTTTATCCTCAGACAAAATATTTGTTAATAAAAAACAAATTGTTTTTAACCTATACTCTCGTGCTATTAACTTCAACAAAAACAATCGATTAACTGGAAATAGGACATGTGATTACACAGTACTAAGAGCTTGTTTATTATAACTCTAGGTTTTTTTTTGGGATATATAATAGTGACCGCATTGGCTGAAACTGATAGCCAAACAGTCGTTGGCGTGCTCCAAAATACTCGATCGAAGGTCCCGCACATGCACGGGATCTTCGATCCAGCGCGCATGCTTATTGTCGTCCTTTTTATCCTCAGACAAAATATTTGTGAATAAAAAACAAATCGCTTTTAACCAATACTCTTGTGCTATTAACTTCAACAAAAACCATCGACCTTTTTATCCTCAGACAAAATATTTGTTAATAAAAAACAAATTGTTTTTAACCTATACTCTCGTGCTATTAACTTCAACAAAAACAATCGATTAACTGGAAATAGGACATGTGATTACACAGTACTAAGAGCTTGTTTATTATAACTCTAGGTTTTTTTTTGGGATATATAATAGTGACCGCATTGGCTGAAACTGATAGCCAAACAGTCGTTGGCGTGCTCCAAAATACTCGATCGAAGGTCCCGCACATGCACGGGATCTTCGATCCAGCGCGCATGCTTATTGTCGTCCTTTTTATCCTCAGACAAAATATTTGTGAATAAAAAACAAATCGCTTTTAACCAATACTCTTGTGCTATTAACTTCAACAAAAACCATCGACCTTTTTATCCTCAGACAAAATATTTGTTAATAAAAAACAAATTGTTTTTAACCTATACTCTCGTGCTATTAACTTCAACAAAAACAATCGATTAACTGGAAATAGGACCTGTGATTACACAGTACTAAGAGCTTGTTTATTATAACTCTAGGTTTTTTTTGGGATATATAATAAGTGTTGTTCTAAGTTACCGTGTTTTCCAAAACTAAAATAAACAAATTAGTTGCTTTTTATAAACCTTTTTTTTGAAGAAGTGATTAACCAAAAACAAGAATATCCACTTTTATAATAAATCTTATTAATTATAACAAAAACACGGAATAACAAACATTTGCTAACTATTAAATCGAAGTTCTCTTTCAGTGCACTTGGGAATCTTTTAGTTAATTGTGGGTGACACCGGCAACAGCGGTTTCTCAAGTTCCTTATCTCTTTCGCTCTCATTTATAAGCCATTGCGCTTCTTTTTCAATACATGCTATTTCGGAATCCTAGACAAGAACTCTCGAACCCTGTATATGAATCATGGACAATCGGCCGACCGCGATATCGCGTGTGACGTCACCCACCTTACTTTGACTTTCTAAGACCAAGTTTCCAATTTGAAGATTTTCAACTGAAAAAAGGGGGTCATAATTCAACTTAAAACTTCTTTTAGAGTAACATTACGAAAACCCCATTGGAGGAAGACCATAAATTACTCTGGACTTTAAGTAGGAGTACGACATTGCTTGGCCTACAAAAGGAAATAAGTTCAAATTGGTTTGACAAAGATATATCGATGTCGATAATTTTAAAATATTTTTTAACACTCTTGGCCACATTTAAACGTTTATCGGGCTAAGTTAATGTTAAGGGCCTACACACTACAAAGCATGTTGTCATGCATACATCGCAACATGTTTTATAGTGTGTGTGGGCACCTTTACTTATGCACGATGATAAAACGCTTCCAGACAATTTTTGTCGGGCGTACTATAATTTTGCAGACATAAAGTTTCATCAAAATTCCTATTGAAAAATATGAAATGGAATTTTAAAGATGATATTGAACTGCAGTGATCAAAATTTGTTTTAAAATTTTTTTAATTTAATATTTTAGCTAAGAAAAGTAATGATCCATGATCAGGTGATAATATGATACCCAAAAAAAACTACATAATTTTACAAAAAGTACCCTCTCCAGATAGGCCGATCAACTCATACCGATTTAGTGTCCTTTTCTCCACCTTCGCCGCCATTTTCACTCACAAGTGACAGATAATCCATTAGTTTTCTGTCAAAATGGCAGCGAAGGTGGAGAAAAGGACACTAAAACGATAAGAGCTGATCGGCCTATGTGGAGAGGGTATTGGTTGATCTAAATATTAAAACAAATCCAGACGATCGTGAATAAGCGTTTTATGTTTTAAAATAAATAGGTATTTAAGCATAAAGTAAGTTTACTGTACTCAGTTTATGGTATAAGTCATGATACAAGTGACACAGATATGATATCGCGCAGGAGTAAGCGTGGCTAACTGACGTCACCTGGTAAGAGACGTAAGAGACAGCAGTCGCCATTTTTATTACGAGGTGTTCGTTTGTTTACAATTATTTTAAATAATTATTCAGTGGAAAAAATTAACAAAATGAAGTGCTGTGTACACGGATGTGGTGTCGATCAGACAAAAGGTTTTTCGCATGACATTAAGTTTCTCAGATTTCCAAAAGGGAAGAAAATGGAAGGTATATGGAAGCATTTTTGTGGACGGGATGTTTACTTTAACGTAAATAATGCTCGAATTTGCTAAAAACATTTTAGTGATAATGATTATGAGCGAAACCTTAAACAAGATGATTTGTTACACGCCAAAAAAGTAGCGGGGCCTTCTAATTTGACAAAAAAAGTTGTATGTGAATAGACCCCTTTCTGAGGATCCATGCCGAAAATTTTAGATGCTAAAAATCTTTGTAGATGTGTTTTTGGATTCTTATAAATAACAAATTTCTAACCCGCTAGGGCCAATATTCCATTTAAAGACCCCACCCCGTAATTTATTTCCCTTGCGTCTTACCTCGTCATGCCGTTTACCTTATGGAACTCTGAATCCAGCTTTACTCCCTCACAATCCCCCACCCCTTCGTTGTTTTCCAGACTGCATTTCGTTTAATTTAAAACCTAGTAGTACTTTTTGACGGAAAACCATTCCTACCTGCAACCCCATTCCCCACCGTAATTTCTTGCTTTTGAAAAAAAAATATTATTTTAGATTCCTGACCTTGTTTCCTTTAATTTGATACCCTACAACCGATAAAATGACAGATTAAAATATTTATCGGATACAGGGGGTGGTTGCAACCACCCGTTCAAATTTTCCAAAAATCGAAAAGTACCTATTCGTTAACTTTTCAAGAAAAACCTAAATGCGAATTTTTAGCCCTACATTGATTTAGAACTCTAAATAATTGTGAGTTATTTGTACCCCCTTCAAAACAGACTCACCCCTATTTGTCAACCCTCCTGTCTAAATTTTAAAAAATGCCGAAGCGCGTTACTTATTTTATTAGCAGAGTCTACATACCAATTTTCAAACTTATGTTGATTTTCGTTTTTGAGATACAGAAAATCCTTTTAAAATTTCAACCCCTATTTTTACCTCTTTAGGGGTAAAATAATAAAAAATCTTTTCTTGGGGAGCTCCTCCATTATCAACCCAAACTATCCTCAAATTTTCATGTTTGTAGGTGAACTGGTATCAGCTGTGCGTAGGTAGTTTCCTGTTCGCGCTAAGGACACTAATCCTAGAGCAAGCTCTATGATTAGTGTCCTTAGTTCGCGCCACAAAAATCTTACGAGGTGACGTCATGCGCGTATCTAGACGAACTTTGGACCGCTACTTATCATACCTTTCTTTAATTTTTTTTATTTGAAAGGGGGGGGGGGTTTCGATACGAAAAAAAAATAGAATAAAAGCATAGCTTTTATGAGGAACAAAAACGTAGTAACCACAAGCGCGGTTTTGGTCTCAAATCTAGGGGGGGTCGTTTATTTTTATTATATTACATCAACGGCATTATAGCGGCGCAGGCGAACATTTTTGAGAAAATTTCACTAAATAATGCATTTTCTGATTTAAAATTAAAAAGCGCTGCAGCACTACAAATGTCATTTTTTAACAGTACTTACGTAACTACTTTTGGTTTTGTAAATGTTTTTATAAAAAATTTAACTACCCCCCCGTCCCCCTGAAATCCGCGCTTGAGTAACTACGTATAATTTTTGCAGTTATAAAAAATATAGATAAAAAACAAACCACAAACAAAACTTCTTTTTTTTTTAGTCTAAAAAGCTTTTTGGTGAAACATTACTTTTTGTATTCCATAACATCCAAACATAAGATGCCTATCTCAAATTAGTTTCCGATTTTTTTGGGCAAACCGATCAATTTCAATAATTTCAATATGTCTGTTCATATGCAGCAACTCTAAGCCCGTCAGACGAATTTTCGTCATAGTGTTTTTACGTACTTATGTTTTCAATCTGAAGCATGAGAAGCTTCTTTCTTACGAAGCATTACTTACTGGCAAACATCCAAGGATGTTCTTATCAAAGGCAAATATTGCCACACTTGTTCATTGCCTCGTAAACGTTATCAGGTATGTTTTGATTTAAGCTTTTGCCTACTTCTGACCAATATTGTTTCCAAATAGGTACTGACTTCTCCTAATAAAAGTTTAAGAATTTGTGTTTTGGATTAATCAAACAGTTTATAGTATTTAGAAAATTTACACTTTAGCTAATTTTGCCTTGATTTTGGCTTCACGTTGTATAAAACTTGGTATGAATATGTTCAAGTCAAAAATACTTTTTTATGTCCAAATTGATTTGGTCTAAAACTTGTTTATAAATAGAAACTCTATAATACTGTTCTGTATTTCCAATGGTTTTCTTGGTGTGACGAATTAAAGGTCAAACTGTTCCAAAATATTGCGGACGGACTCTAGAATGTCTTTACAGGAACTTTCTGCAATTTCTCGTTTTTTTCTCCAAAGACTTCAGGGTTATTACCACCAGCATCTTTGTTGTGAACTTTCTTCTGGAGCAAAGGAGGGGGGGGGCGATCGCCCCCCTGCCCCCCCCCCTAGGACCGCCACTGGTATAAGTAACAAAAAATATAAAAAAAAACATAATTCGCATGAATCTTCTTTAGAAGACAAACAAATAAGTAAGGCAGCTGTCAATTGCCATTTTGACACCGAAAATAGAGGTTAAGTTTAAGATTCTTGTTTATATTTGCAAAATTATGCAATATTCTGTTCAAGTTAAATAAAAGAAGTAATACAAATAAAACGGTATTCATTGGGGTACACAATACCCTCTCCACATAGGCCGATCAGTTCTTATCGTTTTAGTGTCCTTTTCTCCACCTTCGCCGCCATTTTGACAGAAAACTAATGGATTATCTGTCACTTTTGAGTGAAAATGGTGGCGAAGGTGGAGAAAAGGACACTAAATCGGTATGAGTCGATCGGCCTATCTGGAGAGGGCACTGGGGTACATTGTCTACACATTCGATTCCAAATTGGTGCGCACCAGTTTTTTGACACTGACAATGACAGTTCCGTTTAGCTCCTGTATTTAAAGCGGAACATGGGTATAGACTACGTTTATACGCACCTAAAAGCGCTTTTAAAGATGGGCAGTTTTAAATAAAATCGCTTTTTTCGAGTCCTTCATTAAATGTTCATTAAATATGTCAGTTTAAACAAAAAACAATTAGAACAGCTTAGTTAACAGCAAATTTTTCGGAAAATCAGGGTTTTTAAAGTGTTTATGACGACCCTAAAATGGATCTTAAAGCAATAGACCGACGCTTTCTTAAATTGCTTTAAAATAAAGTAGATATTGTGCTTAAAACGGTTTTAGTGGTGTTTATACGACAACATTTTTAAACCGTCCTTATATAAAAGCGCTTTAAGAGGCCCGTGTAAACAAAGTAAGTGAAAAATATAAAGTTTCGGTGAATTTTCAAAAAGTTTTTTGAATTTTTTTACTGAACGAGAGGGAAAATATTTATTGAAATTCCCCCCTAAAAGTATTTTCCCGTCAGGTGTTTTATTTGCGAAACTCGTTCTTTTATTCCTTACGCGAGATACGCGCCGGAAAATGAAAGAAAAACGAATAACCCAATATAGGGAAGAAGTTATATTCCCCATTACATCCCGAACGGAACATTTTATTGATTTAGCCGAATACCGGAACGTTATACCATCAGTCAATATAAGATAAATATTTTATTTGGAGGGATGTTTTGCGAGAAAAAAGTTGTTTGGTTTATGGATTAGTCTTTCAGAAATCTTTGGTAACTTTGCTTATTTCATACTGTATTATAATATACTCATCTATGAAGAGGAGGTTCGCAAATTTGAAAAATTGGCAGTTCATTTTTTTTGTAGGTTGCACGACTAAAAGTCAAATCCATTTTAAATTTTCTGTTGAAGTCCCTTCGTTTGCGCCAAGTTAATTTCGGGTTAAGGTCTACTGGCATTTTTTATTTCAATTTTTTGCTCCATACTCAAAGAGCTAAAATTTTTTTTCAAGGACTCTACCGTGAAAATGTTAATTATAACAATTGTTAAAATACGACAGAAAAAGTATAAATAAAAGCCCTAATAAATCGCTAAATGCACGAATACATCACGAACCACAGCAACAAGGCAAAGCAAGCGGACTGGAGCACACCAAAATATTTGGTGTTACCAAATATGTGCTCCTTTCTCTATTGAAATTCGGGATATTTCTCGCTACTCGCCCACTGAAAACATACAGATATTCTGCTAGGCTCCACCTACTTCATCGCATGTGCGACTGTTCCGCGTTTGGATTAAAAAGAGACAAGATATCTGGTCCAACGAAAACTCCTTGGCAAATAATAACCACTGTTTATTTACAAATAAAATCACAACAAAACAAAGCTGAGAAATATCGATTTTTCTATCCTTTTAAACGATGTTAGAATGATAGGGCAGAGAATTCTGTCTCAACCTCTTTAGGTCGTGATTGGCTTGTGGGTGGGGAAAGTCGGCAGAGCGCAGACGGTCAGATGATATTTTTATTGACATAAGCTTTTCATGTTATTTATGTTAAAATTTGACAATTTTTAAGCAGTTTATAAGTCGCTTTAAAACCACATTTTGTCAAAAAACGTTTATAGTGTGATTTTTAACCAGTAGGAGAATGTTTCAGTTCATTTAAAGTGATATTTTGGAACAAATCTTCCAATGTTTTGAAAACAAAGGGAGAGCAAGCGAAATCAGTCAGTGGAGGTACATACCGGTAGGTACACAGAAAATAAAACAAAAGTTTATGAAATATACTTAAATTAGAAGATCCTTAGATTAAAATATCAACAAACACGTTTTTTTTTATGAAGTAGTTAATTCTCAATGCGTCAAATGAGATATTTTCGAACGTTTTTATAAGGTTTTTTTCGAGATTTTTTTGATAAAGACGATACAATAAAGCATACTTTTGATGAAGTAGTAAGATATTTTCGAACGGTTTTTTTTATAAAGACTATAAAATAAAGGTAGGTAAAGTCCTGAAACCAACTTGCAGACAACAATAAAAGTTAATTCACATGTGTTCAGGTTTGTAAGAATATTGAATTACTACCTCTTATAAGAATATTAAGGTTGATTTATACTACCGCTGTTGCCATCTACGCTTGCCCTTCGAAGCATTATTGACTTTATTGTATACTGAAGAAGTCAGTATAAGTAAGTTTCTGCTAATGACCAGAAAAAATAACAAAATTAACAAACACAATAACATAATTTTTAGCTAGTGGGTAATATTTACCTTTTCTTGATGTTCCAGGTGCTATGAACTGTTTTAATATTTGGCATAATTTTATGGTGTTGAAAATTGAAATTGCTATAAATCATATACAAACTTTGTAATAAATTTCTTTTGTATAAAATTATACTACAAACATTTATTGTTAGGAAGCTTCCAAAGCTCAAATTGGCAGAATTATTTTTTGCATGTTTTTTAAATTATTTTACAGATTTCATATTATAGTAAAATTTTAGTAATATAATCCATGTGTAAATTTCTATTTAAGTAGGTACGCCACTGGTGTGTTTACTGTAAACAACAGAAAGGTAAACATTGTTCCATATAATAATATAACCAAAGTCTGCATAAGTGTCAGGTATCTTGTCTCTTTTTAATCTAAGGTTCCGCGACATCAAGCAGAGGTTCATTTCATTCGGCGTTGAAAAGACGGATGAAGGACGCGGCAATGAGAGCGCACGAGACAGAAAGAGACCTGGCTGTGTTAAATTTTAAATACTCATCTTATTTTGACGCGCTGCCAATAATCAGCGCTGATAATAATAGGAAGTTTCGGAAACATTACAAAGAATAATATAAATCAGACATTTTATTATTACTTCCTTATTCTGTGTGGAGGTGCTCATGTGCTCCTATGGACGAACAGCAACTGATTACACAACTACTCCGGTACCGGATTAAAACTGAAATTTAGGGTTTTATCTAACACAAGGTTATTTCTGAAGAATTTTTTTTTAATGCAAATTAAAATAAAGTTACTTAAAAACCTTAACGGTAATAGTACAGTTTGAATTATTTAAATCGGGCAGCATCAGGTATGTACAAGGTGTCCAAAATTCGAAGGTTTTGGGGGGTTTCTGGTATTTCTAGAGGAGATAAAGAAAATTCGACTCCCGCTTGCGAGACTCAAATTTCAAGGCAAGATTTTTGGTAAAAAAGTCTGCATTTTGTGATAGGCCCTATAACTTTTTTATTTATGAAAATATCTTCGTGGTGTTAATAGAATTTTTGTAGAGTTATTAAACTTGAATTTAATTACCAAATCAGATCACATTTTTAGTTTTTGAGATATAACACAAAGTTGGTATCTTATTATTGTCGAGTTATAAAATATATTAAATATAAAGCGGCACGCCACATTATTAAAAAAATCTAAAGTGCCCATTCTTGTCAATCTGAGATGATGAAAATAATTTGTTACGAAAAACTAAAAAACTATTTTGCTTGTTAACTGAATTCAAGGCCTACTCAGATTGTCAACCAAGGCAATCCAGATTTTTTTAATAATGTGGCGTGTCGCCTTTATCACAGCCTACTATATGATTTATAGAAAGTATTTAATAACTCGACAACTATTTATCCGATTTTTTTAAGAGGCACATCGTTTTGAAGGAAATTAAAAAAAAAATGGGGTGTACCATAAGAAAAATACCAGTTTTGTATTATATCTCAAAAACTAAAATTAACTCATGAAATCTGGTTTGGTAATTAAATTCTAGTTTAAAAACTCTACAAAAACGGAACTAACACCACGAAGATATTTTTATAAATAAAAAAGTTATAGGGCCCATAATATAATAATTTCCAATATCCAGTTCGCCTTGTCCGTAAACATCTAAATAAATATAAATTACTTTTTGTTTATCCGCCAAATTTTGAATTTTAACTCTATTTTCTATGACTTAAAAAACTCAATTCCCAAGAACTGCTATCGCATGTAGCGGATAGTTTAGAATATTTTTGTACTGTCAATATATTTACTAAAAACCATTTTCCTGAAAGAAACTACATAGTAGGCGTTCGAAGGTTCTTGTCTAGGGTGCCGAAATAGCGTGTATTGAAAAAGAAGCGCAGTGGCTAGTAAATGAGAGCGAAACAGATAATAAACTTGATAAACAAAACGATTCCCAAGGAAGATCCCGTCAAATTTAACGATAAATTTTGCCTTCAAAGGGCGTAAAACAGCCATTATGACTATTTTTTTATTTTAGTTTGAAATTAGAATCCGCTAAATTAATAAAAATGCCCATTTATCCACAAACTTTTACTACCGATTGACGTTGCTCTTTCAATAAAGCTGCGAAAAGTCTGAGCCTGACCTCCCATGACCAGTTAAGCTAAAGTTCCGACTCTACGAGACAATTTATCGCCGCAGTTTCACGTTCTCGCGAAATATCTTGTTGAAAAAATTTAAAACAAGATTATACTTTTTTAAAAGAATAAAAAAATTAAAACAACGTATCAGCGCTGTCTTTCTATCTGTCAAGCTCTACTCTTTCTACTTGAATCACCTTTTGTAACAGTGTTCACGTCTTGTTTAACTTTAAAACAAAGGACCCTGCACAAATTACATTGCGAATGGTTTTCGGCGAAATGTCATAATTTTTTTATGTGTTGTAGTACTCGATCAACACAGCACAAAAATAAAAAAAAAGCAGGACTACTTTCTGAGGTATATAGCTTTAGAGTTGTTTTTTTCCCACAACTTTGTTGATTACCGCCAAAATAAAACGATTCTTTTCTCTATTTGTCCTGAATGAAACAACCTTTCCATCCATGTAAAACTATTTGTATAAGGGTTCTTTGGTATCACCATAAAAGTCACTGATTCGTAAATTTTAAAAACGAAAGAAAGAATGATAATTTTTATTTTCTTTAAAACAAACGGCCAGATTTTAATTGTTTTGACATATGTTAATAAAAATTATGCTAGTAAGCTAAAAAACATTTTGATTGAGTGGTACTATTAATTGGAAAAATAGTAGGTACCTTTAATGCGTTTTAATATTTTTGACATATTGGTGAAATATGAAAAATGATTTAAAATAACTTATGGGTAGGTATACAAACTTTCTCTGGACAAATTCAATTTAAAAGCTTGATACGAATATTTTAGTACCGATAGGTATCCATTGGGGTTGCCGGTAACGAATATGATAACATTTTTCCGGTGGTTTACACTGTGTTCCTAATAGAATGCGTAAAATTATCTGGCAGCAAATGACGCTGATCCTTAAACAAAAGTTTAGTGTTGTCAAGTCTACCTTGATTTTTTTTTTTTTAATGCAAAGCCGCCGCATGCCGCCATATTAAACATATCTTAAGAGTTTTAACTTTTGGCATGCAAATGCATGTGTAAAAACCACTTTTCCACACCTAAGTAGAAAAAACACTTTACCTTCTTTTTTTTCTCTCATAGGAAAACAGTAATAGTAACCGGAAAAAATGTTATCAAATTCGTTATCGGCGACCCACGTTAGCCTAAAAGCATATACCATACGAGCAATTTAATTGGTCAGATACAGGTACCAACGGGTACTAATTGGTAGCGAAATATTGGTATTAAGCTTTTTGATTGGCTTTGTCCATAAAAAGTTTTTATAACCCACCTATAATATATTAAAAATCACTTTTTGTATTTCTCCAATATCAAAAATATTAAATAACATTAAAGGTGCCTACCATTTTTGAAATTATGGTACCTCTCAAGCTGAAAATATTTTCTTTAGCCAAATGGCATTATTTTTAATAACATATGTCAAAATTTTTAAAATCTGGCCGTTCGTTTTAAGGAAAATGAGAATTGTCATTTTTTAAAAAATTGTCCTTTTCTTTCTTTTTTAAAACTTTTCTGGTGGTACCAAAGAAACCATATAAAACATTTTTATATGGATGGAAGGAGTATTTTATTTCAGACAAATAGAGATTCGAATTATATTATTTCTGCGTTAATTAACAAAGTTGTAGAAAAAAAAACTTGGATCATGTCGAAAAATATAGTCTAAAAACACGTCAATTTTAAAGCTCCATATCTCAGAAAGTAATCCTGCTCCTTATCTCATTTTTTTTATTTTTGAACTTTGTTGATCGAGTACTACAACATATAAAAAAATTATGACATTTAGCCGAAAGCCATTTCCAATGTAATTTGTGCAGAGTCCTTTAAAGCTGTTATTAAATTTAATAACAGAGGGGTGTTTTTTTTTTAATTCTGATTCTTGTAGACTCCTTTATTTTACAAAAATTGAGGAGGGCTTTTTGAAACGTTTGCATTTTGGGAGAGTTCGTTAGTACTGAAAATTTAGTTTTGATGTAAAGAGCTTTTTCATAGATTTTTTGACAAAGAATTTTACTACCTTGCTAGATTTTTTCCGCTGTCTTTAGTTTCGAAGATATAAGCCAAAGTTAGTAGTTTTCTTATAAAACACCCCATATTTTATTTAATTTTTGAATTTATGATGATATTTCCTTTTTATCAATATAGCATATGTGATAGTTTGGTAGAGCCGTTTTTGAGATATTTAATATTTTGCATTTCTGTCTAATATGCCATGTCATAGTCAAACCATTCTGACAATGACTGATTTCAGTGCTGCCATGGCCTACTGTAATAATTAGTATGTTTTCATATCGTACTCAACACTTATCGAAAATCAAGCATCATGTTGTTTCATGTATCACGTTTTTGTAAGAACAGAGAACATACTAACTAACAAAAATGGTTTAATGATTTATTTGTTATAAAGGTGATAAACGAAATTATGGCCTATTTGCAAAAATTTGATGACATAAATGACTAACACATTGTGAAGCTATCAAACTAAAGTCACAGGACACTAGACAGAAATGGAAAATATCAAATATCTCAAAAACGGCCCAACCAAACTATCACATATGCTATATTGTTTAAAAGGAAATTTTATCACAAATTTCGGCATTCTAGACAAGAACTGTCGAACCCTGTATATTTGGCTATATTTTTTGCTGAAAAATTTGGCTTTCTTTAATTAATTATGGCCCAATTTTCCTTACTGTGATTATATGCCCTTGCCGAAAATTGTATTACAAAAAATATGTTACCTTAAAGTAGCTGCTTCCTTGCCACAAGTGGGTCCACTGAACTGGGTGTTTGTGCAATCGCAAGTATATCTGTTCCAGCCTTCCATACATGTCCCACCATTTAGGCACGGCATAGAAGGGCACTGTTGCGGCTGGGTGTGGCAGAGTGTCCTTATTGAACCTGCGACCAAAAAAAAAAAAAGATTTTAAAACCAGGAACTGTTTAAAAAAAAAGTAGTAGTACAGTGTGTTCCATTTTTATTTAGACAAAACAAAATTAACACAAATTCAAACGCCCTAAGATTGTTGTTTTTCTCCGACATAAATTTTGGAGGAAACATTATTTGTTTACATTTTGGCCATGGAAAACTCGTGTAAATAAAATCATTTAAAAATACCTGACAATTGTGCCACCAGTAAACCTAGTTGGACACGCATGCATTTTATTTTTCATTGTTTACACTTTTTGACACAACCATATTAATTTATAAAAAATGTATCGTTATTCTTGGCTAGACAATTTTGATCTGATGCGTTCATGAAAGTGATGCTGTTGTCACTAAAATTATAGATAAAAAATTGGTGCTAGAACGCACGGATAGGCTATACAATCAATTATTTTATGTTGAAAGGAAATAAAAATATCTCAAAAACTGTACCCATACAGCACACTTCGTCCCAGGGACGTACATTTTATGTCCATTTTACGTCGGTACGTCCCGGAACTAATTAGGGACGTACTATGTACGTACAAAAGAGTACGTACATAGTACGTACACTATGTACGTACATTTTACGTACGTTTTAGGGTTACCTCTCAAACATGCAATTAAAGACGTACACTGAACGTACATAAGCGTACGTACTACGGATGTACATAAGCGTACGTACTATGTACGTACCTATTACAAACAATTAAAGGAGCTACACAAAGTTAAATATTCAAACAACTAAATATGGCTTCTGGGGTGACATTTGACATCTCTGGTCTAACATTATACCTCAATATTGCTTGTCTAAAGAACTGTCACTATTACGTCGCGTCCGCTATCTTTTACGCACTTATACTACTGTAGATAGCGCCTTCTCTCTATAGAATTTTAATATGTGATCTGCCTGTATCTTTTTTAGAACTGCATCGCTTGACGTTTTTGGGACATTTACGTTTTTTGTTAACATTACGGCTCATGGATAAACGGTTTGTTTGTCCTATGGCAACACTTCGTCCCAGGGACGTACATTTTACGTTTATTTCAGGTCGGTACGTCCTGGGACCAATTATAGACGTACTATGTACGTACAAACGTGTACATACATAGTACGTACACTATACATAAGCGTAAACGTTATAAGAGCGAGACGACAAGTAAAAACCGTTATAAAGTATATCACAATTTTAGCAGAGTTTTCTATGTATAGGTGCGGTGGTTTAGTGTGTCTCACCCGGGAGGCGCGGGTTCAATTCCCAATATGGTATGGGGAACTATTAAAATGGTGAAATTTTGACTTTTCTTAATTTTATCAAAAATGAGTTACTAAGCTTACATCTTAATCGACGAGAAAAAAAGTTGTCTGTCGGTCTGCTGTCTGTCTGTATGTATACACGATAACTCAAGAACGCCTTAATCGATGTTAACAAAATTTGGTACAAAAATCCGCTATCGGCTAACCATGAACTGATTAACTTTTGGGTAGGGTGGTGCGCGGTTCAAGAGGGTAAAAGGGGGATAAAATATTTAAAAACATTCTAACTTTGGAACAAAAGCAAGTCGCGATATACGGTTTCAGATTTAAGTCCATTCATATGAACTACGAATTTTGTTATAAGTCCAAATTCGTGGGAGCTTTGGTTTCCGAGTTATTTGAAAAAACGTTAAAATATATTAAAAAAATCATAATTTTAGAAGTAAAGCAGCTACAGTTTTCAAGATATTTTCATTTCCTTTCAACATAAAATAATTGATTGTATGGTGGACTATCCGAGCTTTCGAGCACCAATTTTTTTTATATATTGTGCTAAAGCTCTCACGAATTTAGACGTTATAACAAAATTTGTGTGAAAACCGTATATCCAAACCAAATTTCGTTATCATGTTATAACATGTCTAGGTTTTTAAAGCCGCAGTAGGCTTCAAAGATCTTCCCACTACTAACAAATGAATCGGACGAAAAAATTTCCGAATAGCCGGTTAAAACCCCAGTTCCTCGGTAGCTCAGTTGGTAGAGCATTAGACTGGTATTCTAGAGGTCCCGGGTTCAAATCCTGGTCGAGGAAAAACTTTTTTCCGATTTATTCCCTCACCTTTTGCCCTCTACGCAACAAATCTTTTCTGTAAATTTATTAGGGCGCTAAATTTTCCCTTTATTATTAAAAAATATGCCTTTCATTTAAAGTTCAGTCAATGCGGATGTTTGTTTGACTCCAAAACGTATGGATATCACATGAGCCGTTTCGAACTTTAACATTGCCTGAGCTAAGGTCATTGACAGAAAAAAAAAGAATCAAGTAAAACTATGCGGCACTGGCTCAATTGTGACCAACTACACTGAAAAAAATATCGTACATAGTATTAATAACAGGCGTTTATTAATTTTTTCTAGATAATTCTACATCAATAACACGTAATTGTTACAAAAATCGGAGAAAAGTTATAAAAATTGTTTTATGAAGTAATAAAATTAATAAACGGAAGTTACGAAATCAATGAAAAATGTTTCTTGACATTTTATAGAGAGATAGTATGTACAGGTCATGGAGATAAAAGAGCATATGAAATAAATAAAACATGTTGACGATTTTAATCAATGCCTTAAATAAATTTAATAAATGGCGATTATTGATTGTCGTTTAAAAGTTATTATGGAATGTATGTACAAGTTTATGAAAATTATGAACCGGGCCTACAAAATACATAAATATGGTTATGAAATTTATGTACGTAACAGTCTTTTACTAAATTCATTCTTAGGTGTAACTAAAAGCTATGAAAACATGTCTCTTAATCCTTGATTTCATAACACCCTTCACAAAAATCATTCTTAAAGACTCTTTATATTGTAACAACTTTTTTTTGAAACTGTGTCTTGCAGCAGTAAAATCAATAACTCGTTTTGGCTATAAAATTTATGTAAACTTGATAATGATATTAATAAAACTTTACATCGGAGCAAAAATCATACACAAAATACATTGCCTCAATGTATTTTGTTTTAGGAAACGGTGCCTTTTTTGGTTCAGTGTATCTTTTAAGGGAGAAACAAATATTACCAAATGTCGTCAGATCGAAAATTCTCGCCAACAGTTGACGTCAATTATACTGTAGACCTATGCAGTTATTGAAAAATGTGCAAGCACCTCAAATATGAAGATCGCTCAAAGCTTGACCTAGTTTGATTCAATATTACAGGATCAACTTTGTCTGAGCGGCTCAAGTTAAAAATACTTCTGGCTTGAATAAAAAAGCTTAACAACAAAGAAAAATATTTTTAAATTGAAACGCGCCCTCAGGATGTTTTTAACAAGAACTTCTGGTTTTCTAGAGAACGTTGGTCATATTATTTTGAAGAAAACAGTAAAGAAGTTTTTGTTCGCCTGAAAGGCAACTTTTAATTTTCGATTTAGAGACGAAACTAGAGAAACTTAAAGCAAATAATAAAACGAGGTATCTAAAAACTTATCCATCTTCCAATTTTGAGCAACATCGGCAAATTACAAAACAATAACCTTTTTTGGTCACCGATTCCATAAAGAAATTACAAATATGGAAAAAGATACCAAGGGAAGTGGAATGATTCAATGTTAGCGGATTACTGTTGGACGCATTGTTTTAGTTAGCTATGAGTTAATTAGATTTAATATTAGACTAATAAATAGTCATTAATTATAGTAGTTCCTATATTATGTAAAAATATGGTAGTTTATGAAAACCCGAATTTATTATTATACAATGTCCTACTAAAATTCTTAAATGGAGCGCCAAAATGTTGTGGTTCTATTTTTTATTTACGACATAAAAAAACAATAAAAAAACCCTATTTTTACTCATCTTTAAAAAAAAAAATTGTTGCCTAGTGTTATTTAAATTCACGTTTGGTGGGAAGCATTTAATTATTTGCTTTTTAAGTCTCTACAGAGTCTTTTTAGGCGGCGCGTCGGTTATTTGAATGAATATTTGCCTAGTGTCAGTGCCTTTATTGTCTCTAGCGAGATTCTTGAGGTAGCACAGAAATCAGAGAGGACTAGAACGGTTTTCGAAGAGAGCGTATGCAAGTTTTAACAAACACCGGAGAAGTTTCCTCACATTGAACCCGTTTGGAAAAACGTTTTCAACAATTACGTCATTAATTAGTGACGTCAAAACCCTGAAATCTCGTCTTATTAATGCTCAAAAACCATTTACAATGCAGTAAATTCCGTATTTCTTCCTAACAATTTTGTTATTTTTTAAAATCAATTTTGCCCTCTCATTAGATACTTGAAGTAAAAAGGGATATTTTGGAACGCTTATTTGTCACTTCGTAGTGGTTGTGGTAATTACTGCGCCTGCGCAATAGCTAAACGTCATTCCGTTGTGGTAATTAACCACTACCACTGCCGTAAGCTATGAATCTATTTCGTTGTGGTTGTGGTTATTTTTCTGATTAATTTTAGAGAACTTTGGCGTAATTAATTTTAAAAATAATAAAATAGGGATATTTTGGAACGCTTCAAATTTTGACAAATTTAACAGCCGCTATGGTGGTGTTTAACAACCACTACCATTTGTAAAAAAAATTAGTGATGAGAAAAAACAAAAAATTGATCTTAATTTTATAAAATAAGTTTTTTATATGTTGGGACGTCGTAACATTTTATAATTTTTAAAATTAATTGCCCCAAAATTCTCTAAAATTAACTAGAAAAATAACCACAACCACAACGAAATGGATTCGTAGCTTACGGCAGTGGTAGTGGTTAATTACCACAATGGCATGACGTTTAGCTATTGCGCAGGCACTGACACTTCGTAGTAGTTACGAAGTGTCAAGTAAGCGTTCTAAAATATCCCTAATATTTCAACGCATCGGTATCGCTATACCTAACGCGTTCAAAATAAAGCCAAAATCCACTAAATTTTTCACTTGTTTACGGCATATTTCGAACGAGATCTGCTTTTATGGTGGACGCGAGGCCTGAACAACTAATTGCAATCGTTGCGTAACGGTAAGTACAAATACGTACATCCCTCCATACGCAACAAGTGGAGTCAGCTGTTCTCCCAAGCCTCGTTCGAAATATGCAGTACACAAGTGAAAAATGTAGTCTTTTGGCTTTACCGATGCATTGAAATATTTACTTTAAGTGTCTATTATCAATTAAGTCACTTTTCTACCAAATCGAATGGTTTTAAAACGAGCTTTATCTTTGTTTCGAACTGGCGCATGCATGTTTCGCCTAGACTCTACATTGAAACTTTTTGCCGCTGCCTTCCACTCTTTTGTCGAATTATTAGTTAAAAACAATGTCATACTAAAAGAGAAATAAAACTCAGGAGAAGACGTTGGACTGTTCGCTAGGGGTATTAATTACGTCAAATACTGTGGCTTATATCTCGTCAATACTTTGCCTCTTGTTACTTTCGTTTTTCTACCTTTTCCACAAAGATTTTTCATGTAAATAGATTTGTGATTCCTTCTATATTTTTTATTTTTGGAGATGGAGCCAATGCATTTAATTCATCGAGCCAAGCGACTCTTGTCTAGCTAATAACTTTTTAAAAATAGTTGCATATGAGAAAACGTCTCATGGTTGAAGCAATTTTGATTATAGCTACATCGGCGTAACTAGCTCTCTGACCTGGAGGGGACCTAAGGGAGGGCCTAGACAATGGAGACATAAAGCTATTTGTAACTCATCGCGGTATACGTATCCGCATCTAGCGAGAACCAAACACATTAATTGGTCAGAAACTTGTACCACGTTCGAAAAGAGCAGATATATGCTAATCTAAGGTGTTCTTGAACGCGATAGGGGTTGAGATGCGTTAGATGCGGCACACGTATCGTATCTCAGCACTTATTGCGTTCAGAAACACTTTATCTGCTCTTTTCGAACGTGCTACAAGTTTCTGACCAATCAATGAGCTTGGTTCTCGCTAGATGCGGATACGTATACCGCGATGAGTTACAAATAGCTTTATGTCTCTAATGATGTTTTTTTCAAAACTGTTTAATATTATGCATTATTAGCTTAACTCGTTTTATGAACAACTTTAAACCGTGGCTCTATATAACTTAACTCAGCAGTTTAATATAAATTAAGTTACATTAAGTTGCAACTGTGAAAATATTTCCAAAACGTGGTCTGCTGTAATCTCTTCTTTAATTAAATAATTATCGATGTTAATAATTGATACACTGGAAAATCGGGTTTGTCCCATTGTAGTTCAGGTCCAATTTTTTATTCCACGCATCGCAGAAAAGCCTCGTTGTTAAGCTGCAGAACTAATAGGAATGAAAATAGCAATCTAAATTAATTTGTAGAGTTTCGGACAAAAGTCTTGTCTAATATACTCTTTTATAGATTTAAAATTTATTTCTAAATTTTTACAAGTAATCATTTTTTTTACGACCAGAGTAATTTTCAATAAGTTGCGGTATTTTTTATTACTGAGGTTCAGTTTCTAATTGGTACACTATCGGCATCATAAAAGTAGTACGTGATAATAATAGGTATTTTTTAAATTGTATGGTTAACTACCGGATTATATATTGTGACAGAATGGTACTAAAATGTGAAAATTTTTACATCAAAGATGGCTTTCAAAAATAATTTTTATATTACAATAATACGCTAACGCATAAAACAACTGTAACAAAAATTAAAAAACACAACTGTAACGAAAATTATAAAACAATAGAAACAAATTATTAGCGCCATTCACCTCAATTATACCGTTTAACCTTCTTGGTAGAGAATCAGCCAAAATGTCAACAAGGTTTTCATTATCACCAATAACTCCTTCATAAGCATTGACTATTAACTGGACCAAGTGATGTTGATTTCCCGGCACAATATTAAAGCTTTCCAGCTTTTTTGAAATTAAACCTCAGATATTTTCCATAGGATTGGCGTATGGGGTTTTCGCAGGCCAAAGAAGAACTTCAATATTTTGCTCCTGAAACCTAGTTTGGCAAATTCTGGCTGTATGAGCAGGGCAGTTGTCTTGTTGAAAAATAAACTGGTCTTGATAAAGTTCTGTGACGGCTAGAAGCATGGTGTTCTCTAAAATGTCCACGTAAAGCTGTGCTGTGAGTCTTCCATTGATTCGAAATAGAGCACCATGACCTCTAGCAGAAATCCAACCTCACATATTTACCGAAAATCTTCCAGCGCGATCGTTGTTACCAGCAATATATCTTTTCTCATAGCGCGTTCTTGTTGAACGATATACCCGAATTTGTTTTCTGTCACTACAGGACTGGAAAACTTTTTCATCCGAAAATATTACCTTTCGCCAAAACTCGGGTTCCTTTAGAGAGTAATTAAGGGCAAAAATTAACCTGGCCTGTTTTTTTTTATTCGTAAGTTTAATTTTTTTAGCAGCTGCACGACATCTTAAATTAGAGCCTTTCCTTACGCGATTTCGAGTGTACGTAGCTACATTCAAACGTCCGCGCAGATAGAGGAGGCCTTATCTATCTCTCTTTCCCAATCTATGGCAGGCAGTCCTGCCTAAACAGAAATTTCCTTTGTAAAATGACAAAATATTTTAAGGGTCTCGTTCTTTTTCTGTTTCCGGTTGTTAAACAGGGATAGATGTAACGGAGCACGAGATTCTAAATCCGTTGCAGAATACAATATTTTCGAGAAAATATGATATTTAATTTTCGCCTTTGTTTATTTTAGGGAACTGATGAGACGTTGTGGTGCAGCATTGCTTTTTGGCATGAATAAGCAAGTAATGAGAATTTATTATTACGTTATTTTGAGGCTTTTATAGAAATTTTATAAACTGAAAGAACCGATTACGTGTTAGTTACGTGGGAATTTATATGCTAAAATAGTGAATTAAACAAAATATTTAGTATCTCCTAGAAAATATTTTCATGGGTAAAATTTTATTTTGTAAAAATTTTGTTTTTTTAGGTATGGGGGCTCTTGGTCGCGGAAACTTTTACGGATAAGCACAATTAAAAATACAAGCTACTAGATACTAGCGACAGACTTTCAAAACCGTTTAGAATATGCTGTAAGTTAAGATAAAAACACTACTACTACTGATAGATTATCTGATTAACGTAAATGGCGCAAAAAAGGTGAGGTTAGAAATCAGTGTAATCTGTTTAAAAAGGGATTTAGTGAGGGTGAATAAATAACAAAATCAATGAATAGCGAGCTTTCCCTCAAAAAGGTAATGGTAACCGTAGATCCGAATTTCGCACTTGTGGTGCTCATCAGTACGGTGCTAGGAATTAGGAGATGAAATGAAAATGAAGGTACATCTGCCGATTCTGCAATTTGACAGATGGTTGTCTTTTACATGAATCCTGTGTCATATTTTTCCAACATCATTTCATCTCCTAATTCCTAGCACCGTACTGATGAGCACCACAAGTGCGAAATCCGGATCTACGGTTACCATTACCTTTTTGAGGGAAAGCTCGCTATTCATTGATACTGTAATCTGTATTTAGTCGCTTGTATTTGTGTCTCTAGCTTTAGGAATCCTTTTATATATATTCCGACAGGTGCCACGCTCTAATTAGAGACACGCGCCATATGTCACCTATTGTGCGGACACCTCTACCCTTTCATATATATACCTCCAGGTGCCACGCCCTAATTAGAGGCACGCCCCACTTGTGTGGAGAGAAGGAGGCAACAGCAACTTTAGCAAGATTCAATAGCTTAAACCAGGAGCACCCTAGTCAGGCATTGGGAAACTGTGCAGGGCTAACCAAGGCATTATGTAATGACCGAATCAGACCACAGGCTACCAAAATATAACTTTGAAAAACCGTTTCAGGTTCTGTTTCCAACGAGGGAAGAATGGGACGGGAATATAAATCAACCTTCCAAAGCTGACCACGTTTGGTACACACACGGATCAAACACCAATGACGGCGTGGGAACGGGTGTTTCATGTTCAAGAGCTGTAATTTCAGTTGGACTCGGTAACCTTGCCACCACCTTCCAGGCCGAGGTTTACGCCATAGAGCTCTGTACAAGAAAAATAGCCGACAAAGGCATCTCTAACAGAAGCATAGAGATAATATCAGATAGTCAAGCTGCTTTGAACGCAATAAGTTCAAATAAGATCCAATCAGTTTTAGTTTGGAACTGCCATCAAATTCTGCTAAAGATCTGTAGAACCAACAAAATCACTCTTGTATGGGTCCCGGGCCACACAGAAATTGAAAGAAACAAAAAAGACGACTCTCTTGCTAAGGCAGGAGCGGAATGTGCCTTGGTAGGACCAGATCCCTGCTTTGGATTAACTACAGCCACGGTCAAAAGGGAATTACCCGAGGGTTGAAAGAAAAGGGATGCGGCACTGGTGCTCAACTCCGGAACAACAGCACTCCAAAGCCTTTCTGAATAAGTCAGACAAACGTAGAGCAATTATTAAAAGTGGTTGATTCTCAGGTAGTTCCATCCCATAGGCGCCTCAGGTGTTTTCTGCCTCGTGTTAGTAATGTTGGCTTGCATGTTTTAATGAATAGAGCGAGACTTTTTGAAGAAATCGTTTTTTTTTTCACAATTGTAACAGGATATGTACTGGGCACAAAATTGTGTAACAAAGTTACATTTTGTTGTATATTTTGCACACAGTTGTGAATATTTTATATCTATTTGTGTGAAACGTGTACCCAACTTTATGTTACACAAGTCAATTTAGGTGCTCAGAACAAATATCTCTTCGACAAAGTAAGTATAATTACTGAAAATTATTCTTTGTGATATTAGGTACTTTTAGCTATATTTATACTTAGGTATACTAACGCGTTCAAAACAAAATTCTATTTTTCGAACGAGGCCCGATTTTATGGAGGAGGCGATGACGAAACAGCTGACTGCAATCGATGAGTGCGTTGCTCTGGTCGCAACCTTGCCTACTATCCTGCGAACGCATGCAATGAGTGCAATCAGCTGTTGTGTCATCGCAACACACACCACAATTTTTCTTTCTTTACTGGGCAGAATGAGAGGCAAATGACATGCCGATATCTTGTCGTATATAGTTGCATGTAAAGAGCCTAACCGTAAAGGAGTAAAATCAGTCGGGTACTCTTGACCCACTCGATGCTTCTTTTGACAGTAACCATTCATATAACGCCGTTCACAACATACTGACATGTCTTTGGCCTCTACCAGCTAAAGAAAGAGACAGACGTAAAAATTGCCCATTATAAACCCAACGAAAATACTCGTTTATGCGAGTATTTTCGCGTGTTTTAGAAAATATTACCCCAAAGGGAGAGGCACAAAAAATCGAGCCAAACGCGGCGGGTATATTAAAATGCGCTATTTAGATTACGTTGTACTACCCAGGCATGTTTTGGGAAATATTATTCGTGAAACGCTTAATATATTTCTGAGCTTATAGTTTTAACGAATAAACGCGATTCTAGCGTGTGATAATCGTTATTCTATTTTTCTGTCCATTTTAATCATAAATATGGCAGTATCTTTCCGTCAGGTTTATGGACAGACTCTGGCCCTTGCTGTGTATTGGTTATAACCTCTAGAATAATAAACTATATCTAAATCAATGGGGTGCATTAAAAGGATTTTTTTCTTGTAATCATTTTTTCGGAGCCCCAAATTATTAAAACTTTTTTTCACAACATTTCTTTTGACGCCTCACTGCGCAAGACATAGTTTTTAAAAGAAAAATGTAGATAAATTACCTTATGAAAGTGTCTAAGCAGCTAAATTTTAGAGGAAATGTCAGTTTTAGCTAAAATAACAAAATCAGTAGTCAAAAAAGCGAAATAGCACTGGATTTTTTACTGCTTTTTTCCTATACATAACCTTAATTTTTGATTTTGTATTTTGCGTTATTTTGTTTTTTTGGAATGGAATATTTTTCGGAAAAATTCTAAAATAATACTTATAACCCAACATTTACAGCTGATCGCCAAGTTAACAACATAAAAAAAAACGGTTGGCCTTCAAAAAGTAACTAAAAAATTTCCCAGCAGGCATGCAACTTTCTGATCAAAATAAAAAATATATATATATATATTCTATTTTTGGGCACCTTGCATCAGGCCTCATTTTTTTGAAGGATTTCACAGAGTCATCACTCAAGATGCATGCAACTTACTGAAAAGCATGAAAAAGTTGCATAGCGAGAGAACACGGCTTAAGGCTTTTGAAGGATGCAACTTTAAGTGTGATTTTCTCGACTGATTTTGACCTTTTTAGAAAAAGAAAAAAGGCTTCGTGGGTTTTGTCTCGAGTAGTTTTGAAATATGCTGCTTTTGGATTATGTAATTGAACCACATTGTTTATTATTCTATCGCTACGCGCACAATAACTTTTATACAGACCGCTTCAAGCTACTGCGAACATAGGCCGGAAGAAGTCCAATTTGTCAGTGTACGTACATGCAGGGACACCGCATACCTATCAGTGAAGCAACCAATACTCAGGCTTGCGATCACCACTTGCGTGACCTGCCTTTGGTATTTAGTACGCCTCTAACCACGGTACTGTGTGGAGCGTAGTCAATGAAACCGGAATTTGGTCAATAAATACGCTTTTTTTTTACTGTCAACTGCTCGGATTTATCACTGACATTGTGTTACAATGAAAATAATAAGGAGAAACAAAATAAAAGCAAGTTCTTAAAATAAAATAATACATTCTAAAAACCAAAAAGATTCTCCCAGTCAAAAGTCCTCCTTGCTCGGCTAGACAATATCCGAGCCTATTATAAAAACCCCTTCTAACGTTTCCAAGTATGTTAGGATTGATAGTTTGAAAAGCTTCTTCAATTTTGATCCAAAATTCTTCCAAATTAATAGCCCTTTCATGCCCGTAAACTTTATTTTTGATATAACTCCACAAATAGAAGTCATTAGGAGCAAGATCGGGTGATCGAGCTGGACATAAAATAGTTCCCCGTGTACTTATAACCCGACTAACAAGGCCAACATTGTGAGCGGGACAACCATCTTGTTGAAACCATGTTTCACCAAATCTCATACCTAACAACTGCCTAGCAGTTGGAATAATATGCTTCTGCAGTAGATCCAAGTATCTAGGACTATTCAAATTGCCGTTAATAAAAAATGGCCCAATTACGTGTTCCCCTACAATACCCCCCCAAACATTTAGTTTTTGGGAATACTGTGTTCTTACGTCATAATACAAATGCAAATTTTCCCTCGACCAATATCGAACGTGTGTTGGGTTAAGACGATTCAATAATGGAAAAGAGCTTTCATCTGTGAAAAGAATAGATCTCAGAAAGTTTTCATCATGATTAGCAATTTGGTGGCTAGTTAACTTTCGATTTTCCTCCACTGCAGCGCAAATCATCACATCTCGTACTTCCTGCTCGTCAGTCAAAACACAACCAAACTTTTCAAAATTCTGGTTCTAGGTTCTGGGCGATTTACAAAATTCTCCAAAAAAAGTTCATGAATAAGTCTCAATGGTCTGCCTTGATAGTACCATTTGACCAGACCATCTGCACTTTTTCGGCAACTTCGTAGACATCCATTTTTAGTTTTAAAAATGTATTATTTCAATTAAGAACTTACCAATCTGTTTCTCGAGCAAGGCAGAAATAAAACAAAATAATAAAAACAAAATGAATTTCCAAAAGATAACACTGCAGCGTGCTTCGAATCCACCTTTGTCGTACGGCACGGAGAGTAAATTGGACTTGATTCCCCCTATGTTCGCAGTAGCCTGAAGCTCATTGTATACCATTCCCGCAAAGGACTCATAGGTATATGAGTTTAATGCCTAATTAATTACTCAGATTATAAACATGATTTATCGATTTTAGTAAAAACTTTACACAGGGGGGTAGATTAAAATTAGTTTCTATTGATAGAGCGTTAACACTTCATTTACAGAATCCGTTATAGGCTCTGATGATAGAACCACAAACGACAATAAACTAAATTCAGTGGGATCGTTTTTTATACCCAGTTTAACCAGAGCGTATTTGTTGCCCAAACTAGAAAATCTGACATCCATTTTTATTAAATTTTGCTGAAAATATTTTTAAATATTATCCATAGCAGCAAGCGGTTTGGATTTCCTGGAGGGTTGGATTTAAAAGAAGCCTTATTGTTTTACAGACCGCTTCAAGCTACTGCGAACATAGGGGGAATCAAGTCCAATTTACTCTCCGTGCCGTACGAAAGAGCTGGATTCGCAGTGTTATCTTTTGGAAATTCATTTTGCTTTTATTATTTTGTTTTATTTCTGCCTTGCTCGAGAAACAGATGGGTAAGTTCTTAATTGAAATAATACATTTTTAAAACCAAAAATGGATGTCTACGAAGTTGCCGAAAAAGTGCAGATGGTCAAATGGTCAAATCGTCATAACCCAACACACGTTCAATATTGGTCGAGGGAAAATTTGCATTTGTGTTTTGACGTAAGAACACAGTATCCCCAAAAACTAATTTTTTGGGGGGGGGTATTATAGGGGAACACGTAATTGGGCCATTTTTTATTAACGGCAATTGCAATTTGAATGGTCCTAGATACTTGGATCTACTGCAGCAGCACATTATTCCAACTGCTAGGCAGTTGTTAGGTGTAAGATTTGGTGAAACATGGTTTCAACAAGATGGTTGTTCCGCTCACAATGTTGGCCTTCTTAGGGCATATCTTGATAATGTATTTCCTAATCGGGTTATAAGTACACGGGGAACTATTTTGTGGCCAGCTCGATCTCCCGATCTTGCTCCTAATGACTTCTATCTGTTTTTGAAGAAGCTTTTTAAATTATCACCCCTAACATGCTTGGAAACGTTAGAAGGGGTTTTTATAGTAGGCTCGGATATTGTCTAGCCGAGCAAGGAGGACTTTTCGAACATTTGCTTTAATTTTTTTTTGACTGGGAGAATCTTTTTGGTTTTTAGAATGTATTATTTTATTTTGAGAACTTGCTTTTATTTTGTTTCTCCTTATTATTTTCATTGTAACACGTCGTCACTGATAAATCTGAGCAGTTGACAATAAAACGCTCTTATTTATCAGTGACAAAAAATAAGAAAATTACGTTATAAAAATTTGCGTATTTATTGACCAAATTCCGGTTTCATTGACTACGCTCCACACAGCACCGTGGTTAGAGGCGTACTAAATACCAAAGGAAAGTCATGCAAGTGGTGATCGCAAGCCTGAGTATTGGTTGCTTCACTGATAGGCGTGCGGTGTCTCTGCATGTACGTACACTGGCAAATTAGACTTGTTCCGCCCTATGTTCGCAGTAGCTTGAAGCGGTCTGTATACCCAATCTAATAAATAAAATAAATTTAAAAAAGCGGACCTTACCTGAGTCCTGCTCTCTCGCATAACCAGCAACATCTATCGCCTCATTGTTCATAATCAAATCTTTGAAGCAACCGACGAATCCTTGTTGAAGAACGGCGGTCCATAAGCCGGGCGGAACAGAAATTTCTGAAAACGGAGGCCCTAGACCGCCGATAAACAGACTGCTTTCCAGGTCCAGCGTCGTAGAACCTTCTGAGAAAAGATCCAGAGAGAGATAAACCGGGTGGTAAAAGTCTGATTAAAACTTGGTTCTTATCAAGGCGTGCCTTGAATTTTTTTCATCCTTAAGTAATCTAATAGGGGTTTCCACTGGTAAAATTAAAGCGCCACTGGTAGTGTACTAACACTGACTTGGTGCTGTAAAAAAATTGCGTTGGTGCAGTCTGAGTGCAGTTTGAATGTAACATGAAAAAAACTGCACCCAAACCAGAACACTCGGTTCATTCAAACACTTAACTCAATGTATATAAAACTAGCTTAGGACCATTAAAAAACTTTTTTTTTAAATATAAAGGCGGGAAAAAGTTTTCGATGCGCCACGAGCCCTCAGAGCCGGTACGGAAAAAGTTGCACTTAGTTTGCCAATGGAACGTGAAAACTGAAAAAGTGCACCCCAATGGAACAGCAGCACCGACTCAGTTCTGCACTGGTAGCGCACCAGTTTTACCAATGGAAACCGCTATAAGTTGGTGGCTCATAGCGTATTCTTTTGGCAAAATTGAGCGCACAAGAGTGTTAGTGCACAACCAGTTCTGCACTAAAACTCGTTCGGTGCTGTCAAAAAGTGCAGTTTGAATGGAACACACATTTTCCCTATGCCAGTCTTTATTGTTGCTAGGAATATTAGGTGAATGCATAATACACTATTGGCATCATAAAAGTGGTACGTGATAAACGTAGGTATTTTTTAAATTGTATGGTTAACTACCGGATTATATTTTGTGACAGACTTGTATTAAACATGTAAAAATATATTGACATCAAAGATTGCTTTCAAAAATAATTTTTATATTACAATAATACGCTAATGCATAAAACAACTGTAACAAAAATTAAAAAACACAACTGTAACGAAAATTATAAAACAATAGAAACAAATTAATAGGTATAAAAATTTTAATATCTAGTCATTGCGTCATTCACCTCAATTATACCGTTTAATCTTCTTAGTAGAGAATCAGCCAAAATTTCAAAAAGGTTTTAATTTTGACCAATCACTTCTTCATAAGCATTGACTATTAACTGGACCAAGTGATGTTGATTTCCCGCACAATATTAAAGCTTTCCAGCTTGGAATGGCGTCTGGGGTTTTCGCAGGCCAAGGAGGAACTTCAATATTTTGCTCCCGAAACCAAGTTTGGCAAAGTCTGGCCGTATGAGCAGGGCAGTTGTCTTGTTGAAAAATAAACTAGTCTTGATAAAGTTCTGTGACGGCTGGAAGCATGGTGTACTCTAAAATGTCTACGTAAAGCTGTGCTGTGAGCCTTCCATTGATTCGAAATAGAGCACCATGACCTCTAGCAGAAATCCAACCCCACATATTTACCGAAAATCTTCCAGCGCGATCGTTGTTACCAGCAATATATCTTTCCTCATCGCGCGTTCTTGGTAGACGATACACCCGAATTTGTTTTCTGTCACTACAGGACTGGAAAACTTTTTCATCGGAAAATATTACTTTTCGCCAAAGCTTTGGTTCTTTTGAAGAGTAATTAAGGGCAAAATGTAACCTGGCCTGTTTTTTTCCTTCGTAAGTTTAATTTTTTAGCAGCTACTATCTTAAATTAGAGCCTTTCCTTACGCGATTTCGTGCCACTCTTACACATCCTGGAAATTGAGTTAATCTCTTTGCCTGGGCAACAGATGCAAAAGGGTTTTCTTCCATAAAAGTGATAAGGTCATTATCTTGTTCATCAGTCCCTTGTTTTCTTTCTATTTTCTGATCTTCCCATCATTTTTTAATTTTTATAATCGTGGTTTTACTGCGTCCATAATGTCTAGCCACGTCCCTAATTGACCATCCTAGTTGTAGTTTTGTCAGGAGTTGGGCTTTATCGAATAAAGAAATGTGTGGAGGCATTTTTTATTTATTTGTCAGACTGAAATACAGAATGACATACTTTGACAGTATAAGAAAAATACAATAATGGGTGACTCTGTTTGTAAAAATATACCAAGGTATTACAACAAAAAGTATTGTGTACCACTTTTATGATGCCGATAGTGTACATAATTTGAAAAATCTTTAGCAATATCACTTTTCGCATGTCCTACCAAGTTGTTTGTTTATAATTTTTTTAAAATAAAATGGCGGGAAAAGTTTTCGGTGCTACACCGGCTCTCAGACCCGGTGCAGAAAATGCTGCATTCAGTGCAAAACTGAAATTGTCAGTTTTCCAATGGAAAAATAAAACTGAGAAAGTGCACACCAATGGAACAGGTGCACCAGATGAGTTGTGCACTAATTTTACCAACGGAATACACTATTAGACGAACTACCAAAGTCATAGCGCTTTCCTTTTGATGTACTAATGGACAACGAGGGCAATTCATATTCGATTTGATTGCACTACTCGAGTTTTGCCATTCCATTTGAAAACGCGCCAGTGCAGTTTATGTTGCCCTAAGTGCACGTTTGCTTTTATGATCGCAAATAGCTTATGGAGCGTCAGTACATGTTTATTTTTGTTGTTTTTTTTTGAGATTTTGACGATACCTTTGTTTAAAACGTCCAATATTATTAAAAAATATATTTTTTTAAATGTGTGTGATGATGAGCATATCGCTGGGATGACCATTTTAATTTATTTATTATTACAAGTTAGCACATACATCTGGTTACAACATCTTGTTTTAATATCGACTTACGCTGCTTTTATACAGGAAATAACATAAGATAATAAATAAGCAAATAAAAAACAAGAACACTTCCATCGCCGTTATTGTTTTACTTCTTTTCATTCAATTTCCCAACTAGCAATTTTTCGTTGTAACGACGTTGCATCACGCAACGCAACGTTGCGCGACAACGATTTTTAACCGTGTAAACAACCCGAATTTACACTAATTTGGGGTATAATTTTAACCGTTGCGCGACAACAACATGTTACAGTTGCTTAAACGTTTCCGGGCAACTGAGATGTGAACAGTAGGATTTATTATCGGCGTGTAGAATTATAACTACAAATAATACTATAAGTCAACTTATAAATAAACAAATTTGTAGAAAATGGAGAAAAATATTACTTAACATGTTTTATTTTTATAGGAATATATTATATTAATTTCTTTGGTGATTTGCTGTCGTCATTGACAATTTCTTAACGCACGTCAGTGTACTGTTGAAAGTCTATCCTTGTAGCCTGAAAAAAATACATGCGCTCCCCTTTGGAACAATTTTTGAAGAAAAAATTCTGTTATTTAAAAAAAAATAAAATTTTGAGAAATTTGCAAAAACTGAATTTAAATTGTTTCTTACTTGATAAGAGCCCAATTCAAGATCATAGTTCTACAAAAACGACGAAAAATAACTTGTATAATGAATTTTTCTCCTGATTAAAAATCCATTTACGAAAAACAGTAGCAACTAAGAATCTAACTACTACGCAGCCAAATCCATAGGATTTTGAGCGGATTGGGGTGAAAACTGGAGGGTCGTATTCCACGATCCTGCTAATTTATCTGTTACTAAATTCAGAGTATTCCGCTATCGCACATTTATGTAAAAAGTCTACATTATTAAGCATGCGCAAAGTGACCCTGGCGACATCTATTAGCGCACTTATTGGTTAGCTCTAGTCACGTGCTTTAGCGTATTCCATGTTAACCTCTTTTGGAAGATCCGTCGAGCAACCCAAAAAAAAAATGTTTTTGGTTATGTTGTTTATTGTTATTCATTTGACATTTGATTGACCCACGGCGTAAAAGCCAACGCAACCTAGATAACAAAATTCAACGTGAAATTGCGGCGCAACATTGTTGCACCGGCCAGAAAACCCATAATCGCTGGAGATACGTTCAGTAACCGTTGCGCCCAGTTGGACCAAGCAGCTTCATTCCACTACCGTAGCAAAAAGGTTTACTTTTAGTTGAGTTATTACCATAGTCGCATATAAACGTTGAGATAACTAGTATTCAACCCCCACGCAACGTTTTCACCCTGGTCATCTCGTGACGCAACTATCGCAAGTAAAAAATGCTACTTGGGAATTAAAGTATAATTTGGGAATTGTGGGATTTGAAATCTATCTCCTTAAAGAAATATGAACCTGTAAAGCCCGGAAAATATTTGTTTTCAGGCACCAGGTCAGTTTTAGTTTTATCCCAAGGCATCAAAAGGAAAACGCTATTAGGTTGGTGAAAAGAATCAGGATGTGAATCGGGCTTAAGCAGGACTGGCTACTACCAGTACCCCACAAAAGAGGTGTATCTGCCCTACTAAGTCCCCTTTTTTGAGTAAAAAATCGACGTGTTTTTTCAAAAAACTCCTCCAAATACTTAACAATTCCTCTGTTTCAACCTCCTCTGTATATACGCGCACAACATTAAAATATAGTAGGTATAGCCTGTTCCGCTTAAACTCAACAGATTTATCATTTTTAACCGTCAAACTCCAGCAGACCGGTTAAACTATAATATACCAGTGGCGTAGCCAGGGGGGAGTGTTTTGAAGTTAACCCCCCACAAAAAGGATCTAACCCATTCTAGAACATATTAATCATGCTAGGCCGTCACGTCGGAAGTGCCAGGGGCTCCGGTTTGGGACGTGTGATTTGATGTGATGTCCTACATTTCAAATATTTGGCCTGCGGCGCCATGACGTCATTACATGTTACAATTTTAGTTTAATTTTAACTAATCTTTATTTGCGGCGCAATTGTGATATGATTTTTGCAACAATCTATATATAGGTACCACCGCAACGCACCCCTTCATGGCATCTAACCCGACCTACTTTTTCAAAAATATTTTACAAAAAACGTAAAGGATCAAAATTTGTAGGGAACTTTTTTATTTTTT
The DNA here is from genome assembly GCA_963921995.1 of Oxystoma pomonae. Classification (NCBI taxonomy): domain Eukaryota; kingdom Metazoa; phylum Arthropoda; class Insecta; order Coleoptera; family Brentidae; genus Oxystoma; species Oxystoma pomonae. Next base: position 143,818,853 of record OY998163.1, read on the forward strand.
GCCAAAATTTTCCCTTGCGGCCCTAGACCATTATTAACAGATACAATTTTGTTCAATTTTAAGCAATGTTTTTTCATCAACATTAAAAACGCGTAAATATTAGCATTTTAGTTAAATTTTTTCCGGCGGCGTATTTACGGATTAATTTTGAAAAAAATATTTAATTGAGACTATAGATTCGCCAAAGAATCCCTCCTTGCTTATGAAAATAATTATTTTTGTTTCGTACACACTAACCCAACACCTATTAAATCTCCCTTCCTTCGTTTGAAAGTTTCATCCCTCTTCTTCTTTTAGAGGTCAAAAAGTCTTTCCTGCGACGCATTTACGGATTAATTTTGAAAAAAATATTTAATTGAGACTATAGATTCGCCAAAGAATCCCTCCTTGCTTATCAAAATAATTATTTTTGTTTCGTACACACTAACCCAACTCCTATTAAATCTCCCTTCCTTCGTTTGAAAGTTTCATCCCTCTTCTTCTTTTAGAGGTCAAGAGGTTTTTCCTGCGGCGCATTTACGGATTAATTTTGAAAAAAATATTCAATTGAGACTATAGATTCGCCAAAGAATCCGTCCTTGCTTATCAAAATAATTATTTTTGTTTCGTATACACTAACCCAACAACTATTAAATCTCCCTTCCTTCGTTTGAAAGTTTCATCCCTCTTCTTCTTTTAGAGGTCAAGAGGTTTTTCCTGCGGCGCATTTACGGATTAATTTTGAAAAAAATATTTAATTGAGACTATAGATTCGCCAAAGAATCCCTCCTTGCTTATCAAAATAATTATTTTTTTTTCGTACACACTAACCCAACTCCTATTAAATCTCCCTTCCTTCGTTTGAAAGTTTCATCCCTCTTCTTCTTTTAGAGGTCAAGAGGTTTTTCCTGCGGCGCATTTACGGATTAATTTTGAAAAAAATATTTAATTGAGACTATAGATTCTCCAAAGAATCCCTCCTTGCTTATCAAAATAATTATTTTTGTTTCGTACACACTAACCCAACTCCTATTAAATCTCCCTTCCTTCGTTTGAAAGTTTCATCCCTCTTCTTCTTTTAGAGGTCAAGAGGTTTTTCCTGCGGCGTATTTACGGATTAATTTTGAAAAAAATATTCAATTGAGACTATAGATTCGCCAAAGAATCCGTCCTTGCTTGTCAAAATAATTATTTTTGTTTCGTATACACTAACCCAACAACTATTAAATCTCCCTTCCTTCGTTTGAAAGTTTCATCCCTCTTCTTCTTTTAGAGGTCAAGAGGTTTTTCCTGCGGCGCATTTACGGATTAATTTTGAAAAAAATATTTAATTGAGACTATAGATTCGCCAAAGAATCCCTCCTTGCTTATCAAAATAATTATTTTTGTTTCGTACACACTAACCCAACACCTATTAAATCTCCCTTCCTTCGTTTGAAAGTTTCATCCCTCTTCTTCTTTTAGAGGTCAAAGACAACATGACGCCGCTAACTCCAGATAGTTCATTTCTATTAAATGGCGAAAAGATCCCCCAGAGCCGAATACTGGCTGCGCCACTGAATATACACAATCAAAACAATCACAAACACAAGAAAAGAGTAAGTATGATGTAGTTTAAGAGTAAGTGGTATAATTGGGCTAACACAAATTTGACAAAAATAAGTATATGACAAATGTAGGCGTGGTGTTTTGATCTGTTGTTAAATACTTGCCATTTTTTATCTACATAGGACGAGATTCTTCAAAAACCGTCAGAAAATCTGCTTTTTGGTCAGGAGTAATTTGCAAATATTCTTTAAAATTTAGTTTCTTAATACTGTTCTTAGACAGATGTAATGTTAGTAAGCTTATTTTTGTATGTAAACAAACCTTTAAAACTTTTAACACACAAAACCATGGATAGCCATGGAATATAACACTGTCACTGGTCAAAAAATTCACACAAATTCTGTCATTCCTTTGGCATGGTGAGAATTTTCGTCCCTTTTAAATGTTTATTGGTACAGGAACTAGCAGTTTAGCTCCGCCGTAAAACTAGTCCTAAAAGATTTCTTTAAAATATTAAATTTACAAAATATTATCAAGAAAGAGACACAGTTTTGCCAGGAAGCATATAAATCTAAATAGAGAGGACACGTAATGGTAATATCCGACCAGCAACCCAATGCGATTCACAGCAAGTTTTTAATTATTAGCTGAATGCGCCAGGATGAACCGGGGTAATATTTGTTTAAAATTAAAACGGCAATGATCCCGCGCGTTGAATGAATATCGATTTATCACTGGCGTACATACATATATTTAATACAATTTTAAATGAACTTGTTGATAAGAGAGCTGGCAGAAAGTTTTTATTGTATATATTTTTCAAGCCTTTATTAATTGTAATAATTTAGAAAAAAGCATAGAGCATATAATTTAGGTTTTTTCCGGTAAATAATAAGTGTTTTTTATTTATTTTTTAAATATTTTGCTATCTAAGGTTACTTCAATTTTGCTATAAAAAACAAACCACCCAAACTATGATTCTGTACCAAATTTTAATAACCCCGTCATTTCCAAATGTTTGAAAAATACATGATTAGGAGAGAGGTGAGAAAGTATGTGAAAACTGATGGACTTATATAATAAATTTTAGTTGGATATTCCTTCAATGGTTCTGTTCTGCTAATCCAAAAGAGACGATTCTGACGTAACCGTGTCAATTCCGATCATGGGAAGTCTTCTCCAAAAGAGAGAGACAAAGATATTTTTTTTTAACACCCGATATGATTGTTACGAAACTTTGCAAAAGAGTAATGTTTAATTTAAAATAAAAGAAAAAAACTGTCACCGCAGGGCAACATTTTTAAGGAAGATGGTACGTAATTCCGTCGGAGAGGGGTTCGATCGCTTCCCTGTGTACACTCCACCTGTGCGGAACTCGGAACTCGTCCAAAAGAATACGATTTTCCTGTGCGCCGCCACTGCTTTGGATCGATAAAAATAAACAAGAGCGAAAGCGAAAGTGGCGCAACAAGTTTCCAAGCCAAGAACTAAAAAGATACGATAGCTGCGCCACTTGGTTTTCAAGTCAGTTAAGCGGGGTCGCAATTTTACCATTAGGTGTCCTCTCTATTTAGATATTATATATATCTCTAGTTTTGCTTATACAATGTTATGCTAATGCTATGTTTTTATTTTAAATAAGGCAACAAGTAAAAATCGCTACTTTCCGGAATTGTGACGGGTGAGATTTTCCGTCGTTTCTGAAGAATCGCGACCTTAACAACAAATATGACGTAATGGTTTTTCGTAATGCATGTAATGTTGGAAAAATATTGAGACCAAGACAAGCTAAGAAGAGAGTATAACTGTTACTTGCACCATGTGCTACTACTACAATTTATGCATAAAATAAAATAAACTACGCAAAAACTAAATTAAAAACGCTAAAAAACTTTTTTTTATTGAGAAAATCTTATATAAATATCCTTAATAACACGAGTCCGTTCCGGGAACGTACCTGCGACGTCCCACCATAGCTTACAGTACGTTCCTGGAACGACCTGTTTGGTCGCTGTACGTCTCGGAAACGTTCGGGGAACTGGTGATGTTTCTAAAAACTCGTCTCGGGAACGTCCCTTCTGGCGTTACATAGACGTTGTTGGAAAGTCCCTGAGACTTGTTTTTTTTACGTTTCCCCCGATCTGGTGAGGACTCTTACCGGACCTTTTAGAACCGTCCTAATGGACGTTTACTAAATGTCCCGGAATGCTTAAAAAGATAACACACTTTTGGTTATTTAAACGATCACAGAGTAAATGTCAAATCGGGAATAACAGAACGATTCTAGAAGACAAATAGACTTTAGAATACCTATCTTTAACAAAGCTCTGTATGAATCAAAATTACTTTCAACATAAAAATAACTACTACCAACAATTAGAAGGAACCACAATGGGTAATAGTTTATCACCTTTTATCGCAAACCTCTTTATGAGCAAATTTGAATCAGATATAAGTAAAGAATTTGAGTATTTCCCCAGAGTATGGTTCATGTATGTAGACGAAGTGTTTGCAGTATTCAACACGAAAGCTAGTTACTTTCGTGTTGAATACTGCAAACACATCGTCTACATACATGAAAATTTTATGGAAAAAATAAATAACAAATTTCCCACAATTAAATTTACTTATGAAACAGAGAACAACGGTACACGGCCATTTCTAGACACTCTAGTTATATTTAGGTATATTCCAAATGACTCTTTTCATTGCTTACAACATAAGCTTGCAAGTTTGCACTTTCTAATATATAGATTAGTAAATTTCCCCTTAAACAAAGAAAGATTTGAAGCAGAAAAGAATAGGATTAGGAATATAGCTGGTGAAGACGGTTACGACGAAGGCTTAATAAATAAGCTGATAAATAGACATTCTTTTCAAAAGACCTTTCGGAATTCCACTTTTTTCAGACAAAAAGATACCTGTGACTCAAAACTTGTATCAATTCCTTATAATCCTAATTATACGAAAGGATTACAAAAAGTATTTAATAACACCGGTCTTAAATTAGTATATGAATCCAGTAACACAATAAGAAGTTTACTAGGAAATCCCAAGGATAAAACTACAGTTCTAGAAAAAAGTGGAATTTACGAAATTAGTTGCATGGATTTTGACAAAAAATATGTTGGCCAAACGAGACGCTCTATTCAAACACGTTTTAAAGAACACTTTGGACACTTAAAATACGGAAGAACAGAAAAGTCAAGTGTGGCCGAGCGTGCTTTGGAAAACAATTATAGATTCAAATTAGATAACCTGAAACTTCTAAAAAGTGTACCAAACAAAAGATTTGTGAATGTATATGAAAGTATGGAAATTATTAAATCCAGAAATAGTTTAAATAAAGACAGAGGATCTATCCCGTTTAGTACACTTTATTCTTTAGTTGAGGATTATAAATCGTGATCAATCACAAATTATTAGTCTTATCTCCGCCCACTAAAAGATTGTATATAAGATAGAGCGTAGGTTAATTTAGTTCATGGTTTATCGTCTCCTGATGATGCTAACGTTGTTAGCGAAACGTGCGTCGACTGCAAAAAAGTGTAGTTTTGGTTTGTGAAATTGAAGGGTGAATTTATTATTTAAGGGGATTATGCCATGACGTCAGCTTGCTCTGAAACAAAATAATTCAAAATTTCAAGGCCGATAAGGGGCCATCCATAAATTATCTACGTAAAAAATAAGTAGACTTTTCCATCAAATTGTTAAAAAAGTTAGCTTGAACTTTTATAAAAAACGGCGCGGCGCGCAAGATCAAAAACAGACGTTCCCTCACCGTTCTATTTGAAACGTTTCTTGAACCGCTGCTGGCGCGCCAAATTGTGTACCAATATGGAAGGTTTCATTATGAATCTACGGGACCTTTAGGGGACGTCTCGGGAATAAAGTGTGTTATTAGGGATAAATAAAAACAAGCTGATGACTAACTTGACAGATGACCTAAAAACTCGCCTAAACCTTAAGTCAGCCTTAAGTTTAAGTTGAACCTAAATCGACTTGGTGCAGGCAACGTTAACAGTAAAAAGTATTAACATTCATGTAGTATTTCTCTGTTACTTACTTGCGTTCTTACCCATAGCTTTGAAGTCCGTATGAAATCCGTCCACGGTTATGCGAGCGTCCCTGGCCGTTCTCCTGAAGGTCACCTCGTGCCACGTGCCGTCGTCAATGCGCCTTCTGGAACCTCTTTGCTTCGAGGTTCCGGCACCGAGGTCCAAGTGGACGTAAATGTGGCCGTTGTATATTTCCACGGCGAACAGATCAGCCTGTAGACACCACGTAAAATAATACATGGTGTTCATTTAAAAATTTCCCACCCAAGATTTACGTATTTAGAAATCCGCGGACACGTCGATTTTTTGTTTGAAACAGACACATTTTCGTTATCTTGAAATTTTTTTAGCATGCACCCTCTTCGAGGGGTAAATTTTACCCCTAAATTTTGAATAAGGAAAGTGTTTCAAGTGATACCTTAAAACTTCCAAATCAGTTACATCAACCGAAAAGAATCTAAAAAAAGAAAAGATCAAAAGATCTTGGGAGGAAAGAACGAAATTTCAAAATTGGACGAGTGTCCCACAAGGAACACACAAAAGTCCAAAGCGAAAAGGGAAACAATCAGGCGAAACATCATTCAATTGTTTCCCTTTTCGCTTTGGACTTTTGTGTGTTCCTTGTGGGACACTCGTCCAATTTTGAAATTTCGTTCTTTCCTCCCAAGATCTTTTGATCTTTTCTTTTTTTAAGTGATACCTTGTTTTGAAGGCCTCCTAAATGTCTTTACAAACGTGTAAAAATTTTGAAAATCTATCGATTCGTTTCTGAGATTTTCAAAATAAACTCAAATTGTACAGGAATTTACCATAGAAGAAAAAATGATAAAATGTGTCTTTAAGAAAAACAAAATCGACGTGTCCTGGGAATTCTCAACAAAATAAAAAAATTATTTTGTAAAAAAAAATATTTTTTCGTCCATGCAACTGTAAAACTGAGATCTCAGAAAAAAAAAAATGGAATTTCCAAATTTTTACGCGATTGTTAAGACATTTGAAAGACCTTTAAAACAAGGTATCAGTCGACCCACACCCCTCGAAGGAGGTGCGTGTAACAAAAGTTTTAAAATGAACACCCTGTACATAACGCGTCTATAAGACCACATCTTGGGTGCGCTTCCACTGAGGTGCGAGAGAGAAAGCCAACAACCACGCAAACCTGACAAAGATAGCCCCGCGTTCACTAGTGCAGGCATTTTTAACGAAACTCATCGCAATCGTTTGGTGGTCGTGTTGTAGCGATTGGTAGCCCAAGCACAACGTTTGGTACTCTTCGGTTTTTTCTAAAATTAATAATCTCTTTTCCCTGGGAAGATGGCCGCAGTTTAAACAAAATTTAAAAAAAATCTTTTCGGATCAGATATACAGGGGGTTTCAAATTCGATGCTCACCACGAGAATATCCTGAACGGTAGGAGATACGAAAAGGTTTAAATTAGGGCAAAGTTGCGCAATTTGATGCTTTACCCAAAACCAAAAATAAAGTTTACAATATCCGAGTAGTTCCGGCGAAAAAAACCGAAAGTTCATTTTTTCTTATGGACAAATCCTTTTTTTTCTGGTTGTTTTGTTTCGGACGCAAGGCAAATATCATTTTGAAACATTGTTTTAACAGGGAGCTTGTTTCGGGATTAGTGACCATCATCAGTTTAAAAAAATCCCGTTATACAAGACAACTTAAAAAGCGCTTGTAGTAGTATCTACAAAATTATAGTTATCTACAAAATTTTGGGATGGTGTCTGTCTGTCTGTCTGGGACAGGATTACTCAAAAACCGCTAAACCGATTTTTATCAAATTTGGCACAAAAATTCTTCTTTTCTTGATAAAAAAAATTATAACTCCCGAACCGTAGCAGCTAGCGACACGCGGTTTTCACATTTATGTAGATAATTACATTTTAAACAAAAAAAAATTAAAAAAATTGAAAAATTTTGAAAAAAATTGTAAATTTTTTAAAATCTTTTTATACGGGAAATTTTTAGACGACATTTAAACCAAAAAAATGGAAAATATATAAAAAAAAAAATTTTAAAAGCTTTGGAAAAGTTTTTAAAAAATTTTGACATTTTTTTAAATTTTTTTAAAAGGTTTTATGGATGGCTATACGTGCCTGCTGGCGCCATTTTTGAAACTACTACAAGCGCTTTTTAAGTTGTCTTGTATAACGGGATTTTTTTAACTGATGATGGTCATTAAGCCCGAAACAACAAGCTCCCTGTTAAAAATAATGTTTCAAAATGATATTTTCCTTGCTTCCGAAACAAAACGACTAGAAAAAAAAGGATGTGTCAAACTGAAATGTCAAATCTTAAAAACGAATAGCTCGTCTGATAGATATTAAAAAGGTGCCTGTAGAAAGTTTTAGGCATTTTTTGACAACTCTAATAATAAAGGCGGAAAGAAATAAAAACTAAAATTGAAAATTTCGGTTTTTTTCTCTCCGGAACTACTCGGATTTTGTAATCTTTATTTTTAGTTTTGGGGAAAGTATCAAATTGCGCAACTTTGCCCTAATTTAAACCTTTTCGTATCTCCTACCGTTTAGGAGTGGTGAGCCAGTGGTGGTGTGGTATCCAGTTTTTTTCATTTGGTGTCCCTCCTATTTTCCAGAATTAAAAAAAAATGCCATTCAGCAAGCAATCTCAGCAAAAAGCGACATCCGCATAGTAAAAACAGGCTTTTCGTGGAGACTGGAGAAGGTACATGGTCACCTGATCACCTAACCTAGGTAATAAGATTCAATAATGGTTTTTATTGAGTGTTCTTATTTCTTGTTTTATTTGCTGTAGCATAAAAATCGCTTTGGCTCATTTTTGAGACCTCGTTTGAAGCAATCGTAAAAACTCATGCAAAGGTTCATGATTTTAATAGTGTACCATACAATAAGACAACTACTGCTATTTTTTTATAAGTATGGCAAAGGCCATGCCTTTAAACTGTGTCCAATTTTTTGCAAAGTTTGTTAAGGCAAGGTAAGGTTGTGAGGGGCTTTTCACTGCTGAGAATACCTGTACACTTTTGACTGATTTTTTTATGGGAATGCCTAAACAATACAAACACGTTGTGAAAGCTACTTCACCAAAAAATTTTCAGTCACCACTGAAAGCGTGTTGCTGTCGCTTTTGGTTGAGAGTGCTTGAATGACGTATTCTATTTTATTTCTGGAAAATAGGGGACTCACCAAACAAAAAAAAAACTGGATACCAAACCTCCTGAGCATATTTCTGATCGAGAAAGCTTGTTTTTTTTTTTAATTTTGTTCAAACTGCGGCCAACTTTCTAAGGAAAAAAGAATATCAATTTTAGAAAAAACCAAAGGTTACCAAACGTTGCGTATGGGTTATCAATCACTACCATACGACCACCAAACGATTGCGATAAGTTTCGCTGAGAAATTTTACTAAACTGCAACCATCTTCACGGATGTAGGCATGTGTGGCTTTTTTTGTCAAGTCTACGCAATTGCCAGCCCTCTCTCTTGTACCTCAACAGAAGCGTATCCAAAATATACACAGTGGTCACAATAAGAAAAAAGTTAAATAGCTTGAGGATCAATATTCGTCGTCTATGATGCGCCTTTTGGAACCAAGCAACCAAGTCTATAAGTGCTCGATTTTTTTTGTTCTTTTCATATATCAAAAGAAAAATAAATAAATTTTGTAGATTATTTACCTCATGCATTATAAAAGTAGGTCGATTTTCACCTGATTATTCAGCGAAAATTTTCCGTTCAGATGAAGATCTCGCTTGTAAAAACTGAAAGTCTCCCTTGTCGAAACTGATAAATAATTGCCCTTTTCAAAACTCAAGATCACACGTCTGTACCAACAGGTTTTTATTGTCGATGTGTCGTTTGACGATATATAAATAGCAAACAATGAAATTTAGACAAAGCGTTTTTGTTTCTCACTTCACTACGACTAGGCCTCCAATGTCTAATGGAGAATTCAGACACCTACAGACCTGTTTCATCCTCATTAGGAATCATCAGGGGGAATTGCACTTGGCAGTTGAAGCACAGGTAACCATGCACAACTCTCAAATTTAAAACAAAAAGGTTGTAATCCGCGGAGACGTAGTACCTGTGTGCGACACCTGTTGAATAAACTGAGAAACAAAAACATCAAAATTGAAAAGTGCAGAATACCGTAAATACAGAATCCTGTACCTTTCAGCAGGTTATGTACCTTTCAGCAGGTTATAAAGAAGAAACCTGCTGAAAGGTACAGGATTTTTCAATTTTGATGTCTTTGTTTCTCAATTTATTCGACAGGTGGCGCACACAGGTACTACGTCTCCGCGGATTACAAACTGCTGCGAACGTTACCTCTTTAAGAGTCACGTTGCAGTGACCTTATACTTTTACAGGTTTCTTATTTATAACCTGCTGAAAGGTACAGGATTCTGTATTTACGGTCTTATGCACTTTTCAATTTTGATTTTTTTGTTTCTCAGTTTATTCGACAGGTGGCGCACACAGGTACTACCTCTCCGTGGATTACAAACTTTTTGTTTTAAATTCGAGAGTTGTGCATGGTTGCCAGTATAACTTCAACTGCCAGGTACAATCCTATGACTCCCTGATGATTCCTAATAAGGAAAAAACAGGTCTGTCGGTGTCTGGATTCTCCATTAGACATTGGAGGCCTGGTCGTAGTGAAGTGAGAAACAAAAACGCTTTGTCCGATATGCCGCGAGTGTTACTTTAATTTTTATTTGCGGACACGAGATTCACTTTGTTGTTTTTTGAAATTTAGGTTGGTTTTTATGTTGTTAGTTTTTTAATTTGGTAAATAATCTTCAAAACTCATTTCGGATTGGTGAAATAATCAGAAAATCTTCGCCATGATTTTCGATAATTTCCTCATTCCTTAATAAATTACTACAGAAAAATTACACAGTTACCTATTGGTTTCTTCGCTACGTTTTATAATTTTACGGAATTAAAAAGCGTGCTAGAAACCTTGTAAGGGGGCGACTTTTCAAAAACTTAATTTAGCAAAACATTAATCACACAAAGGAGCCCGGGCTGAAGAAATAGCTACTTACTAAAGGCGAAGTCCCGGCGCTGAAAAGAATTAGGCCGTTGGCTTCGTTAGTTCGAAATTTAAATGAAATATTTCCAGACTTTTTCGCGTTCCACGTCGGCAAAACCTGGAAAAATAAAAGGTATTTTTTCTTAAGTTTTGTAAAACTTATCTATTCTAGAGAAATTTTGTAAGTGGTGTCTCAAAAGGACCTCCTGTTAGAAAGATATAAGACAGTTTTTTAAAAGTACACTGTACAATAATAAAGGGGATTGGATACACTTTGGATTCTGCCTGCAGTTTCCTATATTTTAAACTTCTTGTCAACTTTTGTGTTTTTTTTTTACACTGTACAGGATGATCGGGTATAAGTGTTCTCTGGGATATCTTTTTTTGTAACAGCTGCATAAGAACCAAACAAAAACTGGGTGAAAGGGTATTTTATAGCGACCTCAAAATCATTAATAGAAATTGATACTTTCAAGTAATATACAGGGGGTGCCAAAAAGATTTTTTTTCTTATGGAATACCTTATATCTTTTGACGATTTCAAAGTCTTCAGATAATTAGCTTTTTAGAAATACTATATAGTATAGGTATGCATGTAACCGCTTTGGAGATATTTCAATTTGAATTAGATATAAATTAATTCGTATTATTGTACAAATTTATTTTAAAATTACGCATAAGTGGTTTAGAACTTAGAGAAAATTAAAAACCGATTGTAAAGTTTTAGTGTCCTAAGAATGACTTACTAAATGTCGAAACGTCGACAAAAAAGAAAAAATTAGTCTTTTTCGTTTTTTCGATCCTGTTCAAGAAATTCAAAGGGGAAAAAATAACAACTGGGTCACGAAATCTTCTGAAGTAAAAATAATATAATCGTAGTATACATCATAAAGTAATATATCTACGGAACAGCCGTAGGTATATTACTCTATGGTATATACATATATGTACCTTTAAAAATCCTTTTTTATTTTTATCAAAGTTAAAATCGTTTAACATTCAAATTGAATAAAAATATATATATTATTGCAAGGTTTATTTTAAAGCTAATAAAATTAAATTTGTGTTTTTTTTTCACTGCGGGACTTTGTTAATTAGTTTGTTTAATGTTTAAAATCAAAATTTATATTGTTTCTGCAAATTTGGAAAATTGTTCAATTTAGTTTTAAATTATTATTTAAATAAATCCAAAGAGATCCTGGATAGAAAATAACTAACAATTTATTTTTAAGCACGTGACTGTCACAAATATTTTTTGTTATGGACCTTCTCTTAGTAAGTCTCAGTTTTGTCAAATCTGTGTCAAATTTTGGTCCAAATTCGAGGGGCCTCTATAGCTTTGGACTTTTGCAGCATAGTTAGCCCAAATCAAATATGCATGTTACGGGCTCGATGTTCAAGAGAACTCGAAAACTAAAAACCGCATTGCGATATGTCAAAGCGTTCCTGAGCTACAGGGTGATTCTCAAAAATGTGCGATTTTAAAGGCCTTTTTCAACTTTGTAAAGATAGAGATTTTCATTAAAAACATTTTTTGAAGATTTTTTAAAGACAAATCTATCTGATTTACCGATTTTCTCTTAAAGCCTTTAGTTTCCGAGATATCACACAAAGTTATATTTCTTTAAATGGGATAACCCCAATTTTTGTAAAAAATCAGTTTTCTAATAAAATTTCCTGTCGAACGATGTGCCATACGCCTATTTTTATTAAATAGTTTAAAAGATATTTGCATATTTTGATATTTACCATAGTAGGCGCTGTGCGCGCCCTAAATGTGTAAATAAAATTTTATTGTTTTTGTCATACATAATCAAGTTGGCTACGACACGAGAGGACACAGCAACCTCGAACTTTAACTTCTAGTTTACTATAATTACCAACCCTAAAATAATAAACAAAAATAAAATTATTAAAAGTTTTTATTTAAAATTTTTATTAATTAAACTATGTAACACCTAAAATCGACATCTAATAATTTTCTTTAATTCTAAAACAAATGTTCAAATTGACGGCCGTTTTCTTGTAAGCATATCCTACATTTTCTCATGACGCTATTTTCTGCATTAAGAAGTTTTACCGCACGAAGCTGCCTGAATGCAGTACGAAGTGTTTCTTCCAATTCCCTTCTAGTAGTTGGGCGATTTCGAAATACAAGGTCTTTGACTCTCCCCCACAAAAAGAAGTCGCAAAGGGTCAGGTCTGGAGACCTGGGGGGCCAATATATAGGACCTTTATTTCCGATCCAGTTTTCGGCAAACACAATATTTAGCAAATTAGTAATGTCTCGTGCATTGTGAGGAGGTGCACCGTCATGTTGAAAGTATAGCTGTTCTTCTAAAATTTGTTGGTATCTTTCAGCATTTAAATTTCCATCAAAAATATATGGCTCAATAATTTGTCCTCTTTAGATGCCTACCCATACCTTAAAACTGAACCTTCCCTGATTCGCTTGTTTTACCATAATATGGGGATTTTGCTGTTTCCAGTACAAGCAGTTATATCTGGTATATATTCCATCACTAGAAATCGTTGCCTCATCCGTCCAAATAACTTTTCTGGCAAAATCGGGGTCTTATTGGCTTTTATTTAGGTACTACCTCCAAATTCACGTCTTGGAGCAAAATCTCGTTGCGGTAATTGGTGCACCCGTCGGGGTCGATAGGGCCTAAACTTGTGTTTTTTAAGGACCCAAACGGCATTGTTGCGTGGAATTCCCGTGTTTCTCTCCGTAGCCCAGGTGGAAGTATTCGGGTTAATTTCTGTTTCTCCTATAACCGTTAGTTCTTCCAACTCTCTATCTCTGGCTAGACTTCTATACGTCCTAGGCCGCGGTTTTGTAAAGGATCGGTATTCTTGTAGATGACGTTCTACTTTCAAAAATATTTTTGAGCTAGGTTGCCTTCTTTCCGGATATCTCTGGAAATATAGATTTAACGCCGTCTGTCGATTTTCGTTACTTTCAATATAACATTTTATCATGTCGTACTTTTCAAAGTTTTCAAACATTTTTATATCTTGACCAACCACTTTTGACACTTGGGCTCGTTTATCATGGCAATTGTTTTTATTTGATCATAGCTACCTAGATAGATACCCTAAAACTGCGTAGGTCAGAGTTAAACACAGACTACTATGGTAATTATTAAAAATTGCAGATATCTGTTTAACTACTTAATAGAAATAGGTGTATGAGACATCGTTTAACAGGAAATTTTATTAAAAAACTAATTTTGTTTTAAAAAATTGGGGTATTCCATATAAAAAAATGTAACTTTGTGTTATATCTCGTGAACTAAAGGCTTTAAGACAAAATCCTTAAAAAATGTTCAAAAAATTTTTTTAATGAAAATCTCTATCTTTACAAATAAAAAAGTTGTAGAGGGTTTTTAGACGCTTATTTTTGAGAATCACCCTGTAGCTCAGAAACACTTTGACATATCGTAATGCGGTTTTTAGTTTTCGACTTCTCCTGAAAATCGAGCCCGTAACATGGATATTAGTTTTGGGCTAACTATGCTGCAAAAGCCCCAAGTTATAGAGGCCCCTCGAATTTGGACCACCCTGTACACACCTGTTCAACATGACGACATGACCTGACAAGACCATACATCAAAATTAAAAAAAAACTTCTCACACCAAATGCTTTAAGGCGTGCATTTATTTTTTACACACGTTTTATTAAGTTTTCAAAATCAGTCAAAATTATCCTTTTATGTGATAGAAAAAGCTTAGAACTGTAGGGTCCTCTTATGGTACTTTTTTATGCTTTGTTCCCGGTGCCCGTGAAAACGTGCAAATATGTGTCATACTTAAAGCACCCGACATTTTAAACCAGAAAACTATTCAAAAAACTGTGGCGAAGCCTTCTAATGCGGCATGTAATTCCATCCTTGCATTTACCTCCAGGGTCTGAAACAGACTTTAAGGGTAAGTACCGGACAAGGTTTCTACATCTGGGTGCCGATTCTGGAATTTTGTAGGAAAGGTCGCACGGGAACGTTCACCTCCTTGATATCGGCCAATAACGGGCTTTAAAGCTATCACGAGTTATCCGAAACCTATCCGACCACGGCTGAACCTTATCCGCGCCCGATTGCCGTGTATCGAAGGAACTTTCCTACACTTTCCTACACCTACCTCTGAGCAGGAGAACGGATGCTCTTGAAAAACGATAATCGAGTTATCTTTGCGCGTGCTTGGCAGCTTCTGAGCCTTCGTATTGGCCGAAACGAAGGATGTGAACGTTTCCAGGTGACCATTCTCTCGAAATTCAAGAATCGGCACCCAGAGGAAAAACATGGTCTATTAGCGCTCGAATAGGGCATTTATTTAGCCTATTTGTTCATTACATTTTTTTAGTCCACTCCGTTCAAAAATGCTGATAGGTAACCCGAATTTTTTGAGAATGAAAAAAATTCGCAAGTCTTAAACAGAAACTGCTGCTATTGAGGCCGACATGGGAAGCATATTAAATAGAGTTTAATAATAAATACAATTATAATGGTTTCGATATATATATATATATATCTTCTTAGAAGAATAATATAATTAATTAAATACAACGCATTTGGTTTATTTCTTAAATTTATAGTCATTAGAATCAACAATATTTTGGAAAATAAAATTAATTATTAATGAATTAGGGTTTCCAAAATAATGTTGTTTCTAATGAACTGAAATAGTTTAAAAAATACCCGAATTCAAAATTTCCCAGCGCCAGCGCCGCTACCGTAATTCAAGCTTCGAGATACAACGGTAGCAAAAAACTTATAAGAGGGCCCTAAGTCGTCAGATCGCCTTCTATACCCGTAATTATTAAGTTTCTGTAGCCGGTAGCCGTGCATCAAATCAGCAAATGTTTTCCTTTGATTCGTGTCAAAAATACCGACAGTAGACGGAACATGACCAAACGCGAACGTTGGACGCTCGATATTCGTAGCTCGTAGGTTCGAACGTCGGCCCTATGATGCGACGAACTGTCAAGCTTCCAAAATTAAGTTGCAAGATTCCACCCGAACAAACATATATCTACATAGTTCTTACATACAGACCGCTTCAAGCTACTGCGAACATAGGGCGAAAGAAGTCTAATTTGCCAGTGTACGTACATGCAGAGACACCGCACGCCTATCAGTGAAGCAACCAACACTCAGGCTTCCGATCGCCATTCGCTGCCGTTCGCCGCCGTTCGCCTTGTATTTAGTACGCCTCTAACCACGGTGCTGTGTGGAGCGTAGTCAATTAAACCGGAATTTGGTCAATAAATACGCAAATTTTTATAACGGTAATTTTCTTATTTTTTGTCACTGATAAATAAGAGCGTTTCATTGTCAACTGCTCAGATTTATCAGTGACGACGTGTTACAATGAAAATAATAAGGAGAAACAAAATAAAAGCAAGTTCTCAAAATAAAATAATACATTCTAAAAACCAAAAAGATTCTCCCAGTCAAAAAAAAATTAAAGCAAATGTTCGAAAAGTCCTCCTTGCTCGGCTAGACAATATCCGAGCCTACTATAAAAACCCCTTCCAACGTTTCCAAGCATGTTAGGGGTGATAATTTGAAAAGCTTCTTCAAAAACAGATAGAAGTCATTAGGAGCAAGATCGGGAGATCGAGCTGGCCATAAAATAGTTCCCCGTGTACTTATAACCCGATTAGGAAATACATTATCAAGATATTCCCTAACAAGGCCAACATTGTGAGCGGAACAACCATCTTTTTGAAACCATGTTTCACCAAATCTTACACCTAACAACTGCCTAGCAGTTGGAATAATGTGCTGCTGCAGTAGATCCAAGTATCTAGGGCCATTCAAATTGCAATTGCCGTTAATAAAAAATGGCCCAATTACGTGTTCCCCTACAATACCCCCCCCCCAAACATTTAGTTTTTGGGGATACTGTGTTCTTACGTCAAAATACAAATGCAAATTTTCCCTCGACCAATATCGAACGTGTGTTGGGTTATGAGGATTTGACCATTTGACCATCTGCACTTTTTCGGCAACTTCGTAGACATCCATTTTTGGTTTTAAAAATGTATTATTTCAATTAAGAACTTACCCATCTGTTTCTCGAGCAAGGCAGAAATAAAACAAAATAATAAAAACAAAATGAATTTCCAAAAGATAACACTGCAGCGTGCTTCGAATCCACCTCGGTCATACGGCACGGAGAGTAAATTGGACTTCCCCCTATTCCCCCTATGTTCGCAGTAGCTTGAAGCGGTCTGTATATACATTGCAAGTTAAATAAAAGCTTGTAAAAAATCGTGCAAAATGTCCGGTCCCTTATGCTGGAATGGATTGAGCAATATATCCAGTACCCTCGCTGTATACATTTCCAATTTCTGGTAGAAGTTTGGAATCTGGGTACCCAGTGCTGGCTTCCGTTGGCTTTTTGCAGTTTTTTTTTTAATTGTAAAATAATCACGTAAATTCGATATTTAATATAGGGACTTATCGGTACATCAAGGAAGGGGGATCGCCCTCCCCTTTTTTCGAGAGTTTATTGAAACAATAGCCGGTTTTTCATAAAAACAGTAAAATTTTTAATAGTTTTCCCAAAATTTTCGCCTGCGTCGTCCTATTAGGTCGAAAGTTATATAAGTTTTAGATCATTTGCATAAAACTTTTTCTTTTCTTTTACAAAATTTTGATCTCACGCCCCCCTCTTATGGGAAAGCTGCGACCGCCACTTTGACTTTAATAAGTTCGGTAATATTTTTGACAGATCCGCAGGAAGTTTAATATGTTTGTGTTTGAGGTCGCCTTGACAAAAATAGTGCCGACTTTATTAGAGTTAGCCTATAATGTACCGAAAAGTCATTAATACCGTTGAAAACCGCGACCTTACACATCGCATCATACACGGTGATCCGAATCCCCTTACATTCCCAAATGCCAAATTCCGCGGCGATTTAGACCGCATTGCATTGCAAAATAGTTGCGGCTGGTTTCACCCGAAAGGGGGCTGGCAACAGAGATAAATGGAAATACCAATTAGTCGCAAGTGGGATGTTTGCTACGGCCTAAATAATGGGCGATTCAACGGTCCAGATTGAAGACTAATCCACACTACCACAAACGAACAATATTTTGGAAATTTTTGTAAAGTCCTTATCAAAAAATCCAAGAAAAATAGGAAAATACTTTTAAAAATCTCAAACGAAGAGCACTTCTCGCAACACACCATCTTTACACTGTAAATCAAGGCGGCTGGTAAATGAAATGGTTTCCATAGCGATGTGCGTTTTTACTCGGTGACGTTCATTGTTGCGACATTTTAATCTTTGACAGTAAATACTTGGGAAAAACTGGCGGAAATAGTTTAATTTTAGGCAAGAATAATTAAATTTTTTCAATATATGCTCTTTAATTTGGATAAAAAACGGACAAAAATCTTTTTTTGCACACGTGATAAAAAAAGTATTTTGTATCGGTAACCAAAAAAGCCATGCTATAATTATGTTTTTGATGAAGGTATAAAAAAAGCATTTATCTGTCGATGCTAGAAAAATTAAAAAAAGTGTATGTAGTTCTTTAATAAACAGAGGATTTATTGCTGGTGCATCAGTGACTGAAATATGTCCTCTTACTAAGGTACTTCTGACTACACTGAGAAGAATCGTGTCAAAGCCCATCAAACCAAGAAAAAGCGCAGGGATCCCGATTCCACCAAATGTTTTAACGAAAGTGACAAAGATTGATAAGACGAAAATTTTTCATCATTTACGAAGAGCAACGTATGCCTACATTACGAGCTCTGAATCAACGGCTCATTGATGACTATTACGTGGACTATTACGAAGACACAATCGCAAAACTTTTTGAGGAATGATTTAAGAACTGTTTTTTACTAAATAGTCCAAACAGCGTGATAGTAATAGACAATGCAAGATAACAGAGTCGCCAATTACATAAGGCTCAAAATTCAAATAGTAGCAAATTGGAAATTAAAAACTACATGACGACAAATTATATATATTTTGAAGAATGTTATACAAGAAGTGAGCTTTTTTTAGCCAATAGAGTACATAGGAAATGTGCTTTAAATCTAAGCTTCGGTCAAAGAATATTTCTCCGACTTTAGGTGTAGTGTTGTAGAATTGATAAGAAAATGTTTTAGTGATATTTCTGCGAATACTTGGAAAAATTCCGTAAGCCATGTGATAATTGTAGAAAATTCCGACATTACTTTGACTCATATAACAATCACGTCATTTTCTCTAATTGCATTAATTTTTCATTGTTATTTTTTCCTTAGAAAATTAATTCTTTTTGAATTACTGTCTTAATTACATATAATATATATAAAAGCTAAGTCCAGCCCTTTCCCACTCTCTTCTCTCTTCTCATAGGTAAAATTATTGTGGTCAATAAGTCGAAATTAAATATCTTGCAAAGGACTGTAACAACGTTAACTGATTTAATTGGCGCTTGCAATTAAGAGATCAGGGACTATAAAAGGATAGGGAGGAAATAGTGGGCCATCTGGCGGTCGAGGGACTAGCGACGAAAGAGTTGGCCCTCCTAAGATTCCCAGTAAAAGCACCGCTTAAACTATCGAAGTTCGACAAAAAGTACAAAGTCACAATACCAGAATGGAAGGGAGGAATTCCGAACGGAATTAATAAGGTCTGCTACAAGGATGACTCTAAACTGTCAGCCAGGCAGACCACAGGTGCAGGAGCGTACGCGGAAAGTCTAGAAGTTCAGAAAAGTTATCCACTTGCTGTGTGCTCAACAAATGGCTGAACAATGATCTAAAGATATCCTGGAGGTAAGAGTCAGAGTGCAGACAGTCCAAGCTATTCGTGGATGGTCCAAATGTAGCCAGAACTAAATGGCTCTTGGGCAGGATCCGAAAGGACATTGGACTGCTGACGGGGATGCTGACTGGGCACAATCGGCTGAACAAACATCTGACGGAAATGAGAGTAGCAGGAGATCCCGTGTGTTCCGCTTGCGGGCTCGAAGAGGAATCGGCGCAGCACTTGCAAATGCCAGATCAAGGCAGCTGAAGTGGGGATTTTCCACGATAGAGTAGAGGAAGAAGAGCTGCACTCGCTGAAATGGGCCGACATACTAAACTTCGTAAAGAAGACAGGGAGGCCCGGAGAGAGAGAGTTGCAGCGAAAGTGGGAGTAAAAAATGGGGTATGGCAGAAAGAACCCATGAAGAGGCCTACTACTACTACTACTACTAGTAATTGACGCCAAGACAAGATCTTACCTGCTTTTTACACAAACTCAAACAGAGGCTACATAGGGGTGTGTGGATCAGCCTTAAAATGTGTTTGAGATATGAAGGGACGTTTTAAAGTGGATTCGAATCAATGTTGCGAGCTTATGGTGATGAGTGCCATTGACTACAATTTATAGTTCGACTTGATCGTGATTTAGAGACTATTGGCAAATTATCCTTAGCGTTTAAACCAGAAATTATGTATAAAGCCCAGGGATATACAACAAATAAAATTAAACATAGGATAGACAAATTATTTAGAGACTAAATTTCGTAAAAAAATCCGCAATTCTACCCAAGTAGGGACAAAACTGACCCAAATTTTCCCTTGACTGGATGTATAACCCTACTTTTTTGTTTACTTTTTCTTTTGCGTTGTTTATTTTTTAAAGTTGCAATTTCTTGACCTTTTTTTCATTCAGTTTTTTCTCTAAAAATCTAATAAATTGCCTCTAGAGTTGTGCTGCTTCTTGGATTGTATAAAAATTCCACAAAATTAGGTATTTTCTGCATATTCTTATTTTTAACTCTAAACTAAACAACTAAAATTTAACAAAAATGTAAGAAAGTTATTGTCATGAAAACAGCAATAAAATACGCCATTTTGAAAAGCCGTTGTCAACTCCTTGTGTCAAAGCATAGAAAAACTGTCGTTTCCCCAATCGTTATTCCTTTTTACCTATGGAACTCTCAACCCATCGTTACCCCTAGTTTTTTAGATTGGTCGGTTGGAGTTGGTTTTTGGCCAAAAAAATAAAATACGGCAACGCTGTTTTAACAATCTTGTAAAGAATAAAGGCCACATAATATAAGTTGACAACATATAATAATTTGACAACACATAATAATTAAATCTTTTTAAACGGCTCTCATTGACAAAACTCAATAAAAATCTGCTTGTGAAACAAATTTTCTGAAAACTACAGGCATCCTTAAAACACGTAGGTTTTGAATGTTTTAAAAAAAAAAACCAAGACTTTAGGACACTTTTTAAGAGGAAAAGTAAAAAAAAATATTGATTCAAAATTTTTCTCCTTTTGTTTTAAATTTACAAAATTATTATAATAAAAAAATTTGCCGGCTGATCCCCAAGAAACAATTTGTTGACGTTTTAACGTTGCTAAAGGCGACTTAACTTTGCGTGAAAACGGCGTATAAACGTTCTAGCAACTCGCTTTTGGCGGAGATTTTTTGAGTTGTGTTGACGTTTCGCAACGTTTTCACACCGTCGCCGAAGCGACTACGAGTGGAGTAACCTCTGAATAAAATTTTTATTAATATAATTGATTTCAAATCAAGACTTTTACGTCTGCACCCACAAACTTCCAGTTAAATTATAAAATTAAAGTAGCTTGTTAAAGTTTCCCATCCACTAAATTTACCAACAAGCCTTGGTTTTCCTTTAAAAATGGATATTTTAGCTAAAAAATAAGCGGGTATTCAATCCTTCGTATTTTTTTACTAAATTTCCAAACTAGCCAATATTTGCCTATTTTTGGTCCAGTAACACCACTTACGACGGATTTTTAAGGTAAGAAAGAGGATTTTTTTCTCTCTCCCTAAGTCAGGTAAAAAATAGTAGCACCTTACCTAATTAGGTTAGAATGCCTTTGGTAATGATTTAGAAATTCATTTGTCATTCAGACTTACTTTGGTTTTGTCGCGTAGAAATTTTACTTTTGTATTATAACTTACCAAATGCGATTCTCTTGTAGTGAACGTAATGGGGTCATGCGTCTCGCCCGCTGGACATTTATAATCTAGCTTGCCGGCCACCTGGATCAGGTGGCTGCCCGATTTGCCCAACTCGATCAGATTTAGGCGCAGCGTGTCCGCTACAAACTCGACCTAAATTTGAAAGCTTGCTATTAGGGTCTCTTTGATCAGTACATTTAACGGCGAAGTTATCGCTATTAGGGAGATTTTGGTCAGGTTTTTTTTGTCAGTCTGTTACCATTACCTTTAATCTGGGCAGCGGAGTAGCGCTCTGTGTACTAAAGGTAACCACTGACTCTAATTAGCGTCGAATAGGGACTACCTTTACCGTTAAAAAGACGACCAACCAAACTTGATGTGATTCTGTGGTGGAAATTTTTAGGTTATAAAGGTTTGTTTTGTTTTTAAAAAATTTTGTTTATTTGGATTTTTTCTTGACCGTGTTTATAGTAGTAGTGGGCTGCCTTTTTTTACTGTTTTTTTTTTGTAAACAGGTGAGTACGTACAAATAAGTTTACAGAGGCTCGATTTTTTTTTATTATTCCACCAAAGATTTCTTGCAAAATCATTTGCCTGACTAAATTTATGTTGGAGTGTCCGTCTCCCAGTCCTAATATTAAATTAATATTTTTCTCCATGATATGGTTAGAAATGCAAATAAAAAAAAGACTTGAGAAAAAAACAACAAATGTTAAAAAAAGTAAGGTTATGTTTACCACCAAACCATTGACTACCTTTAAAGCTCTATTTTTAAACTCTTGAAGTTACCTTTATTTACGGTAACGGTAACTATAGGAGTTACGAAATTTGCTGTTAAACAGCCTGACCAAAATCTCCCTAATAAACACTACGGAATGATATTTAGCAACTGTGCAGTTGCAGAAATAACGATATTCAGTCAAAAATCACTGACCGAAAATATACTAGTTATATGGGACTTATAGAGTGGTTTAAAGAAAAGTCCACATTTTTGATTGCCCACTGTTGGCAACCTTTTCTAACCAAATAACTATTTACTAGTTTGGCGTAAAAAAGTTGAATCTGATTGCCAACCTTCCATTACAAAATGGTAAACTGGTTGAAATTAACTCTTCTGATCGTCTTCAGGTGCAAACTACAATCTATTCCTAAGGCTACGTACTTATATACCATGTGAAATCACTCAACCATGAAGTTTAAGAAGTTGGCTCCGCCCAAGAAGAGGCTTCCAGATATTTGGAATTTCAACACTTGGTTTACTGGAAATACCCTAATAAAGGTAGCTTCAAAGAATTTCATCGCTTTCGTTAGTGGTGTCCAATATTTACATGGAGTGGTTTGAATCACACGCGGTTGATACCGCAACATATAAACCTAGGCTCTGGCTAAGATATGCTGATGATACTTTTATTGTCTGGATCAGGAATGTCCAACAACTTTCAGAATTTATTCACCACATAAATAACATAAGACCCTCCATTAAATTCGCAATTGAGTTGGAGCAAAATTGTCAAATTCCTTTTCTTGATGTACTTGTCAAATGAGGAGAAAACGGCATCAGAACAACAGTTTACCATAAAACCACTCACACAAGACAATATTTAAATCATGGTTCAAATAATTCTGCTATAACTAAACGAGGCAAACTAATAACTTTGCATAACAGAGCCGTTCAAATTTGCAACAATTTTATGACTTGAAAATCGAAATAAGAAACATTTTGAAGGATCTGCAGCAAAATGATTACAGCCTTAAACTTCTAACAGATACTATTTCTCAGTTTCAGCAAACAGGACAGAGATAACAATACCAAAACCAGGCAAATGCATTCCTTCCAATTCCATACATCAGAGAAATTTCCAAGAGTAGCAAACAACTTTAACAGCTTTTAAATCTAATAATACAATTCGAAGCCTTCTTTGAGAAAAAAAACCGGAGAACAAACAAAATAAGGAATGTATTTACAAAGTTCCTTGTGAGTGTGGTGAATAATACATAGGCGAAACAAAAAGACCACTATCTGTTAGGCTTAAGAAACATCAGACGAACACCCAAAAAAATGAAGCAATGAAATCAGGAATCGCCGAACATCCATGGTCAAAACAACACCGAATGAAGTGGACAGAAGCAAAGGTTTTGCACAAGGAGTCACACTGCAAGAAACGAAAATTCCTTGAAGCTGCCTTATTGGTCAGAATCAGGGTATTTTCAGTAAAGCAAGTGTCTAAATTCCAAATATCTGGAAGTCCCTGCTTGGTCGGAGCCAACTTCTTAAATTTTGACGGTTGAGTGATTTCCCATAGTATATAAGTACGTAGCCTCAGGAATAGATTGTAGTTTGCACCTGAAGACGATCAGAGATTGTAATGATTGAAACGTCGTAATAATATAATAATAAAATATAGACAACGGAAGTCCGAAACCCAGAGTTAATTTCAAACACATTATTGTCTCAAACTTTCAAACCTTTTGATTATTTTGGTACTCCCAACCTAGTAAACAGCTGGTTAGCAAAAAAAGTTGCCACCCAACTAAAAAAATTCTCAGTTTTGGCAACAAAACACTTAATAAAATTGACGGGAATATTTGAATATTGACTGTTGGGAACTCGGACTTGAGAAATCATAACCAAACTTTCTTGTTATTAATTTTCCAATAACCATTTAAAAAAGTGAAAATTCTCTGGTTTATTTGGTTTTGCAAATAAAACTGTAGTACAAATTAAAAAATAAGTACCTACTTCAATAAAAAAAGAACCTAATTTAAATACTTTTAGCGTTTTAGTTTTGATCACCGATTTTTAAAAGTGTTACATTTTTATGTTCGCATTGGATAGAGCTTTAAAAAAAAAATATTTTTTGGCTCACTGGCGCAACTTTGTAAAATTGTCTATCATCTTGGATTTTTACAAAACGTCATTTTGGATACTTATTCTGAAAAACATGAAGTACATTCTTTATAATCATGTACTCTTTTTTCAAATCGAACTATGGGTTCCAAAATTATAGGCAATCCAAAATGTCTCATTTTTTGTGGCCCACCCTGTAGTTTTAAGTCAAGGAAACTGTCATTTTTGATGTTTAATTGAATCGCGGAAGATTATTTTCAATTAAATTCTTTGTTACGCCTTCATACACATAAAACAACAAATTTTATCTGCGTAAACTTCCAAATAAGAAAAATGAATAAGCAAAGAAACAAATAACGAATTAGCAATAGAACATACCTTTCTCATACATCCTACGAAGTTGTTGTGTACTCGGGCCCCAGGGAGCGCTCTCGTATTTATGCTTCCGCCGACGTAGACTCGACTAGAAGATAACATGGTAAATTTCCCGGCGATATGGGAATGGTCGGCGTACACACCATCCACCACTGCGGATAACTGGAATAAGGAGAACAGTAAGAATATTAGAGGGTTTTTAAACCTTTTTTTGATAGATCGCTATTGTTAGGGGAGACCGGGGCTAGTTGGCGCAGCTTACAGTTTTTTCGTGTTTATGTCCTTGTCGTTGTGTCGTGTCTCGACTACCTATGATCAATGTGTAATCTGTTTGTAGCTCTAATGGTTTTTACAAAAAATGCGTTGGGGTAAATTCATTGGAGTGGATGATCATGGTAAATGGTCAACGTACACACCATCCACCAGTGCGGATAACTGGAATAAGGAGAAGAGTTAGAATATTAGAGGGTTTTTGAACCGTTCTTTTTTCGTTTTTATATCTTTGTCGTTCACTTCAAAATATTGCTGCATGTATCGCAGCTACCTATGCTCAATTGCTCAATGTGTAATCTGTTTGTAGCTCTAATGGTTATAAGTTCACTGGAGTGGATGATAACTTGGTAAATGGGGAGGGTGACCAGTGGAACCACTGACGAGCTCACGCTGGTTACCCAGAGCGAAACATCGTTTATTCATTTCTCTTTTCACTTTGGTCCTTTGTGTGTTACTTGTGGGATGCTCATCCAGGTTTAAATTTTTGTTATTTCCACCCAAGATCTTTTTATCTTTGTTTGGCATAAATATGTTTGGCGTACACAACATCCACCACTGGAATAAGAGTCTTAGATACAGGTTTTTGGCCGTTTTTGTGAGAGTTTGTTATTATTATTCTGTGTCATGCTGTTAAGTTTAAAAGCCTAGATCGTCGCAAAATCCCGCACTCGAGGTAGCACTCACTACCCCCAGTTTGATACTAATAGAAGTTTTTATACATTTTAAATACAGGGATTCACCTAAATACTTTCTAGGCCATTTTGGAATGAAAATAAAAAAAAGCCGTTTTAGACAATTAAGCTAATGCATGCATGCCAGGACGCTTAAACATAAACAAAATACAAATCTATTTCGAAAAAAAGTTTTAAAAACTAGAATAAACTAACCAACATTCCTGGAGGCCTTGGCTGAAAAACTTATCTTAAAAATATACGTATACGGGGTAGAACCATTGATGCTAAAGGGTGGTGGGGTAGGTTGATATACATTTCGGTTTTATACAATTTTTTGACACGTGAAGGAATTATTGTTACTTACACTAATGTTCAATAAAGTGATTCTTGACTATGAGAAAAAAAAATACACTCAATGCATTTAATTCAGTGTTTCTTTCCGAACACTATGCAATGGTAAAAAAAAACTGGGGAAAAAAAACCAAAATAATTGTATTTATTTGCTATCGACGATAATCGGTTTTAATCGGCTCCAGCGGTGTATAGAGGGGGGGGAGGTTAGGCACTCAATATCCCCCCTTCCTTTACAGAGAGTAGCAAGTCCTAAAGAATAACATTTTTTTCCAAAAGCAAGAATCAAAAGTTTATCGGAGACTATAACACAGCTACAAAAATATAATAATAATTACATTTAATCGGCGTATACAGTGGGGGGGAGGTTAGGCGCTCAATATCCCCCCTTCCTTTACAGAGAGTGGCAAGTCCTAAAGAATAACATTTTTTCCAAAAGCAAGAATCAAAAGTTTATCGGAGACTATAACACAGCTACAACAGCTACAGCCTTTCCATGAAATTAATGTTGGCTGTAAGTATGCATACTTTTTTATCGCTGCCTGTTGTGAGATTTATCGTTTTATTTAGCGTCTCCCAGGATCTTGTTATGTAATTAATTATTGCCCTAAATAACCGTGTTGGGTCCTGAAGGAAATCTTAGGCGAGATTGATGAAAGGAAAGATTAACAGTAAGGTACAAACGATTCTTGACTATGAGAAAAAAAAATACACTCAATGCATTTAATTCAGTGTTTCTTTCCGAACACTATGCAATGGTAAAAAAAAACTGGGGAAAAAAAACCAAAATAATTGTATTTATTTGCTATCGACGATAATCGGTTTTAATCGGCTCCAGCGGTGTATACAGGGGGGGGAGGTTAGGCACTCAATATCCCCCCTTCCTTTACAGAGAGTAGCAAGTCCTAAAGAATAACATTTTTTTCCAAAAGCAAAAATCAAAAGTTTATCGGAGACTATAACACAGCTACAAAAATATAATAATAATTACATTTAATCGGCGTATACAGTGGGGGGGAGGTTAGGCGCTCAATATCCCCCCTTCCTTTACAGAGAGTGGCAAGTCCTAAAGAATAACATTTTTTCCAAAAGCAAGAATCAAAAGTTTATCGGAGACTATAACACAGCTACAACAGCTACACCCTTTCCATGAAATTAATGTTGGCTGTAAGTATGCATACTTTTTTATCGCTGCCTGTTGTGAGATTTATCGTTTTATTTAGCGTCTCCCAGGATCTTGTTATGTAATTAATTATTGCCCTAAATAACCGTGTTGGATCCTGAAGGAAATCTTAGGCGAGATTGATGAAAGGAAAGATTAACAGTAAGGTACAAACTAAAAAAAAAACGGAATTAAAATTGAAGGTGACAGGCTAGGCATGCGGAAATTTTCATACGTTTCTTGATATGGAAGAGTTATTTAAGACTTTTTTGAGAGCACATATATGGACAAATTCCCATGCGTTTATTAATATGGGTGAGTTCATTCAACATTTTTTGAAACTGGTGGAGCATCCTTCAACTACAAGCCCGCTCCTATTTTGAATTGCAACATTGACGGTAGAAGCCCTCTATACATTTGACAGTTATTGTTTTACCAGAGGTGGGCAACTCATATTGCCCTCTCTTTTTTTCAAAGGATGTCGCCATTTTTAAATGGAAATTTGTATTCTGTAGAATTGCCTGATTTTTTTATATGTTGAAGTACTCGGCCCAAGAAGATTTTTGTTTCGTTGCGCCAACTTTCTACCCCTCCCAGAAGCACCCGAAAAGTTACGTCAAAGTCGTCGATTTCGCACTTGTTAGCAATTTCCGACCAAAATCTAACTTTCTTTTTTGGATTTTCCATAACTGGCTTTTTAAAAATAAAATTTTAAACGTAAAAATTGCACTGCTGCCTTGGATCCGCCATATTAAACTTTTTTATTTCTTATCTGATTTAAACGAAACTTTCTCTAAGGTATAAAACGTTTCCAAGACACCTAACTGTAACAGATGACAGACAGATGTCAGTCTCCATCTTGCGTCGGCCATATCGAAACCGAAAACTTTTATTGCACATAAAGCGTTTTCAACAATATCCAATTTTGATCCAAAATTGACATAGGTCAGTTGCCATCTTACAAGGGCCATATTGAACTTCGTTATATTTTGCCCGATTTAAACATTTTAAGGATTTCTAATATTACTTAAATAGGACGCAAAATTGACATATGTCGGTAGCTACCCTGCGTCGGCCATATTGAACTTCGTTATTTATAACAGTCAAAAAACAACAAAGTTCAATATGGTCGACGCAATATGGAGACTGACATCTGTCAGTTCTTTGTCAGAGTTAGGTGTCTAGGAAACGTTTTATAATTTAGAGAAAGTTTCGTTGAAATCAGATAAGAAATAAAAAAGTTCAATATGGCGGATCCAAGATGGCAGTGCAATTTTGACATTTAAAATTTTATTTTTTAACAGACAGTTATGGCAAATTCAAAAAAGAAAATAATTAGATTCTGGTCGGTGTGCAAAAGTGCAATTTCGACAACTTTGACGTCACTTTTCGGGTACTTCTGGGAGGGGTAGAGAGTTGGCGCAATGGAACAAAAATCTTCTTAGGACGAGTACTACACAATATAAAAAAAACAAGCAATTCTAGTGAATACAAATATTTAAAAAGGGCGATATCCTTTGCATGTAAAAGCGATTTTATGAAATAGACCAATTTTTGACAACTGCCAAATCACATCAGTGCCGTACTTACCCACTTAAATATAAATTTACACATGAATTATATTATTAAAATTTAAGTATCATATGAAATCTGCAAAATAATTTAAATAACTAAATATATTACAAAAATTGCAATTTCAATTTTCAACACAATAAAATTATGCCAAACATTAAAACAAACACACAGTTCACATCTTCTGGAACATCAAGAAAAAAAAATAATATAATATTATCTACTAGCTAAAAATTATGTCAATAATGTCATTTTAAAATCTCCCATATAGCACAGAATATGTGGTTATAGAGGCCTTTTGTACATGGGAAACATATAGGTAAAACTATATGATTTTATCAAAATTATGATTGTTTTCCAAAACTACACTTTTTGGCACTCGACGCGCGTTTCGCTAACAACGTTAGCATCATCAGGAGACGATAAACAATGAACTAAATTAATCTACGCTCTATCTTGTATACAATCCTTTAGTGGGCGGAGATAAGACTAATAATTTGTGATTGATCACGATTTTTAATCCTATCTCCCCTCAACCAAAGAATAAAGTGTACTAAACGGGATGGGTCCTCTATCTTTATTTAAACTATTTCTGGATTTAATGATTTCCATACTTTCATATGCATTCAAAAGTCTTTTATTTGGTACACTTTTTAGAAGTTTTAGGTTATCTAATGTGAATTTATGATTGTTTTCAAAAGCATGCTCGGCCACACTTGACTTTTCTGTTCTTCCGTATTTTAAGTGTGCTAAGTGTTCTTTAAAACGTGTTTGAATAGAGCGTCTCGTTTGGCCAACATATTTTTTGTCACAATCCATGCAACTAATTTCGTAAATTCCACTTTTTTCTAGAACTGTAGTTTTATCCTTGGGATTTCCTAGTAAGCTTCTTATTGTGTTACCGGATTGATATACTAATTTAAGACCGGTGTTATTAAATACTTTTTGTAATTCTTTCGTATAATTAGGATTATAAGGAATTGATACAAATTTTGAGTTGCAGGTATCTTTTTGTCTGAAAAAGGAGTAATTCCGAAAGGTCTTTTAAAAAGAATGTCTATTTATCAGCTTATTTATTAAGCCTTCGCCGTAACCGTTTTCGCCAGCTATATTCCTAATCCTATTCTTTTCTGCTTCAAATCTTTCTTTGTTTAAGGGGAAATTTACTAATCTATATGTTAAAAAGTGCAAACTTGCAAGCTTATGTTGTAAGCAATGAAAAGAGTCATTTGGTGACCGTTCCTTTTCTGTATAGGTCAAAGTCCAATTTATTTTTATTTCTTATAACTAAAGTATCTAGAAATGGCAGTGTACCGTTGTTCTCTGTTTCATAAGTAAATTTAATTGTGGGAAATATGTTATTTATTTTTTCCATAAAATTTTCAACACTAGTTACTTTAGTGTGAACCATACTCTGGGGAAATACTCAAATTCTTTACTTATATCTGATTCAAATTTGCTTATAAATAGGTTTGCGATAAAAAGTGATAAACTATTACCCATTGTGGTTCCTTCTAATTGCTGGTAATAGTTATTTTTATATTGAAAGTAATTTTGATTCATGCAGAGTTTTGTTAAAGATAGGTATTATAAAGTCTGTTTGTCTTCTAGATTGTTTTTTTCCTTAGTAGTTCCTCCAGGTATTGTAAGGTATTGGGGATCGGCACACTAGGGAACAACGAACTGACATCAAACGAGTTTAAATTTCACCTTCTTGGAGTGAAATATCTTTAACTTTGTTGATAAATTCAAGGGTCTTTTGAACAGAAAAACCTTTTTCCTTTATAGGTAAATTTTCAAACTCGTTTGCTAGCCATTTCGAAATGTTGTAAGTAGGTGTTCCTACAGCAGAAACTATAGGTCTAACCGATTTTCCAGGCTTGTGGATTTTCGGAAGATAATACAGTTTCGGCATAGTGGGATTGCTTACTTTTAGTTTATATTTAATATTGTCAGTAATAATATTGTTTTGTTTTAGTGCAACCAAAGGTTCCAAATTCCCAACATAGATATGATTTTATGTTTATTTAATTGCACAAAAGCAATATTTTATTTGAAATAAGAAATTTAAGTAGGTACTTATAAATAAGATAAAACATTGTAATTTTTGCTCTCGTAATCCATGACTTAATAACCTGCAATAATATAAGTAATACATCTAACACCTTGTTCTAAAGAGCAAAGTTTTAACTAAACTTTACTGCTATTGAGAAAACAAACCCAACACATATCAAGAAGGAGTGAACTGGTACATCTTTTGCTAATGCGCAAGTTTAAGAATTATATTAGGTGTGTAGGTATGTATGAGGCAAAAAATTTGTAACCTGAGCAAAGCAATGAACCAACTGAGATTTTAATTTAACATTTTTAGTATCATTAAAATTATTTCAAAAAGTCTTAGAATTACTAAAAATAAAGAAAAATTTTAAAAAATATTCAAAGCATATTTGTTTTATAATACCTTACTATAATAATACTATATTATCACTATGCTAGACATAGTGCAATTTCCCCAACAATTTCATACTAAAAGTTAAAATATGAACAAAATAAACAACACCTTAACCTAAATACATGTACTTATTATCTCGCTTAATATGATTTGATATACATTGAACAATTTAACAGAGGCATTTTTAAAAACAAAAAAAAAACAAACCAGCATACCGACTGTTTAAAAATAGTTTAAATAAAGATAGAGGACCCATCCCGTTTAGTACACTTTATTCTTTGGTTGAGGGGAGATAGGATTAAAAATCGTGACCAATCACAATTTATTAGTCTTATCTCCGCCCACTAAAGGATTGTATATAAGATAGAGCGTAGATTAATTTAGTTCATTGTTTATCGTCTCCTGGTGATGCTAACGTTGTTAGCGAAACGCGCGTCGAGTGCAAAAAAGTGTAGTTTTGGTTTGTTGAAAACAATCATAATTTTGTTTTAGTGCAACCAAAGGTTCCAAATTCCCAACATAGTTGAGATGGCTTCACGGTCAACGGAACTAAATCTATATCGTAAGTTTAGTACTAAGATTAGGCTAGTTGGTGCAGATATTTGGTTTCTAAAATCTTGCAAAAAATTCAAAGTTTTTCCAAACTTTGTTCAAGTAAAGTTGCCGAAATCTACAGTTTCTTCAAAAGTAGCCCTTTTTGCAAAACAGAAATGGTTAGATTTAGAAATCAAAAATTTGTACGCAAAACGAAGTATGTTTGAGCTTGAAGCATACCGACTGTTTAAAAATAGTTTAAATAAAGATAGAGGACCCATCCCGTTTAGTACACTTTATTCTTTGGTTGAGAGGATTAAAAATCGTGACCAATCACAATTTATTAGTCTTATCTCCGCCCACTAAAGGATTGTATATAAGATAGAGCGTAGATTAATTTAGTTCATTGTTTATCGTCTCCTGATGATGCTAACGTTGTTAGCGAAACGCGCGTCGAGTGCAAAAAAGTGTAGTTTTGGTTTGTGGAAAACAATCATAATTTTGTTTTAGTGCAACCAAAGGTTCCAAATTCCCAACATAGTTTAGAGGCATTTTTAACACTCATATTTGTATCACAAAGACTTATGCTGCGCCGTCTAAGTTCGCCGTTGGAGATGATTTAAATTTTGTTATTTTTTTCTGTACATTAGCAGAAACTTACTTAAACTGTATACAGACCGCTTCAAGCTACTGCGAACATAGGGGGAATCAAGTCCAATTTACTCTCCGTGCCGTACGACCGAGGTGGATTCGAAGCACGCTGCAGTGTTATCTTTAAGTTCATTAAGTTCTTAATTGAAATAATACATTTTTAAAACCAAAAATGGATGTCTACGAAGTTGCCGAAAAAGTGCAGATGGTCAAATCGTCATAACCCAACACACGTTCGATATTGGTCGAGGGAAAATTTGCATTTTTATTTTGACGTAAGAACACAGTATCCCCAAAAACTAAATGTTTGAGGGGGGGGGTATTATAGGGGAACACGTAATTGGGCCATTTTTTATTAACGGCAATTGCAATTTGAATGGTCCTAGATACTTGGATCTACTGCAGCAGCACATTATTCCAACTGCTAGGCAGTTGTTAGGTGTAAGATTTGGTGAAACATGGTTTCAACAAGATGGTTGTTCCGCTCAAAATGTTGGTCTTGTTAGGGAATATCTTGATAATGTATTTCCTAATCGGGTTATAAGTACACGGGGAACTATTTTATGGCCAGCTCGATCTCCCGATCTTGCTCCTAATGACTTCTATCTGTTTTTGAAGAAGCTTTTCAAATTATCACCCCTAACATGCTTGGAAACGTTAGAAATGGTTTTTATAGTAGGCTCGGATATTGTCTAGCCGAGCAAGGAGGACTTTTCGAACATTTGCTTTAATTTTTTTTTTGACTGGGAGAATCTTTTTGGTTTTTAGAATGTATTATTTTATTTTGAGAACTTGCTTTTATTTTGTTTCTCCTTATTATTTTCATTGTAACACGTCGTCACTGATAAATCTGAGCAGTTAACAATAAAACGCTCTTATTTATCAGTGACAAAAAATAAGAAAATTAAGTTATAAAAATTTGCTTATTTATTGACCAAATACCGGTTTCATTGACTAGGCTCCACACAGCACCGTGGTTAGAGGCGTACTAAATACCAAAGGAAAGTCATGCAAGTGGTGATCGCAAGCCTGAGTATTGGTTGCTTCACTGATAGGCGTGCGGTGTCTCTGCATGTACGTACACTGGCAAATTAAACTTCTTTCGCCCTATGTTCGCAGTTGCTTGAAGCGGTCTGTATCTGGCAGACAAAAAGATTCAAATATCAATTCGAAGGGCGAGCGCAGATGGCAACGGCGGCAGTGTAAATCAACCTTAATATTCTGATAAGAGGTAGAAATTCAATATTCTTACAAACCTGAACACATGTGAATTAACTGTTATTGTAGTTTGCAAGTTTGTTTAAATACTTTATCTACCTTTATTTTATAGTCTTTATAAGAAAAACCTTCGAAAATATCTCATTTGCTTATTTAGTTAATTAACTTACTTCATCAAAAGTAAGCTTAATCGACTTTATTAAAAAAATCTCAAAAAAAACCTTTAAATGCACTAAAATATTCTCCTACTGGTAAAAAAACACACTATAAACGTTTTTTGACAAATTTTGGTTTTAAAAAGACTTCCAAACTGCCTAAAACATCCAGAAATTTTAAAATAAATAGCACGAAAAAAAAAAAATTGATAACACAAAAGTTACCGCCTAAACTACCCTAAAATATTTGAGCCTTAAAAGGCCTTAAATATTTTTTTATAACTTCATCAAAAACATGATTTTAGTAACCGTCTGCAGATAACTAAAGCGTGGCTTTTCTTATGCAAAAAAACTTTTTTTTTATCACGGGTGCAAAAAAAGATTTCTGTTCCTTTTTTATCCAAAATTAAAGAAAAATAGCGGAAAATAGTAATATTAAAAACAATCTAATTATTCTTGCCTAAAAATTAAGCAATTTCCGCCTATTTTCTCCCAGTATTTACGAAAAAATCAATTTAAAACATCGTCATAATATCAAACTGTCAAAGATTAAAATGTCGCAACAATGAACGTCAGAGTAAAAAGTCCAAACCATTATTATTTCATTTAGCAGCTGCCTTGATTTATAGTGTAAATATGGTGTGTTGCGAGAAGTGCTCTTCGTTCGAGATTTTTAAAAGTATTTTCCCGTTTTTCTTGAATTTTTTTAAAGGTATTAAAAAAATAGTGTTAACAACTCGCGGCTAAACTGTCTTTTTTTTTGACTCGCGTTTTTAAATATCTCGCTGCGCTTTAGTTAATTAGATTTATTATTAGACTAATAATTAAGTATAGTAGTTCTTATAATATGTAGAGAGAGGGTAGTTTATGAAAACCCGAATATTAGCTAAAAACAATGTCGTAATAAAATTCGCACATGGTGTGTCTATGTAATAAATGGCAGTAAATTTTTTGTTTTCAAAAAATAGTAACAAAACGCTATATTTACCCACGACCTTAAAAAAAAAAGTTGTTGCCTAATGTAATTGGCTTTATGTCCCTATTCCACAAGAACACAGCTACTAGATAAAAACGGTTGGCATGCATTTACCTACCCTGCAAAAACTGGTAATAGCCGAAATCTGAAACAAAACAATTTTGTTTTAGTTTACGTTTTAAAAGTAATTAAAATCATCTGGTGCAAATTAGGTAAAAACATGCTCGGGTAGCTAAGTCGGTAAGGATCCGACACTACTGCACCGGCGTATACAAGAGGGGGTAATAGGGGCAATTACTCCCCGAAAATACCCAAATTAAAAATGTACACTTAAAACTTTTAGATGAGAGCTTCTAAAAGCTTAATTTATAATGCGATTTTTTTTTTAAAAATTGCCTACAGCATAACTTGTGCTACACTTTAAAATACTTTGCTAAAACCAAATTTCCATTTCTTAAAAGAAAGCTTCGCCAGCGCCGCGTGGTGCAACTTCTGGTCCACTTATTATTACTTTCATTTTCATAGAATTTTGAATTGCGTTGTTATTTTTTGCTTTATTTTACATTATTTGGCGAAAGCATTTGCCTGCGACGCATTTTGATCATATTTTTACATTATTTTAAAAGAATTTTGCTATTTTTTTTAATTTTCTCCCCTTCTTGATGCCCCTCTACCTAGCTTCGCCCAAGGTCAAGCCCCCTCCAAAAACAATTTCTGCGTACGCCATTGATTTTAGTATAACTAATTTACATTCTTTTTTTTATAAGACGATTACATTTTAGTTTCACTTTTACTTTTATGGAAAGCGGCATGCCAACAATCGCAGCAAGTGTTTGTTGTTTTTTAGTTGGACCGGCCAACAAAATGTGAACTTATATCCCGGACAATAAAATACCCCCTTCTCCCCAGATACCTGGGCTGGATACGCCGCTGCACTGCTGGGTTAGGTTGGGTAGAGTTGAAACCATATAACTATGAGATATTATTATGGTCCAAGGATTGCAAAAGGTGTAACAAATAGTATGCTTTCACATCGTACTCAATACGTATTGAAAAGATTGTCTTATTTTTCTTTCATAGAGCATGTTTTCCGTTCCGACAAAGAGCGCGTGATATATGAAAGAACAAGATGTTTGATTGTCGATACGTATTGAATACGACGTAAAAACATACTAAATAATTAAAAAGAAAGGTTCGTGGCATATCGGACACACAATTTCAATTCATTACGACCAGGCCTCCAAGATCTAATGGATAGTCCAGAAACCTACAGGCCTGTTTCATCCTTGTTAGGAATCATTAGGGTAACATAGGACTGTACCTGGCGTATGAAGCATAAAATAAACAAACACACCCAGCGAATTTAAACAACTTTCGTCGTCAAACAACGCGGGTTGTTGGTTGGCTATATGCAGCGCGCCGCCTATCGGAATAAAGCGAAAAGCAAAACGTTAAAAGATGCAAATATCAATAAGAATGAAATTTGCGAGCAGGACAAAGAAAAAGAAGAAACCTGCGAAACTATACCGGTTGCTGAAAGTAAACCGTTCAAAGTACAACGTTCGCAGGTTTGTTTTGCGCAACAAGCCTCCTCCGGAGTGATTGATGCTGAGTCTTAATATAAGGCGACGCAATATAAACTCCAATTGGGGGTGGAGTTGCTGCGAACGTTGTATTTTGAACGGTCTTCTTTCAGTAACCGGTACAGTTTCGCAGGTTTCTTCTTTTTCTTTGTCCTGCTCGCAAATTTCATTTTTATTGATATTTGCATCCTTTAACGTTTTGCTTGTCGCTTTATTCCGATAGGCGGCGCGCTGCATATAGCCATCCAACAACCCGCGTTGTTTGACGATGAAAGTTGTTTAAATTCGCTGGGTGTGGTTGTTTATGTTATTCTTCGTACGCCTGGTACAGTCCTATGTTACCCTAATGATTCCTATCAAGGATGAACCAGGCCTGTAGGTTTCTGGACTATCCATTAGACCTAACACGGTATGCCGATTAGGCGTCACAAATTCAACACGCGCTGCGCATGACGTCACGCTGGAATCAGAATTGTTTGTTTACCATTGAGAACTGGAAGTATTTTGCGATTTCCATGATTTTTCGGTCGTATTTTTTTATTAAGATTGGTCAGGACTGTCATAGACTTTAAGTAAATACTCTAGTTTTCCTTTATAAAAGTGAAAAAGACCAAAATGCCGGGTTGTGCCGCGGCTACGTGTAAAAACACGAATCGGTGTACCAGAAACACAGGGATCAAATACTTTGGATTTCCTAAAAATGAAGACTTGGCGAAGCAGTGAAGGGCCTGTCGCAGAGAGGATAAAATTAATTTAAAACATGGTAAATAAAATATGTTGCTGTTTGCAAAAATACCTTGAAAAATACATATAATTTTGAGGTTATGGTTATGAATGCTAATACGAAAAAAAGTGTTATATATATTTATCTGTGTGTGTATGTGTGTGCTGTGGCGGATCCAAGAAAGAAGGCCTTGCCCCCCCTCGGTGCCTTTATGTGTACATTAGACTGTGTGTTATGTTACACACATGAATGCGAAAAAAAGGTTAGGTTTCACCACCATCTTTGTGTGTGTGTCTGTGCAGTGGCGGGTCCAGGAAGGAGAGCCTTGCCCTTCCTTCTCTTGCCACCATATTCATATAAATGTATATTCATAGACAGTCAACCTTTCTACAATGAACCTCTCTGCAGCGAATTCCTCTCTACAGCGAATTTTTCGTCACACCATATATAAGTTACCTAATTACTATGAAGTAAAAACCTCTCTAGAACTTTTTTAAAAATATTACAGAAATAAATTTTGAATTTTAGTAGTTCAGTGAGACAAAAATGGTAGAGTAGTCTAACTAACTACCTAGAGCTTAAATTATTCCAAGAACTATGCGCCTAAATTTAATGGTTTTACAATTAATCATTTACTATTTAAGTCAAAACAGTATACGCTTTAAATAAAAAACTTTATTGAACCATACTTTAGGTGATCCACAGAATATAAAAGGAAATATTTTTTTAAGGGGCCTCCCTACAACAAAGTCCTCTCTATAACGAAATTTTGGTGTGGATTTTCCGACTTCATTACATATTTATTTACAGGCTATTGGCTGTAAATAAATAACTATTAAGAAACTTCGGGTAATCAAAGGTTCTGCCTTCCCCCTTCCTACTCCTGGATCCTCCCTTTATGTGTGTGTTTTTGAGATAGGCTTAGTAGTTTATTTTAGTGTCATCAAAAATGACACATTAAAGGGAATAAAGAGGGGTCGTTTTTGAAGATTATATGTTTCCAACATAATTTGTCTCTCAGGTTTCAGTAATATTATGAGGTAGAAGCAAAAGTTAAATCGAGAGTTAGATGTAGATATTCTCTCGGATATTCTCATTTTAGTAAAGTAAGTGCTGATGGTTTTCAAATATTTAATTCATTTATCTATTTATTTATTTTAGCGCGTGTCTGTTCCATCCATTTTGAAGAGGACAGTTTTGACATTCCCCTCCGACAAAAGCTGTTGAAGATGATGCTGTGCCACTATTAGCCATTCCTGGTCCCCTGCAAAAACCAACAAATTCAGAACGGTCCGATAGAATTTGTAAAAGAAGGCAACAAAGTAGAGTAGAGTGGCCTCAACCTTCAACTTCTAAGGATGAACAACAACTTCTAATACCTAATGACGAACCTATGTTGGTTGAAGTAGTTGAAACTGCAGTTAACATGGAAACTAGTTCCGAAAATAAAGAAAATGAGTAAGTTTTGTGTGTAAACGAAATATTTTGAATTTTTATAAATATTTAAATCTGGTATTATCCTAAAGAAATGATGTGACACAGAAAATTATCAGAAATTTGAATAAGAATTCTTGCCAAACTTTTATTAAGATGCATGAAAAGTAAGGAAATGGCTGTGAATAATTGGTGGAGTCAGACTTACATTCATACTCCTTGATGCTCAAAACATAATAATATCTCTCGGAATATCTATAATCTTTTTAGCCATCCATGTATGGTATCTGTCTGTCTGGGTGTATGTGTGTCTGTCTATCACATAATAAATCAAAAACCGCTAAATCGATTTTTTTTGCTCTTGTTTTAGGACTAGCCGAGAGATGAACAAACTGAGGGAAAAAAATAATATGTTAGAGGAACAAAACAAAAAACTGGTCCAAAATGTTTAGGATTTACGTAAAAAATATGAAGACGCATTGGCAACTGTATTCACACCAGGACAAATTCGAAAATTGATGGAACCAGTAAAAGGAAAAAAAATCAGGTGGTCACCAGAAGATATTGCATCTGCTATTTCTCTTCGCAGTGTTAGTCCGAAGGCGTACAAGTATTTGAGGGCCAATAACTATCCTCTATCAGCCCTCTCCACCTTAAGAAGCTGGGTTTCGACTTTAAACAAACACACAAACAGTTTTAAAGCATGTAGTCTCTTTGATGGAAAAAAAATCCTCTGATATGTCAGAAACGTCTGTATCTTATCTTTTGATGAAGTTTATGTCTTAAATAAAGTCGATATTGATAAAAAACATGAACCTCTTCTCGAAGTGGAAACAGCCAGTTTAATACCATTTTGATCAGCCTATGACCAGACAAATTCTGGAGGAAATAATATCAGAATTATACAAGGCAAATTTTACAGTAGTGGCAATTACCAGTGATATGGGATCAGGAAATATTGCCTTGTGTTCCAAATTGAATGTGGGAAATAAAATCGATATTGATAAAAAACACGAACCTATTCTCGAAGTAGAAACAGCCAGTTTATTACCATTTTGATCAGCCTATGACCAGACAAATTCTGGAGGAAATAATATCAGAATTATACAAGGTAAATTTTACAGTAGTGGCAATTACCAGTGATATGGAATCAGGAAATATTGCCTTGTGTTCCAAATTGAATGTGGGAAATAAAATCGATATTGATAAAAAACACGAACCTATTCTCGAAGTGGAAACAGCCAGTTTATTACCATTTTGATCAGCCTATGACCATACAAATTTTGGAGGAAATAATATCAGAATTATACAAGGTAAATTTTACAGTAGTGGCAATTACCAGTGATATGGAATCAGGAAATATTGCCTTGTGTTCCAAATTGAATGTCGGACATGATAAAAGTTGTTCCTTT
Organism: Oxystoma pomonae; assembly: GCA_963921995.1. Classification (NCBI taxonomy): domain Eukaryota; kingdom Metazoa; phylum Arthropoda; class Insecta; order Coleoptera; family Brentidae; genus Oxystoma; species Oxystoma pomonae. The sequence goes on from OY998163.1 coordinate 143,858,815, forward strand.
AGTCATCCATGTGATATTTCATTGCAAGTTTTTGTTTATGCAGATGTTCCTCATTTAATAAAACTTGCTCGAAATCATTTACATGATCAGGGCTTTATTGTGAATAATTATATCATTAATATTGACTACTTTCGAGCATTACTCAACATATCTACATCAGAATTAACTTTGGCTCATAAACTTACAGAACAACACCTTAACTTAAAGGGATCAATGCGGCAGCGAGTTAAGCCAGCTGTTCAAGTATTGTCAAATTCAGTAGCCAATGCTATCAGATATGCTGAAGAAAATGGCCTCATGCCTCATAAAAGTCCATGGAGGATGGCAGCTGATTGTGTGCAACTGTTTAATGATTGGTTTGATCTATTTAACTCTAGATTTATGTTTGTCGGGAATTGCCCATCAAGAAATGCGTTTGGAACAGATTTACAAAATAAAAAAAAAATCATTGAGCAGATGTCGAAATTCATTATCTCCATGAGAGTAGGAAAACATAAAGAAATTATTCCGTTTCAGAAAGGCATGTTGCTTTCTAACAATTTATGTCCTAACATCAAGGTTGAATTAAGATGTTCTGGAAAATTTTTTTGCATACATTCGAGGAATGGGTGGTGCAAATGATCACCCATCTCCGATGGATTTCACTTATAGAATGAGGTGGTACATTCTTGGTACAAATTCTGCGGCTATTTTCACCGACCACAGAAATACCATGGAAAGTGAAGAGGTGTGTTTACTTAATGTCTTAGATGAGAGAACTTAGAAGATAGTGTGTAATTTAGTCAGGAAAGAGCCAAACGAAGATTTGGAGTTAAAAGATCAAAAAGAAAAAGAATTATGTAATGATTATTTTGTAGAACCGGATTATTTACAAGAAGAAATTATAAGAGATGAAGTTTTGAATATTATGCAGAATTTTGAAATTAGGGAGAAAGTAAGTCTAGAATCTTTAAAATATATTGCATTATTTGTAGTCTATAAATTTCACAATAAATATTCTCTCGGGATTCCAACAAAGGAAATGGAGACATCCGAGGTACCTGATTCACTAGGCACGATTTCCAGAGGCTCTCTTATGTATCCCAATGAAGATTTATGGAAGTTAGCTAAGGTATTACAAAAAGAGTTTTTTCAGATGCATGGAACCAACATAAGCAAAGAAAAGAAAATATTTCATAAATTGGCTCAAAAAACTCTGGCTCAGTTGCCAAACACATCAGTGCCATTTGAGGTGGACATATATTAGACTCAGGGATCTAAACCGAAAAATAAGTTTCAGCAATTGTGAAAGAAAACTAAACAAAAAAATTACCAAGTTTACAAATGCGAAAAAATAAGCACTTCCTTTCAATCATATTTTGGTTATAGGTAGTTGTTTGTAATCTTTAGTTTTTCATTTTTTTTTATACTGACGTATCTATTCCTGAATAAAGTTTGATATTAATAATTATATTATTTTTAATGTTTATTGATTTGCTCTTTTTAATTTAACTCCATATTTCTAAATACTGTTTTTATCTATTTTAAAAAAAGTAAATACAGGCTAGAGTTTTAAGTTGAGGCATTTTTTCAACAGTATCTAGAAATCAAGTAGACAAACAATATTTCAGTTTTTTTTAAATCAAAACTCCGTAATAATTAAAGCTGTGCAAAAATGAAAATGTGAACAATGGAAAATGTCATAATTCACACAGTGGTGCACCCAGTAATTGACTTCGGGGGGGGGGAGGGAGGTGAGGATAAAAATAACCAGGCTTCTCGGGGGGGGGGGAGTTAACCCCAACCCCTCCCCCCCCCTCGGTGCGCCACTGATTCACAGTAGTAGTCTTCCTGTTATTTTTTTTAGTATTGATAAATCTACAAATGTTAGATTGGTCTAATGGATTTCTACACGCTGCGCTTTTGAAAAAAAATCTGATTTTACTTAACAGAGTAAGCATTATTTTCCTTGTAAATTACTCCCTGTTTTAAGTAAGATTTTAACTGATAAATTCAATAAAAATATGTGTATAGTGTATTAAAAGATGTAATTTTATCATATATTACATTTGGGTAATTCCATTGTAACGGGTGTTACGTTTTATGTTTTTGACATCCAATTTTATGTTTGATGTTGATAAGTTATTACAACAAAACTCTAATTAACTCATGTGGTCTTGACAGATGAAAATCTTTATGCAAAAAAACTCACTAGGAATCACCAGAACAATGTATTTTAGGGAATCGAATACATGTAACGGGTGTTATTTTGTTTTTTACGTTTTTTCGACACTGATATGGTTAGGTTTAGTTTTCATAAAAGTTAGCATAGCAACTAATATATTTTTTGATCTTAGCGTATAGCAGAAAAGGCCACCAAAGAGGTTTAATATATTTTAAGTTTTATTAATTTTTACTTCTTTTATTTTCTTTATCCTCAATTTGTAACGGGTGATATGATTGAGTGTAACGGGTGTTATATTGAAAATTCGTTTTTATATTGGATTTTTTTAAAGACTTTTTCGGCCAAGAATGGTAAAAATCAATTGCAGTTGAGGACGTATGCTCTATATAATACACAAAAACTACTTTTGTACATTGTTATGTTAGTAAAAAAAAATAAATAAGTACATTGAAGGAGTAACATATTAATTTTCGTATTAATTAACGAGAAAAAAAAAGTAAGTACTAACATAGTACTAAAAATTGGTTATAATACTTTAATTTGGGTCCTTTGAAGTTCAGATTTGTAGGTGACTGCTGACATGATAAAATTGGGCCCATCATTTTCAAAATAATGCTTGGATCTGATCTGTTATCTATGGCTCTGAGACCTTGCCATCTCGTTTCTAAAACGGGGGTGATTTCTTTTATTTGGCTCTATGGTATATAGAATACCAAAAGTCCCCCAGCATTGACTGAGAGGAACTCAAAGCACTGTGTGACATATAAATAATGATGAGTTCTTACAGTTACAGATCTTAAATGACGTCTTGCATGAATGAAATTTTATATTTATATTTTAGGCAGTAACCACTAGTTCCTTTCAATAAATAATTCAATATGATATATCTTAACGTGTAAGCTAGAACTTATTGTAAACAAAATTAAAATTTTCTGCCTTATGAGCCTTAAAGCTCTTTTAAAAGATTAAAGTAGAATACTGAAAGACAGTACATAAATATAGGCAAAGTTTTGATTGAACCTATCATTATAAGTATTCCTTTTTTTATTGGGGGGATTTTATAAAGACACGACACAATTGAGTTTTGTGAAAATAAGTTACATTTCTGTGGAAATACCCATTTGCAAAATCCAGTTGGTTACAAAATCTTCTATATTTCCAAATAAAAGTCATATAAAGCATACACTTGCCAATGAAGATTTCAAATTATGATTCCAACGTGACGTCACATTGTGCGAAAGAGACAGCGAGACCCTGCGCACTGGCATACCGTGTTAACTGCATCGTGGTCGTAATGAATTGAAAAGCAAAATGTGTGTCCGATATGCCACGAACCTTTCTTTTTATTTATTTTTCACGGACAACAAATTTCTATTTTTTATACTAAATAATAACTTTGAAAAACAAAGAAAATAATTTAAAAATCAGGGTTGCACTGGTTGACTGGGAGAGTTATAACGTTTTCCTTTCGATGCTTTCGAGGCAAAACTAAAACTGAGCTGGTCCTGTCAGAAAATTGCATCGGTGCATGATTAGTGCATTGCAAATGGAATATTAAATGCACTATTTGAAAGCAGATTTTTTAAGGTTATTTTAGGGTAAGTCAAAAAAATGTATTTTCCGGGATTTAGAGATTTTATATTTCTTTACGGAGATGGATTTTAAATCCCACAATTCTCAAATGATATTTTAAATTGAATGACAAGGAAGTAAAACATTAAAGGAGCCCGTCGATGGAAGGGATCTGATTTCTTATTTGCTTATTTTTTATCTTATGTTATTTCCTGTATAAAACGAGCGTAAGTCGACAGCAAACCAAGATGTTGTAACCAGATATATGCGCTTACTTGTAATAATAACTAATTAAAATGGTCATCCTCATCGACCTGCTTTTCTTAATAAAAATAACTCTATCTTTATAACCACACACATTTAAAATATACATTTTTTTAATAATATTGGACATTTTAAATAAATGAATAACCAAAATCTCAAAAAAACAACAAAAATAAACATGTACTGATGCTACACGAGTTAATTGCCGACCATGCAGGAAAACGTGAACTCAGGGCAACATAAACTGCACTCGTTTTCAAATGGAATGGCAAAACTCGAGTAGTGCAATCAAATGGAATACACTATTATTATCGGTACGGATTTTTTTCGGAAAATGCAAGCCGAGGGCCGTTATAGTATCTCATATACTTTACACGGTTGAAACAATCCCTGGTGTATGTAGAGGGTGACCCCAGAAATTTAAAAAACGCTAGTTTGTTTTTTACAAATCTCACGGGGTTGAGTTTAACCCGTAAAATTTAAATGGGGTAATGAGGCACATCGTTTGAAATGTAATTTGATTCTCTTTTTTATCGGATTGTTTGCAAGTTAAGTTGAAAAAAATAATAAAATGATAAAAAGGATTTAATAAAATGAAGACACTAAAGAAAGAAAAATCATAACTTTTAGGCTAAAGTAAAGAACATTTACCAAAATTTGCCACCTTTTGGTAATCGTTTTGTTTTTCTATAAATAAGTAAAATTGAAACCTTTTAAAATCCTTGAAATACATGAATTTTTCTAAAAACTATCCCTTTTCGTTTCGCCTCTGAAAAGACTTTTTTTTACCGAACAAAACTAAACAAACCAGTGCCTAATCTACGTCTACACACTAAATGTCATCATTCTCGGATTTACAGTTCAGAAGTTATACCCGAGTATATTTTTCATTATATCTCAAATTCCTTGAATTTTGTGTTTAGAAAGCGCATTATCTCTGGAACTACTTTGCCTAATTTTATTGGACATAGCTAGGAATACTTCCTTAAAAATAGGCTTCAAACTGTAAAAACCGCATCGAAATCGGTTTACTGGTTCGAGAGCTACAGCCACACGGATACACGGACACATACATGCACCCAGACAGGAATATAAGGGTCAAACTTCCCTGATAAAAAAACCGCATAGGATCTTATGAAAGTTGGGAAGTTTTTATGGTGTTTTTATAAGGTTTTATAGGATTCTACAAGTCTAATCAAGCCTAATAAAACATTATAAAATCTCGTAAAAGTTTTCCAAGAGATAACAGATTTTTGGCAGGGTTATAACACCCCTCTTTTCGGTCGGGATTAAGAAATCTTTAATGATAAAATTTCACCGCCAAACATTAAGAAGGAACAAAAATTATATTTAAAAATTTTAGCCGGGTCGTTTTCTCTATTTCAATTTTGCGGTGGGATTTAAAGTTTTTTAAATTAAAGAAAATCTGGAGCACCTTTTAAATGAGCCACATGTAATTTCTGTGACCATTAAGTATTATTCATTAAATGGGTATTGTGTGTTTTTTCTACTCACTTCTTGTATCCTCCTATGCACGCTAACTTTATGCCATTGATTGTCATCGAAACGAACTTTGTTTGGTTTGATTTGCATTTCTTGCTTGCCGTTCGCTAAGCCCATCGTTAAACTGAGACCGCCATCTTTTATTGCTACGTTGAGGTAGTCGCTTCCTTCTCCTGAAACAAAGGAGAATAGGTATGTAAAATAGGTTATCAAAATCAAATTGTATGTTAAAATTGCGATCAAAACACCAACATTTGAAAATAAGAAGGGGTTCATTTTTGACTTGTCGTATTTTACAAATTTCCAATAAAATGTCTTCTTGGCGACTATCTTGAAAATAGTGTGACTTTATCAAACTTTTTAGTTTATAAAACAAATTTACTTACAAAGGCGACACTGCAAATATAACTATTATATTAAGTTATATTATAAATAAAGTTTGAATACTTAGTGTTTACTGTATAGTTTCTAAAATAACACAAATCTGCATGAAAATCGTCTAACGTAAAATGACCTTCGGAATCCAAATATGACCTTTGTTTTTCCCCCATCATCCCCCGTTTGCGGAGAAGACCCCCCTTATATATTTTTACTACTTCTCGATGTCTTGGTGGGAGTAAAATGATTATTTTAGCCTTTACATTATTATTTGTGTTAACAAAGTTATGATTGTTTTCCACAAACCAAAACTACACTTTCTTGCACTCGACGCGCGTTTCGCTAACAACGTTAGCATCATCAGGAGACGATAAACAATGAACTAAATTAATCTACGCTCTATCTTATATACAATCCTTTAGTGGGCGGAGATAGGACTAATAATTTGTGATTGATCACGATTTTTAATCATATCTCCCCTCAACCAAAGAATAAAGTGTACTAAACGGGATGGGTCCTCTATCTTTATTTAAACTGTTTCTGCATTCAATGATTTCCATACTTTCATATGCATTCAAAAGTCTTTTGTTTGGTACACTTTTTAGAAGTTTTAGGTTATCTAATGTGATTCTATGATTGTTTTCAAAAGCATGCTCGGCCACACTTGACTTTGACTTGACTTGACGTGTTCTTTGAATCGTGTTTGAATAGAGCGTCTTATTTGGCCAACATATTTTTTGTCACAATCCATGCAACTAATTTCGTAAATTTCACTTTTTTCTAGAGCTGTAGTTTTATCCCTGGGATTTCCTAGTAAGCTTCTTATTGTGTTACCGGATTGATATACTAATTTAAGACCGGTGTTATTAAATACTTTTTGTAATCCTTTCGTATAATTAGGATTATAAGGAATTGATACAAATTTTGAGTCGCAGGTATCTTTTTGTCTGAAAAAAGTGGAATTCCGAAAGGTCTTTTGAAAAGAATGTCTATTTATCAGCTTATTCATTAAGCCTTCGTCTTAACCGTTTTCGGCAGCTATATTCCTAATCCTATTCTTTTCTGCTTCAAATCTTTCTTTGCTTAAGGGGAAATTTACTAATCTATATGTTAAAAAGTGCAAACTTGCAAGCTTATGTTGTACGCAATGAAAAGAGTCATTTGGAATATACCTGTTGGTGGCCGTTCCTTTTCTGTATAGGTCAAAGTCCAATTTATTTTTGTTTCTTATAACTAAAGTGTCTAGAAATGGCAGCTTACCGTTGTTCATTGTTTCATAAGTAAATTTAATTGAGGGAAATTTGTTATTTATTTTTTCCATAAAATTTTCAACACTAGTTACTTTAGTGTTGAATACTGCAAACACATCTATAAAATACATGAACCATACTCTGGGGAAACACTCAAATTCTTTACTTATATCTGATTCAAATTTGCTCATAAATAGGTTTGCGATAAAAGGTGATAAACTATTACCCATTGTGGTTCCTTCTAATTGCTGGTAGTAGTTATTTTTATATTGAAAGTAATTTTGATTCATGCAGAGTTTTGTTAAAGATAGGTATTCTAAAGTCTGTTTGTCTTCTAGATTGTTTTTCTTAGTAGTTCCTCCAGGTATTGTAAGGTATTGGGGATTGGCACACTAGGGAACAACGAACTAACATCAAATGAGGTTAAAATTTCACCTTCTTGGAGTGAAATATCTTTAACTTCAAGGGAATTTTGAACAGAAAAACCCTTTTGCTTTATAGGTAAATTTTCAAACTCGTTTGCTAGCCATTTCGAAATGTTGTAAGTAGGTGATCCTACAGCAGAAACTATAGGTCTAACCGATTTTCCAGGCTTGTGGATTTTCGGAAGACAATACAGTTTCGGCATAGTGGGATTTCTTACTTGTAGTTTATATTTAATATTGTCAGTAATAATATTGTTACATTTTTTAATTGTGTTTTTTACTTCGTTAATCATTTTTGGTAAGGGGTTCTTTGGAACTTGTTTGCAGGGTCCATTTTTTATTAGGTTATCTACCCTTTCGAAATAATCTGTTTTATCTAATATAACAACTTTATTACTCTTGTCAGTCTTTAGATAGAAAACATTTTTTTCTCTCAAACTTTTAATTGTTTTATTGTGATTTAATGTACTATTTTTTTTGTTTTGAATGATATTTTGAGAGATCTGATATTGGCAAGTATCTCGCACATTCTCGCACGCTCTTTGTGCCTTCTGAAAGATTAGAGATTGAACTTTCAATATTTGCAATAATATCACTTAAATTATCTTTTTGTGGGGGCAGAGCAAAATTAAGACCTTTGTTTAAAAGTGATATTTCTTTGTTATTAAAAGTTTGAGAGGATAGGTTTTCTACAATGTTTTTAAAAGACCTTTCGGAATTCCACTTTTTTCAGACAAAAAGATACCTCGGATTCTAAATTTGTATCAATTTCTTATAATCCTAATTATACGAAAAGATTACAAAAAGTATTTAATAACACCGGTCTTAAATTAGTATATAAATCCGGAAACATAATAAGAAGTTTACTAGAAAATCCCAAGGATAAAACTACAGTTCTAGAAAAAAGTGGAATTTACGAAATTAGTTGCACGGATTGATAAGATAACCTAAAACTTCTAAAAAGTGTACCAAACAAAAGACTTTTGAATGCATATGAAAGTATGGAAATCATTAAATCTAGAAATAGTTTAAATAAAGATAGAAGCCCCATTCCGTTTAGTACACTTTATTCTTTAGTTCAGGGGAGATAGGATTATAAAGCGTGACCAATCACAAATTATTAGTCTTATCTCCGCCCACTAAAAGATAGTATGTAAGATAGAGTGTAGGTTAATTTAGTTTATTGTTTATCGTCTCCTTTTGATGCTAACGTTATTAGCGAAACTCGCATCGAGTGCAAAAAAGTATAGTTTTGGTTTGTGGAAAACAATCATAACTTTGTTATAGTGCAACCAAAGGTTCCAAATTCCCAACATACATTTTTGTTAAGGTTATTATAGTGACGTTAAGTGTTCTGAAACATGAATATTTTTAGCAAGGTGGTAGACTTAAAAAAATAATAAACATGACCGATTTTTCCTTTTTTTATCGCATTTTTTCACTTGTTTGTCACATATTTTAGCTTCGTGCTGACTTAAAAGTTGTTACTCTACTCACGGGCCTGTAATCATGTTTCATTAAATATTGCTGATGCGTTTGTGAATGGTTTCGTAGTTAATTTTGACCAACTGTTGCGGTGACAACACAAGAATATAGTGTGATGAAATTGACAGCTCCCCGTTATTCGAAGGACGTGAAGGGGGTACAGTTGAAGTACGCCCGATTTCGTTAAAATTTGGTGTGTTGGGGCACTTGGGGATGGATTTCTAATCAGATGTTGAAAATTCAATATGGCGGATTCAAGATGGACTATGTTTGGTCATCCTTTTCTAACCAATTTTAACTAACTCATAGACATCCGATTGTCCTCAAATTTGACATGCATTTATAGTTCTGATGACAAAATAATAATATGTCATTATTAAGCACCCCTCCCTCTACGAGGGGAGTGGAGGGGGAAAACATCGAAGTTTATCCGATTTCAACCAAAATTGGTGTACGGGGCTTTTGGGGATAAGGAATACGAATTTTTAATCAGATTTTGAAAATGCAATATGGCGAATTCAAGATGGACGATTTTCGGTCATGTTTTGCTAACCAATTTTAACTGACTTATCCACATCCGATTGTGTTCACATTTTGTGTGCGTTTATAGTTCATGTGAAAATACATTAATATGGTATTCTCAGGTACCCACCTCCCTCTAACGAGGGAAGTGAAGGGGCAAAAAGATTTAGTTTGTTCGATTTCAATCAAAATTGGCATACAAGGGTTTGTAAGGAGGAGGATTATGAATTATTGATCAAATTTGAAAATATCAATATGGCGGATTCAAAATGGAAGATTAATGGTACAAATTTAAAAATGAAGGGTGTGTGTTTAAATTTGGTATGCGTTTATAGTTCCTGCGACAATACAATAATCTGGTATTATTAGGTACACACTTCCCTCTAACGAAGGAAGTGGAGTGGGGAAAGATTTAGTTTGTTCGATTTCAATCAATCAATCGATCAATCGTAAGCTCTCGTGAAAATACAGTGTTCAAAAAAATAATACAAATAATAAGTGTAAATTTAAATAAATTACAAAAAAATGTAAGCCTGTAAACAAAATATAAGGTCATACAATTAAAGCTTAATACATGTCACAAAAAGTAGTATACAAAGATTCATCAACAAAATAAATACATCACACATAAATAAGTTATTTTAAAAGCTTTACTACCTACCTACTTAATTTATTGTATTTTTATGTACAATAAACATTTTGATTTAAAGTTATTAAAGTTATTTGATTCTTTAATTTTCCTTGGAAGAGGGTTAAACAATTTCATAATTTATATAGAAATCCTGTTAATGACTGGTCGTGATTTAAATCAAAATGGCATACGCAAGGGGATTTTCGGGAAGAGGGTATGAATTTTTGATCAGATTTGAAAATTTCATTATGGCGAATTCAAAATGAACGATTTAGGATACAAATCTAAAAATTAAAAAATAAGTTTTTATTGAAAAAACTTTTAAAGAACAAGCTTTTATTAAATGCACTCAAAAGTTGAAAATAATTTTTTATATCTCTTATAAATCATAAATCATAAATTTTAACTTTAGGGTGACAAAGAGAGAACTACAAAAGAAGAACTAAATTCTTCTTCTTCTATGCTGATATTGAGAATGGGTGAGATTGCCGTGCTTGCCAAGCCTGTAAAAATGTCCTTAGGTTATAGAGTAATACAACTGTTTCTCAGGTGAATCGTCGATGTGACCGATAAACGATACCTAAAGAAAATTTTTAATTTGCGCCCATCGCTTTTATTATGGTATAACTTTTGAATAATAACTTTTAAATAATGAAAGCTTATTCTTTAAAAGTTTTTTTTTTATAAAAATGTATTTAAAAACTAAATTTCCTCGTCTTAGTGAGGCTAAAATCAAGGAGGGAGTTTTTATGAGTACCCAGATTAGACAAGTTTTCCAAGATTCGGCGTTTATTGAACACCTGAATCGAAAAGAAAAACGACCTTGGTTTGCATTCCAAAACGTGTGTAACAACTTTTTGAGTAACCACAAAACTGACGATAATATCGCTGATGTCGGAGAATTGCTGTAAGCGTATAGGGCCAGAAAATTTAGGAGCAATCTCGGATGACTTATATTGAAATTCTGGTTATTTAATTTAGATAGGTATTCAGCATTATTTGAAAACAATGTGTGGTACAGGGTGATTCATTATATTTGGACATCCCGGTTATAGTCGTTAATATTAGAGATAGAAAAAATGTTTTAATGTAAGATTTTAATAATTTTGTCAAATTTTTTGAAATTTTTGACAAAAGCTGTCAAATGTCATTCCATGTCAAATTTTAACATTAATTTTAAATTGAACACCCTGCATTTTTTTTTATTTCAAAAATATATCAATTGTTTGTCTAGGTGCGGTAAACAGTTTTCGAGATATTGCATATTTCTGGTGGATTTTTGCACAAAAATTTAAAAACAAAAGTTGTCGAGTTTTTTACGGACTTTAAACATATTTTTAAATACCAACGACAACAAGGCCCACAAAAAATTTAGTAATCTAGTCGTGTTGATTATTTTATGTCTCAGGTTTCTATTAATATTAATTTCCTAATTATTTCCTCGATTTTAATTTTCTTCTAAGGTGTTCGAGCGATTTAAGTAAATAGTCTTCTTCAAATGGTCCCATAACCAAATATCCAGAGGTTTTAAATCTGGGGAGTTTAGTGGCCATGGTATGGTCCCATTTGAACCAAAATTTGTTACTGCTGAACCTTCCATTGGATATCCAGGAGCAGCCAATAATATGGCAGCAAGAAAATTGTCTCATACGGCCTGGTTCTCGCCAGATTTAACACATCCGGATATTTGATTGTCGGGCGATTTAAAGGAGACTATTTACTCAAATCGCCCGAACACTTTAAAAGAAATTAAAAATCGAGGAAATGAAATAACCAACACGATTTCTGGCCTGAGAAGGCGTTATGAACTTTGTGTTATAGTAAATGGTGATTTGTTCAAGCATTTGTTAGATTACTAAATTTTTTGTTGTCGTTGTTGTTGTCGTTCGTATTTAAAAATAGAGTAGTCCTAATTTAGTAGAGTTATTTATACATTTGACATAAAAATGACATTTGCCATTTTCTGGCAAAATATATATAAAGTCCATAAAAAACTGAACAACTTTTGCCATTAAACTTTTTTTCTATCTTTAATATTAAGAGCATTAACGAGAGTGCAAAAATCCACCAAAAACATGCAATATCGCGAAAACTCTTTACCGCACCTAGACGATTGATATATTTTTGAAATAAGAAAGGAAGAGAAAACTTGCCAAATTAAAAAAATACAGGGTGTTCAATTTAAAATAAGAAAGTTGATGTCAAAATTGGACATATGGAATGACATTTGACAGCATTTGTCAGAGTTTTCAAAAAATTTCGACAAAATTATTAAAATCTTATAAAACATTTTTTCTATCATTGATATTAATCGCGATAACCGGGGTGTCCAAATACAATGAATCACCCTGTACTTCCTATGAATCCCATCGCAAATCAAGATTTACCTTTTATGTGTAAAATTAAATATCAAAGAGAATAAGGGAAGGATTTAAGCATCGTGTTTTTTCCCAGGAAACGAAATTAACCCCAAGTTCTTAGATTTTACCACCATTAATCTTGTTTGCGTATTTTCTATATCTTGTGGATCGATCGCACATTCGACAGAGGCCATTTATTATTTTGAACCTAATTACAATCAAGAATAGATCTAACACCCTCCAAATTAAATAAAAAAATCTTTACCAATAAAATAAGTTTTTACTAATAGAGCAACTTAGGTATCCTTATTGTTTATAGGTATTAATCTTTTGTTTATTTTTAAAGGCAAAAATTTAATAAAATGACAAAAAACTATAAAGATGGGACAGTTATAAGAATAATTATAAATAAGAATGGCGAAGTAATGAAGTAGAGGCACAAAACAGTAATTTGCAATTTTTCTCAAAAAAAATTTTCTTCAAGGTTAGGTTATAGAAATGTTTCATGGTGTCTACTCTAATCGCTACCGAAGAGAGTTTTACCCAAGAGATTCCGAAGCATCGATAGATTGGAGCATGGAAGGTTTTGGGTTCGAATCCCGGCTAGGTGTTTGTCTGTCTTTAACTTTGCAAAAAACTCGGTTAAAACTGGGCGTTAATCTTATAATGGATGAAAAGCCTCAGTATAAAAAAATACGGCAATATACGAATGTGCGGAACCAAAGACAGCTAGATATAAATACAGGCACTACATACAGAGCGTTTCAGGCTACTGCGAACATAGGCTGGAAGAAGTCCAATTTGCCAGTATACGTACACGCTGGGACACCGCACACCTATCAGTGGAGCAACTAACACTCAGGCTTGCGATCACCGTTCGCGGCTTGCGTTAAGTATGCCTCTAACCACGGTGCAATGTGAAGTGTAGTCCATGAAACCGGAATTTGGTCAATAAAAACACAAATTTTGATATTTTCTTGTTTTTTGTCACTGATAAATTAGAGCGTTTTATTTTAAACTGCTCAGATTTATCACTAAAAACGTGTTACAATGAAAATAATAAGGAGAAACAAAATAAAAGCAAGTTCTTAAAATAAAATAATAAATTCTAAAAACCAAAAAGATTCTCTTAGTCAAAAAAAAATAGAGAAAATGTTCGAAAAGTCCTCCTTGCTCGGCTAGACAATATCCGAGCCTATTATAAAAACCCCTGCTAACGTTTCCAATTAGTTAGGGGTGATAGTTTGAAAAGCTTCTTCAATTTTAATCCGAAGTTCTTTAAATTAAGTTCGAAAATTTTTTTTTTCATATAACTCTACAGATAGAAGTCATTAGGAGCAAGATCGTGTGATCGAGCTGGCCATAAAATAGTTCCGCGTGTACTTATAACCCGATTAGGAAATATACTATCAAGACATTCTTGTTGAAACCATGTTTCACCAAATCTCACACCTAACAACTGCCTAGCAGTTGGAATAATATGCTACTGCAGTAGATCCAAGTATCTAGAACCATTCAAATTGCCGTCAATAAAAAATTGCTCAATTACGTGTTCCCCCACAATACCCCCCAAACAGTTTTTGGGGATACTGTGTTCTTACCTCAAAATACAAATGAAAATTTTCCCTTGACCAATATCGAACGTGTGTATGGTTATGAAGATTCAATAATGGAAAAGTGCTTTCATCTGTGAAAAGAATAGATCTTAGAAAGTTTTCATCACGATCCATCATTGTTTCGCAAAATTCCATACAACGATAGTTGTCCTCCGGAAAAATTTGATGCGTTTTTGACGCTTTGTAAGAATGATAACCATTCTTTTTGAGAACACGTAAGACAGTGGCTGAAGACGTATCAACTGCTTCGGCAATTTGGTGGCTCGTTAACTTTCGATTTTCTTCCACTGCAGCGCAAATCATCACATCTCGTACTTCCTGCTCGTCATTCAAAACAATGGGTTTTTTATGGTTTCTTGGCGCTACAGAACCAAACTTTTCAAAATTCTGCACAAACCTATGAATCGTAACCTAGGTTCTGGGCGATTTACCAAATTCTCCAAAAAAACTTCTTGAATAAGTCTCAATGGTCTGCCTTGATACTTTTTCGGCATTTTCGTAGACATCCATTTTTAGTTTTAAAAATGTATTATTTCACTTAAGAACTCAATCTGTTTCTCGAGCAAGGCAGAAATAAAACAAAATAATAAAAACAAAATAAATTTCAAAAAGATAACACTGCAGCGTGCTTCTACCGCACCTCGGACGTACGGTACAGAGAGTAAATTGGACTTGGTTTCCCCTATGTTCGCAGTAGCCTATATAAAAGACTCTCTTTTTATAATACATTGACTATTTTAAATATTTTTTGTTAGGCAAGTACTTAATTTTTAATCTTGATAAGTAAATTGCGGTGTGATATTAAGTATTAATTGGAAAAATTAAAGAATAAGGGTAAGTTTTAATTAGATTCACATATAGCTCCAATTTTAATTTGTTCTACAGAGTGTTTACTATTTAAACCCAGCGTGGGTTTACATTTTTTTAATTTTCTTTTCTTCTCAATTGAAACTTTCTTCTTAAATCCAACAAAAGATCGTGTTAAAATGATTATTCAATAAACAAACATATTAAAATTCTTCTTATAATTCAAACTATGTCCAAAACTCAAAGAGGGTTGGTTTAAAATGCTTAAAACCAAAAATTTCACTTAAACTTAGTGCTGTTCTAAAAAAGACTAAACCCTTTTAGTAAATCTCACCGTAAGAGAGTTTCTACAGGGAATGTTTGGTCTCTTCTTTAGTTATTACTCTGAGCTAAAAACGATTTCCCTAGATCGTAACTATGACCTTAAGCTACCTAATAACAAGGTAGGTAGCTGAAGTAAATATAAACCTACTCCAAAGTGCAATTTGAAGTGGCCTATAAACAGACACGGCCTCTCTTTACGCCACGGAGCCTGCATTTCCAAGTTTAATTAGTCAACCACACAACTCCGCTCCCTCTCATTACACTAAACGTAACTTATCATTATTACGTGAATATAAGCACAATTAGGTTATAACGCAACGTTATAAATTTCGCAATTTCACAGCTTCTGAAGGGACGAGGCGGCGATTCAAATGAAAAAAAGATCTTGGAAAAGTTATTCTATTCGGTCATATGCCTATTAGCTTAAATATACGCCTTATCCAGGCCGAACTCGTAAGCAACATCTATAATCTAGCCAACAGAAATACCAAAAAAAAGACATTGGCTTAGCTCTGAGGGGTTTCGGTTAGTTTCGGCTAGTTTCGCGACTACGTCATACGTCTGAATATCAGACAACGAAAGAGAATATATATACCATCTGAAGTATCCAGTGGGTATCTATGTAAATATGTTCGTTCGGGTGGAATCTTGCTACTTAATTTTGACCAAGTTCCCGACATCAGGTAGGCTTGAAATTTGGCATGCTTATATAGTTGCGGTGACAACACAAGAATATAGTGTGATGAAATTGACAGCTCCCCCCTACTTGCAGGGGGTGTACAGTTGAAGTACGCCCGATTGCGTTGAAATTTGGTATTTTAGGGCACTTGGGGATAGAGATAACGATTTTCTAATCAGATTTTGAAAATTGAATATGGCGGATTCAAGATGGACGATTTTTGATCATATTTTGCTAACCAATTTTAACTAACTTATACAAGCCCAATTGCCTTCAAATTTGGCATGCATTTATAGTTCCGGTGACAATACAATAATATGTCATTATTAGGTACAATAATAATGACAAAGAGAGAACTACAAAAGAAGAACTAAATTCTTCTTTTATTCGAATGATAAACATAATGCTTTCATCTAAAGAAGCTGAGAACGGGTGAGATTGGTGTGCTTGCCAAGCCTTTGAAAATGTCCTTAGGTTATAGAGTAAAACAACTGTTAATTAGGAGAATCATCGATGTGTCCGATATACGATACCTAAAGTTAAAATTTTTAATTTGCGTCCATCGCTTTTATTATGGTATAAGAAAGATAAAAAATTATTTTCTACTTTTGAGTGCATTTAATAAAAGCTTGTGTTTTAAAAGTTTTTTTTTTTTAATTTATTGTTTTAGAAAGCTGTAAAGTTAAACATCTAATGGAATTATGTTTATTCCTCAATTCCTCATTGTGGTTTCTGGGGTTATGTTTTCACAACCAGCAGTTGGGCCTCTCAAAATGTGTTGGATATCGACGTTTGCTGATCATAATTTAATTTTGGTATAAAAGCATTTACTTTTTTAATATTAACGCTCAAAAAAAGAAAATGAAAGGAGGCAGAATTTCTGTCTCACGAAAAAATATGGCCGACTGAGCTTGACTCCCCGATAGCAGACAATGTTACTTTAAAAGAGCCACGTAGAAGTAGCCATAAAAAGTTATTTTCTCCAAACTGCTACATTATTGAGCAACTATGACGTCGCAAACTGCTGCACTAAAATTCAAAGTAATTTTCTAGGTGTGGCGTTCAACTTCGGCTACTTCAGTGAGAGAAATTTATTCAGGCAAACAAGTAACGAATACAAGTCGGGGCTACTAGAAATTCCCGAATAAAAAGGAACCTTTGAGAGACGGGAACTTGGTATTGTCCCATAACGGGAAGGAATATTTTCAAACAAGTCTCTAAAAGAATACGACTAAGAAGTCGTTTCTAAGGTAATTATTACGGAAGGTGCACTTTTACGCGATACTACAGAGTATTGCAAACTTATAAGTCCCAAATTGTTGTTTTGACAACCACACTACTATTATAGAAAATAGCGAAGATGTTAAACACATAACACCGAAGCACACGAATTCGGAGAATAATATTAAGATCGCAACTACACAACACTGATTTCGCTTTGATAAAAGATGATCTGGCCTGTTTGATTCTTGCAAAAACTTCTTGCAGGTTGTCCCAGTTCTCATTGAGGAGGCAACTTAAGTATTTGTATGAATCCACGCGTTCGACTTGATGTTCTTTTCCTTGGATATGACCATCCATTTTGTTTCCCCAACATTTAAGTTAAGTCCGAATTGCGAACTTTTGGCAGCAATTTGATTCAACAACTCTTGCAGGCATTCCAACGTGTCTGCTATTATGACAGTGTTGTCGGCATATCACAGGTTGTTGATATTTAGGCCGTTTATGGTCAAACCCTCTTTGCAAGCGATGATAAGCACCTTTTCAGTAAATTTAGCAACTTTATAAATAGCTTCTTCTAAAATATTGCGGAAACAAGTAAATAAAGATAACGATAACTGGGTCAAACCATATCAAGTCAACCAGGCAATAGTTTTGACCATCTCCGATTTTGATGATTTTTGGTACACTTGTTTTATTGATTTTTGAAAATCAAGAAGCCAGTAGTAGCTTATTTTGAAGGGTTTTTAAAGACCTTTTTAAAGATGTGTGACACAATATAGTTTGTTTAATTTTTTTTTTCTTAATTAAAAAAAAAAAAAATTTTCTGAAAAATCTCAAAAACACATTTTTGAATTTTTTTCAAAAAAATATTTCTTTTTTTTCAATGTTTTTTTAACATTTTTAGAAAATTTTAGGATGAAGAAATAATGGAGTCACACTTTAAAAAAATAATAAGGTATTTAATACAGGGCTAATTTACCTAATATGGGTATAACAAAAAAATTAAAAGTAAGAATAGTAAAAAATTTACAATAAAAAATATTTAGGTTGCTAATTTTGGATTTGGAAAGTAAAAAGACGGAGAGGGGCCATGAGGATGTAAAAAACTAAGTTTTAATTCCCCGCTTTCTATATTTTTGCCAATGATACGTCCCATCCACCAAAGACAGTCATAGTTTATGGTTACAAAACCGGAGTCGATGTTTTCAATTTCTGTGTTTGACAAACCACAGGTTGCAAAAAGACATTGAATATTTTCCTCTTTACTTAGTGAAAATGGTTTTGTAATAATTTTTTCATTACTGAGGGGGATAATCGAGTGCAATTTTTGAGTCCCAGGTATCGATTGTGCTTCCAGGTATCTTTTTTCCAAAAACTTTTCATGTTGCTGGTAGTCATTTAATGAACAATATTTAAATGTTATACCAGGAATGTTTTCTGTTGCAAATTTAAAAAGATCTTCGGGGGTCATAATCTGTTCATTATATGGTATCTGCAGACTTGCTTTAGCAGCCAACCTTTTTATGGTGCCTCCCAGTCCATCGCATGCACTCTTCCCGTGGGAGGTGGCAAAAAAATTCCATTCTACTTTAATTTTAAATTCCTCGAGATGGTACGCAATATTAACAAATTTTTTTATATTTTTATACTGTGCGGCACAGCCGTCTGAAAAATAGATAATTTTGTCTAAATTATCAATTTGCCTCTTTAGTTCAGGCATAAGGTGGCTTAAAAAATACATAATCTAAATGATCCAGTTTTCCCTCATGAGTTTTGTAATATATTACAAAAGGATGTAGGGTTGCCTGGCTATTTGTCCAGTGATAGGACTGCACTTCATCCTGAAAAATAAATGAATAATTTTCAGCGAAGTCGCATGTGATTAGTGCTTCCCCCTTTTTTAAATTGTCTTTTACCTCATTGTAGTATTCTTCTTGCATGTGAGTGTAAAAAGAATGAGATTTTGATTTAATCAAGTCGTTTGAAAATTCTTCAATGAAGTCCTCTGCTGGTTTAATTAATATCTCCATATTGCATCTATCTACAGATATCCACTTCTTAAAAGTCACATTGTCAATCATTGCTTCTTCAAACTCTTCATTCAAAAAGTTTTTTAAATTCTCAGTTCCTGGGCATATCTCACATTTGTCCAAAAAGCAGTGATCTTGGGTGGAGGGGAGGACAATTGAAGAAATACTCAAAATTTTGCAGGAATAAACAAGTTCAATTCAAAATGGTGTTTTCAAGATTTTTCAAAAAAAAAATATTAAAAAAATTAAAAAAAAAAAACAAAAAATTACATGGTGATACACATCGTTAAAAAGGTCTTTAAAAAACCTTCAAAATAAGCTATAACTCGCTTCTATAGGACCAATAGTTTTTGAGATATTGCTATTTTTGTAAGTGCCTGTCAAGGGCATATTGGTCAATTTCTTTATTTTCAAAAATCAATAAAACAAAAACCGCTTATCAAAAAAAATTAATTTTCTAGATTTTTAAGTTTTTGGATTAGAAGAATAAGTATACCAAAAATCATCAAAATTGGAGATGGTCAAAACGAAAAGTGCCTTTTTTTTGGGTTGATTTGATATGGTTTGACCCAACTATAAAGTTATTCTTCCTTAAATACCAGACTCCGTTATGGCTAATAACAACTACGTAATGACATTTAGCAACTGCGCATTCGCAAAAATACCAATAACTATAACGAAGAGTCAAAAAAACTGACCAAAAAGACCCTGATGATGTATCCCGCATATCATTTTCTGAACCCGTTTCTGAGCTACGGGAGCCAGACCCAGGTTGGACGAACTTCAAGATAACATGGTAGCAACTGAACTTAAAGTCGACCTTAATAAAAAGCCTAAAGAGATTAATGAGTCTACCGAGCAAGATGCAGAAATGCTTTGGACAAAGGTTAAAAGTGCCATAGTCGAGAGTCCAACACTCTTAGGCAAGGATGAAACAAGAAATAAAAATAAAGTTGGGATGACCGATGATTGATGGATAAAAGACGCAGATAAAAAGGCAGAGAAATAAAAAACAGGAGAAGGTCAGAAAAACAAGACTGGATAACACATTAATGTCAAGAAATAGAAGATCTAGATGCTAAACATGACACTTTCAATTTACACAAAAGTATAATGGAAGCAGCAGGATTTAATAAAAGACAGCTGGAATGCTTGTGAACAATCAGGGCAGAAAAAGTAAAAGAATGGTGTAACTACGTAAAACATCTCTTTACCGATAACGGATCCGAATAACCAGAAGACTTCTCAAACCAAGGCAACACCAGAGGAAGTACAATACGCAATATCTTCAGCTGAAACCAGAAAAGCGGTAGGGCAAGACGAAGTATACACTGAGTTTTTAAAGCTAATAATACACGAAGATTCTGTATATACGCTGGTCAAACTTTTTGACATGATTTATCGCAGCGGTAAAACCCCTAACGACTGGCTAAAATCAACCTTTGTTACACTGCCTAAAAAACATTCAGCAAAGAAGTGTAGTGATTACCGCCTAATCAGCCTAATAAGCCATACGTTAAAAATATTTCTAAAGATTATCCATCGACACGCAGTTTGGATTTCGTGGTGGGTTCGGGACAAAAGAGGCCCTGTTTGGAATTCAAGTTTTAGTTCAGCCATCCCGGGATATGTTTGAATGAGTCCAAAACGAAAAGCTCATACAATCGCTAAAAGAAGTTGTCTAGATGACCGAGATCTAAAGATAATCGCTAATCTATACTGGAACCAGATTGCTCAAATACAGGTTGATGGCCAACTGTCCGAAGAGGTCCAAATAAGAAGAGGGGTGCGCCAAGGTTGTATATTGTCTCGGCTGTTGTTTAATTTCTATAGTAACAAAATAATAGAGAATGCACAATGACATAATGATATGCGGGTTTCACCATCAGGGTCTTTTTGGTCAGTGTTTTTGACTCTTCGTTATAGTTATCAACATTTTTGCAACTGCACAGTTTACGTAGTTGTTATTAGTCATAACGGAGTCCGGTATTTGAGGAAAAACAACTTTATAGTTATCGTTATCTTTATTTACTTGTTTTCGCAATATTTCAGAAAAAGCTATTTATAAAGTTGCTAAATTTTTTGAAAAGGTGCTTATCATCGCCAAAAGTATGGTTATATTTAAAAAAAATTGATTATATTTAACGTCAACTACAAAAGTGGATTTGACCCAAAAACTCTTTCTGCGAACATTCCGTTATCGTTATTAAAAATAAGCATAACAATAGGATTACCTCGCCGTTAAATGTAATGACTAAAAAGACCCTATATGTTAGACAATTAAAGTAAATATTTCAATGCATCGGTATCGCTATACCTAATGCGTTAAAAAAAAAGTCAAAAGACACTACATTTCTCCTTTGTTTATGATATTTTTCGAACGAGGCCTGCTTTTATGGTGGACGCGAGGACTGAACAGCTGATTGCAACTGTTGCGTACGTTGGTAGGTCCGTAACGGTAGGTACAAATACGTACATCCCTCCGTAAGCAACGAGCGAAGTCAGCTGTTCTCCCATCGCATCCACTATAAAAGCAGGCCTCTTTCGAAATATGCCGTAAACAATTGAAAAATGCAGTGTCTGTTGGCTTTGTTTTGAACGCTTTAGGTATACCGATACCAATGCGTTAAAATGTTAGAAACACCCACAATCTCTTTGAATTCGAACCACCCTGTACATCCTGTATATTACCGCCACTTACCAGTGTAAAACAGGAGACCGTTGGGCTGACGCGTCTTGAAGTAAAGAGTAATGGTGTCCTGGGCGCTGACAATGGGCTCTCCTCCCGTCTGGCTCAGATCGTAAGATAAGAATTCGGTGCCACGGAAGACAGCTTCGGAGGGCGCCTTATCTGAAACAAGCGTTGAAGTAAACGAGGGTAAATGTAAGGGACTTAGATTGGCTAATCCCGCCACACAGATAGGGTAAGCTTGTAAATGTATGAAATCTATTGTTTTGATTTTTTTGCGGTTAAGGCAGACATTTTACTTCCTTTGTGGAAAAACATTGATACCATCGGCAACACACAGCGCAGGCTCAAAACTGTAAAAGAAGTTTAAAAAATCCAGGTGTTCCAGAGATATAGGCCCAAGAAACCAAAATTTTAATTATTAGTTTTTTTAACTTTTTCGTTCCGTTTAGAAGATCTCTATGATGAGCATCGAATTTGCTCGAACATAAATACAAAAACAATAATTATAGCGAGCTTTTTTAAAGGAATGCTCGTGTTTATATTATTATCTTTTTTAGCGCTTTTCTTTTTATCTTATCAAAATCCCGATCGGTCCCTGGGTAAAATTCTTATTCTTAAGCTAATGTTAGGGTTTATTACATAACGACTGCGTTATTTACTTCCCAGCCGGTTTTGGTCCCGGTTCTGGTTGACAACTTTGACATTGTTTTTTGACAGCGGTTCTAAAATAATTACGTCATTTATAACCTCGCAGAAAATGTCTTAACCGGATTGCAACTGTG
The DNA here is from genome assembly GCA_963921995.1 of Oxystoma pomonae. Lineage (NCBI taxonomy): Eukaryota > Metazoa > Arthropoda > Insecta > Coleoptera > Brentidae > Oxystoma > Oxystoma pomonae. Next base: position 143,881,523 of record OY998163.1, read on the forward strand.
ACGTCATTGTTTTAAATCGAAAGGACTGGTTCTGGTTCAACCAGAACTAGGACCAATTGTAAATGGAATTTATATTTAAGAAATAAAATTATCACTCTATTCTCAATTATAAATCAATACCTTCCTGTTCTTTATTATCTATGTTATAAGCTTATAGTTACTCTAGGAATGATAGGGCTAAGGTGTCGCTGAAGTGGCTAATAAATGACTAAATTTTGTAAATTAGGGGACTTTAAAATTGAGAAAACGATTGATGTTTGAAAAAGTTATAAAGATAATTTATATTTCTACTTTTTCTTTTTAAAGGTTTAAAAATTTTCCTATTTTCTTGGTTATGTCGGAAAAATAAAATTAACCTTAATTTTCGTGCTCGACATATGGATGGCTTTGAACCGTATAACGAGAAAACGCTGTAGCGATAATAAAGTATGGTTCACAATTGGAATAGTCATTGCCATAGTAATTTGCAACCAAATAACTATGAGATACTATAAAGGCTCTGCCCGTGTATTTTTCTATGATAAAAAGCGTAGCGGAAACTCCTGCGAAAAAGGATTAATGGCGGGCTTTAATGCGCATGCGTCAGCTACTTGCGCAGGCTCAGATCGAGTCGTCATTATTCAATTGGCCATTGGCCGCTACGATTTTCTTCCGTCCCGGGCCTTTATATAACTTATATAGTTATATGTTTGCAACTATTGCAATGACTATTCAGCTCAGTCAAGCCCCCCCCCCCCTTGAAAGATATTTGAGTTTTGATATGCTTACACTTTCGAACCAATTTTGAACTAATTTTGAACCACTTTAAAAAAAATTTGGACTACACTCCTTCCTGGTTTTTTTTAATGTTCAGCCGGACGTCAAGTTACTCACTCCTCATTAAAAACGTAGAGAAAAATGAAAAGCAACTATCCCAAAATTAAGAACTAATTTCGAACTCCTAACATCACCAAAAAGAATTTCGGAAAACACACTAGTAACCCTGTTCTTTTAAAAAAATATGGTGGGGGGTGTAGGTTGACGTCAAGCCACACGCCCCTCCTCCCCCCCGAAAGATATACTTATAATTTTGAACTAATTTCGAACTAATTTTGAGCCACTTTTAAAAATTTTGAACCACACTCCTTCCTGGTTTTTTTTAATACTCAAATGGGGGGTGCAGCCGGACGCCAAGCTAAATAAAGGAAGGGGTGTGGTCCAAAATTTTTAAAAGCGGTTTAAAATTAGTTGGAAATTAGTTCAAAATTATGGTGTGTGAGTTGACGTCAACCTGCACCCCCACCATATTTTTTTTTAACAACGGAGTTACTAGTGGGTTTTTCGAAATTCTTTTAGGTGATATTAAAAGTTTGAAATTAGCTAATAATTTTGGGATAGTCTTTCATTTTTCTCCACGCTTTAAATGAGGGGGATGTAGCTTGACGTTTTGCTGCACTCTCCATTTTGAATATTAAAAAAAACGAGGAAGGGGTGTGGTTCAAAATTTTTAAAAGTGGTTCAAAATTAGTTTGAAATTGGTTCGAAATTATGAGCATATCAAAACTCGAATATCTTTCGGGGGGGGGGGGGTGGCTTGACTGACCTGACTATTCCGATTATGATAGTTTACCCTCCAAATCAAGTTAGCTTAGGAAAAATGCAGAGCCAAAAACTCTTCCGGGCGCAAGCAAATAGGCATTAGATTTTTCGTTTAATCCTAATTTTTACATTATTTTTATTGTTTTTAAACATTATTATTAGCTATAGATAGATTAGTTAGATATTCGGGGGTCGAAGGGTGTACAGGCCGGTATTTTCCTAGTATGCTGGATTTCTTTAGACGAATATAAAAATTTTTATTTTTTTAAATTTTTTATTTGGATATTAAAGTACAGCCCATCACCGACCGAAAACAAGGCATCTTCAAAATCAGAGTCCGTCCTCCCAAAAATTTGCACGGTTCACCATAAATTAACAAATAAAAAATTTGACACCTGTCAGTGTAAGCTGCTGCTTGCTATTCTAACCCCTAAATGCACCCTAGGCTCTTAATCGCGATTGGCTAATCCATTCTTTTTCTCTCTTGATCCCACATAAATGAACAAAGGGGAAGCATGGATTAGCTAACCTAATCCGAATATTTTTACGGTGCATCTGGGGGTAAATAAGCCTTATGGTAACTTTTTGACAGCTTAAAATGGCTGTTAGTGCACAAATAGTGGCGCCCTAAATTTACCAATAGAACATGCTATTATTAATCGTTACCGGCGGTCTGGGTGTGTGTTAAACTTCAGTTTAATAGTTACCGAAAGATTCTAACCTCAAAATAGTTATTAAAAATTTATTTAAAATTTGTTTTTGGTAAACAAACTGTAAATAATTAGTGAAATGGCTACGAGAGATGACTTAGAATTTATTTTTGATCAACTGGATGAAGATGTTGACAAATTATTAACATTTCAAGATTTCGACAAGAGTTGGAACATTCCACAGACCAGTTAAGTTTTATTCTCATACCAAGCTCACGCGTATTATATATTGTATATCAGATATATACGTTTCGATGATAATTTTCGTCTTCCTCAGGCTAAAAGAATATTATACGTGTATATTTAAAACAATAAAACACGTAATAATTGCCTACCAACTCATTCAAGTAAGGTTTTATTGATTTAATTAATGTTTTTACAATGTTTGGATTATGTTAGTATTTGATGTGTTTTATGGTTTTAAATCTACATGTATAATATTATTTTAGCCTGAGGAAGACGAAAATTGTCGTCGAAACGTAGCGAATGAATTAAAATAGTATACGAAAATAATCCCCTTATTTCCCACAAAAAAGGACACGAACTACTGTAAAATACTTTATATCTTTGCGTTTCTGACAATTCTAAACATTTTTTGTTGTGGTGTCTGTCTGTATATCTGTAGTAGTAGTAAATTTATTTGCATTAAATTGTTAAGAGTACAGTACAGATGTTACAAAATATAAAAGTTGGAAAATAAGTCAAATTAATACAAAAAGGGCCGTGGAAGGCAATAAATTGTTCAAAGTCCAGTCCCTGTGGATAAAAAAATTACTTAATATTAATTACATGAATTCTTACATTTTTCTGTCTGTCTATAACTAAGGCTGATATCTCAAAAACTGCTAGACTGATTTTTATCAAATTTGGAGATTATGCTGGGTTTGGCTCTAGTTGGTGCTATTTTGAAGATATGGTTAAAATATCTATATATGCCAAGAAAATGTATTCTTTTTAAACCAGAACAAACTTGTTGTGAAACAAAATTATGATTGTTTTCCACAAACCAAAACTACACTTTTTTTGCACTCGATGCGCGTTTCGCGTCCCCTGGTGATGCTAACGTTGTTAGCGAAACGCGCGTCGAGTGCAAAAAAAGTGTAGTTTTGTTTTGTGGAAAACAATCATAATTTTGTTTTAGTGCAACCAAAGGTTCCAAATTCCCAACATAAACTTGTTGTGCTCCTAATCCTACAGCTAATCCACCAGCTCTTCATTTCTTCCTGGCCGAGGGTTTAACTGCGACTTATAACTATGTTGGGAATTTGGAACCTTTGGTTGCACTAAAACAAAGCTATGATTGTTTTCCACAAACCAAAACTACACTTTTTTGCACTCGACGCGCGTTTCGCTAACAATGTTAGCATCATCAGGAGACGATAAACAAGTAGTAGTATTAGTAGTAGTAAGGGGGCGGCCCGCAGGCCTGGCAACTAGGACTCTTCATGGGCCCTTTCTGCCACACCGAGTCTCGCACCCTTATCCTCCCACTACCTCTACATTTCTTGCCTCTCTCTCTCTCCGGGCCTTCCCGCCTTCGTTACAAAGAACAGCACGTCAGCCCATCTGAGAGAGTGTAGATCCTCCTCTTCTATTGTGGGGGCACCCCACGTCTGCTGCCTCAATCTGCCGTACCCGTCACACTCTCCTATCAGGTGCATCGCTGCTTCCTCTGCCCACCCACATGTTGGGCAGGCGGAGTCGTCCAACACTCTGATGCATGTCAAGTGCTTGCGCAGCCGATTATGCCCTGTCAGCATTCCTACTAACAATCCAATGTCCTTGCGAATTTTTCCCAGGAGCCATTTAGTTCTGGCTGCGTCTGGTCCACTCACGAACAGTTTGGAGTGTCTGCGCTCTAGCTCTTCCCTCCAGGACGACTTCAGTTGATCGCTCGCCCATTTATTGAGCTCGCTATGCACCTGTTTTCTTGTGATTCCCAATAGCGGTTCCGGTCCAATATATTGGGTTTCGGCACCAGCTTTGGCAAGTTCGTCCGCCTTCCCATTCCCTGGTATTCCCTCGTGGCCCGGGACCCACATCAGTGTCACCCTCTTGTCTTCAGCTTATGTCTGTAGCGCGTTAGCGCACTCTTCCACTAGGCTACTGACAATTTTTAGTGAACTAAGAGCCTTGAGGGCAGCTTGGCTGTCGGAACATATGCAAATATCCCTCCTGCTATTTCTGACCTCTGGTAGGGTTGCCGCCATGATAATGGCGGCAACCCTGCAAGCTCATGAGCTTTCTGAAAGTGGTTAGGTTTTCTACTACAGGCCAACAGACCACTGACCCATATTGGATTCTTGGTCACATGATGGTCTTGTATAACCAGTATAGGTTCTTGGGGGTGATACCCCATGTTCGACCGACCACTCGGCGCAACTGCCACATTGTTGCCTGGACTTTTTCAGTTATTTTGGCAACATGCTGCCTCCACGTGAGACCCTTGTCCAGTATGACTTCCAGATACTTAAGCTCTGATACTAAAGTTATGGGTACGATACAAAAATGTTCATTGTTCATTGTTTATCGTCTCCTGTTGATGCTAACGTTGCTAGCGAAACGAGCGTCGAGTGCAAAAAAGTGTAGTTTTGGTTTGTGGAAAAAGGAAAAGCTTTGTCTTTGTGCGACTTATAACATTAACAACTATGGTTTAATCTGGAGTTATACCTTTGGTTGTAAAATTAACCCTTAGTACACATTTCGCTCGTTTTTGCGACCTTAACATAGTTACATTTGTTCTCTTTTTCTAAAATTCATTTATCTGCAAGAGATCCAGCATACTACATCATACCAGGAGAATACATAATTGTTAACCCTTCGTCACCGCATATCTGTCAGTCTACATTTATGGCGGTATTGCATGTCTTGGCGTCTAGCTAGATCTGTGCGTCTAATGCTTTTTTTTCGCCGTTCTAATCTTTTATCGTTTTTAAGGCCGAGTTTAATTTCCAACTTAAAACCAAATTATAAACCATTGCCTAAATTATTTGTAAGTCTATCGTCAACCTACTCACACATGACAATATTTAAATCAAGATTCAAATCATTCTGCTACAACCAAACGAGCATAAACGAGGTACCATAGTCTGGTTACTTGTGACTTGTGACGAAGACGAAAAACTAAAAACAAGTAACCGAGTTACCTGGTAACTTGAGGTTACTTCGAAGAAAAACTCTTAATGGTAAACCCACGGAAAAAAAAACCCCATGCTCTATATAATGTCTGTGCTCATAATAATCGAAATTTATACACAATACTACACCGCGAGCCATTGTGTCTAAATCGCTATACATTCCTCGAAATTGCGTCGGTTCTATATAGCGATATACACGGTTTTGATATACCTACCGAGTTATTGTTACCATAAAGTAATTTTACTGTACAGGGTGGTCCAAATTCGCGGAGATTTTGACGTTTCGGGTATTTCAAGACTGATGATACATCATTTTAAAGGAAATTAAACTCAAACCAAGTTACCATTCAGGTCATATAATTTTTCTTTGGTTTTTTATTTTTCTTTTTGTATACATTTTATGTAACTCGTTATAATATTTATACTAGGGTACTATTGGGTGCGCATAATTTATCAAAAATTGCATTACCAAAACGATAAATATAATACTATACTATATACTATGTAAAAGACAATAAATTCGCAAAACTGTACTATCACAAACTCGAAATAAATCATCACGGACTGGCCTAAAACGTTACAAGGGAAAAACCGTACAAACGTACTACAATGAGCTTCAGGCTACTGCGAACATAGGGGGAATCAAGTCCAATTTACTCTCCGTGCCGTACGACCGAGGTGGATTCGAAGCACGATGCAGTGTTATCTTTTGGAAATTCATTTTGTTTTTATTATTTTGTTTTATTTCTGCCTTGCTCAAGAAACAGATGGGTAAGTTCTTAATTGAAAAAATACATTTTTAAAACTAAAAATGGATGTCTACGAAGTTGCCGAAAAAGTGCAGATGGTCAAATGGTACTATCAAGGCTGACCATTGAGACTTATTTGTAGGTTTGTGCAGAATTTTGAAAAGTTTGGTTGAGTAGCGCCAAGAAACTATAAAAAACTCACTGTTTTGAATAACGAGCAGGAAGTACGAGATGTGATGATTTGCGCTGCAGTGGAAGAAAATCGAAAGTTACCAAATTGCCGAAGCAGTTGATACGTCTTCAGCCACTGTCTTACGTGTTCTTAAAAAGAATGGTTATCATTCTTACAAAGCGTCAAAAACGCATCATTTTCCGGATGACAACTATCGTCGTATGGAATTTTGCGAAACAGTGATGGAAAGGGCTACTCGTAATGAAAACTTTCTGAATTGAATCGTCATAACCCAACACACGTTCGATATTGGTCGAGGGAAAATTTGCATTGTTATTTTGACGTAAGAACACAGTGTCCCGAAAAACTAAATATTTGGGGGGGTATTGTAGGGGAACAAGTAATTGGGCCATTTTTTATTAACGGCAATTTGAATGGTCCTAGATACTTGGATCTACTGCAGCAGCACATTATTCCAACTGCTAGGCAGTTGTTAGGTGTAAGATTTGGTGAAACATGGTTTCAACAAGATGGTTGTCCCGCTTACAATGTTGGCCTTGTTAGGGAATATCTTGATAATGTATTTCCTAATCGGGTTATCTCGATCACCCGATCTTGCTCCTAATGACTTCTATCGGTGGAGTTATATCAAAAATAAAGTTTACGGGTATGAAAGGGCTAATAATTTGGAAGAACTTCGGATTAAAATTGAAGAAACTTTTCAAACTATCACTCCTAACATGCTTGGAAACGTTAGAAGGGGTTTTTATAATAGGCTCGGATATTGTTTAGCCGAGCAAGGAGGACTTTTCGAACATTTGCTTTAATTTTTTTTTGACTGGGAGAATCTTTTTGGTTTTTAGAATGTATTATTTTATTTTGAGAACTTGCTTTTATTTTGTTTCTCCTTATTATTTTCATTGTAACACGTTGACAGTAATAAATCTGAGCAGTTGACAATAAAACGATCTTATTTATCAGTGACAAAAAATAAGAAAATTACGTTATAAAAATTTATTTATTGACCAAATTCCGGTTTCATTGACTACGCTCCACACAGCACCGTGGTTAGAGGCGTACTAAATACCAAACGAAAGTCACGCAAGTGGTGATCGCAAGGCTGAGTATTGCTTGCTTCACTGATAGGTGTGCGGTGTCCCTGCATGTACGTTCACTGGCAAATTAGACTTCTTCCGGCCTAGATAACCGATAAATAAGATGCGGACAAGCTTTTCGTGACAGCTTTTGCCACCCTTGTTTTTTATTGTTAGGTTGGTTTCGGCTGGGATGGCTCCCTCCAAAGGAGGACTATGAATACCGCATTTAGATAGGTACTACCTAATTTCAATTGGCCGACTTTAGGCGAGATCATCGCCCTCTGTACTTAAAATAAAGAAAAACCTTCTTCTGAGATATCCTTATCGTTTAAAGGGTTTACACCTAGTTTAAGAAATGATAACACGATAGGTTATCAAAGGAGTGAGATGGGATGGCAGAAAAAAATGGGCACTGAGGGTTCAACAACGTCCAGGGGCAGTCATGCAACTGCTATGGTAACACGAGCCAATCATCTAGAAATAGCTCAAGACTTAAGCACAAACTGTTTTATACATGTTCTACCTCAATTTATTTGTAGAAGAGGTCCAGTAGAAGAACCATACAGTGATAATGGATCAAACTTCCGTGCTGCAGAAAAGGAGTTACGTTTATCCTTAAGGGAACTAAATCAAACAGAAATTACCGATTTTTGTACTTTAAAAAATATCAAATGGATGTTTAGCACGCCATTAGCGCCAAATATGGGAAGAGTTCTGGAAGCGACAGATACAAAGTGTAAAGAAGATTTTGGGGGAGATTTTGACGTCAAGGTGCCCATAAGAGTATGTACTTAGAACTTTATTTGCAGAAGCAGAGAACATCCTGCATTCAAGGCCACTAACTCACATACCACTTGACCCAGAAGACATGGATCCATTGACTCTGCCCTACCATATGCTGACACGACAGAAACAAATGTTAATTTATTATCAAAATGGAAGACTGCTCAAAAGTTATCCGATTTATTTTGGCGTAGATGGGTAACGGAGTACATGTCATTCTTGGTTATACGAAGTAAATGGCATTCTGAGAATAAACCTGTTCAGAAAGGGGACATTGTAATTATTGTGGATCCGGACAGTTCTCGAAATACTTGGCCAAAGGGGAAGATAGTTCAAGTTTATCCTGGAATTGATGGCAGAATCAGAAGCGTTGATGATCAGCTTGCCAACGGGTCAATTTGGAAACGTCCTCTTACAAAATTATGTGTGCTTGATGTAAAGAAAAATTAGTATACATTTGCCCCTCAAATGTATACTGGGAGGAGAATGTTGTGTAGTTTTAGGGACCTTAGTCGAATTTAATGTTTTTAGTGGACTGAATAGTCAGTGTCGACATATTTTCTAGTTTTTTAAAAATAAGTATGTTATGATATTATAAAAAAAAAAGAAAAAATAAATAATTGATATTTTTTGGAAAATTACTTTAGAAAATAAAAAAGTAAGGCGAAGAAACAAGAACCAAAATCGTCGATTGAACCGGATATAACTAATATATTTATAGGTAAGAAACCTGTCTACACCCTGGGCAAGGCGCTTGCCTGAAGTCTGCTCGCGTCCAGAATGTTTTTTGGCTCTGCATTTTTTCCAGGTCAACTTGATTATCGGTACGACTTTTTTTTCGAAAAATGCAATGGCAGGGCCGTAATTATGGTTTATTCTAAAATCTTCGGACCAATTTTAATATAACGACGGATATGTTTACACGGAAACTAAATGGAACTGTCATTGTCAGTGTCAAAAAACTGGTCCGAATGAATTTGTAATAACCACCCTGTACCTACTATATATGTTAGCCCTTGTCTGAATCCATCGATTCAGGGTAGGTACGGGATAAAAATTGGAACAAAAATTCCTTTGTTTGACTTTTTGAATTGTTGCTCGTTTGTTTTTTCGACTGGGAAAAAGTTAACTGTTCGTAAAATCGCATGCTTCATTTTTGTAAAACAAAAAAAAACATGTTTAGCAGTGGCGGATTCGTGGAGGTGTTTTAAGTTTCCTGATGGGGAGATTGCTTGACCTCTTATACTGCAACCTTAGAAATGTTTATAGGGTTCAATAGTTCTTGTCTATGGTGCCGAAATAGCTTGAGAAACCGATACAATGTTGCCACAATTAACTGAAATATTACCAAGTAAGATCCCACTAAATTTAAGAGGGCGTAAAACAGTGATTATAAGTATTTTCTTATTTTGGTTTGATATTAGAATCCGCTAAAGTAATTAAAAAGCCCATTTATCGACAAACTTTTACTAGCGATTGAGGTTGCTGTTTCCATAAAGCTGCAAAAAGTCTAAGCCGGACCCATAACCAGTTACTCTACAAGACAATTTATCGTAGCAGTCTGCCTTCTCATGAAATATCTTGTTGAAAAAAGTTTAAAACAAAATTATACTGAAGGTAGTTGACCTCCTATTAGTCAGATTGCATAGAGATTATTGGGAATAAAGACACCTTGTTGTTGTTATATACGTTTTCGAAGACTGAGGAAGGTAAAAGCTATTGTCGAAACGTTGCTTATGAATTAAATTTCCAATAATCTCTACAGAACAAAATTATACTTTGTTATAAGAGTTAAAAAATTAAAACAACGTAGCGCAGTCTTTCAATCTGCAACTCTCTACTCTTTCTACTTAGAACACTTTTGGGACCGTGTTGACTTCTTATTTAACACTTAAACAAATTTAATGAGTTACTGTTATTAAATTTAATAACAGAAAGTTTTTTTTTAATTCTGATTCTTATAGACTTCTTTATTTTACGCCGAGGAAACGGTGCTCCTCTCCCCTCCTCAGGTGTATAAAGTCGCGAAGGGACGTCTTCTCTTCAGGTCTTACAAAAAATATTTTGTGGCATTTTAGTTGCTATATTTAAGAATTAAATAAATAAAAATAACGTTAAGATATTCTAAGTGATTAATTTAGAAAAATTACGTTTATGATCTTCTTCACGCCCGCGTCTTCGAATAAAGCTGAAAGTGCAGCAGTTTTCCTAAACTGTTTGCTTGACAACGTTGCCTAGCCGGAATCTCTCTTCAGTGCATCTGAATTAAATAGTGTCCTTACTTAGCCCAGATGAGAACTGTCGAACCCTGTTTAGCAGGCAACAATTTGTCAGTCCTTGATTTTCTTTGTCAGGATGCTCACACTTTCATAAAAAGGGAAACCAAGTTGTAAGAAAAAAAAATAATCCAGAACAAATTGTTGATATCTCTCTAAGTCGGGTTTGTTTCAAACTGCACTTAGTATAAAACGTTTAAGAAAAATTACAGCAACTAATAAATAAAAATCAAATTTTTTTTTATATATAAACAAACCTGAAAAGTTTTAGCCAAATCTAATATTTAAGTTTCAAAAATTTCAAAATTATTAATCGCCCATGCGGATAGCTCCACATATGGCTATTAGGCTAAGCTACATAGAAAAAATAAAGGAAAAAATTGGAACACAATTTTTTTTTTTATAATTTATTTATTTATTTTTTACTTATTTATTTATAAACAGATAAAAAATTTGTCAGTTTTAAGATTTACTTTACTTTGTTTCTTTTTCTTTTTCTAAAAAACTTGTATTGGGACAAAAAGAAATGGTCAAGTTACACGCATTAATAATTTTAATCTTAATGTAACATACATATTTATGAATGATATTTCTACTTAAAACATTTCAAAATATTACAAAATAAAATAGTGGTATAGCTAGTATAGGTATAAGTATAAATATACAATAAAATATTCCTAAATTTTAATTGAAAGAGAACTAAAAATTTATAAAATAAAATTTAAATATAGGGTAGTTTTGTATCAATATTATTGCTTATTATCCATTTTGTCAGTTTGTGTTTTATTTTGTTTTAATTCCTCTGTTTAAATGTTTCCGGTAGTTTGTTGTATATGATTGTTCCAGTTTACATAAGATGTCGTTGTGTTAAGTTATTTGCTTTGTTTGATCTAGTGTTTATGTTGTGTTTTATAGAGTTTTTGTAGTACTTCTTTGTCAACATGTATTTTAATGCTATTTTAATGTAGAGTTGGTCAATGCTTATCAGGCCACTATCACTAAAAACACAGTCCGTAGGATATCGTCTTGTTTTAAACAACATCACTTTTATTATCTACTTTTGTGTAATTTTTAATGGATTTAATATTGTTTTGCAGATATTTTCTCATATAATTACGCCGTAACATAGTATGGATTAAAGTAATGCCAAGTATACCATTTTCAGTGTTTTAAGTGTCATAGTATATCTAAGTTGGTAAAACTTATAAATATGTTTTCTTATTTTGTTGTTTATGTACTCGATATATTTATGCCAGTTTAGATGTTGATCGAAGATTACACCAAGTTATTTTGTGTGAGTTTTTTGTAATATTTCATAGAAATCGCAGTTTACGCGGTCACATATATAGGGGCTGTGAAATTTAAGTGTTAAGTCATTACCCTCTCCACATAGGCCGATCAGCTCTTATCGTTTTAGTGTCCTTTTATCCACCTTCGCCGCCATTTTGACAGAAAACTAATGGATTATCTGTCACTTTTGAGTGAAAATGGCGGCGAAGGTGGATAAAAGGACACTAAATCGGTATGAATTGATCGGCCTATCTGGAGAGGGTACTGGTTAAGTTTTCCGGCATATTTTTGTTTGTTTTATTAAAGCAAATGAAATTGGTTTTCTGTATGTTTAATGTAAGTATATTAAAATCAAGCCAATGTTTTTCCGTTAAGATACTTTGCTCTGCATTATATATGGTTTCTTTCCACGTACCAACTTCTATTAAAATTAGTGTGTGATCTGCAAAACATATTATTGTTGCATTTTTTAGAAATTTTGTCAATTCGCCTATATACATCAAAAATAATAAAGGCCCTAATACTGTACATTGTGGTACACCATATTCCACGGGTAATAGTTTACTTAGGGTATCACCATTTCTTACGGGCTGGGTTCCATCTTGAAGATAAATTTTAATTAACTGTTTCGCTATTACACGTATACCCATGTACTCCATTCTTTCGTGTAGTATATGATGATCTACTGTGTAAAAGACCTTTGCTAGATCGAGAAAGATGGCTTCTTATCTAAATTTTGTACTATTTTTTCCGTAGCCGTCAACATAGCATCTTCAGTACTAAGTTTTTCCCTAAAGCCATTTTGATTTTTTTATAAAAAACTACTAATTCTCTGTTTGATGCCCTTTTCTATAACCTTACTTATTGTGCTTATTAGTGCTATAGTTCGTTGGAAGATATTTATCGCCTTGTTTAAACATGGGTATAATTGTAGCTTCTTTTAATGCTTTTGGAAAAACACCTGTGGTGAATATTAGATTGGTGATATGTAGTAGCGGTTTCCTTAAAGAATTTGCATTTTTCCTAATAACTTCCGATGTTATCCCATCAATACCGTTGACTGTGTCTTTTTTTAAGAAAATTTATGTGCTGATGTAATTCTTTTTCACACATGGGCATTAAAAACAGAGATGCTCTTTAGCTTGATTTTTTTATGTCAAATTTCTGATGATTTTTTATACTATTTGCCAAATTTTGACCTATGTTACTAAAAAATACGTTAAATTTTGTGGCTATCGCTGACTTGTTTTTTATTTCTTGTCCTAATTTGTCTTTTACGCACTTTACGACCTCTCTTACATTAGATTCGTTAGTTATGGTTTATTTAGTGAGGATTAACAAGCTTAGAAATTTCTACCCCCTCGGGAAATGTCTAACTAACCTCCAAAAAAGCATATTTCTTGGATAAGTTTTTAAATTTAATTCTCTATCAATAAGTAAAAAGCAAAACTGTAGCTTAAGACACTCCTTCTACCTGAAAAATTGAAAAACCCAAGCAAAATTGGTGCCAATTTAAACAATTTCTTGAAAATTCCTTTTTAGCATTTTCACCAAGATTTCTCAACCTACGAGTACCAATCTTGGCAGGGCACCTACATTATATCAGAAAATGAAATTTTTCCAGTGGCGTAGTCCGATTTTCTTTGCTAGAAAATTTCAAAATGTACTAAAACTCTTTGATACGCCACTGTTACTGACCTACACAAAAAAAAAGCTCTCGCTGTTCACTGGATCTTATACTAAATAAAATTGCATTTCGAACGACACCTTCCGCTTGTATTTGCTGCTTCTAGTAATAAAATAAGAATTTATTAAAATTATAATTTTGTAGATTTTTTTTAGTGAATACTTTGTTTATGACTTTCACAAAATTCTTAATTTATTACTAGAAGCAGCAAATAAAAGCGGAAGGTGTCGTTGAAAACGAAATTTTATCTAGTATAGAATCCAGTGAAAAGCGGGGCCTTTTTTTGTGTATGTCAGTAACAATGGCGTATCAAAGATCTTTGGTACATTTTGAAATTTTCTAGTTAAGAAAAATGGACAACGCCACTGGAAAAATTTTAGTTCCTAATATAATTTAGGTCATTGCTCTGCCAAGTTTGGTACTCGTACGTGGAGAAATCTTGGTGAAAATGCTAAAAAGGAATATGCAAGAAATTGTTCAAATTAGCATAATTTTTGTTAGGTTTTCTCAAGTTTTCTGGAAGAAGGAGTAGTTTAAGTTACAATGTTACTATATACAAGTTTATAGAAAATTAAATTTGCAACATTTTTCCTATTTGACACTTTTGAAAATCTGCTACCGTTTAGGAGTTATCATATTTTTTCTACGCGCGTGAGGAAAATCGCATTTTTCACACTATTTTTAGTGCGGAAAATTCGTTTTTCCGCATTGTGTGGAAAAATTTTTCCGCACCGATATGTCAAATTTCGAAAAACCTGTACTGATTCGAAGTTTCTGTTCATCATATTGCCTATGAAATGCCTTGGTATTATGGTGTTGCTAACCAGTTGTTTATGCATTTATTTGTCAGTGGCAAAAAAACTATTTTCAGTGTATTTTCCTCATGCTCGTAGAAAAACAATTATTCCTAACACGTGCGAAAACTTTTTTTTCCGCACTTAACTGCTTGACACAACTCCGCTGCGCGTCGTTCCGACAACGGCAGTTGCGTGCGGAAAAATCGATTTTCCGCACTTGTTAGGAAAATAGCTATTTTGGACGTTGAAAATGACAGTTCCCGAGGGGGTAAGAATGGGAACTTTTAGTATGTTAAACGGTGGACTTTTTTAAGCTTGAGCTAATGAAAACGAATTTGGGTTCTAATTTTTTACTCTATTTAGAAAATTTATATCTAAATTGCCTATCCTATATAGGACAGTACCTATAAATATCACTATTTTATTTTTAACTATTTTAATTATATAAATTTACGCCTGCAGACTGGATTAACATATATTCATTATTCAGAGTGAGAGTGGCGTAATTTTCCGTAAATTTAACAGAATCCTATGGGATGCGCTTTCGGTTTTAAAATCAATTAAGTGCAATGAGATTTCGGTAAAAATGGCATTTTCGAGTAAATTAAATAATAAATTATGTTCTGCGGCGTTCAAGCGTAGGTGCAACTAGTCCCAGAAGAGTGAATTGTATGCTTCTAAAACTTTGATAAGGCTTTAGTGACTTGCCATATAAAATAAGAAATAGCAACATGAGCGGCGCGACATTGAGTGGGTGATTGGGGTCTGAGCTTAATAGAAATGGCCGCATGGAGAGGACCAAATATTCATGATCTTTAAACCATAGTGTAATAACTGGTTGAAAATAGGTGTTATAAAGCCCCAAAAAATAGGTAGGGGCAGTTAGAGACCCTGTATACAATTTTTGACAGTTATTGTTTTACCAGAGGTAAGCAACTCGATTTGGTAGTTGTTAGGGAAATGTTGATAATTTTTCCCTGTGTTGGCAACCATTGGAAATAAATAATTTTGTTAGTGTCACATTTTTGATTAAAAAACGTAGATACATCTTTAAATTTGATGTTTTACATGCGGTTTAAAAATCTAATATTGCGGTATAAAAAACTCTAAAAATACTCGCGTCTACGACTTTGTATAATGGTCGAATTTGTGAAGTAATGGTAAAGCCATGATGACCCTTAAGTTTAATTTAGTTAAATACCTGTTAATTTTTTAGACGTGCCTAATTACACTTATGGTAGGACACGTTTTTTGGTAAATTTAAAGACTGTAAAGAACTTTGATATAAAGAAATTAATACCAGCTTATGTGTCACACACTTTACGATTTGGAAAATTACAATTTTTCCTGTTTTTGTATAAAAATGGCAAAATAAAATTCATATGCACGACACCACTCAAGATGACATAACAAAAATTTTTATTAAACAATTGCCTTAAATTATTTTCATCTTTCTCTTACATACTTTTTTTATACCTTCATCAAAAACATGATTTTAGTAACTGTCTGCAGATAACTAAAGCATGGCTTTTTTGGTTACCGATGCAAAAAAACTTTTTTTTTTATCACGGGGGCAAAGAAAGATTTCGGTCCGTTTTTTACCCAAAATTAAATAGAAATAGCGGAAAATAGTTATATTGAAAAAATATAATTATTCTTGCCTAAAAAGTAGGCCATTTCCGCCAGTTTTCACCAAGTATTTAAGAAAAAATCTTTTAAAAATATCGTTAAAATATCAAACTGTCAACGATTAAAATGTCAAAAATGAACCATTTTTATTTCATTTACCAGCCGTCTTGATTTATAGTATAAATGGTGCGTTACGAGAAGTGCTCTTTGTTCGAGATTTTTAAAAGTATTTTCCTGTTTTTCTTGGATATTTTGATAAAGGTATTAAAAAAAAATAGTGTGAACAACTCGCGGCTAAACTGTGCTTTTTATTACCCGCGTTTTTAAATACGCAGTTGGTCCCAACACCGATTTCAATGAAAAAAAATACCATTTTTAAAATATAAATTTTTGAAAAGGTGGTTACATACTTGACTAAAAAAGTTAAAATTAAAATCTTTCATATAACCCTTTTTGAGAAATACCAAAAAAAATTCTATTTCTTGATAAAAAATCTACACCACAGGGCGTTGACCCGTTTTGATACCTCTTAACTCCTAAAAATGTATAATATTTCATTTAATACGAGACCAAAGCTGCACTTTTATCTCAAAATAAAAAAAATTGTGACCCAAGCGTATTGTTTGTGGCATATAATAAAAAATAAGTCAACAAAATATATACAAAGATGTAATCCTTCCTGAGGTAAAACATTTTTGTAAGTTTATTTTTTATTATATGCACTCTGTGCCACAAAACTAACTTTAGTTAGTTTAGTACTTTCATAGGCGTGGACAGTATTTTAAATTAGGGGGGGGGGTAAACTAAGTGCCTAATTTTTAAATTAGGTATTATGTTTAATTGTAAGTTAATATATTATCTCAATACCTAATAATAAGTACCAAATAATGTATTACTATCGTTAAGTAAACTAACTATAGGTGTGCATAGGGAGACCAGGGGGATCCTGGAACCCTAATATTTAAGATAGTCAAGGACTGACACTGAATCCTACGCAAACTGACTTTAGAGTTCTGCGCTTGGTTACTATTATTGTGCTATGGCCCCCCTAATCCAAAATACTGTGCACGCCTATGAAAGTACTAAACTAACTAAAGTTAGTATAATGAAAAATAAACTTGCAAAAATGGAGACAGATATAATTTTAATCGAGACGATTAATTTTCCTTCAAATTGAAGGTACATCTGCCGATTCTGCAATTTGTCAGATGGTTGTCTTTTACATGAATCCTGTGTCAGATTTTTCATCATCATTTCATCTCCTAATTCCTAGCAATGTACTGATGAGCACCACAAGTGCGAAATCCGGATCTACGGTTACCATTACCTTTTTTGAGGGAAAGCTCGCTATTCATTGATTTTTTTATTTATTCACGCTCACTAAATCCCGTTTTAAATTATATGTTTGTAACATATTTGTAACATGAGAATATATTATGTTGATTTATTTTTTATTATATACCCACAAACCTTATAACCAAAAAAATTGACTGCTAATGCTTATGGGTTTTCTCCCAATAAATGACTGCCTCATGGAAGTGACAGTTTGGTGCTACTGGAACCAGAGTAAACCGACTTGAGTAAAATTTGTTGTAGTTGCAAACCCAATATTTTAGTATTTGATGAATATATAACAAGCACTGCTTGACGAAATGTGAGAAAAAATATAAAACCACTGTTTCTTGAGTATTTTAAAAAAATTTATTTAGAAAACTGTTCGAATTAACTAGATTTCAAAGGGGCAGTGTAAACAGTGTCATGACGTGACAACTTATTTTCTCTTTATCCACGTTTTTGGTTGGTAGCACTGCGTTTGACGGTCTTGACGTTAGTAGATTTGCCATTTTCTTTATTTTCGTTTCTTGGTTTTCGAAGATTTTGCTTTAGATAAACGTCTGTAAAGACGCGAATCCATAGTAACCGAGAAGAAGATGAAGAAGTTTTTGCTTGGGTTTTGCTTAACGTGTTGTGTTTTTAATATACTTTTTCTGTGCCCTTTTGCATCATGAAGTGCTTTGTTGTCGGCTGCAACAACAGTAATTCTGCGAGTGGAAATACGTTTTCCTATCACAGGTAAGGGTAAATAATTCCTGTTTTTGCCAATTTTCTTTAATATTTCTGCGATCATTGCCTGTATTCTTAAAGGCCCATGAGGTGGTTACAGCTCACCAGTGTGGGGATTCTTGAAAGTGTGAGAAGGGAGTACACCCCAAGGGAGTATCCATGTCCTCTTCTTACTTGTGTACTTTTGTATATCTCCACCTCACTGACAAATTTCGGGGAGTACTCGCTGGTTTGGATTTCAAAAATCTCCGCACATTTCTCACCCTTTTCACGTCTGGGTTTACCCAACTTTTCAAATTGATAATTCAGAACTTTGTGCTAATTCTGTATGTCTATTTTTTTCTTTGTTATTAAAATAAAGAGACAGAGATACTAGCACTAAAACTTTAAATTATCAATATGAAAAGTTGGGTAAACCCAGCCTTATTTTGACTTGTGTGAAAAAATATAGAGACATGCAGAATTTGTTCCCAGTAACAGCCCAGTAAATAAGAATATTAATATTCGAAGGATATTCATATCAGGTGATAAAAGAGTGATATAAATTTATTGCATACTGTTTATATGATAAGAATATTAATTATTAATATTTTTTAAAAATATTCCTGTGCTAAAAATATTTGTTTATAAAATTTAATCTAAAGAAGGTTCTAAGAATGTTACAGGGGTATTAAAAAAAAGAATATTCTACTCATATTAACTGTACTTAAAAATCCTCGTCTGTAATCAATTTTTATCACATTTATATCGTCTGTTGAAAGGCAAAATCAAGTAAGTCAAAAAAGTTAAATTTTAAGAAAAGGCGATATTAAATTCTGTGCTGCATTTAATTGGTTATTTTATTTTGAGAATTTTCAATTTTATATGAATAAAATTAGTGTAAAATTAATGCTAGTATAAAAATTGTACTTGTCTCTGTGAAAAAAAGTGACTTAGTTGATTGTGCATTTAAACCGAAGATATAATCTAAGAGGAATATTCCTACAATATTTCTGTGTTTACTGGGAGGCCTCATCTCAAGAATACATCTTGATCCATGCCCTCATGGCAAAACACTTGAGCCAGTGGTTGCCGTAGGACAAACCGTTTTTTCATAGTGCATAATGTTAATATAAATGAAAATTAGAAGAAAGGTTCGTGTCTATCGGAACCTTTCTTCTTATTTATTTTCCACGGACAAGAAATCTACTTTTTTATAAATGAAAATTTTGGAGAAATGGGAAAGAACACAGAATAAAAAAGTGACTATTTTATAGAATAATTCTTTCTGAATCAGAGAAAAATAAGCATTTTGATAAAATGTGAACCAGAAGCTCAAAATTCGCAGTTGTTTTATACTTTTAGCTCGCATGCACTTGTGAATTGTTTTCTAAAGTCATCTCTCTCAAGCCCTACTACTTGCTACTACTAATTTTATAAAAACTGGAAATAAACCTATGAACTACAGAGTATTTTTCCTAAGGCAACCATGTTGAATCGCTCATCAGCTGATGGCAGTATTATTAAGTATCGTAATAATGAAAAAGTCTAATTATTGTTTTTCTATTTCTT
The DNA here is from genome assembly GCA_963921995.1 of Oxystoma pomonae. Classification (NCBI taxonomy): domain Eukaryota; kingdom Metazoa; phylum Arthropoda; class Insecta; order Coleoptera; family Brentidae; genus Oxystoma; species Oxystoma pomonae. The sequence continues at coordinate 143,901,043 of OY998163.1, forward strand.
CCAATAGGTTTTCACCAGATGCTACTATTAGTAGAAAGTGGTTACTGAGCATTTGAAGAGACTCTAAGACTGTTATTAAATACCAAAGACTCTGTTTTGACCAGCTTTTAGTTGAAGCAATCATTAAAACATACAGCACTTTGAAGAGTCATAGCTCTGCAAATAAAATTAGTGAAAGTATATCTGGAGAAAAGGTTCGAAAAGTTTTAACAAAACTTGTATTGTTTAAACAACATGTTTTATATATTATCTTTAATTAAAAATAAGTAGTTTCTGTTTGTAAATAAGTTACTTTTAAGTATTTTTTGTATTGTAACTTTTTTGATGGTATTTTGTAAATAATTATTTTCTACAAATAAAATTTATTAAGGCTGGGTTTATACAAGCAAACAAAAATTAAAATAAAAATAAATAATTTTGGTTTATACAGCTGAATGAAAATAACTTGACAGAATGGTTTAATGATCCTATTTTTAATTTTCTTGTAGCTGTATGTTTATGGGTTGAGGGATCTTGTTAATGAAATGTCCTTTTTTTGAAGTGCCAATATTTCACAAAATTTATATAAAAATAAATTTTGCAAAACGTCGGCATTTCAATATATAAAAATAAATTTTGCTAAACGTTGGCATTTCAAAAAAAAGACGTTTTATTAACCAAATCCCTTGACCCATAAACATACACCTTCTAGAAAATAAAAATAACTTAACCAATCAGCACACAGCTTCAATGTTTTCTTAAATAATAGGTATCTGCCTAAACCAAACCAAAAAATGAGTGAGGTTATGCGCAAATCTTTTTTCAGATAATAAAAGTTGCCCATCATTCTATTTTTATTTCTGCTGTATAAACGCCTACACTATTTGCCATAAGCTCAACTTTTATTTGAATTATTATTTTTATTTGCCTGCATAAATAAAGAGTACCGAACAGACAGGGTGATTTTTTTTAAGTGGTCATCCATAAACTGGTGTAGATACTTAAAGAAGGGGAACTTTTTTTCCTAAAGAAAAAATGTACTTTACCCATTTAAAAAATTCATATTTTAAGGGAAGGGGGGGGGGTTATTATTTAAGATTATTGTTAAAAAAAATGCAAATTTATTATTATGCCAGAGCCTTTTTTACAATTAGCCGCGTCTAGTGTTATTTGTGCTTCTTAGTTGGTAGTTATAGGGATTTTGGTGCATTGCCAACTGCTTCTGGCACCAAACTGTCAAATACATGAAGCAGTCATTTCTTAAAGCAACATCATCAGTCTATTTTTTTGGTTATAAGGTTTGTGTATATAACACAAACAAACTCTCACTACGCTTAGACCACAATTTTTTTATTTTGAGATAAAAGTGCACCTACATTATAAATTTTTAGGAACTAAGAGGTATAAAAACGGGTCAACGCACATTGGTGTAGATTTTTTATCAAGAAATAGGATTTCTTAGGTATTTCTCAAAAAGCGCTACATAAAAGATTTTAATTTTAACTTTTTTTAAACAAGTATTTAACCAGCGTTCCAAAAATGTATGTTTTAAAAATGGTATATTTTTTTAATTGAAATCGGTGTTGGGACCAACTGTGAATACCTCGCTGCGCTCGTTATTTAAACCAACGCTTCTAAAAAAGAGCACTATTTTAGCCACTAGTTGTTAAAACAAATATTTTATAGCCTGCTGTCTCTCTTGAACAACCTTATATATTTTTGCACGTCACTAAAATATCTCTCCACCTACCTCTAAAATTCTGCCCTCTCTCTCTAAATATTTTTCATTTTAACAGAGAAAAAATGTTTTTTGCCAGTACTTTTTGGACGCTAAAGAAACAGTGAAAACTTAAAAAATTTGAGTGTTTTATTCTAGAAATCAAAAGTTTGGAAAGAAAGCTTTAAAATGTGTGCAAAAACATGGCATAAAAATGTGAAAATGTCATCTGTCTGTCAGCTTGAGTGGTGTCGTGCGTATGATTTTTATTTTGCCATTTTTATGCAAAAAACAACAAAAATTGTAATTTTTCAAAGCATAAAGTGTGTGTGACATAAGGTGGTATTAATTTCTTTCAATCAAAGTTCTTTACAGTCTTTAAATTTACCAAAAATCGTGCCCTACTATAAGTGTAATTAAGCACATCTAAAAATCATTTAACAGGTATTTAACTAGATTATTTTAAGAGTCATCATGGCTTTACCATAAGTAAGTTTAATTTATTTTTATTTTATTTATTTTTTAATTTTTATTTAGATAGATTTAAAGAATATTATATATTATTATAATTAATTAAATAATAAATGTGAATAAAAAGATAGTTCAACATAATGTTTTTCTATTTTACATTGCTATTAAAGTTTTTGAATCTCCCGTAAACTTTACTGTTTTTTTTGTCAAAGCTTGACATACTTTACTAACCGAAAAAGTCATCATCATTCAAAAAGTGTCTGGGGAAATTATAAAAAGAGAAAACAAAACATCAGTTCATTTCATAAAATCGGTTTTACATGCAAATATGAAAAAAATTAGAAAGAGAGGACAATATGAGCCCATCTCTGGTGAAAAAATAACTGTCAAATGTATAGAGGGCCTCTAGGGGCAGTTACTGGGAACAGACGGAACTAACTTGGCGCATGTTTTCGCGCGCCCAGTCAAAGATTGATCAAAGATGCTCTATTGTATGTCTCAGACATATGGCGTTTATGACCGCGATCAAAATAATGTAAATTTTGTTTATAAAATGGTTAAAAAAGGTTATTGGCGGATTAGGAAAATGTTAGAAATTTTTTATATTTTATTTCAATTATGTTAATTTATATGTGTACTTGCTAAAAAGGATCGCGACTGCCCTCGAACGCGGCCCAGGAGGAAAGTGTTGTTTAACCACACATTTGAATTTAGCGGACCCAAAAATCCCATAATTGATGTACCACATGCCTATGTTAGAAGGTCGATTTATTTTTTCACAAAATCTGCCTCCCCCCTTCTTTGAGGCACCCCTGGCGACTAAAACCGAGTAAAATAATGTGCCACGCACCTATATTTTGTTTAGATACATTTTTCTTCAGGTTTTTCACCTAAATCCATCACTAAAGAAATTCTTGTACTATTCATATCCCACGTGAAAATAAAATAGCACAGAAAATTGAATTTTTCAATAGTTTTTTTGTATTTTTTATGTGATATATATATATATATATATATATATATATATATGCAGTCAAAAATTCGCGCCATTCAACTACGATTTTTATAAGCTTTCCAAAGAGGTATCACACGGTAAGAAAAAAAAAGTTTTTCTTTTTAGGGATGAAGTGTTTTGGGGGTATCTCCGAAGGGTCTAATAGGAGAATGCTCCAAAACTATAGTGGTCGTCGCGTCAACACAATTAATCACTATGTAAAATTTTGTTATGATTAGTGAAGGAAATTTTGAGTTAGAGTGGCTACAAAGTAGGCGACAGACAGACCGACCGACCGACAGACCGACAGACAGAGCGACGGCGTCTGGATTCGTGCTTATCACTATTCGGAACCTCAAAATTCATGGAGATCATGAAAATCTCGAAGTGCGATTTTTAGATGATTACATTAGTTCCCTTTTAGCGAGGGAAGTCAAAACATTTTCAATTTTATTTCAGAAAATATCAAGTTGAATTCAGACATACTAATTTGTAATTCAGAAATTTATTTATTTATAAAGGTAGATAATTTCTGAAATACAAATTATTTTTTGAATGATTAAAAATGGTATAGAATTAACCACTTAGAAAACATCACAAAACTTACGAGAAATTACATCAGAATATGTTTATGATGAATCTCTTAACTAGTCATTGCACTGAGAAAAGACCTGCACATGATAGGAATATGCTAAGAGAAACCTATCTAGGGTCTAATTTTTGAATATCGAGGGAGGGATCCAGTGGCGTAGTAACGAGGGGAGGGGGGTTGGGGAGAAAACACCACCCTGAAACTTATTACTAACTTTGCACCGTTTGTTGACATTGTAGCTGTAATATTTAGAATACTTTTATACCTATCCCCCCCTGAACATTTCTCTTACTACTTCACTGGAAGGATCGATCACTTGACAGCCAAGGAAAATTAGTGAGATGATTCTCCGTATGATATTTCAAATAATTACAATTCAAGAATCATAATCTTAGACTCTGCAATAAGGACAATGAATCAGCTTCGAACTTGATGTCCGGCCCTTACCTACTTAATACCTGCTGATTGATTTAATTATTTTCTACAGCCGCTTCCTGAATACTCTTGCGTAATTATTAAGCCTAATAGCATAAATAATTAAGAACAGCTCTTCATTTTCAAGTGTGGTTACAAAGTTTTGTTGAATAATCCAGCCCTCCTTGAATGAACGGCTAATTTCGTCAAAGGAAATTAAAACAGATGTCACCACTTTACATCAGTCTTACCTTTAGTTTTCCAATAAATTGAAGATGGATAAGGTAAGAGATATCGAAGAAAACACAGAAGATGCCAATCCAAAGTTCGAGAAATCAATGTTTTTGCTCTGTTTTCTAACTCTAGGGTGTTTATAATATACATTTTCATTAAAACTCTAAAATAACGTTACAATCATTTTCGACGCTATATTTTATGTGAAAATTTCGCTGTCGTACACCAAGCTGATGAGTCCCTAATAAGGACGAAACGGCGTCGTCCTAGGTTCCACCCTCTGTGTAAGCAATCGAAATACAGCAAGTTCATTTTGCACTGAAGTACAAACAACTCTTATTTTTTCATTGGATTTACGGATATAATGCTTTTGAAATTTTTGCCAGCGGTTAAAAAATTAAAGTTACACATTGACTTTTTCAACATTTTTTCCTGTTGCTTCTTTTTTGAAAGCAAGGTCACCTCTACCTTCACTTTAAATTATATTTGTGCAATTGGTTTTAAAAAACTTGTTAATTATTCGGAGCCTCCTCATTTTTTTAGCAATTTATTTTAAGGGTTTTTATTTGCATATTTTAATAACTACTAACAAATTTTAAATAATTCAGCACCAGACGGATGCTTTGTTTAACTTAATTTATTCTGTGCCATCTGATGCACTTTGTTCGTTAGGGCCGACATCTAATGAATTGTTTTGCGAGGCAGCGAGTCACAGAGTCTTCAAGGTTTACAGAGACGTCATATGCCGCATAAGGAACAGTTTATTAACTCTGAATATTAGTCAGTAATATATTGGTTTTTGGTGAAGATTCATTCAAAAATATACTAAAATATTAGTAGAATCTACTTCTGAAGAAGGGTATAATAGCTCTCTCAACACAATCTACTCTGGTACCCAAGGCAAAGATATGGAAAAACGGCTTATAAATAACAATATACACAGAAAAATTATAGTAATCTTCGCATAAATAACGATATAAGCAGATGCAGCAACGTCATCTACCAGAGTTATGCTAGTAGAACTCCAGATTAAAGTGAGACTACATATCTAAGAAAAGTTCACGGATCTACAAGATCTACAGGAAATTAGATTATGTCAAACATATATAATAAAAGAGGAGCGCAAAAACCAACAAGAAGTTCAGTAAACAACAACATTTATACAAAACCTAAAAGCATAAAGTACAAATAGACCAGGAAATAAGGCATATTGCATAAAGAAACTTTTCACAGGACATGGCATATTAAGCTGAAAGGGCATATGCCTAAAAAAATCGATAAGGACGTTTTGAAATGAAAAGCTTGTCACAAAAATGCTGGAAAGGAAAGTTAAAAGACATTTATGAAAAAAATTATGGAACAAAAAGAAACAGATGAAAAAGGAAGAGAGATAAGAACAACAAAGAAGCAACTCAGCGCGGCGCAGCGACTACTTGCTAGTTAAAGTGCAAAACGGAACTGGATAGCCGTAGCAGAAAAGAGGGGGGGTTGTAGTAGATATTTCAATAAACTGAAGAGTTCCACATTACCAGACATGCGGCGTCGAGTGTGCATTAAGCATTCCCCCTACAACTTATCTACCTACCTAATATTTGCGTTTCTTCTCTCTTTTGTTACAATCCCTAGTTAGATTAGTTTAGATAAGAATAAGGTGGTATAGACACCTGTCCACCTCAACCTTCTCAGATCTATTGTGGTTCCCCTTTCTTCTACCCTGCTTTGCTAGAACTACAAAACAAGTTGCAGCCCCGTCCTTGTCATGAACCCCAGAAGCTTTGCCAGTGTGCCCTGTATATAGGTTTCTAGCCGCGGACATTCTAGGTCCCCCAGTAAGGCCCTGGTTCTAACTAGGCCTTCATATTGACATAGGACATGTAATGAGGGAGCCCCACTATTTGTCTGACAAGCTTCCTTTCCTTACTAAGAAGTTCTGCAGTCAGCGTTGGTGAGCGTTCTTTAAAGAACTGTTGAGCCTGTCTTTGTACAGTCATTTGCTTCCACAGACCCTAGTTTATTTTTTCATATAAAATTTGTTTCGCTTCTGTCGACCCTGTTTTTCTGCGACCCGTTTCCAACTATGCTGGCAAAATCAGTTTGGCATTTAAGATGACACTTCTGCGGCGCACTGACGCTGATATCTGGGTCAACGGCAGCCTCAGCTATCAGCCAACTATTTTCTAATTGCTTCTCTGCGTACCCCCTAACCATTACTTATTCAAAATTTGAACAATGCTCACAATCCTGCCGTATGCCTGGAGTATATGATATGGCAGATTTATATATGGAAATTGAGATATTTCATAATAATCCTTAAAATATACATGATAGTAGACTCAAGACATGAGCAGAGATCTCTTATCCAACGAGATGCCACAGTCGGCGTCGGCACCTTTGACGTTGGGGGTCTCGTTTTTCGTGATCTGGATTTCGTATTTATCGCTGTAAAAAGAGTGTTAGACCCGCTCCGACTGGCTCGACAGATTTAGTCCATGAGCCGGAGCCGAAAAACCGGTTTAATTTTTGGATGTATTAATAATTAATTAGCTATACGGAGATAAAAAACGGATTTCTTGGAGAAAGGAACAAAAAGATGTCAAATAAATTTGAAGTAATTTTTTAAATTCGGTATATTATGTCTGTTATTCTTTAATGTAGCAGAAAAATATAACTTAGAAATACAAAAAAATCAAGGCTGAATTATTTTACGTTTAGTTAAGTCAAACATTTCGACTGATTACCAAAATAATTACGGATTTATATTTTTAAGGGTACAGCAGAGTAATGGTGTCTCGACAGCTGTGGTATTTAATGTGGCACAAAAATATAATTTGAAAACACAAAAAATCAGGGATGATATTATTTACATTTAATAAAGTCAAAAATTTCAACTGATTACCAAAATATTGATGGATTTGAATTTTTGTTAGTATAGCATAATGGCGTCTTGAGAGCTATAGGTATTTAATGTGATAGAAAAATATAACTTGAAAACACAAAATAAGTAATCATGTCTGAATTAATTTGCATTTAGTAAAGTCAAAACCAACAACTGCTTACTATAATGTACTCATTAGGTTGCCTTAAACTTATTTTATGTATTTGTTATTAGTTTTTCAAATAAAAAAATTTTCTCGTTCCTGTAAAATTAATAAAAATGCACATAGCAGGTTTTAGAGTGTCAACGCCGATATATTATTATAAGTAAGTAGGCATTTAAATATGTAAAAGAGCATAAAAAATATGTGTACCTATATTTACCGTTTTGTACTTCTAGGCAAAGATAAAAACCTGATGCACATACCAGTTTTTGACACACAGCCGCGATAAGCACACCAAGTGCACGGCATGATTCAAAATACTGATAAATAAATCAAAACCAAAATGTGGCCAGAATGATGTCAAAAATAGAAAAACTCTAAAGAATAATCGTACACCAACAAAATGCAAAAATCTCTCGGCCTACTCGGACCAATAAATAAACGAGCGGGTCAGGACCGATATTCTCGTAACTAAATACGCTCGGCGTTTCGTACTCGCTGATCGTATGATAACGTAATATTCGCATACCACGTGACCAAAGTAACAAAAATGGTATTTACGTATATTGAACGAAAGACGTCGACGAAATGCGCTCAGCGCGTGGCGACCGTTTGAGAAACACCTACCATTTGCCAGCTGTTTTGCCCTCCGCGCGTACGATTTTCCTACCCTACAATACTTTGTATAGTGCTGCAGATAATATAGTAGTTTTTTCAGTTTGCGTTTTTATTAATAATTAGAAAAATAAAAATCCCTTATTAGTAGCTTGGGGTGCGGAATTTTTTTGTAAGTGTGCGGTTAAGTCTCGGGGTAAACTTTTTCCCGTACACTGGGCGGGAACGTGCTACGAGTTTATATCACAGGGTCAAAGGGCGGGTTTAACTGAGCTAAACCAAACCATCAAGTAATTTTTTAAAGGATCAACACTTGTACAAGTCACATTTGATTTACCCTTTCTGAAATACGGCTCGAAATCGATCACACAATGGCCTCTTTCTTACACATAGAAAAAGAAAAGGAGCGACAAGGCTAACAAGAAATAAAAATGCAAAATTCGATGATGTCAAGATGTGCTAAGCGAATTTGATTCTATCTGCTCGTAGGGCAGCGCGTTCGGCATAGAGAATACGAAAAGTCGTCGGTCAGCGTGCCGCTGAGCGCGCTGTTCGCTATTCGTTTGGCTTAGCGACTTCAAAACGTTACGTATTACGAGAATACCGGTCCAGGATCGGTATTCTCGGAACTAAATACGCTCGGCGTTTCGTACTCGCTGACCGTATGATAACGTAATATTCGCATACCACGTGACCAAAGTAACAAAAATGGTATTTACGTATATTGAACGCAAGACGTCGACGAAATGCGCTCAGCGCGTGGCGACCGTTTGAGAAACACCTACCATTTGCTTGCTGTTTTGCTCTCCGCGCGTACGATTTTCCTACCCTACAATACTTTGTAGAGTGCTGCAGAAAATATAGTAAGTTTTTTTAGTTTGCGTTTTTATTAATAATAAAAAAAAGAAAAATCTCTTATTAGTAGCTTGGGGACGGGTATTTAGAGACTCTCAACATCTCACCAAAGTGGCTTCTTAAAGTAATTTTTAAGACCGGCTTTACCCATCAACCTTACTATTTGATGCTCGATGTAAGGCAATTTTTTTTTCAAAAAATAGCAACAAAAATTTTTGTTAACAAAATCGACATCGAAATAATTGAGCATCCGTATAATACTAGAAATAGAAGCAATCAAAATTCTGTAAAACCAAGGGTAAAAAAAGCCATTGGTTAGCGGTGCTTTTTGTATATTTCATCAGCTGTGTACCAAAAATCTGGTTTTATTAGGCTCATGCCCACATTGTTTTCTTTTAAAAATAAACTAAAAACTTTCATTAAATATGAAATTAGCAGACATGAAATAAATAGCTTAATTGATATAAAAAACAATTAATAAACCATATAGGTAACTATCTTTATATCTGTGTTTTGGTCTGTATTTTCTTTACTTTTCTGAAAAATCACATTTTTCACACTAATTACCATTTTTATGTTTTTTATCGTTTGTCATTTTATTTATTCATAAATATACTAAAAATATGAATTCTGTGTTTGTTGTTGAATATGTTAGGTTATTTTTTGGGTAACAAATACCTTATTTTCTGTTTCTTAAAATGTAGAATACGCATGTTTACTATAATTATAAGGTATAAGTTACTAGATATATAAATAAATATTGTGAAACCATTTTAACAATAAATGTTATATAATAAAGTATCAATATCAATATACGACCGTGCCGGAAACACCACTTTCCCTGACTGAGTGCCGGAATAAATTTAAACTTTCCCGCATTGAGTGCGGATTTTTTTTGTAAGTGTTCGGTTAAGTCTCGAGGTAAACTTTTTCTCGCACACTGGGCGGGAACGTGCTACTAGTTTATATCACAGGGTCAAAGGGCGGGTTTAACTGAGCTAAACCAAACCATCAAGTAATTTTTTGAAGGATCAACACTTGTACAAGTCACCATTTGATTTACCCTTTCTGAACTACGGATGGAAATCGATCACATAGTTGCCTCTTTCTTACACATAGAAAAAGAAAAGGAGCAACAAAGGTAACAAGAAATAAAAATGCATAATTCGGTGATGCCAAGATGTGCCAAGCGAATTTGATTCTGTTTGCTCGCAGGGCAGCGCGTTCGGCAGAGAAAATACGAAAAGTCGTCGGTCAGCGTGTCGCTGAGCGCGCTGTGCGCTATTCGTTTCGCTTAGCGACTTCAAAACGTTACGTATTACGAGAATACCGGTCCAGGAGGTTTTGAAGTTTAGACTCGCAGTACCGATCATGCGCATAAAAAAACGGCTTACTGACTGTTGCATCTCGTTGGATAAGAGATCTCTGACATAGGTATAGTACTTATATAAAGCTTCATATAGATAATTTATTAATTTACCTTGCTAATTATTTCGTTAACTATTGCGGAGATTAGATGTACCCCTTTAGCTGGGGTACCTATGTATACAGGATTCGACAGTTCTCGTCTAGGGTGCCGAAATGGATGTGTCTGAGTAAGAAAGCTATTCAATTCATATGCACTGAAGAGGGATGATGGGTAGGCAACGTTGTCAAGTAAACAGTTTAGGAAAACTGCTTTTAAGTCTGTTTTATTTGAGGACGCGGGCGTGAAGGAGATCGTAGCCGTAATTTTTCTCAAAAATCACTTAGAAAAACTTAAGATTATTTTTATTTATTTGATACTGAAGTAATTTAACTAAAATAACACAAAATATTTTTTATGTAAGACCTGAAGAGCAGGCGTTCCTTCGCGCCTTTTTACATCTGAGGAGGGGAAAGGAGCCCCTTTTCCTCGACAATTTTTGTAAAATAAATTAATCTACAAGAATCAGAATTTAAAAAAAGACACCCCTGTTATTAAATTTAATACCAGCTTTAAATTCGTTTTAAAGTTAAATAAGACGTGAACACGGTTACAAAAAGTGTTATAAGTAGAAAAAGTAGAGGGTTGCGGATTGAAAGACTGTGCTACGTTGTTTTAATTTTCTTTATTTTTTTTTTAATTATAATTTTGTTTCAAATTTATTTCAACAAGATATTTCGTAATAACGCGTAACTGCTACGATAAATTGTCCCGTAGAGTCGGAACTTTAGCTTAACTGGTTAAGGGAGGAAAAAAAAAACAAAAGATCTTGGGTGGAAATAATAAAAATCCAAACTTGGATGAGCATCCCACAAGGAACAGTCAAAAGATATTTCCAGTAGGATTAGGCTCCTAAGGCAATTAAAACAAAAAAGAAGTTAAAAAACATCCATGGAGGTTTTTTTTTTGTTTTTTTGTTTTATGCCCGTGTGCACCACTTCCCCTTACTTCTTCCACTTGTTCAAGTGCCGCTTGAACTGAGGGTGACCCTTGAGATTTTCTGGGTTTGCAAAAGCTCCGAATATGTTCCACTTGGAAACAGTAAGGAAATTATTTTTTCATCATTTTTTTGTGTTTTTTGTGTGGTGATCATGATTATTACCTGTCAGCTGTGAAAAAACCACGTAAAATTTAAGGTTGTTTTAAAAAGCAAATTTTATTGATGATTTATGATTATATGGAGGAAAAAGCAAATAAAACTACTATAATTGGTTAATTATAAAACCTGACTATTTATTTAGTATATGTTTCCACATCGTAATCAATACGTATTGAAAAGATTGTTTTTTTTTTCTTTCATAGAGCATGTTCTCTGTTCCGACAAAGAGCGTGACATACTCGGTGACATATGAAGAACAAGATGCTTGATTTTCGATACGTATTGAATACGATGTGAAAACATACTAATTATTACACCACCAGACCAACCCAACCCATTTTTCAGTATCTTTACAATGAATTTGCAAAAAAGGTATCTTCATCTCATTCTTTGAAAAATCCTTCTTGGTAGGTATTCCATTAATTACAAAGTCTAATTCTTCATCTTCTTCGTCACCCCAAAGAGTTGCATTTTAAGCACAGACCACTATTATAATCACAGAAATATTTTAAGGCAACGGAATAGTTTAATAATCTGATTAAATTAATGGCCTTTGGTTAAAACATAATCAAAAAATACCTCACGTAACCTCAAAATGCGCTTAAGCCGAAGTAATTTTACGGCTTATCTTAACTGCAGCTTAAGTGCCAGTTACATGATATTCCACACCATTGCACACCAAAACCAAAGCTTAAGCTCGGCTTACAGGTCAAGCCAAACCCGTGGACACGGGCATTAATTGCCTTAGGAGCATAATCCTACTGGAAATATTAACACGTCAGGACGAATCCATATCAGGTAACTTGGATAAATACCAGTGAGGAACGATGCCTATTTGTAAGTGATTCAAAGCTGGAAATCCAAGTGGATGATGGTGTTTAATGATGTCTGGTAGAGGGTGACCAGTGAAACCACTGATGATTCCACGCTGGTTATCCAGGGCGAAACATCATTTAATGATTTCTGTTTTACTTTGATCTTTTGAGTGTTTCTTGTAGGATGCTCATCCAAGTTTAAATTTTCGTTATTTCCACCCAAGATCTTTTGATCTTTTGTTTTTTGGTTTCTTTTCGGTTGAAGTAACTGATTTGGAGGTTTTTAAGTTCTTTTTTGGATGCACATAAATGGGAATTTTAATTAATTTAGCGGATTTTAATTTCAAACTAAAATAAGAAAATACTATAGTCACTGTTTTACGCCCTTTGAAGGCAACATTTATCGTTAAATTTGAAGGGATACAAATTATTAATTATTTAAAAATAGCAAAAAGCAAAAAAATAAATGTGTACTTAGCGAAAATTAATTTTAGCGCCTTGTCTGGTTGCAAAAGTTTATTTAAAAGTCCTTTTCCGTATCGAAAGTTTTGCTTTGAAAAGCTCTTTTTAATTTGTAAAAACTCTTTTTTTTTTAAAAAGGTTGAAGAAACATTTACAAACACTTTTTTTTAACACCCTCATCAAAAACGAGATTTTACTCACTCACAAACATGGCTTTTTTGGTTACCGATACAAAACATTTTTTTATTGCCCAAGGGCGTAAAAAACATATTTTTATAATTTTTTTGCACACAAATAATGTGAAAAAATGAAATGGCCAACAGAAGGATATGTTGCGAAACTAGAAAACCGAGTAGCCGTATGCTTTTGTGTTTTAGTTTTTTGTATGTTTTTTAAGTTTTTCGATTTTTTTGATGAAGGTATTAAAAAAAATAGTTTTTACACCTCGTGGCTAAACTGTGCTTTTTTATACTCGCGTTTTTAAATCACTCGCTGCTTGTATAAAAAAGCACTATTTTAGCTACTAGTTGTAAAAACTACTATTTTTAAGCTTTGTTTATACACTTGGAGACAAATTCCTTTTTTTTTACTAAAAACACCTTTCACACAGTTTTCGAAACTTTTTTTAATTTGTAAATACTCTTTTTTTATTAGATTTTTTTTTGAAAACACTAAAAAAAAAACAAATTGAATGTCGTGTCTACTCGTGTAACACTCGTGACATATCGGACAAAGCGTTTTTGTTTCTCACTTCATTACGACCAGACCTCCAATGTCTAATGGATAATCCAAACACCTATAGACCTGTTTCATCCTTATTAGGAATCATCAGGGAGTCATAGGATTGTACCTGGCAGTTGAAGCTACACAAGCACCATGCACACCTCTCGAATTTGAAACAAAAAGTTTGTAATCCACGAATGTGCATGGTGCCTGTGTAGCTTTAACTGCTAGATACAATCCTATGACTCCCTGATGATTCCTGATAAGGACAAAACAGGTCTGTAGGTGTCTGGATTCTCCATTAGACATTGGAGGCATGGTCCTAATGAAGTGAGAAACAAAAACGAGGGTTACTTTAATTTTTATTAGCGGACACGAGATTCAACACACTTAAATAATGCAAATTTTTAAAACCACTGGACTTTTTTATTTTTAAACTTTAAAACTTTGACTTGCCAGACTTGAGTTTCTGTAAGCTTCACCGTATACTAATAGCATGTTAGCATATTCCTGATTGGAGAACATTTTTAATTCAAATAAAAAAGAGAGTTTTACGAACAGAAAACTGTTGGATTTTTCGCTTCCTCCACCAGTTCTACCACTGACTGGTTTCAGACACAGTCCATCCACCAGTCGGGCTTTCTACTATGACGAATCGATAGCAAAAAAACGAACTTTAAAAAATACACTGGAGTACCACAAGAATACATACCGGGTGCGACTTGGAGACTAGACGCAGACACGTGAAGGCGAAAAATCTAATAGTTTTCTGTTGGTAAAACTCTTTTTTTTATTTATATTTAACTCCACTATGGACATTGGGAATGTATTTCTCATTCTGTTAACTAATGTTTTGCCGAACATTTTCCATTACTTGTTGATTTGATCATATATTATTTGATTATGAAAACTTATGTCGTACTGATGATTTCTAAGAAGAGTGAAACACGTGCCTGCGTCTAGTCTCCAAGTCGCACCTGGTATGTATTCTTGTGGTACTCCGGTGTATTTTATAAAGTTCGTTTTTTTGCTATCGATTCGTCATAATAGAAAGCCCGACAGACCAGTCAGTGGTAGAACTGGTGGAGAAGGCGAAAAATCCAACAGTTTTCGGTTCGTAAAACCCTCCTTTTTATTTATATTTAACTCCACTATGGACATTAGGAATTTATTTCTCATTCTGTTAATTTTTAAATCAGTTAAATTTCACATCAAACAGCAAAAAACTCGCGAAAATAATGGCGTCAGGTAGACTCGAACAGCGAAAGATGAACTGCACTAGGCACTGTGCTGAGTGTGCTGTAGTAGCTCTGGGTGCTTAGTCTTGAAACTGAGAGATGGGAGAATCCCCGGGGAGCTTCCGAGGATTGATCCCTAGCTCACGGTCCCCGGGAGCAAATATCCGCATTCTTGAGATATGGGGAGTGGGCGGGGCAATATAGTCCCTGGGAACATTGTTGCCAATTTGTGCAACCAATCAAAATGCAACAGATTTTGACCTACCAAACCAACCAAAATTTTTCTCAATGTACATAACGCTGTTTTTCGTTTGTTGTTATTTTTTACTAAATGGAGAAACAAGTTACGAAAGAAAACGTGGACAAATCCAGGCCTTTATCGAGTAATTCACGTGTGCGGCAAGCATTATTTTATGGAAGGAAATATCCGAATAATTGGACATATTTATGTTCCATTAAACCAAAGAAGTTTCTTTTGTCCAAAACATCCCTTGGAACCCCTAGTTATTCCACTGCATCTTCCATGACTTCCCGAGTATCTTCTACTTCCACATCATTTAAAATTATGTTGTTGAATTCTTCAACATTCATTTTAGCCTTGTATGATTACGCTTTTACTGAGAAGAAACAAAAACAGATAAAATCAATATAAAAATTAGGTTAGAATACCCGGGGATTGGCCTTTACTACTGGGTCTTACTAAGAGAACATGGCTGCTCTCTCGGGAGCAGCTGTCTCTCTTAACTTTTTTTGAAGAATACAGTGTCGCCAAATTTTTATTAAACTCCGCCTACTTCTCTCGCCTCTTCTACTCCCTACCCGTCAAGAATAAGCACCCTGCTGGGTTGGAAGTCAGAGAGGCGTATGCAACGAATTGTGTTGTTGCCAAGTGTTTTTAAATCTTTAACTCAAAGGAAATCATTATTATTTTTTTTTATTTATTTTTTTAAATTAGAGGATTTAGAAGAAAAACTTATTTTTATTTATTTGTCAATTGCAATATTATAAAATGCTTAATGTTATTAGACATGAATATTTGTAAAATTCTGGTAGATATAAGCATTTAGACAAAAATCTGTTGAGTTTTGCCCTATAAGTCATATGAACTTTTTGACTTGTGTTGACCTTCCTTTTCATCAATTAAGGATGACTGTGGTATTGTTTACACCCTGAAGCGAATGACCTCATCATCGTGGGAATTTCCGATACGCTTTTTATCATAGAGAAATACACGGATAGCGCCTTTATAGTATATCATAGTTATATAAGATTGAGCAATAGCATTGTCTCATACAGCCACCTATGTATATTCCTTGGCCTTCTCTGCATAGGACATGCACTGCTATACTTGCTTCAGTTTGCCGACGTTCTTAAAATTCCATGATGGGGGTTAAACGGGGCCCTTAAAATCTAATTATTTATCCGAAAAATCGATAAATCTGTGTACGGACACGATCACGTCCAAACATGTCGGGAATTAGTTGATTGATGAGGCCCCCTTTGTGTTTTAACGCTTCCAAAAACGATCGAAATTCCCGCGTGTAGCGTCAGTCCATTTAACAGCATTACGGCAGAAGTTTATTATCTCTGAAGTTTTTATTGGGTCTGCTTTGACGAGCACGAAATGCTCGATTTTATCACAAATACGCAAAACTAAATTCATTTTACTGAAGGATGATCTGGCCTGTTCAATTCTTGCATGGACTTCTGGCATATATTGTCACAACAATTCGGATTTAAAGCAAATAAAAAGACATCTGACGCAATATTTTCTTTTCTGGAAGATCTATGAAAAGGTATCAACAAGATCAAAGCTTTTGCGGCAGTGTTTTGCGATCTGTCGGAAGCTTTTGACAGCAGCGTAAGTCATGAAGTTCTGCTAAGAAAGCTTTCAATTTATGGATTCAGAGGTGTAGCTTTGAAGTGGTTTAGATCATATCTCTCTGGACGTGTTCAGACTGTTTCGCTGGCAGAAAATTCACCTGACTCGAAGGCGATAACCTGTGGAGTTCCACAGGGATCTGTGCTTGGACCACTTCTATTTCTACTGTTTAGAAATAATCTCCTAAAACTTAAAATTACTGGAGCTTTCACCGTCTTTGCTGAGATTATCAGACTTCACGAACGTATTAACTCAGATCTTGCTAAAGTTATTGCATGGTTTATCTTTTAACATATCTAAAACTCATATTATTACATTTTGAAGATGTTTCTATTGGTGACCATATCGTTGATAACACCACCGACGCTAAATTTTTCAGCCGCAGTATCGACTCAAATCTAAAATTTGATAGTCACATCAATACTCTAAAAAACAAGCTATCTTCTGGAGCAAACTTCGTACGAATAACAACAACTGAACTTGGGAACCCAATTAGTGTAGGGACATATGTTGATAATTTCTACTTCGTGGAATTTTTTATGAAGGAGTTTTGTGGCTATGTGGGATTGACAGCTCTTTAGTGACACAATCAAGCGTTACCGGGTGTTTTGTTTGCATCCGTGTAGAAGGGGTTGATATGACGAAATCTTTTAAGATGGCGACCAAAAATTATAAAAAATACATTTTTCGCAACCGGGGAATTATTATAGTTACTGATAATCCATATAATTCGAGGACGAGAATTCCAAAAAAATTACTTTCAAGGTCATCCGACCTTAAATGATCATGAAAATCGCAAAAAAAGGTTTTTTCCATTTTCTTTTCAAAAAATCTTAATAATTCGACGTTTTGTCAGACTAACTTCAAATGTACCTTAAACTATTAGGCATGTATGCCAAATTGTGTCCTTAGAGTGTTATGCAAAAATAATATACTAAAGGACACTATTCATCAATTATTAAAGCCAAGAGAATTAAATTGGGTAACAAAAATGAGAAGGTCAAGTCCAACAATTTTGTAAAAAAAATTTGTTCAGCTATGACGCGTTTCAATATGGCGGCTGATATCTCAATATAGAGACCTATAACCACATTTTATTTTATCCAATTACGTAGAAAAGTAAAAGTAACAAGATAAACATCAATTCTTGTTGACTTATCTCTGCTTAATATGAAAAAAAAATTAGTTGGTGCATGACCTTGATTGACCTTGAAAAAAAAACAAAATTATGATTGTTTTCCACAAACCAAAACAACACTTTTTTGCACTCGACGCGCGTTTCGCTAACAACGTTAGCATCATCAGGAGACGATAAACAATGAACTAAATTAATTTACGCTCTATCTTATGTACAATCCTTTAGTGGCCGGAGATAAGACTAATAATTTGTGATTGATCACGATTTTTAATCCTATCTCCCCTCAACCAAATAATAAAGTGTACTAAACGGGATGGGTCCTCTATCTTTATTTAAACTATTTCTGGATTTAATGATTTCCATACTTTCATATGCATTCAAAAGTCTTTTATTTGGTACACTTTTTAGAAGTTTTAGGTTATCTAATGTGAATCTATGGTTGTTTTCAAAAGCATGCTCGGCCACACTTGACTTTTCTGTTCTTCCGTATTTAAAGTGTGCTAAGTGTTCTTTAAAACGTATTTGAATAGAGCGTCTCGTTTGGCCAACATATTTTTTGTCACAATCCATGCAACTAATTTCGTAAATTCCACTTTTTTCTAGAACTGTAGTTTTATCCTTGGGATTTCCTAGTAAGCTTCTTATTGTGTTACCGGATTGATATACTAATTTAAGACTGGTGTTATTAAATACTTTTTGTAATCCTTTCGTATAATTAGGATTATAAGGAATTGATACAAATTTTGAGTCGCAGGTATCTTTTTGTCTGAAAAAAGTGGAATTCTGAAAGGTCTTTTGAAAAGAATGTCTATTTATCAGCTTATTTATTAAGCCTTCGTTCGAAACTGTATTGTCTTCCGAAAATCCACAAGCCTGGAAAATCGGTTAGACCTATAGTTTCTGCTGTAGGATCACCTACTTACAACATTTCGAAATGGCTAGCAAACGAGTTTGAAAATTTACCTATAGAGGAAAAAGGTTTTTCTGTTCAAAATTCCCTTGAATTTATCAACAAAATTAAAGATATTTCACTCCAAGAAGGTGAAATTTTAATCTCGTTTGATGTTAGTTCGTAGTTCCCTAGTGTGCCGCTCCCCAATACCTTAGAATACCTGGAGGAACTACTAAGAAAAAACAATCTAGAAGACAAACAGACTTTAGAATACCTATCTTTAACAAAACTCTGCATGAATCAAAATTACTTTCAATATAAAATAACTACTACCAGCAATTAGAAGGAACCACAATGGGTAATAGTTTTTCACCTTTTATCGCAAACCTATTTATGAGCAAATTTGAATCAGATATAAGTAAAGAATTTGAGTATTTCCCCAGAGTATGGTTCAGGTATGTAGACGATGTGTTTGCAGTATTCAACACTAAAGTAACTAGTGTTGAAAATTTTATGGAAAAAATAAATAACAAATTTTCCACAATTAAATTTACTTATGAAACAGAGATCAACGGTACACTGCCATTTCTAGACACTTTAGTTATAAGAAATAAAAATAAATTGGACTTTGACCTATACAGAAGAGGAACGGCCACCAACAGGTATATTCCAAATGACTCTTTTCATTGCTTACAACATAAGCTTGCAAGTTTGCACTTTTTAACATATAGATTAGTAAATTTCCCCTTAAACAAAGAAAGATTTGAAGCAGAAAAGAATAGGATTAGGAATATAGCTGGCGAAAACGGTTACGACGAAGGCTTAATAAATAAGCTGATAAATAGACATTCTTTTCAAAAGACCTTTCGGAATTCCACTATTTTCAGACAAGAAGATACCTGCGACTCAAAATTTGTATCAATTCCTTATAATCCTAATTATACGAAAGGATTACAAAAAGTATTTAATAACACCGGTCTTAAATTAGTATATCAATCCGGTAACACAATAAGAAGCTTACTAGGAAATCCCAAGGATAAAACTACAGTTCTGGAAAAAAGTGGAATTTACGAAATTAATTGCATTGATTGTGACAAAAAATATGTTGGCCAAACGAGACGCTCTATTCAAAAACGTTTTAAAGAACACTTAGCACACTTCAAATACGGAAGAACAGAAAAGTCAAGTGTGGCCGAGCATGCTTTTGAAAACAATCATAGATTCACATTAGATAACCTAAAACTTCTAAAAAGTGTACCAAACAAAAGGCTTTTGAATGCATATGAAAGTATGGAAATCATTAAATCCAGAAATAGTTTAAATAAAGATAGAGGACCCATCCCGTTTAGTACACTTTATTCTTTGGTTGAGGGGAGATAGGATTAAAAATCGTGATCAATCACAATTTATTGGTCTTATCTCCGCCCACTAAAGGATTGTATATAAGATAGAGCGTAGATTAATTTAATTCATTGTTTATCGTCTCCTGATGATGCTAACGTTGTTAGCGAAACGCGCGTCTAGTGCATAAAAGTGTAGTTTTGGATTGTGGAAAACAATCATAATTTTGTTTTAGTGCAACCAAAGGTTCCAAATTCCCAACATAGTGACCTTGAAAATATCATGTAAAATTAAAAAACCAGCTTTTTGTAGTGTTTTTTTTACAATAAACAACTACGCAAACACTTTAAGTGCTGGAGATAAAATTAATATGTTAGCCATAAACATACACTTAATTTTAAAACCCTCTACTTTTTTTTTTGATCTGTCATTCCAGATGTTTATACTATACCCCGGTAAAGATGACCTATATGCCTGTTGCTTTTAGTTTCGGAACTGTGAAGTTTATGTTCTACGCACTTGTCTAGCCAACAAAGTCATTTAAATTACACCATATTCTGGACCAGGTGTTTTAGATGCCATTTTCCAAAATGGCGGTCGAAAAATCATAAAAAATACAATTTTTGCATCCGGTGAGTGATTATACGCGAGGACGAGAATTCCAAAAAAATCACTTTCGAGCTCAT
This sequence comes from Oxystoma pomonae, assembly GCA_963921995.1. Classification (NCBI taxonomy): domain Eukaryota; kingdom Metazoa; phylum Arthropoda; class Insecta; order Coleoptera; family Brentidae; genus Oxystoma; species Oxystoma pomonae. The sequence continues at coordinate 143,921,693 of OY998163.1, forward strand.
CCGATCTCAAATCACCTTGAAAATCGCAAAAGACTAAAAAAATCTCCATAATTTAAACTTTTGTAACACCAACATCCGGAACGCCAAATCAAAAAAAAATAGTGTGGAGGTTTAAAATGAAGTGGTTTTTTTATGACTAAGATGATAATTTCTTCTCCGGCACTTAAAGTTTTTGCTTAGTGGTAAATTGGAAAAAACACTACAAAAAGATGGTTTTTCAATTTTACATGGTATTTTCAAGGTCAATCGGGGTTATGCATAAACTAAACTATTTTTTTCATAGTAAGCGGAGATATATCAACAAGAATTGATAACCACCTTGTCGTTTTTATTTTTTTACGAAACTGGATAAAATAAAATGTGGTTAATGGTCGCCATTTTGATATATCAGTCGCCTTATTGAAACAAGTCATAGCTGAACAATTTTTTTTTTAACAAAATTTTTGTACTTGACCTTCTTATCTTTGTTGCCAAATTTGGTTCTCTTCGTTTGAATAGTTAATGAATAGCGCCCTTTAGTATGTTATTTTTGTAATTTGTTAATTTTACTGGGGTATTTTCAAGGTCATGAAGCCTTAAACTGTATCAAACTCTAAGAATCGAATTTGGCATATATGCCTAATAGTTTGAGGTACATTTGAAGTTGGTCTGAGTAAACGTCGAATTATTAAGATTTTTTGCAATTTTCAAAGTCACTTAATATCGGATGACCTTAAAAGAAAGTTTTTTGGAATCCTCGTCCTCGAGTTATACGGAATCGAGTATAATCATGGCCTGGTTGCAAAAGTTGTATTTTTTATGATTTTTGGCCGCCATCATGCCGCCCCTTCTGCATGGATGCGAACAAAACACCCAGTAACAATTGATTGTGTGACTAAAGAGCTATCATTCCCACATAACCATAAAACTCCTTCCACTCACGGACTTACACATGCCCCTTCACTAAATGGCTCGAACAACGTACTTTTTGTTGGTGGAACTGGATTACCATTCCGGGGCTCTTGGAGCAAATTTTTTTGGGATCAGGTTTTTCCAAAAAGGGGCACTGCGATATCTTTGTCAGCTTTCCACTCGAACGCACTGTAAACCCCTCTTCATTGAAAATAAAATTTTGACGCTCGCTTCATTGTATATTTTAGAAACATTATGCCTCAGAAAAAACATCTCTTTAAATTTTTCCCAAATTGAAATAACTATAATACTCGACAAAATACCAATCTAAGGCTTCAAATACCTTATTCGACTTTAGTCAAACGTTCATTCATATACAATGGAGTAAAGTTGTACCATCATTTAACAATGGAAATAAAAGTTGAAGTCAATTTGGAACGGTTTAGAGCCAAGAGTACGAATTTGCTGGTTAAGAAAGTTTTTTACACTGTAGATGATTACTTAAGTGAGAATATTCAAGTAGGGACTGACAGCTTCATAGTCCTGTTTATTTATGTCTGTATTAGCATAATGTACCTCTAATTTGTATCAAGTGGTATTGTCTCTTTACTTTTATTTGTGACATGTAGGTTTTTTTTATTATCAATTCGAAAATCTATTTTTCTAAATTTATTTTCCATATTGTTATATTAAAAAGTTAAATGGCTTAAATATTCTATTCTATAGCGTTTAGGAATGAATTTTGCTTGATAATTTATTGTTTACATCTAATATTAAGTGTAAAAGCTATTTTTTCTTATTTATATTTTATTTATTGTTTTATTTAGTTATTATCACATATCACATCAAATATTATATATGTTATTATATGTGTTTAGTAATTAAGTAGGTAGAAAATTAGTCTTAAGAATTAAATTAAGTTATGAATATAAAGCATATTAAACTCGGACTCTCGTATACTAGTGCATGGGCTACGTGGGAAAAAGCGGCGTTTTGTGATAAAAGGAACAAATTTCGCACAGTTGTTCTTTGGACCAAAACAGTCAATTTGACCCGCAGCTCTTCTCCCAACACCTGTGCAGGGGAGAGGGGGGGGGGTAAAAACTGGAAGGGTTGGGTTGGGTTAGCGCTACTCTTAGGAATTTTCCTTTTAAAAAAATGGTTTAGAGTTAATACCCTCGAAAAAACGAAAACGTGAATCGTATACCATCATGTCATACTAAGTAAGCAGGTACTTACAGTGTAGTAAATACACAAACTACAACAATAATTTTCTGAAGGTTTGTTTATATTAAGTATATAAAAAAAGCGCTGGTCAAACTAAACCAAAACTGCTTTGATTTATTAACAAAGACACAATCTGTCGATTTCTGTATTCCACCTATTTTTATGTCGTATTTTATAGTTGATAAACGATCGCGAGAATAAGTCCTAATTTTAAAGAAGAACTACAATCTGTATATAATTTGTAAAACAGAAACAAGCCCAGTGGGTTGGGTTTTATACAAAACTGCGTTTCCATCGTTATCGCTGCCAGATATTATATTAATCATTTTATATTTATTACGTGGCGGATTTCAAATTTTTCTTATTTTTATATTTAAAACACAAAAACCTAACCAAAAATTATTTTAGCGGTGGCCGCCAAAACAAAAACCATTTCTTGGAAATTGCCATGTTGCCAATTGATCATGGTAAGCGAACCATGATTACCAGGGAAAATGGTGCATATGGCCAAAATACCGCAACAAAAACGAAACCAAATAGTATTCATATTTCTGAACGCACTGATTTAATTTTCACACTAGTGTGCGATAGCTGAACGCAACCTTCCTGTTCTATTTATTTTCACACATTTTATGGGATTAATTATAAACATGTGTTAAAGCAACTCCAAATCGATTAGCTAACTAAACGTTTAGTAATATAAAGGGCAAACGTAGCAGACGGTGAAATTAAGCCAGCTTTTAAGATATTCCCAGCGAGGAATGAAGTTTAAAAACGTGGGACAAAACTCAATTATAAAGTAACTGAGTTTATTGTTGTATTCTTTATTCAGACAAGGACTTTGCTTTGAGTTTATAAAATGATTGATTGTAAATAAGTGAGAAAAAAGAAACGTTTTTTTTGTTTTACAAGATCGAAATTATTTCAGATATTTAAAACCTATTAGGCATACAATTTATGATATTCTGGGCGGCCTTTTTGGAGCGTGTGAAAGTGGTGCCAACATCTGGTGACAAAATCAACTGATCAACAGGTTGACACTAAAAAAATCCTCAGCGTTTTAAGTTTGGTCAACTGCTTTTTTCAGGAGAATAAAATTCAAAATTCTATGTATCTATTAAACACTTACAATAAGATTTACTAAGATCTAAAATAGTACCCGCCAGAGCTCTAAATATTTACACCTGTGGGGGGTACTAAATTTTAAAAACAATTTTCAAAAAACACTTACCCATACAAAAAAGACAAAAAGTTATTGATTATTTTGTATTGTTATTGCAAAATACCACTGAAAAACTGCTTTTTTTCTCAAAATACACCATATTTTAGAGGAAAATGCCCTAAAACTAATTTTTTGACAGCCAAAATTCTGGCATATAATAGCTTCATTATTTGTGTTTACCGTTATAAAGTTGGTGATTTCTTAGACCACCTCAGGGATTGTTTTGTGGCATTTGGTAATAAGTTCGTTTATAATTTCCCTAAGTAATCGTTTTTACAAGGATTAATTTACCTTATCTAATACCCCAAGTTGTTCATTAACCAATAAAACACCTCCTATTTTATCCAGAAAAACGCCATATTTCGAACCTGTTTTCAGTACAAAAAAGATATTTATGAGGGCACTACGAGGCAAAACAAACATAAGTGAAGGTCACTGATTATGCACGAAAATTATACCAAACAAAAAAACCCAGAACAACTATATTGATTTATTTACAAACTGAAAGTAAAACATTGAGTTTATCTAAAAGCTCAGTCAAAAAAACTTTCCTTACTCAAAGTCTACTCATTTTAAAGCTGTAGCTTTCATCAGTAGAGGTTGGTGCAAGCCAAGGTGCAAGCAGAGGTAAAAGATCCGAACTCGCTGTTTGTGATTGAACGCAGCGCTATTATTTTTAAACTGACATTTCGCATGTGACAGCAATCTAAGAAAAACTTGCGTTTAAATTTTTTAATACATTTCATAAGTAAAAATACCTTTTAAAAAAATACAAAATTAATTTGCTCCTTATTTTATTATTAGTCACCTAAATCGTTGTGTGACATCAAGTATTAATTGGAAAAATTAACGAATAATGGTAAGTTTTAATTAGAGTGACATATAGCCCCAATTTTAATTTGTTCTACAGAGTGTTTACTATTTAAACCCTGCTTGGGTTTAAATTTTTTAATTTCCTTTTCTTCGAAATTGAAACTTTCTTTTTAAATCCAACAAAAGATTGTGTTAAATTTATTAAAATTCTTTTTGTAAATCAAACTATGTCCAGAACTCAAGAAGGGCTGGTTTCAAATGCTTAAAACCAAAAATTTCACTTAAACTTAGGACCGTTTTAAAATAGACTAAAGCCTTTTACTAAATCTCACCATTAAAGTAAATATTTCAACGCATCGGTAAATACACTATATTTTTGACTTATTTATGCAATGCTTCGAACGAGTGGAATCAGCTGTAGTGTCATCGCACCCATCAAAGAAGCGGGCATCGTTCGAAACATGGCATGAACAAGTAAAAAATGTAGTGTATTTTGACTTTTTTTTTAATGCGTTAGGTATACCGATACCGATGCGTTGAAATATTTACTTTAAGTGTCTATTAGCTAAGTTATACATCAGGACATGCCAAGATTAAAAACGTTTGACATGAGAAGTGATAACATGATCCAGAGAACAAACTCAAGCAACCCGTTTTAAACCCGGCTCAACTGGGAAAATAAAACGGAGGACTCACTATTCCAGAATGGAAAGTTGGTATGGTATACTGATGGATCCAATTCAAAAGCTAAAATGGACAGTGAGACACACCACTGTATTGAGAAGGAGATATTCCAATAAGAATTCGGACAGCCAAGTAGCAATAAAAGTCTTAGCATGGCAACAAATAAATTGCAAACTAGTGTGAAACTTCCAACGTCTCTTAATAATCCTAGCCAACCACAAAAGCATACGTCGGACCTGAACCGTGTCTGGGATTTACCAGAGGTCAGATGAAATCTGCCACCAAGGAATGGACCCATACAAGACTAAATCAGGAGTGGTAACACACAGGGGACGCCAGGCAAGCCAAGGAGCTCATCCAGGGCTTCCGCAAAACAAGAAGGGACTGGTTACTGCGCAGGATACCTACAGAGGAATCAGAGAGGGAATCTTCGGAGAGGAAGTGTTCGAGCCGGAACACCTTCTGAACGCTGAAATGTTCGGATATTCTGACCTTTATCCAAAGGACGGGAAGGTTCGACCACGGTGGAGTGAGAGTGTGAAGGGGAAGCTCTGCGGGATGGCGAAAAGGGCTTGCGTAGATTCTAGTCACCGGGCCAGGAGCCCCCCCTTATTCTACTACTACTACTACTAGCCAACCACAACAAGTGAACACTTGGTAATGAAAATGCAGATATCCTAGCTAGAAGAGGATCTGAAAATCAGTTCATAGGACCTGCACCTGTGTTCGGTATACCAAAAACCTTAGTAGGTGACCTCCTAGAATGGTGACCAGAAACGAACACAAAGACCTTTGTAACCAGATACCAGGATAACAACACAGCAAATAAATGGTGAAATGTCCATCGGCATCACTGGCCCAGGAGATACTTAAGCTCTCGAGAGGTCAGATTCGAATTGTTACATGACTTTTAATCGGTCACTGTGCACTGAGGAAGCACCTGCACACAATGGGAATTTTCCAGGAAGAACCCATTTGTAGGCTGTTTGATGAGGATGATGAAGCAGCCTCTCACATTATCTTTGAGTGCCCGACACTTAACTACTGGAGAATTCTGCACCTTCTAGAAGAGGTATCTTCTCAGGGGGGAGGCTCTCAGAGGACACTTGTAAAGGGAATCTAGCGAAGGCATCGAATCTCTTTTAGGTGAAAAAATACAGCAATAGGCAATCAGCTACAGTGTCAGGGAATGCCTAAACCTTACCTTGTTGTATAAAGTAAATCATTCAATCAACCAATCAATCAATCAATTAACCGACGTACACAACGAGTGCAGTTAGCTGTTCTACTATCGCAGCCACCATAAAATCGAACGTCGTACCTTTTGGCTTGGTTTTGAACGCGTTAGGTATGAGTATACGCATACGTTTAAATAATAGCTAAGTGTCCCTAATAAATATTTTTCTCAGTGAAATAGGAAAATACAAAATAGATTTTTTACCTTTTTCGCAAAATTCTCCTTCGTAATCCGAATTTCTGCATTCGCAAATTGGACCGCTGTCAGTTGATATGCATATTCCCCCGTGCTGACAGGGATCCCTCACTTCGCATACGTCGCTGCTATTTCCACGCAGAACCTGAAAATAAGGGAAAAAATATTTGAGAAAATTTTAAACTATGTATCGGCCATTAACTTTGTAATTTTAATCTTCGTTGTCTTTCGGAAAATAAAGTTAATCTTTTCATTTTATTAATTTATTAAAACTATATGTCATATCTAGGTCTAATAAAAACTAGATTAATTGGCTTATGGTCATAGTTTGTGCCTAGATGTAAGAAAATAACCTTTTATTCTTTAAATGTTTGCCAGGGTCCCCAAGGGACAACTAAATACACTGAGAAATAGCAAAAATGTTTCATAAAGCAAAATAGCAAAATTTTACTTATTTTATTAATCTAATTAACAATCTGTCTTGCAAAAGGCTCAGTTAGCTTCACTTTTATAGATCCATGTGAATTATGATAATTATCAATCTACTCTTAATGCATAGAAAAAATCGACCATTACATGGGATATACCTGAATTTATTATTTCAATTGTAATAGATAAGGAGTTTAAATACTTATAATATAAATCCTAAATTGTTATTTACATTTTTGTATATTATTGTTAGGAATTAGTCTATGAGAGTGAATTTTTTGGTTGTGTTTGAATTTAATTAATGATAAGTATCGTTATTCTATGTTTAGTTACTATGGGGTATTGTGATTCTACTTTTTCGGGCTGTGCTTGATGGTGACGGAATAGTAGCCAAACCTCTTTTTCAACATTTAGAACTTTTCATTATTATCATTATAAAATCAATGTCCAGTTTTAGCCAAGTATCCATTCACCTAGGCGGGATTCGATCTCGAACTTATGAGTCAGGCCGATACGCTACCTACTGCACTACGGAAACCGGCTTTTAGATGTTTAAAAGAAAAGTTCCCTAGCCTATGGTTTGTCAAATGTATTTAATAAAAATTTTTATCTTAAGAACAATTCACCATAAAAACTGGAATTTGTTAAACCAACTTTTAATCGGAACCTTATTTCTTCAAACCCATTTAATAACAAATTCGAAATTTATAAGACCCGTTTTTAATCGAACCATTATTCATCAAACTCATTCAATATCAAACTCTTAATTTGTCAAACCGTTAGTTTTCAAAACCGGAATTCCTAAGACTTGTTGTTTATCAGAAATTTGTTTTTAACGGGAATGCAAGTGACATCTAGAAATAAACTATTGAATGCTTCCTGTACAAGTATGCGCGCGTAGCAGCGACAAAAGTATCGAGATGCCGCGCCGCCGCACCACCTGAGTGTATGCCACCCGTTCATGTATTATTGGCGAATCAATTTAGCAGACATTTCTGATAAACAATTAGTCATACGAATTCCGGTTTTGAAAAATAATAGTTTGACCAATTTTTAAAAATGGATTTTACAACTTACGAGTGTGATGTAAAATGAGTTTGATGAACAACGGTTCGATTAAAAACGGATCTTATAAATTTTGAATTTCTTACTGAATGGGTTTAAAGAAATAAGGTTCGCATACAAAATTGTTTTAACGAATTGCAGTTTCTATAGTGAATGATTTTATGACTAGACTGTCTTTTATTTAACGGGTTTCATTTTGCACATTCTGATAAAGCGTAAGCGCCCGCCAAATATACTTATTTGTCGGGCCCCAAAAGGGTTGCAATTTTTCAGAAAACATTAGAGCAGAAAAATTTAAAGACCTGGTTGCCCAACTCCTTTTGTGTTAAAAACAAAAGATCAAAATATCTTGAGTGGAAAAAAAAGAATTCAAAACTCGGATGAGTATCCAATGATGAGTTGCCTTGGGCAACCAGCGTAGACTCATCAGTGGTTCCACTGGTCACCCTCCCCAAATATCATTCAACAGCATCACACACTTTGATTTCCAAATTTGAATCACTCACAAATAGGCATCGTTCTGCACTGGCACTTATCTAAGTCACCTGAAACGCGTTCGTCCTGGGTACCTATTCTTCAGTTTCGAGAGAGCACTACTATAGGAACGCTCACATCAGTGATTTGGACCAATATGATAGTTTGACTGGTTGGACTAGCCATCTGATATCAGTCGAGCACCGCCGGACATTACCGCATATCAAGAGAACTCTCCTAGGACTTACATCTACTGGTTATGGGGAAGACAGCGGGTTCTCCTGAAAATCGGCATTCGAGAGGGCTCTGCGCGGGCGCCGTAACCACATTGGGGCTTGCCTATTGGTTGAAATAAAGGATGTGATCGTTCCTACTTGAACGTTTCTCTCGAAACTGAAGAATAGGTATCCAGGCGTGTTAATCTTTCCAATAGGGTAACGCTCCTAAGGCGATTAAAATAAAATGAAGTTAAAAAGCCTTTGAATCAGTTACTTCAACCGAAAAGAATCTAAAAACAAAAGATATTGGGTGGATAAAAAAACGAAAATTCAAACTTGGATGAGTATCCCACAAGGAACACACAAAGAACCAAAGCAAGTAGTTCGCACCTGAAGACGATCAGAGGTTGTACTGATTGAAACGTCGTTTATAAATAAAATATAGACAGTGGAAGTCCGAAACACAGAGTTAATTTCATACTTCTGGACTATTTCAGGAGACGCCCCAGAGGCTACTTTCAAAAAGCAGGCTAAGAAGCGCAAAATGTGTGTCTAAACTCTAGTTTTAATAATAAAAGTGTGTTATTTAATTGCTTTTGTTAAATTAAAAAACTATGGTTATACAGGGTTGGCCTGTAAAGAATTGGAGAAAATGATGAAACACGTCGATTTTGTTTGTAAGGGGGAGACTTTTTGGCTATCTGAAAATATTTGTAGCGCGCATCCCCTTTGAGGGATAAACTTTACCCCTAAGTGGGTCGAGTGATACCTTGTTTTGAAGGTCTCCTGAATGTCTTGACAATCGTGTAAAAATTTCGCAAATCTATCGATTAGTTTTACAAAAAGTATTTAATAACACCGGTCTTAAATTAGTATATCAATCCGGTAACACAATAAGAAGCTTACTAGGAAATCCCAAGGATAAAACTACGGTTCTAGAAAAAAGTGGAATTTACGAAATTAGTTGCATGGATTGTGACAAAAAATATGTTGGCCAAACGAGACGCTCTATTCAAACACGTTTTAAAGAACACTTAGCACATTTAAAATATGGAAGAACAGAAAAGTCAAGTGTGGCCGAGCACGCTTTTGAAAGCAATCATAGATTCACATTAGATAACCTAAAACTTCTAAAAAGTGTACCAACCAAAAGACTTTTGAATGCATATGAAAGTATGGAAATCATTAAATCCAGAAATAGTTTAAATAAAGATAGAGGACCCATCCCGTTTAGTACACTTTATTCTTTGGTTGAGGGGAGATAGGATTAAAAATCGTGATCAATCACAAATTATTAGTCTTATCTCCGCCCACTAAAGGATTGTATATAAGATAGAGCGTAGATTAATTTAGTTCATTGTTTATCGTCTCCTGATGATGCTAACGTTGTTAACGAAACGGGCGTCGAGTGCAAAAAAATGTAGTTTTGGTTTGTGGAAAACAATCATAACTTTGTTTTAACATAAATTTAGTCAGGCAAATGGTTTTGCAAGATATCTTTGGTAAAGTACTAGAAGAAATCGAGCCTCTGCAAACTTATTTGTACTTACTCACCTGTTTACCAAAAAAAAAACAGTAAAAAAGGCACCCCACTACTACTATAAACACGGTTAACAAAAAATACAATCCAAATACACAAAATTTTTGTAAAACAAAACAAACTTATATAACCTAAAAATCTTCCACCACAGAATCACGTCAAGTTTGGTTGGTTGTATTTTTAACGGTAAAGGTAGTCGCTATTCGACGATAAATAGCGCCAGTGGCTACCTTTAATAAAGGTAACAGCCTGACAGAGCGCTACTGAGCCTGCCCAGGCTGAAGGTAAGGGTAATTTATATCGGTAAAAAAAACGGTATGCAGTGGTTCAAATATTTTGAATTGATATTCATGCTATCTGTAAGTAAACATCTTAAAATATATATATGGCTCAAGCCATTTTAATGAATATGAATTAGAAAAAACTTTATTGAAGTTATCCGAGCTGTCGTTATTAAATTATCTCTGAAAGTTTTCTACAACTTTGCCGAAAAGTTTCTGCCCGAAAACTATTCGTTGATCATCGCAGGAAGTTTGCCGGTGCAGTAACCCATTAAAACTGGATTGAATGTTTCCAAACAACAGAGTCAACTAAAATATACAGGGTGGAATAGCGTAATATGACCGAAAATGTATTAATAAATTTAGTTTTTAGAAAATAGTGTCATCAAATGGTAGGTATTTAAGCAAGCTAAGCGTATTTATTAGGAAGTCAGAACAAGAAAAAATTATGCTTTGTTATAGAATAGATTAGCGCTGGAGTAGAAACTGCGACAAGGTCTTGATGATTGTAAAAAATATTTTTTCTACCTTCATAAAAAAAACCAATTTTAATAAATGTTCGCATATTGCCAAAACTGGAATTTTTCTCTGGCCGATGCGAAAATAGTAGTTTTCATAACTAGTGGCTGAAATAGTGTTTTTTTTACAAGAGTTGGTTTAAATAACGAGCGAAGCGAGGAATTTAAAAACGCGAATAAAAAAAGCACAGTTTAGCTACGAGTTGTTAAAACTATTTTTTTTTATTACCTTATCAAAAAATCCGAGAAAAACAGGAGAATACTTTTAAAAATATCGAACGAAGAGCACTTCTCGCAACACACCATCTTTACACTATCAATCAAGGTGGCTGGTAAATGAAATAATGGTTTCCATAGCAATGTGCCTTTTTACTCGATGATATTCATTGTTACAACATTTTAATCTTTGACACTTTGATGTTTTGACGATCTTTTTAAATGATTTTTTCGTAAATTGGCAGAAATGGTTTAATTTTTAGGCAAGAATAATTAGATTTTCCAATATTACTATTTTCCGCTATTTTTTTTAACATCTTCTTTTGCACCCGTGATAAAAAAAGTTTTTTTGTATCGGTAACCAAAAAAGCCATGCTTTAGTTATCTGCAGATAGTTAATATAATCATGTTTTTAATGAAAGTTAAAAAAAACATTTTTAGAAAGCAGGAGAAAATAACTAAACGGCAAAAAATAAAACGGCCAATAGTGTAAGGTCACTGTTATTTACCTAACAAGTGCGGAAAGTTATACTTTTCAGCACGCGACGGCAGTTCCACGAACGCAAGCCATCAATGGCGGAAAAGACACTTTTCGTACGTGTCAGGCACAAAATTTTTTCTTCTTGCGTAAACTGGTTATTTAAATTTTATTTTAAATAATTAATTTTAGAAAAATGCGTGCGGAAAAGATACAGGTTAAATCTGTAAATTCATTCCTGCACGGAAAATCATTTTCCCGCTCGCAAATGCGTGGAAAACATTTAATTTTTCCCCGCTTTTCGAAACCAATGCTTGTTGTAAAAGTTACTAAACCGTTGTAATATGACATATCTCTTTATGTTGACAATTTTTTCGTGTGTTGGCAGTGATAGTTGGCAACCACTGACAATAAATAATTTTGTCACTATCACATTTTTTATTATTAAACGAAGAGACAACATAATAACTTACGGAGACTAACAGAAAGATAAGGCCGCGCAGAAACTACGTTTCTGTAGTGCATTAAGTAAACACCTACCTTGCCCCGTCCATCTCTTTCGATATGAACATAAAAGAAAGACAGAACATTTTTCAATGTCGAAATATATTTCACAGAATTTTAATTTTGTACCTGCCGGTTTTTGCTACCTTTTTCAAAGTCTGTCAAGCTTGGCTGGCAATTTTTTAGATTTTTCAAAAATTTTTGAATTATTTTAATCAGTTTTGGTTGTAAATAAAATAGTAGATTAACAACTTTTTCGGAAGTCTCAAATGCCATTCAAATCAAGATGGATTTTTTGGATTTTTGCGAACCAAATCCCTTAAGGAAATATTGTGATGATTTATACAAAATTAAGGAAGAAGATAATAGGTTAAAATACAACAAAAAAAAACAGATAGGTTCTGATCTGTAAAACTTTTATATTGGGATTTTTTCCCAATTAATAAAAGAAAATAACATAATAAAATATTGTTACCTTTAATATATGATAATATTCCTCAACATAGTTATAACCCCTTCCATCTGTTTTAAATTTTTAAAGGGCCCAAAAAACTTTCTTAAGCTAAAGAAAGTATTTTAGCTGCATGGAACAGTACAAAGTTGATTAAGGTGTGTATAGAGCCAAAAGCTTTCGTAAATGAATTGCTTTTTAACACTAAAAAGTATGGAAAACTGTGCTTGTGCCTAAGATTATCATATCATTTTATTATTAAACAAGTAAGTGTCTGTAAAAAATTAACAAAAATAATATATTTATATTATTGTGCATCTGGCTGTACAAGTAGTTCCTTTTTGTAGCCACCGGCTGCGCTCGTGTCGTTGTCAAACAATGTACCCAAGTATAACACAGTATCGGTCACTCTCGCGTAGCTATTACTTTCTCTGTGATGAAACGTACATCAAATTTTCAATTTGATTACATGTAGTTTAAAAATTAAATATCGCGGTATAAAAAAATTTAAAAATACTTGCGCCGACGACTTTGTATTGTTTCATTCTCCAATGGAAAAAGGAACGCAAGAAAAATAGAAAGAGGGCATGCATTGGCGAAAGTAGAAAATTAAATACTTAAGTAAAGTTAGTTTACTAACATTATGTTTGTGTGTATTATTTCAAGAAAAAGAGTATCAGCAAAATATAGATCAACTAGCTAAAGAGCCCGCAGCTGAAGTTTAAATTACCCCCAGAACGCCGGTAATAGTTGAGGGGTATAGAGTTAAATTTTGCACCCAGGCTTTTTATTTTTACAAATTTCGTTTTAATATTTTGATCGTCTAACCTTACTTTTTGACTGCAGCTCTGTTGAGTCTGTTCTGTGACCGATTTAAACATTTTAAACTGAAATTTGTTGGCAAGCTAAACCTATATACGTAAAGAAGTCGACATATAATCTCGAGTTTTTCGCACGTGTCAGGTACAAACATTTTTCCTACTTGGGTAAAATAGTTATTTAAATTTTATTTTAAAGAATTTAAAAAAATGCGTGCGGGAAAGACATAGGGTAAACCCATTGCCGCACGGTGTGCGGAAAATGCAACTTCCCGCACGCAAATGTTTGTGTTGGTAACAAAAAATATTTTTTCCCCGCTTTCAGGAAAATAAATTCAATAAATAATTTTGTCACTGTCACATTTTTGATTAATAAACGTACATCAAATTTTAGGACGTCTCTCCGCGATCGATGTTTTCGAAAGCACATTTTGAAAATATACGTCACCGTTTCAACCGGAATGTCACCGTTTCGAACCATCGCCACTGATCGCCAAAATGACAATTATTGAATGACATTAATCAGCTGTATTTGTGTGGCTTCTCGTTTTTTGGATTTGGAAGTTTTTTTGCGATTTTTCGAAATGGATGTCCTAGATCCACAAGTGAGCCTTTTTTTTGTCGCCACTGGATAACCTTGGCCTATTTTCATTATTGCTAAAAGTACAGCTATATTGAACCGTGTTCGAAGCGGCGGCCGAGGCGCTTTAGAAATCCTTTGAAATGTTTTGAACCGTGACGTCACCGTTTCGTCGCCAAAATAACATTTTACGCATGTTTTCAAAGCGGGTTCGAAATCATCGTTCGCGAAAAGATGTTTTTAAATTTGATTCTGAACTGTATATAATCCTATTCATTAGGGACTTATTGGGCGTACATTTTCGCGTTCCCTAATTAAGGAAAACTGACATTTGACATCTAAGCATGCGCGTGGCCTGCGATTTTATTAAGGGAACCGTAATAAAATACGGTGTTCCCTTAATTCGGTACAGTTACCGTACGTCTCTTATCTTTAAACATAACCTCAATTAGCTCGGATAATAGTGATGGTTGGTTTGTTTTTCGACACGACTTTTTAATATTCTTTACATTTTTAGTTTTTTGTTTATAAACGAAAACGGTCTTGTGGATTTTTAAAATTTATGTGAAAAATAAATAAATTGGAGAAACCTACAAGGTTGAGGTTCAGCTACACAGACGACATAATTCTTTTGCGAGAATTTATCAGGGAAAATCCCTATGAGGTTAGAAATTTTAGGTTAGGAATAAGGAAAAGTAATGCGACATCCAATAACAGTTTTTTTAAAAGTATGGTTAAGGTTCAACCTAAATAAAATACAGTTTTGCCTTATTATGCCCAATAAGTCCATATTATTTTAAATAGCAGCATTAACGCTAAATTCGGGTCTAAAGCAAAACCAATCTTTTGATTTGTGATGCTTCCAACTCTATTTAAAACCCTCGAATCTTTAATATGTTTACGAAAAACCTGTCCAAATCGAAACTCAAATATTTATAAATTTGAGCCCAGCTATAAGCAGGGGCGTTACTAAAAAAATCCTGTAAAAGGACTCCCCAAAAAAATCCTGGTACTAGTGACCAACCAATCTTTTAATTTATGATGTTTCCAACCCTATTTAAAACCCTCGTATCTTTAATATGTTTACGAAAAACCTGTCCAAATCGAAACTCAAATATTTATAAATTTGAGCCCAGCTATAAGCAGGGGCGTTACTAAAAAAATCCTGTAAAAGGACTCCCCAAAAAAATCCTGGTGCTAGTGACCAACGAATCTTTTGATTTATGCTGTTTCCAACCCTATTTAAAACCCTCGTATCTTTAATATGTTTACGAAAAACCTGTCCAAATCGATACTCAAATATTTATAAATTTGAGCCCAGCTTTAAGCAGGTGCGTTACTAAAAAATCCTGTAAAAAGACTCTCCAAAAAAATCCTGGTGCTAGTGACCAACGAATCTTTTGATTTATGCTGTTTCCAACCCTATTTAAAACCCTCGTATCTTTAATATGTTTACGAAAAGCCTGTCCAAATCGATACTCAAATATTTATAAATTTAAGCCCAGCTGTAAGCAGGGGCGTTACTAAAAAATCCTGTAAAAAGACTCTCCAAAAAAATCCTGGTGCTAGTGACCAACCAATCTTTTGATTTATGATGTTTCTAACCCTATTTAAAATACTCGTATCTTTAATATGTTTACGAAAAACCTGTCCAAATCGAAACTCAAATATTTATAAATTTGAGCCCAGCTGTAAGCAGGGGCGTTACTAAAAAATCCTGCAAAAAGACTCTCCAAAAAAATCCTGGTGCTAGTGACCAACCAATCTTTTGATTTATGATGTTCCCAACCCTATTTAAAACACTCGTATCTTTAATATGTTTACGAAAAACCTGTCCAAATCTAAACTCAAATATTTATAAATTTGAGCCCAGCTATAAGCAGGGGCGTTACTAAAAAATCCTGTAAAAAGACTCTCCAAAAAAATCCTGGTGCTAGATACCAACCAATCTTTTGATTTATGATGTTTCCAACCCTATTTAAAACCCTCGTATCTTTAATATCTTTACGAAAAACCTGTCCAAATTGAAACTCAAATATTTTTAAATTTGAGCCCAGCTGTAAGCAGGGGCGTTACTAAAAAAAACCTGTAAAAGGACTCCCCAAAAAAATCCTGGTGCTAGTGACCAACCAATCTTTTAATTTATGATGTTTCCAATCCTATTTAAAACCCTCGTATCTTTAATATGTTTACGAAAAACCTATCCAAATCGATACTCAAATATTTATAAATTTGAGCTCAGCTGTAAGCAGGGGCGTTACTAAAAAATCCTGTAAAAAGACTCTCCAAAAAAATCCTGGTGCTAGTGCACCCTATTTAAAACCCACGTATCTTTAATATGTTTTCGAAAACCTGTCCAAATCGATACTCAAATAGTTATAAATTTGAGCCCAGCTGTAAGCAGGGGCGTTACTAAAAAATCCTGTAAAAAGACTCTTCAAAAAAATTCTGGTACTAGTGACCAACCAATCTTTTGATTTATGATGTTTCCAACCCTATTTAAAACTCTCGTATCTTTAATATGTTTACGAAAAACCTGTCCAAATCGATACTTAAATATTTATAAATTTGAGCCCAGCTGTACGCAGGGGCGTTACTAAAAAATCCTGTAAAAAGACTCTCCAAAAAAATTCTGGTGCTAGTGACCAACCAATCTTTTAATTTATGATGTTTCCAATCCTATTTAAAACCCTCGTATCTTTAATATGTTTACGAAAAACCTATCCAAATCGATACTCAAATATTTATAAATTTGAGCTCAGCTGTAAGCAGGGGCGTTACTAAAAAATCCTGTAAAAAGACTCTCCAAAAAAATCCTGGTGCTAGTGCACCCTATTTAAAACCCTCGTATCTTTAATATGTTTACGAAAACCTGTCCAAATCGATACTCAAATAGTTATAAATTTGAGCCCAGCTGTAAGCAGGGGCGTTACTAAAAAATCCTGTAAAAAGACTCTTCAAAAAAATTCTGGTACTAGTGACCAACCAATCTTTTGATTTATGATGTTTCCAACCCTATTTAAAACTCTCGTATCTTTAATATGTTTACGAAAAACCTGTCCAAATCGATACTTAAATATTTATAAATCTGAGCCCAGCTGTACGCAGGGGCGTTACTAAAAAATCCTGTAAAAAGACTCTCCAAAAAAATTCTGGTGCTAGTGACCAACCAATCTTTTGATTTATGATGTTTCCAACCCTATTTAAAACCCTCGTATCTTTAATATGTTTACGAAAAACCTGTCCAAATCGATACTCAAATATTTATAAATTTGACCCCAGCTGTAAGCAGGGGCGTTACTAAAAAATCCTGTAAAAAGACTCTCTAAAAAAATCCTGGTGCTAGTGAACAACCAATCTTTTGATTTATGATGTTTCCAACCCTATTTAAAACCCTCGTATCTTTAATATGTTTACGAAAAACCTGTCCAAATCGAAACTCAAATATTTATAAATTTGAGCCCAGCTGTAAGCTGAGGCGTTACTAAAAAATCCTGTAAAAAGACTCTCCAAAAAAACTCTGGTGCTAGTGACCAACCAATCTTTTGATTTATGATGTTTCCAACCCTATTTAAAACCCTCGTATCTTTAAGATGTTTACGAAAAACCTGTCCAAATCGATACTCAAATATTTATAAATTTGACCCCAGCTGTAAGCAGGGGCGTTACTAAAAAATCCTGTAAAAAGACTCTTCAAAAAAATTCTGGTACTAGTGACCAACCAATCTTTTGATTTATGATGTTTCCAACCCTATTTAAAACCCTCGTATCTTTAATATGTTTACGAAAAACCTGTCCAAATCGATACTTAAATATTTATAAATTTGAGCCCAGCTGTACGCAGGGGCGTTACTGAAAAATCCTGTAAAAAGACTCTCCAAAAAAATTCTGGTGCTAGTGACCAACCAATCTTTTGATTTATGATGTTTCCAACCCTATTTAAAACCCTCGTATCTTTAATATGTTTACGAAAAACCTGTCCAAATCGAAACTCAAATATTTATAAATTTGAGCTCAGCTGTAAGCAGGGGCGTTACTAAAAAAAACCTGTAAACCGACTCCCCAAAAAAATCCTGGTGCTAGTGACAAGTTTGATATTATTATTTTAATAAACGAACAAAAATATTTAAAATCAAGAACATATCGGGTGGTTCTGGTCTAAGTTCTAGGGAGGTGTGATCGAATTTTAACTTGTTTAATTAACTTAAGTTTGTTTCAGGCGAAACTTAAAAAAAGTATATTAAAAATACAACTTGCGACACTTTTTAAGTCCAGAAATTTTGGTAATTATAGCTACACTACACTTAACTATTATTTTTAATATCTAAAAGATCTTGTACTAGGAATATACAACCTTTGGTTACATAACCGCCAAAAATAGGCTTCCTAGTCCTCATAAACGATAATATTTACCTGATATTTACCGTCTGACGGCATCAGGGCGGAGAGTACGAAAAAATATAATGAAAGACACACATATAAAAAGAAAACTGGTAAAGTCAGAAAAGGTGAGCGCACTTTGTCTCACACCATTTTACCCTCTTCCCTGCCTCTAGATTTTTCCAATTTTATTAACAAATCAGGTCATGAAATTCCGTACAACGCACAAATAAACAAACAAATTAAAACATATCTATCTGGTCCGAATAGGATCTACATATTTTGCTTGTTTTAACGTTTGGCTGCATTGTTTTAAACATTGTACCTATTGTATATTTGTTTAAATGTCATTGAATATTTTAAAAATATATATATTTTTACATTTTGATAAATTATAAATGATGGGTTCACCTAAACATATATATCAAGCATCTTGTTCTTTCATATATCACGCTCTTTGTCGGAACCGAGAACATACTCTGTGATAGAAAAAGAAGACAATCTATTTAATTCGTATTGAGTACGATGGGAAAATATACTATATATTTATTGGAATATGAATCATAGTCACCGAAAAGCGGTTAGAAATACCTACAGACCGCTTCAAGCTACTGTGAACATAGGGCGGAAGAAGTCTAATTTGCCAGTGTACGTACATGCAGAGACACCGCACGCCTATCAGTGAAGCAACCAACACTCAGGCTTCCGATCGCCATTCGCTGCCGTTCGCCGCCGTTCGCCTTGTATTTAGTACGCCTCTAACCACGGTGCTGTGTGGAGCGTAGTCAATGAAACCGGAATTTGGTCAATAAATACGCAAATTTTTATAACGTAATTTTCTTATTTTTTGTCACTGATAAATAAGAGCGTTTTATTGTCAACTGCTCAGATTTATCAGTGATGACGTGTTACAATGAAAATAATAGGGAGAAACAAAATAAAAGCAAGTTCTCAAAATAAAATAATACATTCTAAAAACCAAAAAGATTCTCCCAGTCAAAAAAAAATTAAAGCAAATGTTCGAAAAGTCCTCCTTGCTCGGCTAGACAATATCCGAGCCTACTATAAAAACCCCTTCTAACGTTTCCAAGCATGTTAGGGGTGATAATTTGAAAAGCTTCTTCAAAAACAGATAGAAGTCATTAGGAGCAAGATCGGGAGATCGATCTGGCCATAAAATAGTTCCCCGTGTACTTATAACCCGATTAGGAAAGATATTCCCTAACAAGGCCAACATTGTGAGCGGAACAACCATCTTGTTGAAACCATGTTTCACCAAATCTTACACCTAACAACTGCCTAGCAGTTGGAATAATGTGCTGCTGCAGTAGATCCAAGTATCTAGGACCATTCAAATTGCAATTGCCGTTAATAAAAAATGGCCCAATTACGTGTTCCCCTACAATACCCCCCCAAACATTTAGTTTTTGGGGATACTGTGTTCTTACATCAAAATATAAATGCAAATTTTCCCTCGACCAATATCGAACGTGTGTTGGGTTATGACGATTTGACCATTTGACCATCTGCACTTTTTCGGCAACTTCGTAGACATCCATTTTTAGTTTTAAAAATGTATTATTTCAATTAAGAACTTACTCATCTGTTTCTCGAGCAAGGCAGAAATAAAACAAAATAATAGAAACAAAATGAATTTCCAAAAGATAACACTGTAGCGTGCTTCGAATCCACCTCGGTCGTACGGCACGGAGAGTAAATTGGACTTGATTCCCCCTATGTTCGCAGTAGCTTGAAGCGGTCTGTATACCCAGTACATAGTTTTTGGCAGGTATTGTTTAACCAGAGTTAAGCAACCCGATTTGGCAGTTTTTAGGGAAATGTTGACAATTTTTTGGGTGCTGGCAGTGATAGTTGGCAACCACTGACAATACTCAATCAAAGTGTTTTTGCTCTTATAGTAGTTTGAACAACTAATGGCTAAAATAGTGCTTTTTTGTACAAGCGTTGGTTTAAATAACGAGCGCAGCGAGGTATTTAAAAACGCGAGTAAAAAAAAAAACACAGTTCAGCCGCGAGTTGTTAACACTATTTTTTAAAATACCTTTGTCATAAAATCCAAGAAAAACAGGAAAATACTTTTAAAAATCTCGAACGAAGAGAACATCTCGCAATACACAATCTTTACACTATAAATTAAGGCGGCTGGTAAATGAAATAACAATCGTTTCCATAGCGATCTGTCTTTTTACTCGGTGACGTTCATTGTTGCGACATTTTAATCTTTGACAATTTGATAGTTTGACGATATTTTTAAATGATTTTTTCGTAAATACTTGATGAAAACTGGCGGAAATGGCTTAATTCTTAAGCAAGAATAATTAGATTTTTTCAATATTACTATTTTCCGCTATTTCTCTTTAACTTTGGGTAAAAAACGGACAGAAATTTTTTTTTGTACCCGTGATAAAAAAAAAAGTTTTTTTGCATCGGTAACCAAAAAAGCTATGCTTTAGTTATCTACAGACAATTACTAAAATTATATTTTCCATGAAGGTATAGAAAAAAATATTTTTAGATGTGCTAATGGTAAAGTCGGTAATTTAAGGTTTAAAATATTTTAGCATAATTTAAGAGGTAACGTTTTATTATGCCCGGATTTTGCTCACTTTTAAAGCTTTTTTTTCAAACTTTCGATTTCTAGAATAAAACTTTTTTCAAATTTTCACTGTTTCTTTAGCGTTCAAATAAAAATACTGATAAAAACAATTTTTCTCTGTTATCTAAGGTTGTTGAAGAGACACAGCAGGCTATAAAAAAGTATTTTTTTGAGAAAATTTCACTTTTTTCATGGACCCTACGCCTTTTGTCACTCTACAGGATATTTTCAGTTCACGCTTACGCTGTGATGCATCGCGCTTCTTCCCTTTTTCAATTCGGCATATAAATCTGCTACTCACACTTGTTGCCATGTTTAACTTGCCTTTCTTCCGTGGACACTTCGATTGTTTAAAAAAAAATTCTGTTTTGTCATCTGTCTATCATCTTGAGTGGTGTCGTGGATATGATTTTTATTTTTGCATTTTTATCCAAAAAAACGACAAAAAGGTGGTTTACAGTCTTTAAAATTACCAAAAAACTTGTCCTACTATAAGTGTATTTTAGCACATCTAATAGTAATAGTAACAGTTTAAGACGCAAGTCGCAGGCGAGTGTCTTAATTTATCTGAGCGTGTAATGACCATAATATGCGAGTTAGTGTACTATTGGGAAATCAATGTAACTGTGGCGATCTGATTTTTTTGCAAAATTTTACGTCATTGCACTTGTTTTCCATGGCAACGCGGAGAGTTTATTTATGTTTGTCCACAGTGGGACACCAGAGCTTTTTTAGCACCAGGTCAAGTCATGATGCGTTGCTGTAGCCCGAACTTACTATTATTACTGCCGCTGTATACCGTACCACGGCGCAAATAACCATCTAAGTCCATGTGACCGAATGTTTATTTTGATATTTCAAACAATAAGTTTTTCTATTGTGTTTGTGCCTCGGTTTCTGCTAATGCAGTACATGTGCCCCTTGGTGTGCTTAAAGACTCGAAAATATGTAATGGATATCAATATATTCCCTAATACTAAATACTACTACTAATAATAATAATACAAAAATAAAAGAAAACCATTTACTGCAGAATAACTTGTTAAAAAAACGCTACCCAACTACATATTAAAGTAACTGGGTGTAATGTTTAAAGTTGTATTTACAAGTGCATTTATAATTGAATTGGAAACACTCCAAACTGAAATCGGCTGCTGGCGCTAGACGAAATAATCATATTCTATTTTAAACAGGAGCATCAACGACTAGCAAGAGTCTCTCCAACCTCTAAATGGAGCTTTAGTGACCTGTTTTAATAATACTCAAGGATCCGTGTGTTTTTGAAACTGAGGTTGGGATCTAAAATCTTTGCCTTCCAAGATTTCAGTAATAAACTTGATCATAAATATGCCGCAATAATTTAAATTTTAAAAAAATTATTGCATCAAAATAAAAACAAAATTATGTGAGGTTATAGGCGTTGTGTTTTGTTGTTTCTATGCGAATTCCTAATAATTCCAGCGAGCCAGTAAAGTTCTCTTGGTTCTTTGATAAACTCGGGGTAATTCCCGCGCAGCGCTAGGCCATTTTGGGCGGGCGACCGCACACGCGGAGTGGTTTCATATTCGTTTTAGAACAATGTTTTAGAAAACATATTTTTGAAAGAGAAACAAAACCTCGAATGATTTTCTGTCAGAAAACGTAAAAACACCCTTCTTCCCCACTACGGCCCTTATTGACAAAATATCTGCAGTTGCCAAGGTATACCTTACCTACAACCAATGACATTGTCATCAGAAATGTCAAAAATTATTAAAAATATCAAACGCGAACACTCTTAACGGCCCAATTACATCGTTAAACTGGCAACGCTGTTGGGTCCGTTTATTAGGCAATTCTTTTTCCGCATGTTTCTCGGAAACGGGACTTCCAAATGGCCTGAAATTTTGCCTAAATTGTTTATTGGACTATGTTTTTCCATCAAATCTTCGTACTTTTTTAAAATTTTGTTTATTTTTTGGAAAAAACTGTTTTAGCTTTTGTGGTGTTTCAAAATTGGCGCGCCCATATTACGTCAGGAACAGTCAGAAATACCCTTTATAGAGACCTGTAAAACTAAATTGGAAATATTTGTAAATTTCCAAATAATGGACACCTAATTTCAAAAACTCTCTAGATTGTATTAATAAGCTTTGTAATCCTCTTCCTCTAATAAAAATCAAATTAGGTATTATTTTCCTCTAAAGCTAAAACATGCGGAAATGTAAAAACATGGACTATACTGGTTACCTATCAATATTAGTTATATGCCTAGCATCAAAAAGTACTTAAATAGTTATATTATAGATACCGCCACCATCAAAATTAACCACCCACGTCTTTTTTTTGTGAGCTTACCCTAGGCATAGTTTCTAGTGTTCTCCTTTCTTAAATGTATTCGGCTAAGAGAGATCTAGTATATATACCTAGGTAACACCCCTTACCAGGAAAAAAAATTTATGCCATGCAAATATCGAAATTGGTCGACTCACTGTATTTGCAACTAACCAATGTCAGTGTGTCTGCCTGACATTCTTCATAACCTTAGTTTTGTCGTTTTGTTTTGGAGTTCGTCGGCCTGGTTTTTGTGTTTTATTTAATAATTTTTCCTTTGGTGAAAAGCTACTTTTTAGAACCCTTAAGTGGTCTGTGTGTATGGCCATTTGACTAGTTGTCACTGCTCTCAATTCGATCACCTAGGTGATAAATAAACAATCCCCCTATAGGGTCACTGAATCCTGAGACCTGCGGTCCCAGCCGCAGGTTTTAGGATCCAGTGACCCTAATCCCCAATGATTCGCGGCGCAATCTGTGAACAGGAGAATACAGTAAAGAAACCAGAGATAGATAATGAGTGGTAGATGACGTATTGAAATCGATTGACAAATTTATATTATCTCTGGATTGTTCTTGCGCCGTTAAGTCAACAAACTTTATAACCTGAAGTTTCAATGACGTTCTATCTAAAACGTCAAAACAAATAAGGTTACTAAAAGGCTTTTCATATATCTTTTTAAAAACAAGATTTTTTTTCTTAAAAATGCGTAATATGTCAATTTAACGGGACTTATTTTTGGTTAGGTACTAAAATTATATAGGATTTATTTACGTTTAATAAATATTTATTGTCTTAAAAAAAATTGAATTAGTGCTCTTATAAAATAAAGTTTCATCGCTTGTCACGCCATCTTGTGTGTAAGTGAGCCATTAAAATCATGTTGAGAGGGTCGTAAAATTTGTAAAATTTGTATTATTCGTTGTTAACAGGTATTTAACTAAATTATTTTTAGATTCATCATGTCCGTACCATCATATATTTTAAAGTAGCACACGTTTTTTGGTAATTTCAAATACTGTAAAGAAATCTTATTGAAAAAGATTATGTCTTACACTCTTCACGCTTTAAAAAATTACATGCACGACATAAAAATATTAAAATAAAAATCATATGCACGACAAGACTCAAGATGACAGACAGACAGACAGAAAATTCGAAATTTTTATCAAAAAATGACGGCAAAAACCTACAAGGCAATCCGACATAAAAAACTTAATATCTATCCTAACGTTGTAAGAGAAACTGCGTCATTTTTCTTATGAACATTTTGGAAATTTAATATTTTAAAGATATTCTACAAGACTGGTTTTACGGCGGAGCTAAATTGCTACTACGCGTACCAAAAAACGTCAAAAAGTGTCGAAAATTCTCACCATGTAAAAGGAAAGACAGAATATGTGTGCTGCTGAATAGTGACAGCAATATATTCCATGGCTGTCTATGGTTTTCTATGTTAAAAGTTTTAAAGGTTTGCTTACACACAAAAATAAGCTTAATAAAATACATTTTTAAATAAAAAAATGGGTTTCCACAAAAACTGCCTACAAAAATTAAGATTTACATATGTTTTATTTAGTGGAACATTATTAAGGCACTAAATTTTAAGGAATATTAGCAAATAAGTCCTGACAAAAAAGCAGTTAGTGTAAACTTTAAAAATCGTCAGATTTTTTATAAAGGCGAGAATTTCTGACGGTTTTTGAAAAATCGCGACCGGTCTGTCTCTAATTTTTAAGATAGACATCAAGAGTGTTTTTTGGTAAAGATAAGTCATTGGCTCATTCGTATGTGTTTCCTTACACCAAGTATTTATAAATTTTTATACCGATTTGTTATATATTTAATTTAATTTGCTACTCTGCAGATTTAATATTGCTTAAATACCCTTCAAACCGCTTTCATTTCGGTTGTTTAAAAGTTTTATAAGTAAACTTTAACAACACTTTTCATCTGATTGTGAGAGAAAGTTTACGATGGTGCCTAGATAGTTCTTGTTAACTTTTTTATTAAAACTCGGTGAAACTTAAATTGAAAATTATACTTCAGCCCGTGCTTAAGTAAATCACCAAGGATTTAGTTAAGAAAGAAAAGCGCTCATTAAATCGAAAACGGCGATACTTTATGCCCTTAACAATTTAACTTTATCTAAAGGGTGTACACAACTTCAAAGACTAGAGACATTAGGCACTTACAGTGTTGTTGTGGGGGGAACTACATTTTAAAACCAATTTTCAAAAAACACTTACCCATATAGAAAAGACACAAAGTTATTGATTATGTTGTATTTTTATTGCAAAATACCAATGAAACACTGTTTTTTTCTCAAACTTTACCATGTTTTAGGAGAAAATGCCCTAAAACTAATTTTTTTGACAGATTTCAAAGTGGCAAATGGTGAATATGCCAAAAATTTGGCACATAATAGCTTCATTATCTGTGTTTGAGGTTACAAAGTTGGTGATTTTATAGACCACCTCCGAGAAACACCGTTCTCAAGTAAAAAGCCACTTAACTCATTTTCGGGCACTGAGACGGTAGGAGTTAACTGGCTTTTTAGTTGAGAACAGTGTTGCTCCGAGGGGTGGTTTAAATTTATAACCCCAAGAAAGGATTGTTTTAATAAGTTTGTTTATAATTTCTCTAAGTAACCGTTTGTTTTTGTCGAGAAACACGGCATATTTTTATCCCGTTTTCAGCACAACACACTACGAGGACAAACAAACATATGTTATGTACGAAAAATATACTAAACACAAAAACCCAAAACAACTATTTTAATTTATTTACAAACTGAAATTAAAACATTGCGATTATCTAAAAGCTCAGTCAAGAAAACTTTCCTTACTCAAAGCACACTCATTTCAAAGTTGTAGCTTTCATCAGAAGAGTTTGGTACGAGCAAAGGTAAGAGATACGAACTCGCTGTTTATAATTTGAACGCAGCTAATATTTTTGAAACTGACATTTCGATAGTGACAGAAATCTAAATGAAACTTGCATTTAAATTTTTTAATACATTTCGCAAATAAACACCTTTTAAATTATACAAAACTAATCTACACCTTATTTTATTATTACCCCTCGAAATCGTTATAGGACATCAAGTATTAATTAAAAACATTAATTAACAGGGGTAAGTTTTAATTAGAGTGACATATAACCCCAATTTTAATTTGTTGTACAGAGTTTTTACTATAGGTTTAAATTTTTTAACTTTCTTTTCTTCTAAATTGAAACTTTCTTCTTAAATCCAACAAAAAATTGTCCAAAACTCAAGGAGGGTTGGTTTAAAATGCATAAAACCAAATATTTCACTTAAACTTAGGACCGTTCTAAAATAGACTAAACCCTTCTAGTAAATTCCACCGTTAAAGTTGCACAAAGAGAGAGAGTGCTTATTCGTACGCAGCTGGCGTATACTAACCATTTTATTATCTGTGGGTTTTCATAAATGCCTAAATGCTTAAAGTAAAATATGAAGTAAAACATTTTGGTACGTATTTAACTTTTTGATCCTGATGAAGGTATCTACGAAACGAAACATCGGATTAAAATTTCGAAAAGGCAGAACTCAATTGTCTTTTAAATTAAGGGAGATATCATCAATTGATAATTGCGACCATTTTTCAATTTTCCCCTGTAGCTCAAAAACTTCAAGGGACAGCATGGTCTCTATCTTCAATAACAACGGAGTTTATCCTTGGGTCCCATCGAAAATGGGACACCCCTGTAAAAATACTTGCGCTGCCAGCTACTTTGTATAGTTCCATTGTCCAATGGAAAAGAAACGTAAGAAAAATAGAAAGAGGGCATTTATTTGCCACCTCTGTTTTGTGTAAATGAATTTGCTTTGTAGAACTACGAAACTTTTATAACGACCTCCTTTTGCTGTTAAAAAATTACCCGAATGGTTGCTGCTATAGATTGTACCTACGTTAACTCATATATTTGCCAGTGGAGAGCTTTAACTCTATGTCTCTTTGTAATTGACAGAGGGCGCCACTGACATATGTCAGGAGGTTTTTGCCACCAGAAAACCAAACTAAACCCCACCAACTTTTGATATATCATCCAGGCCATCAACTCCTACCGATTTAGTGTCCTTTAATCCACCTTCGCCGCCATTTTCACTCAAAAGTGACAGAAAATGCATTAGTTTTCGGCGAAGGTCTAGAAAAGGATACTAAAACGGTGGGAGTTGATTGGCCTATATGGAGAAGGTATTGTATCATCTATAAACTCTTTCATTATTATTATTATTATTATTATTATGTCTTTTATGCAGACAGGCGGTTCAGATATCAACTGAATTTAAGCACTACTTGCAGTTCGCAGCTATCACTTGTCTAGCAAGTTTTTAAAACTGTTAACTGTTGTTGTTGTTTGTTGTTACTGTTATTTCAGTCAATGCATTCCAGAACTGCACAACACGATTGCTTATAAAGTTTTTGCGACACAGTCAGTGATCTCTGTTACTTTTTAATTTCTGTGAATGTCCTCTTAAGTTTGGCTGTTCATTTCTCTGAAAGAGGTTGCAAGTATAATGACCATATAGGATTTTATATGTCTCAATCAAGTCTTCCCTAGCACATCTCTCATAGAACGTTTGTAATCCTAACAGATCTAACCGGTCTTCATAGGAAAGATTTCTTGGTGCTATTGGTATTTTTGTTGCTCGACGCTGTACCTTTTCCAAGAGCTCAATATCTTTCTAGAAGTATCGACTCCAAACAACAACGGCATGTTCCAGTATAGACCTTACATAGGTTTTATAGGCTTTCAAGAAGCTTTCAGGAGAAATTTGCTTAAAACTGCATCTCATTGCAATACGTATTTTCCATTTTAAATCATGGAAGTACATTTGTTGGTATTTAGCCGAAGAAGCCACTTAGTTGTTCATTCTTCAAGGAGATAGGTCTTATTGTAATTTTTTATTCACCACATTGAGCGACATTGTAATTTTATTTTAACATGAGAACTAGGTTTTTCTTATTTCAGGGGTGAGTTCTCCCCGTCACACATATAACCTTTTAGCAAGACTTGCTCATCAATCAAAGAAGGCGCCAGGATAAACCCAATCTATCGAATTACCCAAACTCAAAAGAATATCATGAATTACCTAAAATATTTAATTAACATTTTCTTTTAATTTTATGACATTGAATTTGTGCAATCGATATACTGAATCTCCCTTGACTCAAAAGAATTACAGTTTACAATTTTATTGTTAACAAAAAAAAATGGTCACAGTTGTTACAGCTATTTTTGATTAACAGTTTTTGAAATGAAAAAAACACTGAAATTTATACTATAAAAAACCAGAACCTTGAAATTCTACCATAACTCTTGGTTAGGAAAAAATAGATTGAAAAAATACCACCTTTTACAATAATCCACCCTGTTAGTGATACCCTGGAAAAAGCCCCTTCTCAACCACGACTGTGCCAATGCTTCGCCTGTCTATATAAGGGCTTTATGTTGGCACTTAGTTATGATATTGGGTGTCTACTGGTCTAGCTGCTTATGTTCCATTTTGTGGTATGGGGTACCGAAAAAATACATATTCGGGAGAATTAAAAAAAAAAGATGAATTTTAAATGAATGACTGAGGCAGAATTACATTAGCCCTGTGAATTTTATTTGAAATTTACAATAAAAGAAATAAATACATGCAATTCAAATTTTTATGACAAAATGCCTTCCAAATATCATTATCAAATAATGTTTGAAAAAAAAAATTAAAAAAAATGTTTCCTACATCACCTTAGGTTACATATAACTAGTACTTATTCTATTGAATTAAATCGTATTTAAAATCTAGGTTAGATCCCAAAAATGTATAGTCTTATTTCTATGAAACCTGGCCAAGATTCCATAAAAATTTATTACAAAAAATCTGCCAAATTAAATATTTAAATTTAGAAAAATCTAGGAAACTTCCCAGGAAAAAATCATTACAAAGAAAAATTCATTGTAAAAAAAAGGAACAAAGAAGAAGTTAAAAAACCTCCAAATCAGTTACTTCAACCGAAAAGAAACTAAAAAACAAAAGATCAAAAGATCTTGGGTGGAAATAACGAAAACTCAAACTTGGATGAGCATCCCACAAGGAACACACAAAAGATAAAGCGAAAAGAGAAATGGTTAAACGATGTTTCGTCCTGGGTAACCAGCGTGGGCTCATCAGTAGTTTCACTGGTCACCTTCTACTATACATCATTAAACACCATCATACACTTTGATTTCCAACCTTGAACCACTCACAAATAGGCTTCGTTCCGCACTGGTACTTACTTATCCAAGTCACCTGATACGAATTCGTCCTGGCGTGTTAATATTTTCAGTAGGATTATGCTCCTAAGGCAATTAAAACAATTGTTAATATTTCCAGCAGGATTATGCTCCTAAGGCAATTAAAACAACAACAAACAAAATGCTATGCCATTTCTGTTTGATTTATTGAAATCCTATCCCTAAGGAAAATCTTAGGAACCCTGTATATAGTTGATGAAAAGGAGCGGTCCTAGTACAGAGCTCTGGGCTAAGTCACTCTACACATTTTGTTCACTTGAAAAGTTCTACGAGTTAGAAAGTCTCTAATCCATTCTGATCTGATAGTGTCTTTCAAATGGAATAGTATCAAAAGCCTTCTCAAATTCTAGGTAGACTACATCTTTTGGAAAATCTTCATAAAGCGCTTTTATCCTGTTTTCTAAATTTTCAAAAAGAAGTATAGGTTGACAGGGTGTGAAACGATGCATTATTGTGGCTCTTAAAAGAGGTATATTGGGGCTACGTGTTACCTTGTCGTAAACCCCATTATTATGCTCAATCTTGCGGTCAACCTGTACACATTGTAGTTTACATAAAACATGAAATATTGCGTGAGATATTTAAATTAGCCCCCCATTAAAATACGTCTGTTTGCAAACTTGATTACGGGGAATAATAAGGTTTATATACTTACATTTTAAAGCCTTATTAAGCTTCATAATAAAGTACACTATTATGGGGAGTTATTGGGCGCGGTATGTGGTACGGAGTACTTATCACGACAGCTAAACATCAGCTTTCCCAAAAAGAAGGGGTAACAGAAGATGTAACCTGATTTTAATAAAAACGAAAATTGTTTATGGTGGTCAGATAAGACTGGCCAGCGAAAAAAAAGTTTTAGAGCCCTTTTAACAAGAAAATGTTTTTTTTTGATCGCGGATGTAAAAATATTTCTGTCCGTTTTTTACCCACAATTAAAGAGAAATAGCAGAAAATAGTAATATTGAAAAAATCTAATTATTTTTGTCAAAATATCAAACTGTCAAAGATTAAAATGTCAAAACGATGAACGTCACCGAGTAAAAAGGCACATCTCTATGGAAACCATTGTTATTTCATTTACCAGCCGCCTTAATTTATAGTGTAAAGATGGTGTATTGCAAGAAGTGCTCTTCGTTCGCGAGTTTTAAAGTAGTATTTACACAGGCGAATATTCCTTTGATCTTCGGAATGCCGACAAATATTGGCGCTAATTATTTATTTAAAGACTCGCGCAAAAGGTTCGAGCCAAAAGGTTCGGGGTTCGGGTAAAAATCATTTGGAATAAAATAAAAAGTAAAAGTACCGTAAATCATTGAACTGAATTGTAATAAAAAAATTAAATTTTAAAACCTTGCCTAATGAGGATTACTTTATTTCATTTTGTGGGGTTTTGGTGGTGGTGTTTGGTCATGAGGTTTGGTGGTGGGGTTTGGTGCTGGGGTTTGGTGGTGGGGTTTGATTATAAAACCTAATTAAGGAAAACCAAAACAGTGATAAACATAGCAACAATTAGGTACAAACTTATTTAGTAGATATCTACCAACCTTACAACCTACCACCCAGCAAATAATCATTTTTCGCTTTCCGTCGTCTTTTACTATTTAATCGAAAAATAAAATAAAATATTTTTGGTGCTCCA
This sequence comes from Oxystoma pomonae, assembly GCA_963921995.1. Taxonomy (NCBI): domain Eukaryota; kingdom Metazoa; phylum Arthropoda; class Insecta; order Coleoptera; family Brentidae; genus Oxystoma; species Oxystoma pomonae. The sequence continues at coordinate 143,952,802 of OY998163.1, forward strand.
ATTTAATTTCAAGAATTGAGGTCAGTGACGTGAGGCCAAAAACATTATCTATTCCAACTCTCAAAAATATATTTCCAAAAAATGTTGAGAAAATTTTCATTGCAAATGTTCGAGTTTTCGGGCAAACGGAAGAACTTATTCGCTCTGGCACATAAATGCGCTTTAAAAGTATTTTCCTGTTTTTCTTGGATTTTTAGATAAATGTATTTAAAAAAATAGTGTTAACAACTCGCGGCTAAACTGTGGGTTTTTTACACACGTTTTTAAATAACTCACTGCGCTCGTTATTAAAGCCAACGCTTGTATAAAAAAACACTATTTTAGCCACTAGTTGTGAAAATTACTATTTGGCTTCGCTAATGTTCCAATTATTATCTATTTCAACACTCAAAAATATATTTCCAAAAAATGTTGAGAAAATTTTCATTGCAAATGTTCGAGTTTTCGGGCAAACGGAAGAACTTATTCGCTGTGGCACATAAATGCACCTTAAAAGTATTTTCCTGTTTTTCTTGGATTTTTAGATAAATGTATTTAAAAAAATAGTGTTAACAACTCGCGGCTAAACTGTACGTTTTTTACTCGCGTTTTTAAATAAATCACTGCGCTCGTTATTAAAACCAACGCTTGTATAAAAAAACACTATTTTAGCCACTTGTTAGATAAAAAAGGGGTTTTTGACCCATATAAAATATGAGATACTATAATCGCCCAAGGAGTGAAAAATGTGTAACAATAATAACTTTGAAAAACCCAGAAAATAATTTAAAAATCAAGGTTGGCCCTGGGCAAGGGCAAAGGTGAAAAAGCCATTGCGCATGCCGGACGTAGTCGACTTGCTACCAGCCAACTTGATTGGGAGAGTTATTACCGGTACGGCTTTTTTACGAAAAATGTAAGGGCAGGGCCGTTATACTATTTCAAGTTATATTCAGATTCAGATTCTTTATTGATGCTAAATTTGCCATAGCATTTACACAAGTCAACTCGGTATACAAAAATTACTTTAAAAAAATAAACAGCATAGTAACAAGAATCATATTTTTTTAAAAATAAATCACTAATTAAAGAAAAAACAAAAATCACTATTATTGTAATATAAGTAGTAAAAAAAAACTGGAAAGGATTTTTAAAAACAAATAAAATAGTAATTATAAAAAAATATAAATAAGACGATTTCTATGAGTCTTATGGTTTCATCAACAGAATAAACGAAGTTTAAAAAAGTTAAAACGTAAAAATTAGAACAAACGAGACACTTAAACTTAAACAAACTTCAAACAGAAAAAAAATATAAAAAAAATAAAAAAATATGGTTTGCCCCTGTCTGTGTCTGTGTCTCTCGATCCAGAAAACCGATTTCGATGCAACCTTTTCTGTTTGGAGACTGTCCTTCGAAGAGTGTTTCTAGATATATTCGATAAAAATAGGCTAAGTCGTTCGAGAGATAATACGATTTCTGTTCACAGTTTTCAAGGAATTCGGATGAAACTTCTAAACCGTTAATCCGATTTTGAGGAAATTTAGTGTGCATATGTAAATTGAGCACTAGTTTACGTCTGTTCCCATGGTTACAAAAACGCATTAGGGGCAAAGCAAATAATTTTGAAAAAAATTTGCATGAAAGTCGGGATCGGAGATTTAGATTTTTTAAATTTTACTTGTACTGAAATCTGAAAAATATTTTTTTTTTAATTAACCACGTTAGAAGTTGTTAAACGTCTATTAAGTATAACCAATTAAACTTTTCTTAATATATATATATATACTCCTAATTAAATAAGTTTTTAATTGAGGCTAGCTGCAGCGTATTAACATGACAGGGTCCGTTAAGGCAGATGCGTGGGTTTAATTTCAGTTTAATTTTAGGAGGCTTAATCCACCCCCTGAGAGCTGCTCTTCAACGAAAACCTAGTAGCTCTAACTTTGCAATACAGCAAAAATATTAAAAAGCAAACGGAAGATGGCTGTAAAACGGATGGTGTCGAAACGTTGGCTATTGGTTTAGCGACATAATAAAAAACTGTCCAAAAAGCTGAAAATCATTTCATTTACAATTATTATTGGACGCAAAATCATATATTTCAATTATTTTTAAACCTTTATGACTGTATATGTCAATATTATTTACATTTTTGCATTAACATTATTTCCAAATTTAAGAATTTTCATGGTGGAGTTGTGAGATATTTCTGAAACTTTATGTACTTTCTCTCCTATATATCTAGTAAAGCTGTGCCAAGTTTGGTGTCTCTAGATTATACAAATACGGAGTTATTGCCAAAACCCATTTTAACACCACTAATTTGTAGTTAAAACAACGGCCTTTTTTCATGACGTCATAGACACCCTTTGTACTTAATGTAATAATAATGTAATGTAAAAGGGGATTTAGTGAGGGTGAATAAATAACAAAATCAATAAATAGCGAGCTTCCCCTCAAAAAAAGGAATGGTAACCGTAGATCCGGATTTCGCACTTGTGGTGCTCATCAGTACGGTGCTAGGAATTAGGAGATGAAATGATGATAAAAAAATATGATACAGGATTCATGTAAAAGACAACCATCTGTCAAATTGCAGAATCGGCAGATGTACCTTCAATTTGAAGGAAAAGTAAGCTTCTCTACGGAGACAGATATAATTATCTTTACAGATATCCTAAGCTCTGGATTGATAAATTTAAAAAGGGATTTAGTGAGGGTGAATAAATAACAAAATCAATGAATAGCGAGCTTCCCCTCAAAAAAAGGAATGGTAACCGTAGATCCGGATTTCGCACTTGTGGTGCTCATCAGTACGGTGCTAGGAATTAGGAGATGAAATGATGATGGAAAAATATGACCCAAGATTCATGTAAAAGACAACCATCTGTCAAATTGCAGAATCGGCAGATGTACCTTCAATTTGAAGGAAAAGTAAGCGTCTCTACGGAGACAGATATAATTATCTTTACAGATATCCTAAGCTCTGGATTGATAAATTTAAAAAGGGATTTAGTGAGGGTGAATAAATAACAAAATCAATAAATAGCGAGCTTCCCCTCAAAAAAAGGAATGGTAACCGTAGATCCGGATTTCGCACTTGTGGTGCTCATCAGTACGGTGCTAGGAATTAGGAGATGAAATGATGATAAAAAAATATGACACAGGATTCATGTAAAAGACAACCATCTGTCAAATTGCAGAATCGGCAGATGTACCTTCAATTTGAAGGAAAAGTAAGCGTCTCTACGGAGACAGATATAATTATCTTTACAGATATCCTAAGCTCTGGATTGATAAATTTAAAAAGGGATTTAGTGAGGGTGAATAAATAACAAAATCAATGAATAGCAAGCTTTCCCTCAAAAAAGGTAATGGTAACCGTAGATCCGGATTTCGCACTTGTGGTGCTCATCAGTACGGTGCTAGGAATTAGGAGATGGAATGATGATGAAAAAATATGACACAGGATTCATGTAAAAGACAACCATCTGTCAAATGGCAGAATCGGCAGATGTACCTTCAATTTGAAGGAAAAGTAAGCGTCTCTACGGAGACAGATATAATTATCTTTACAGATATCCTAGCACCGTACTGATGAGCACCACAATTGCGAAATCCGGATCTACGGTTACCATTACCTTTTTTGAGGGAAAGCTCGCTATTCATTGATTTTAATAATGTAATGCTGGAAGCATTTCCTACAAAATTTGGAATGCTGGTAAAACTGAACATTAATCTTAAGTGCCTAATATGGTATTATTAGGATCCCCTCACCTCCTACGAGGGGAGAGGATGGGGAGAAACACCTAAGTCCGATTTCAACCAAAATTGGTGTACGGGGCTTTTGTGTCAATATGGCGGATTCAAGATGGACGATTCCTTCCCCTAACGAGAGCAGTGGAGGGGGAAAAGATTTAGTTGGTTCGATTTCAATTAAAATTGGCGTAAGAAGGTTTTTCGAAAAGGGTTTATGAATTTTTGATCAGATTTGAAGATTTCAATATGTCGGATTCAAAATGGACGATTTAAGGTATAAATCTAAAAATTAGAAGTGTGTGTTCAAATTTGATATGCGTTTATAGTTTCGGCGACAATACAATAATATGGTATTGTCAGGTACACACCTCCCCCTAACGAGGGAAGTAGAGCGGGAAAAAGATTTAGTTAGTTTAATACAAACAGGGGTTTTTCGGGAAGGGGATATGAATTTTTGATCAGATTTGAAAATTTCAATACGGCAGATCCAAATGGACGATTTAGGGTAAAAATCTAAAAATTAAAAAATACATTTTTATTAAAAAAACTTTTAAGTATATATAAGTATATCGGTCACATCGACGATTCACCTAAGAAACAGTTTTATTACTTTATAACCTAAGGATATTTAGATGAAAGCATGAAGAATGTAGTTCTTGTTTTGTAGTTCTCTTTATCACCGTAAAGTTAAAATTTTGAATTTATAATTTACGCCAATCGCTTTTGTTACGGTATCAGAAACATAAACAATTATTTTCTTTTTAGTGCTTTTAATAAAAGTTTGTTTTTTAAAAGTTTTTTTTTAATAAAAACTTATTTACTTAGTACATACACCTTTTTAAATTCAACAAGAGCAATAGACTTTAAAAAAAAAATATACAGCGTGTGCCATTTAAAATAAGTATAGTCTGACCATCGATCTAGGAGACTCATTATTATTCATGGCCGATAAGCATTTATTGCGACTCAGCGGGTGTTATAATCAAAGCAGGGACGCACTTAGTGTTGTAATAGATCAGTGAATTTCTACCACGGATCACCTTAAAGGTGAAGAAGATAATATGTTTTATTGACGGTTCGTTCTAACAATTTTTTTTAAAACGAAAACATTATTTTAATCTACTAGACATATCCTACACCTAAAAAATATATTTGCTCATAGAATAAAAAACACAAACATAAGTTAAATTTATAAAATTGAGTTTAACCGGTACATACATATATAGTAAAAAAATACGGGATAGTAAAAAAATTGACATAAGTCAGTTTTACTGTCACTCTCGACACTAAAGTCTATGATAATTTTTTCTCTGGGTAGCAGATCTATATTTACATATTTTACTGAAAATATTCTGTTCCGCCGACCTAATTAAAGCTACCACAGAAGAACTTAAAGTTGGCAAAACATTTTTTCTTTTAACCGCTGCTTTTAGCTCATGTCATATGTGTTCAATTGGATTAAACATGCAATGGTAAGGAGAAAGTCTCAACACTGTATGGCCTATTTCTTCCGCCAAAGTATCCCAATGGTATTGTTTTTGCACTGAAAATGCTTTAGTTATTTCAAGCAATTGGTTTTTGCTGTAGCTATCCTTAAAATACATATTATTTTCTAACATGTAGTCCTGAATGATAAGTTTTGTGTTATTTGAATAGGCAACTTTATTTAGCCTTCTACTGTAGTAGCTCGAATTATCCATTACAATTACACTATGTGGAGGTATATTGGGTAACATTTTATTCTTATACCTGTCTTTAAATAATTTCGCTATGGTATCGTCATGGTAGTCAGTATGGCAATCTCTTATATTTTTGGCTGATAAGGCCAACGCATTTGGTATAAAGCCATTTTTTGTTCCAGCATGAATTATTGTAATCCTCTATTTGATGGAGCTTTAATTGTGCAGTGACCAGACAAATCTACTGAACCTTTATCTGGAGCTCCATAGGTGTCAAACCAAGTTTCATCGAGATAAACAATATTCCTATTACTTTCGCTATACTCGTGTATTGCAATTAAATATTCCATCCTCCATTTTTTTGAACGGGCCGATTCCATAATCACTTGCCCTTTATATTTTTTTATTTTAAACCCGTTTTTTAAAATACATCCTTCCTTTTTCTTCTCCCAACTATTGGTTTATTTACTACACGCCACACTGTGTTTACCGACCTTTTGTTAAAGCTGCCGCAAATTTTGATAACCCTCGTTCAACGTTCAAGAAGGGTGGTATAAACGTCAAATATCACTTTTTTCGCATCAAGTGACAATATATCGCGTTTCAATTATTTTTTAACACTTATTTCTCTTGTAACACCATTATTCCTCGTATCTCCACGTGACGTACTCGGTTGTTCCTCCCACGGAAAAACATTTTTCATGCAATCACAATTAACAACAAATGACTTCTTTTGTAACCAAACACCAACTGCTAACTGATTTTCAAAACTACAAATCAGCTTGGTACCTTAAGCATGTCCTAATTATTTTAAGAAAATTAATTTGTAACGTAATCAAACCCTTATGTTATAACGTTTCGTAATTAGTCATAAAGTTGATAAATTTTAAGTCGGCCAAAAACGTGCACTTATTAAGAAATATTTACACATTTTTAAATCCGCACAGGTAATCCTCAGTAATGTTTAGAGCTTTTTTTATTTACTTTCACACCCCGAACAATAGGTGATTATTAGGGTAAGGGATTAGCATTTATAATGAGTCTCTTAGACCTATGGTCGTACTATAAGGTAATATTAAAATTTTGCTCTTCTTTTTTAATTTGAAGTCCAGAAGTTAGCCTTAGTTCAAATTGGCATATTGTATCCGAATAGAAGCGTTTATTTCGGCCGATCCGGATAGAAACCGAGTTTATTTCGACGACTTTTTCAAGTCAGTCGCCTTTCTATCCGAATAGAACGCACGAAATAAACGTGGTAATTTTTGATGAGGGTTTAAGAAAATTATTCGTGGCATTTAAAAGCCACATTAAATTTAATTTAGTAATTCGAGTTGCTAAATTTCACCTAACGTACGCTTAGAGTGTCCAGAGTTATTAGAATGAGCTCATGCCAAATGGAGCGGCTTCAATTAGATGGTATAAGTTATCCCGTTATAACTGTTGAGCTTAGAGATTTATGACTTACTTGCTAGAACATGAGTGAAGTGCAAATGGCGGCATGGGAGTTGAACATGATGCATGATGTTAAGTTCTATTAAAATTAATTAAACTATTTACGTCATGGAAGAGTTAAAAACCACTTAAATATGCTAGAAGGTCACAAATTGAATTACACAAGGGGAAGGTTAAGGGCTTAAGCCCCTCCTTTCTAGAGCCACTCATAATCGACTCCAAAAAGTTAAATTTTTCCCAAAAATCACCAATTAAGTGGCAATCTGACACTATTCTGTTACTCAAGCCCCCCCCCCCCCCAACAACAATTTCTGCGTACGCCACTGTTTTAAAGAGTAACTAAAAGCATCCAGACAGTAGAGTTGGCTCAAATAACGAACAGTAAAAAAACGCACTTTAGCCACGAGATGACACTCTTTTTTATTAAAGTAACACTCGTGGCATATCGTACAAAGCGTTTTTTGTTTCTCACTTCATTACGACCAGACTTCCAATGTCCAATGGAGAATCCAGATACCTACAGACCTGTTTTATCCTTATTAGAAATCATCAGGGAGTCATAGGATTGTACCGGGCAGTTTAAGCTACACAGGCACCATGCGCACCAGGAAAAGTGCAGAAGACCGTAATCACAGAATCTTGTACCTTTCAGCAGGTTATAAAGAAGAAACCTGTAAAAGTATAAGGTCACTGTAACATGACTCTTAAAAAGAGGTAACGTTCGCAGCACCGCCCCCAATTAAAGCTTTATACTACGTGGCCTTAATTTTAAGGCATCAGCAAGCAATCGCTCCGGAGGAGGCTTGTTGCGCAGAACTAAAAAGTCAAAATATTTAAAAAACAACAAAGTGAATTTCGTGTCCACAAATAAAAATTAAAGTAACACTCGTGGCATATCGGACAAAACGTTTTTGTTTCTCACTTCATTACGACCAGGCCTCCAAGACACCTCCAGACACCTACAGACCTGTTTTATCCTTATTAGGAATCATCAGGGAGTCATAGGATCGTACCTGGCAGTTGAAGCTACACAGGCACCAATGGCACCTCTCGAATTTAAAACAAAAAGTTTTCAATCCGAGGAGACGTAGTACCTCTGTGCGCCACCTGTCGAATAACCCAAGAAATAAAAACATCAAAATTGAAAAGCGCAGAAGACCGAAATTACAGAATCCTGTACCTTTCAGCAGGGTATAAAAAAGAAACCTGTAAAAGTATAAGGTCACTGTAACATGACTCTTAAAAAGAGGTAACGTTCGCAGCAGCACCGCCTCCAGTTAGAGCTTTATACTACGTGGCCTTAATTTTAAGACGTCAGCAAGCAATTGCTTCGGAGGAGGCTTGTTGCGCAAAACTAAAAAGCTAAAATATTTAAAAAACAACAAAGTGAATCTCGTGTCCGCAAATAAAAATTAAAGTAACACTCGTGGCATATCGTACAAAGCTTTTTTGTTTCTCACTTTATTACGACCAGGCCTCCAATGTCTAATGGAGAATCCAGACACCTACAGACATGTTTCATCCTTATTAGGAATCATCAGGGAGTCATAGGATCGTACCTGGCAGTTGAAGCTACACAGGCACCAATGGCACCATGACCACTTCTCGAATTTAAAACAAAAAGTTTTAAATCCGAGGAGACGTAGTAGAAATAAAAACATCAAAATTGAAAAGTGCAGAAGACCGAAATTACAGAATCCTGTACCTTTCAGCAGGGTATAAAGGAGAAACCTGTAAAAGTGTAAGGTCACTGTAACATGACTCTTAAGAAGAGGTAACGTTCGCAGCAGCACCGCCCCGAGTTGGAGCTTTATATTACGTGGCCTTAATTTTAATGCGTCAGCAAGAAATTGCTCCGGAGGAGGCTTGTTGCGCAGAACTAAAAAGCCAAAATATTTAAAAAACAACAAAGTGAATCTCGTGTCCTCAAATAAAAATTAAAGTAACACTCGTGGCATATCGGCATATTTGCGGACACGAGATTCACTTTGTTTTTTTCATCCCTTTATGAAAAAATTATAAAAACACAGGAACAAACTTACAAAATAAAACTCGAACACAACGTCCACTGCCAGTTCGCCATTTTTATACCATAGATCAAGGGTGGCCGTGGATGACACAAAAACGGTTTCTATTGTACACTCCATTCCAAATTGCTGACCAGTTTTTTGACACTGGCAATGACAGTTCCATTTGGCTTTTTTGTTTAATTGTCAGTCGCCATATTGAAACTGGTCCGAAGAATTTGGAATGAAGTGTATCCATCTATATTTGTTACTTTTTTAATTTAATTGTTTTAATTTTTATGTGAGAACAATTAGGTTTCTTCTTAATATTACTATTTGGCACTTTTTTCTTATAATTTGGATAAAAAATGCCTAAGAATTCTTTTTGCATCGGTAACCAAAAAAAAAGTTCGTGTTTGTGATGAAAGTGTAAAAGAAATTTATTTTTTAGACTATACTGATAATAGTTTTTAAAGAAAACGGTTCTATTTAAAATAAAAACACAAAAATCTATTTGTGGAACAGTTGGCAATTGACACAATATTATAGCTCATTCTCAAACGTTCAGTAAAGTAGGCATACTTCTTACAATTTTTATTACGAAAAATGTCACTTTACAAGACAGATTTAAAAGGACTTTTTTTACTTCACCACTGTTGCGTTTTCGTTTCTCTTTTTAGTCAAGTGGGCCATGGCTTGTGTTGACAGCTTTTAAATGTTATTAACTTTGACAGTTTTGACTTATCCAAAAATGTAGTAGGTATGGCTAGTTTTCAAATTAAACAAAATATTAAAAATATTTAATGTTTTATTTAAAAAATGGATTTAAATTTTATTTATTTATTTATTATAGCTAAATTTAATCTTCTTTTAGAACCTGGAGTCCAAACGCATAACCTTTATATAAAGTTTGGTTTGATTGATATATTTACCTGGTCTTTAGAAAACTCATATAACTATGAGATATATGCTATGTTTTCATGGGAATTAAGTTCGTTTTCAACATTCATTGTATCCTTTTCTTTTCTATAGCGTGTTCTTGCTCTTGATAAAGAACACGCTATATAAAAGAAAAAGATAGCATGAGTTTCGAAAACGAACTCAATACCCATGAAAACAAAGCAAATATAACGGCCCTGTTATTGCACTTCTTGAGAAAAATACTTTCTTACCGATAATAGGGATATCTTGGAACTCTTATTTGACACTTCGTAGTGGTTGTGGCAATTACTGCGTCTGCGCAATATCTAAACGTCATTCCGTTGTGGTAATTAACCACTACCACTGCCGTAAGCTACGAATCCATTTCGTTGTGGTTGTGGTTATTTTTCTGGTTAATTTTAGAGAATTTTGACACAATTAATTTTAAAAATAATCAAATATTGCCAGGTTTCAACACCAAATTTTTTATTTTTTTCACAAGTGACAGTTTTTAATGTGTTCCAAAAACTCTGGTAAAATCGATGCGTGGTTTGATAGTGGTTGTTAAACACTACCACAGGCTGTCAAAGTTGTCAAAATTTTAAGCGGTCCAAAATTTCCCTAATAACTCTCTCAATCAAGTTAGCCTGGAGATAATCCAGAGGCGAAGAGTCTACCGAGCAGGCGCGTCGGTTGCGTCAGTAGTGAAAGCAACTGACAACCATCCGACAGTAAAAATGTAGGTTTTGTTTAATATTTTTGTTTGCTTTTGGAAAATGTATTAATGAAGTGGGGAAATGTTGTCTAGTATTTCCCGTAATTTCGTATCAATAGATAATTGGATTCCTCTAGCTTTAAACATGGACAAAACAAGATTTAAACAAAAACAAGGAGTTTGAGGCTTAATTGGTGAGTATAATTATAGACTTTATTTCAATCTACGAATTTCTCCAAAGAAAACGCACTTGCTAGGTATTACGGGATTTTATTTTTTTGGAATCCCGCACACCGGTCCATGTAACCGAGACATCGGGCGATTTTATATTTTTTTTATATGTTGTAGGCCTGGAAAAGAGCTTCAAAAAAATGCGACGTAAAAGTTGGCTTTGACTACAACTGCGTATCAAATGTGGGATAAAATATCATTGTGAAATTATATTTTCCGAAGAAAACATGCAAGTATTTATTTCTTTTTTGATGGATAGTGTAAATGTACATTTTTAGATTTTTTTTCGCAATGTTTTCTGACAGGCTGGGTCAGTGGCGCACCGCAAAACTACTAAAATACTATAAATTTTTTCATTAGCAGCACCAATTCAACGATATTATGTATGTATTTTGTGTTATTTTATAGTTTTTTAACTATTTTATAAAATGATAAATCAGTGGTGTAAGTATTATACTACCTAAACTTTTACTATTTTATTTGATAACTGAACTTATTAATTAAATCTATTAATAGAATATTACTTATTATTTTTAAAGCCTTTATCTAAAGCTACAGCATATCAAAAAAAATCCAAAATCTCCCGATGTCTGGGTTACATGGGCCGGTGTGCGGGGTTCAAATTTTTGGGCAAACAAGTGCTCTTCTAGACATTCCGTGCCTTGTAGTTTATAAGTGAGCCATTTTGTGAGTTAAAGGTCAATTGTGCGTAGTTTATTTTAGGAGGGGAGGTCTAGGGTGCAAAAAAAAACATATGCTTCGCATATTTATTTAAATAAGGCACATACTACTCAAAGAAAATAACGCCACAAAATTTTACAACACGAAAACACTACAATAACATAAACAAAATGGCAAAACCATATCTCGTCTCAAATGTACAGTCTAACCAGATTTTTAAGTTGCCAAAATCAAACGCCCCCACGGCATTATAACTACACTGCTAACTTTAAGTCACTCAGAATAACTCCTTATATTACGCTTTCCTATTAATCAAATGCACGAGAGTGAAATAGCAAGATGCCAAAGATACTTTATGAATGAAAAATATATTATTATGTAATATGCCTGTTAAGGCGGCCATGATATTCATTTTTATTTGTACACCGAACATAACAAAGAATACGCGATGTTGACCCAATATACCTGAGAGAGACCCAGACTGGTGATCGAAGTCACCCAAAAATTAATGAATTCAAATTCAATTTAGACGTTTAAAAATGCTGGACCGGCTTTATATTTTGCGCATTTTTTATCACAAGCTTTTATTTAACTTTACCTCCATGTATTGTATGTTTATATGTTGGGGTCAAATCTTGAAACTCAATTTTGACTAACCTCTACATGTACGATTGAATTCAAATTTGGTATGCGATTATAGTTCCGGTGACAATACAATAATATGGTATTATCAGCGTAGATTACGTTATTAGGCACCCCCTGGAGGGTGGAGAACGGCGTTTTTCCCATTTCAACCAAAATTGGTATTCGGCGGTTTTTGGAGATAAGAAATACGACTTTTTGATTAGATTTCGAAAATTCATTATGGTGGATTCAAGATTGATGATTTTTGGTCATGTTTTGCTAACCGATTTTAACTGACTTGTACTCATCCAATTGTCTTTAAATTTTGTATGCATTTATAGTTCCGGTAACAATACAATTATACAGTATTATTAGGCACCTCCCTCCCCCTCTACGAGGGAAGTGGAGGAGGAAAAACACCTAAGTTTGTCCGATGTCAACCAAAATTGATATACGGGGTTTTTTGGGGATAAGAAATACGAATTTTTGATAAGATTTTGAAAATTTAATATGGCGGATTCAAGAGGAATGATTTTTAGTCATGTTCTGCTAACCAATTTTAACTGAATTTTGCTTGACATCGGACATCAGTTAGAATTGGCGAGCAAAACATGAGCAAAAATCGTCCATCTTGAATTCACCATGTTAAATTTTCAAAATCTGATAAAAAATTCGTTTACTTTATCCCCAAAAACCCCCGTATGCCAAATTTGGTTGAAGTCGGACAAGCTAAATATGTTTCCCCCTCAAGTTTTCTCATTAGGGGGAGGTGGGTACCTGAGATTACCATATTATTATATTGTCACCGGAACTATAAACGCATACCAAATTTAAAGGCAATCGGATGGGTATAAGTCAGTTAAAATTGGTAAGCAAAACATGACCGACAATTGTCCTTGAATCCACCATATTGATTTTTTTAAATATAATCAAAAATTCTTATTTCTTATTCCAAAAACCTACGTATACCAATTTTGGGTGAAATCGGACAAACTTAGGGGTTTTCTTCCCTCCAGGGAATGCCTAACATTATCATATTATTGTATTATCACCGAAACTATATTCGCGTATCAAGTTTGAATTCAATCGGATTACAAGTTAGTCAAAATTGAGTTGCAATATTTTTACCCGAACATAGAAACATATATAGATAATAGAGGTAAAGTTAAATAAAAGCTTGTAATAATAAACTTAATGTTTTCTAATTTTGAGCCATAAGGCTGCTACGAATTTGCAGTTTTTGGATTTAAAATAACAAATTACTTCCTAATATTAGAGGGAATTGTGACGAAACAGATTTCTATCGATCTTGCTACTCTTGCGGCTATATGTCCCTACAGTCCCTTCTATGATGTGTAGAGTTCCCACTATTTTCGTTTATGTATTGGATCAACACTTGCTGTCTTGGCCATATTTAGTAGAATGTGATTAACTGTCTTACGATAACGATAACAAAATGGCAACAAAATGGTTCAAAAACTTTCTATTACAATCAACTCATGATAAAATTTTAAATAAACGAAATCGAAAATTTTCTGAATGAGGACCTGTCCATACTGTGATCAGTATGGCCAAAACTCTAGGGAGAAACAAAAAATAAACGTCAGACTGAAAATTATCGTTGACAGTTGATGTCAATCAATGTGGATAAATTTCGGTTGGCATATACTGTAAATTTTTCGACGGGTCCGAGTTGTGCAAAAATTCTCATAGCAAAAAATATTGATGCTGTTTTGGTGCATTTTGCTACTAGTTTCTTCATCAAATTGGATAAATATAAATACTTTTAAACGACCCAAATGTGTCTAAAAAGCTTTAAAATGGAAATTATAATTGAAGTACATTTAAAGTAACATAATATCCTTTAATTTATTTTTCATGGTACATCGGGCAACGTTGATATTGGTATTTGTTAGTTGTTAGTAGATTTGCATGTGCAGAAAATTTTTTGTCTTTGGCCTAGCCCAAACTGCAGTGCCAAAACCAACCAGGATTATGAATTTTCTTCTTTTTTTTTAAAGTTATTTCCCTTACACATTTTACGACTACTATAGTACCTCATAGTTATATGACAAAAGTTGACCGTCTCGCTTCTCATTTTCGCAAGCGGTACAAAGCATCCAAAGTGAATCTAGGCTGCGTGTTTCTTGTCAAGTGCTTTTACATCATCTTGACTCTTGCCGCTTTTGCCAGCCAAGATGCCACTAAAGTCTCTGCGTTCGAAAGCGGCAAACACTTAATTGTATTGTCAGTTTTCGTGTAATCCTGCAAAGGCCCTGTAAAGCCTTTTGACCTCACGGTCTACGTTATTTTACTAGTCGAGTCCCTTCAGCAGGACCTTTATTCTCGACGTGAGAGAAAATTGAATAGAAAAGGAATAGTTTCAACTATTTGCAAAGTTAAAGCTGTCACGTTTTGAGAAAAAGTCAACATCTAAAGTCACGCAGCTTCGTTGCGCTTTGTTCTATCGATATTTTTCTACTGCTTGGCTCTAAGACAGATTTTTCGAGATAAATAATAATAAATAGTCTTTATTGAGAAATTGTAGATCATAGTAACAATAAACGATTGAAGAAACTACCTACATATTAATCTATAGTACAACCATATAACTATGAGATAATGGTTACATGAGTACAACTCTCAAAAGGCAAAGTCTATCTATCTTTACATTAATCGGTTGGTAATATTAATTTAACTTAAAAGAGAAACTAGAAATAATTAAAGTGCAATATCTAACATTTTAGACAAGTAAACTATCAAATAACACACTAGTGTGTTATAATCCATAACTTACTAGTGAGTTGGCAGACGCCAACGCATTAGAACTTGTATTGTTTCTGCAATTTGTATTTTGTTATACACCGATTCTTCTAGGTATCCTTCTGCTACGGTCGAGGACTTCCATCCTCCGTGACACTTCAAAGTAGTCATGTTAGCTCCTGCATTGGCCAAAAGAGTCGCCGAAGACCTTCTCAGGCAGTGACCGGAGTAGAGCGCTGGTTCCTCCAATTTCAAAAACATTGCAATTCTCGAAGTTATCTTCGACAACGTATTTATTCCCACAAGCTGGCTGGTACACCTTCCATTTTTGTAAAAAACAAAAAAGCGGCTAGTATATTCTTTAGTCTCAAAGACATGCATTTTTTACACAAATTGATCGGGTTGACTGGCAATCCTTCTTCAAGAAACTTTTCGATTTCTTGGTTTTGGTGTATGTCAAAACTGCGTGTGAATACATATCTTGAATATTTTCTATTTTCAAATTGACCAATTCATCGCATCTACAAGCACCGCTAATCCCCAATATTAAAGCCACCTTTGTCAACAGGTACTCTTCGTCGGGAGTTTTGAAAAAAAAAAAAAAAACTTGAAAAACTTCTCCATATCAAGTCGTTCTAATGTCTTGGACTTCTTTGGTTTGTATCCCTGTGATTTGCTTTTGAAACAGTATTTGGGCCGTAGCGACGATGGGGCTAATTTTTTTTTGCAAATGTGAAAACTAAGCCAATAGACCATTTTCATCGATACCCTTTATCTTCCGTAATTTCATCCAAGACTCAAACATTTTGAACTCCTTGTCGGAAGCATCTCGGAACATTTCTGGCAAAATCTGCATCGCTGCTTCTTCCGCTTCCGTAAGGATATCCTCAGGAATGTAATTTCCATCGGTTTCCTCCATTTTCTATATTCAAATGCTTTTCTTTTCTGCAGGGAAAATTGACAAGTGTCAAAATTTATTTAAACATTTGCTAACAATGTATCATGCCTGTGGCAACCAAACAAACAACGTACTTTGACCAAAATGTAAAAAAAGTCACTGTCAAGTCATTCTGACAATTATAGCGTACTGAGACGCAAGTCTTTGATTTGATAACAAAGCCTATTAATTATTATCTCATAAAAAAAATGATTTCTTCCACTTGTTGGATAAAACATTGTATGCCACTCGTGTGTTATGTTTCCTAAGTCACTTGAGAATTTATACCACTCGGCCTGACGGCGTCGTGGTATAAATTTTTCTACCGTAACTTGACTTATTTTCAACATAACATACTAGTACCATAAATAACTATTTGTGTTTTTACGAGAAGTGATAAAAGATATGAAAGTAAAAAATCTATGAAACTCATTGCATTGTAATATTTTACCGCATTCAATGTAAAACCACGCTGATAAATAAAAGTAAAATGCCTGGGCATGGTCAGTGAATTAAATCTAATAGGTACATTATGAAATTGACCTATAAAAATTAGTTTTTCTCTTAAATAGACTGGTGCAGAAGTTTTAAATAATTAACAGGTAAAAAATGTGATGAGTCGTATATTAACCGGTCGTGTTTATTTGGCAAAGCTTGAATTAGGGTAAAACAATTATAATTTTGTTTTAGTGCAACCAAAGGTTCCAAATTCCCAACATAGTTGAATTATGGTAGCGGCGTCGGGAAATTTGAATTTTTAAAAGTATTTCCGTTTATTGGAAACAACGTTATTTTGTAAAACCTAATTCATCAATAATTAATTTTGTTTTCCAAAATATTGTTGATTCTAATGACTATAAATGTAAGAAATAAACCAAATGCGTCGTATTTAATTTAATACATTATATTATACTATTGTATTTATTATTAAGCTATTTATTATACTTTGACTGGGCACATCCTATTAGATACACCAGGTAGTGATACTTCGTAGCACGTCATACGCAAGTTTTAGAGATAAGAAAAACATACAGCCATGGCAGCCTGCCTGATATATACTTCTTGCGCTCATGCGACAAGTGAAGACGGTATCGCGCGCGCGAATTTTGAAAATACGCGTTTAAAGAAAAAATGTAACAAAAGAAAACGTGAAAAGCAAATGGATTACCTAAAGAAGAAAATGAGGAACCTGAAAAAGGAAATGAAAAAGGGGCAACGTATTCATCAAGATGTAGGCAAACTGTCAGTTTTTAAACAATGGAGTGAGACAAATATTATGCTTTTGGCTAATATTTTTTGGCATAGGTTTGTTTATTCTGTAAACACAAATTTGTTCTTATTACGCATAAAAACTTAAACCCTGCATAGTTTCTGACTTATGCCCACTAAATTAGTCTCAATAAAAAACTCTATATGTTTACTTACTAGCATGTTGTTCATATATTATAAGTACCATTACACAGAATGGGTCTAAGTGAGGACACCGAATGTAAGCTCTGTATGGAGTATGATGAGACGGCCAGACATGTGCTGTGTGAATGTCCGAACATTGCACGTCAGCGTCAACGTATCTTCGGTAAAAAAAGAATGATGCTTTACCAAAGCAAGTTGCGAGCCTCTTTAAGGGGCTGAATATTCTGTAGCAACAAAAAATGTGTCGCAGTGGACAGTACCATATTGGCACACTCACAAACAAGTCAATCAATCAGGAGAAACTTTCGCAAATACCGCTTTTGTCCATTGAAAATAAACTTCTCCGAATATTGTCAGAGCGAATTACATTACGAATAGGTTAGGTTTTTAAAAATTGCTTTCTTTACTTGAAATTTTACCGCACGGCGTTTGCTCACACCCTAGCCCTGCTCTGGAAAACGGCCCAATCAATTTGACAATTTCCTGCTCTAAATATTTAACTGCTTATTTTGCGAACTCAGGCCTTGTAAAGCCTTGGTATTAAAAAACACCCCAGGCAAATTGTTTCCCATAAATTAAGTGATTAATATGATTCATTATTTTTATTTTTGGCGACTTTCTCAAAAAACCACATTTTGCACAATTATATGTCAGGTATATTGTTTAGGCGTAAGTTTCTTTTCTGTCAGTGACCTTGGCTTGACGTTCAACAAGAGTCATGTAAAATCCATACTTTTCGGTGTCAAATAGATATCAGAATTACCTGAACTTTGAATGGAAGGGAAAAAACTAAGGCACGGGTCGAAGAACTTTTCTAATTTGTTGCCGAATAAGCTAAAATTTCTTTCTAAGGTCACTAATTTGAAATATTTAAACATTTGAATTCGTAGCCTTTCCAAGTAACATGTTTTCACCTCTAACCACATTCTGAACAAGATTAACATTCCATTTGGTGCTCGTGCTCTGTAAAAAAATTAGAATGAAATTCCACTTTAAAATCACTCTAAAAGTTCCAAACCAATCGGAGTGAAATATTTTGGAGTGTTACCAAAATTTTCTGATTACAATTCTTAAGAGTGATTTTACTGTACTAAGAGTATCACTGAGCACTTATATTGAATTATTCCTACTAAGTCTTAACCCATTTTAGAGCGAGTTGAAACAAATAAGAGCAAAACAAAACTCGGACTCTTGTATATATGTTTAAAGGTACATTTTAACAAAATAATTGGGTAAGTTTGACCCATATATGAGTATATTGTCCTTTTTTTGGAGTTAGTTCAATTAAAATTGAGAACAACAAAGTTATGATTGTTTTCCACAAATCAAAACTACAGTTTTTTGCACTCGGCACGCGTTTCGCTAACAACGTTAGCATCATCAGGAGACGATAAACAATAAACTAAATTAACCTACACTCTATCCTACATACTATCTTTTAGTGGGCGGAGATAAGACTAATAATTTGTGATTGGTCACGATTTATAATCCTATCTCCCCTCAACTAAAGAATAAAGTGCACCTACTAAACGGAATGGGGCGCCTCTACCTTTATTTAAACTATTTCTGGATTTAATGATTTCCATACTTTCATATGCATTCAAAAGTCTTTTGTTTGGTACACTTTTTAGAAGTTTTAGGTTATCTAATGTGAATCTATGATTGTTTTCAAAAGCATGCTCGGTCACACTTGACTTTTATGTTCTTCCGTATTTTAAGTGTGCTAAGTGTTCTTGGAATAGTGTTTGAATAGAGCGTCTCGTTTGAACAACATATTTTTTGTCACAATCCATGCAATTGATTTTGTAAATTTCACTTTTTTCTAGAACTGTAGTTCTATCCTTGGAATTTGCTAGTAAACTTCTTATTGTGTTTCCGGATTGATATACTAATTTAAGACCGGTGTTATTAAATACTTTTTATAATCCTTTCGTATAATTAGGATTATAAGGAATTGATACAAATTTAGAGTCGCACGTATCTTTTTGTCTGAAAAAAGTGGAATTCCGAAAGGTCTTTTGAAAAGAATGTCTATTTATCCACTTATTTATTAAGCCTTCGGCGTAACCATTTTCGCCAGCTATATTCCTAATCTTATTCTTTTCTGCTTCAAATCTCTCTTTGTTTAAGGGGATATTTACTAATCTATATGTTAAAAAGTGCAAACTTGCAAACTTATGTTGTAAGCAAAGAAATTACTTATGTTGTAAGCAATGAAATTCATTTGGAATATACCTGTTGGTGGCCGTTCCTTTTCTGTATAAGTCAAATTCTAATTTATTTCTATTCCTTATAACTAAAGTGTCTATAAATGGCAGTGTACCGTTGTTCTCTGTTTCATAATTAAATTTAGTTTTGGGAAATTTTTTATTTATTTTTTCCATAAAATTTTGAATTTATCAACAAAGTTAAATATATTTTACTCCAAGAACGTGAGATTTTAATTTCGTTTGATGTTAGTGCGTTGTTCCCTAGTGTGCCGATTCCCAATGCCTTACAATACCTGGAGGAACTACTAAGAAAAAACAATCTAGAAGACAAACAGACTTTAGAATACCTATCTTTAACAAAACTCTGCATGAATCAAAAGTAGTTTCAATATAAAAATAACTACTACCAACAATTAGAAGGAACCACAAAGGGTAATAGTTTATCACCTTTTATTGCAAACCTCTTTATGAGCAAATTTGAATCAGATATAAGTAAAGAATTTAAGTATTTCCCCAGAGTATGTTTCAGGTATGTAGACGATGTGTTTGCAGTATTCCACACTAAAGTAACTAGCGTTGAAAATTTATGGAATAAATAAGTAACAAATTTCCGACAATTAAATGTACTTATGAAACAGAGAACAACGGTACACTGCCATTTCTAGACACTTTAGTTATAAGAAATAAAAATTAATTAGAATTTGACCTATACAGAAAAGGAACAGCCCCCAACAGGTATATTCCAAATGACTCTTTTCACTGCTTACAACATAAGCTTGCGAGGTAATTAATTAATTAATTAAAAATACGGAAAAACAGAAAAGTCAAGTGTGGCCGAGCATGCTTTTGAAAACAATCATAGATTCAGAAAACTTCTAAAAAGTGCACCAAATAAAAGACTTTTGAATGCATATGAAAGAAGGGAAATCATTAAATCCAAAAATAGTTTATATAAAGATAGAGGCCCCATTCCGTTTAGTACACTTTGATCTTTAGTTGGGGGGAGATAGGATTATAAAGCGAGACCAATCACAAATTATTAGTCTTATCTCCGCCTACTAAAAGATAGTATACAAGATAGAGTGTAGGTTAATTTAGTTTATTGTTTATCGTCTCCTGATGATGCTTACGTTGTTAGCGTAACGCGCGTCGAGTGCAAAAAAGTGTAGTTTTGGTTTGTGGAAAACAATTTCCTTCCGGAATTTAGTAAACCGACCTTTTTTGTTGCCATTTATTTCATTTTGGAGGTCTATTACATCCCTCTTTTACCCAAATTAAGAAGAATAAATCTGTTTTAAAGTAAACTTTTACTCATAATTAAGTAAATTGGTTTGGACCTTCATTAGATTTTTTCATGTGTAGGGTTGCAACGTCGCGTCGCAAAATTGGGTTTTTACAACATCCATGAAACTTAAAATACGTTGTCGCGACGCTAAAATGCTGCTTGGGTCAGAAAGAACTTTTAGCTTGTTCCTTAGATTAAAGAGAGACAAGATATCTGGTCCAACGAAAACTCCTTGGCAAATAATAACCACTGTTTATTTACAAAATTTGCCATCACCCGACAAATCCAAAACAATGGGTTGGAATAAATTCTATATCGCTCGAAACGTTAGAAAGGGAAAGCGACGAAAATATGTACACTTCTCTCCACAGAAAACTGGTACAGCAGAAGTTAACAGTCTGTAAAAGTTAAAATTTTTATAGTACGGCATTGTCTTTCTATAATTGACAATGTCACAGACTCCTGACAACATCATGTTTTGCATGTCAGTGTCATCCAAATTTAAAAAAATGCCGCTGCATCTTTCCGAATTTGATAAAGCTGAAATCTTAACAAAACTAGACGGTGGTTGGTCTATTCGGCAATTAGCTGTTCATTATGAGAGAAGCAAGTCTACAATAAAACATAAAAAACCGATTTCAAGAGGAGGGAACTATCCATCGAAAGGAAGGCACCGGTTTGACGAAAGTTACTAGCCCAGAGGAAGACCAAGAAGCGATCAATTTTTGGAAAGTCATCCGTTTGCCGAAAGAAGAAAAAATTGAATCAAATTTTCCGGGATTCATAACAACATTAGGCAGGAGGATTAAACGTTCGAGGCTAAGGTGTCGCATTGCAGCAAAAAAAAAATAAAATAAGTGAGGAAAAAAATCAGTCTCGATTAATTTTTGCATTGAATTCTCTGAGAGACTGAGAATTTTCGCAGTAGGTGGTTTTCACAGATAAGATGTTAAAGTCCATAAACAGCGATAAAAAAAATTGTGGTTTATCGACCGCCAATAACCCAATACGAAAAATATATTGCTGGTAACGAAGACCGGGCGGGAAAATTTTCGGTAAATGTTTGGAGCTGTATATCGGCTAGAGGACATGGCGCTCTATTTAGAATTAATGGGCGATTTACTGACGAAGTTTACAATAATATAGCTAGAAAATGTAATACTTCCAGAGGTGACAGTCCCTTATCCAGATCATTTTGTATTCCAATAAAATAACTGTCTAGCTCATAAGAGCAGAATTGCGCAGCATAATATCGAAGTTTTGCCTTGGCCTGCAAAAACCCCTGATGCGAATCCAATAGAGAACGTTTGGGGACTTATCGCAAAGAAATTAGCAAGTTTTAATATAATTCTCAGGAATTCAGAACATCTAATGGAACTCATCGTAAGGGCATATAGGGAACATATTGCTTAAAATCCAAACTTATTTGAAAATTTAGCCAATTCAATACCCAGAAGACTTCAAAACATCATTGCAGCCAACAGTGCAATGACGCGCTATTAAAAATAATATTTTTTACATTTTTTTTAATTTTGTTATTATTTTTTTAAAATTTATTTCGTTAACTTGATCTGGCCTTTTATTTGATTTGGGCTAGTAACTTTCGTCAAACCGATGCTTTCCTTTCGAGGGACAGTTCCTTTTTCTTACTATCGTACTTGCTTTTTTCATAATGAACTAGTCGAATAGACCAACTAATGTGTAGCTTTCGTTTAGTTGATAAAACATTTTTGATTTTTTGAAATGTGGTTTTTATTTTTTATGGCCTTGTATTTTGAATTAGTAAAAAATAAACAAACCGTCTCCGTATAAAAAGTTTATATATGTCGTCAAAAACATAACCTAAAATGACAAAGTCAAAAAGTCAGTGTTGCACATAGGAAAATATAAAAAATCGTATTTGCAGCTACCTTCTGCTGTACCAGTTTTATGTGGAGAGAAGTGTAGGATGTAAAGCAGTCGCGAAAACAAGCCTAAATGAACAGGGGAATGGCAGAGCGAGCCTCTCTTTTGCTGCGGTCATTCTTGAACTGTGAGCGTGCATTTGATGTGCGTTGGCTGTTAAGTGATCGATTCCTTTCGCGGCATAGACAATTAGGTCCCAAGATTTCTCAGATAATAATATAGCCAAAGTCTCCGTAAGTAATGGATATCTTTAGTTAGTTCATCTAAGGCTTGTTCGGAAAAAAAAATCAAAAAAGTGCTGCAAGCCGTGTCTTAGTTTTTACAAAATGTGCCTTCCATTTAAAGTTCAGCCAAATCTGATGTTTATTTGATTGGAGATTCAATAAGAGGTAAAAAGTCGAAATTCCCGATCGGGAATTCTGGCAGAGTGAGAACCTCCACCAACAGTTCGAAAGGAACGTTGTGATATGCTATACCGATGGCTCCAGACTATTGGAGAGGGAGACAACAGGTGCAAGACCGAGAAGTTCAAATGAGCTACCCGCCCGGAGAGCAAGCTACGGTCTTCTAAGCTGAAATATACCCCATTATAATGGTGGCAACACTAGAAGAGGTTTGCAATGGTCTGGAGGAGCATGTGTATATATGCTCCGACATCCAAGCGGACCCTAAAGGCACTTAGTGCACTAAAAATTGCCAATACTCTGGTGAAAGAGTGCGTTGAAGCACTGGAAGCCTTGAGTTAAGACAAGAGAGTTACAATGATGTGGATACCGGGACACAAGGGAGTGTCGGGCAACGAAAAGGCGGATAACCTCGCTCGGATCGGGGCCAGCACTCAATAAGTGGGGCCGGAATCACTCTTAGGTATAATAAGAAGACAATTGCAAAGTCGAGTCATTAAATGAGCTAACAATGCACTGGCAGACTCCTGGGAAAACGAAAAAGGATGCAGACAGTCCAAAGAATTCATCGACGAACCGGACGCGGCCAGACTCAAATGGCTCCTGGGAAGGACACGAAAAGAACTTGGAATACTGACATTAATACTGACCTCCAGAGCCAACTCAGTAAGCATGTGACTTGCATCGGCGGAGGAGACATCCCGGCACCTCATAGCGGAGTGCGATGCATTCCTAAGGATGAGGCATCAGGTACTCGGACAACCGAACCTAGATGCAGAGGACCTACGAGCTCTCAAGTGGGCCAAATTAATGGACTTCGTGAAGAGAACAGGAAGTCCCGGAGATCCCACTACCGTACAAGCGGTACAGGTGACGCATTAGGGGGCTGGGCTGGGGTAAGGTAAAAAAAGACCGATTGTGCCTACTTGCCAGATCTTGGGCCGCCCCCTATTTATCATCATCGTCACTTCGACATATCCTGAGCCAAGGTCACTGAGGGAAAAAATAAATATCTGCTCTTAAAGCATCTCCCTCGCGATGCCAAAATGAGTGTCGATATTCTTTTGTTTTTCGTCTCTACGTTTTCTTTCCAGTGCAGGTAAAAACCCATTATTTAGGTCAAAGAGGAAAACCAAAAATTAGTTTTATGAAACCTGGAAATATTCCAGCGCGCAATCCCCGTGTTAATTTTTTGTGAGAATTTCTCTTTTAGCTTGACAGACAATTGAAAGTCCCTGGCTACAACGAACGAATAAAAATGTGTCTTGTCGTTGTATGGTTTGTGTTGGTGTCAGTTTTTTATGTTTTTCCAAGTTTGTTGGATTTTTTGATTGAGGTATAGAAAAACGAAATTGATGGTTATATCCAAGATAAAAAATTTAGATTTTTATTAAGAAACAAAAGTCGAAGCATAAGTTCAATGTGTTGTTTCTGAATTTCGTAGCCCTGAAGATGATCGTGATAGATTGAAACGCGTCGGCAGTTGATTATTAAACAATCATTTTAATTTCTTAAAACGTTGTTTTAATCTCATTACCAGGATGTGGAGCAAAGGACCTAAACTCACCTAAATCTTTAAAAGAATGCTCTATCTAGGTGTGTACCAGAATTATAAACCAAGAAGAGAGCCGTCTAACGTCAATTTTGTCATGATAATAGGGACCCATACGACCTACATAGAAGGCGTGGGACCAACCCGAAATAAAAGCAATATGGCGCCGTCTTACGTTCCTGTTTGACATTCAGTCTGTTTGTTGACATCGCAAAATCGCATCTTCGAGAGATTTTTTTAACGAGTTTTTATTAATTATTTTTATATTTAAATATTCAAAATG